>OU343218.1:12441931-12647833 GCA_910596185.1 Chrysanthemum makinoi
GGAAAAAGTGTCACACCCCCAATTTACCTGTTTTTGCAGCGGAATGGAATTCCTGGGGGATTGACTGTCATAGCACCACATCACAGTTATATTGAACGACCTAAAGTGTCGTTTTAAAAACACATCGTTGGATATTTAACAAAAGCGTTCAGAGTTACAACATGGTCCCAAAAGGTTTACAAAGTTTGCGGAAATATAAATATGTTACAAATCCAAACGATGTTTTGAAATAAAGTGCCATAATGTACAAATATGTAAGTCGACGCCACGACTCAAAATGTAGGTCCCTAAACCATGTCATGATGATAATGCCTCGCCATGAAAATACATTGCTTAAAACGGTCAACAATAATGTTGGTGAGAAATCATAGGTTTATGTAAATGTTTTATACGAGTACACAAGTATAGATCGTGCATGACCCTCAAGTCACGTAAAAATAATGTTACAATTGCTCTAAGCCCATGACCCCAAACTAGACGTCAATAATGTATGCCCCTCGCAGAGTGTTTGCGACAACCCGTAATGTTATCAAATGAAATGCATCCGCTTGCCCGGTTGGGATTCACCAACCCGATGGAGGCAAGGCCACCCTCGATAGATCTATCCACTCATCCTCGCCCAAAGATTAACGGTTCATGTTCGTAATGGGACTTTCAAATTGGAAAATGCGGTAACTTAAGCAATGTAAATGAATTTAACATACTTGGTATCGCACAAAAAAAATGTAGTGCAATGTATTCTCCCCCGTGGGTTTGAAATAAATTGAAAGCATGTAAAACGGGGCTATGAAAACTCACTTGGTAAACCGGAATAATGGCAAAAGTGAGTACACCGAGGTTTAATGTGATGCGTAACCGACCTATTATCAATGATATGATATGTCATGAGTTGCAATGTAATGTTATGCATGCGGCCTCGTATGTTATTTATACCATTTACGAGTTTTGAAAATATTACTTATCGTCGAAAAATACCCGCTTTTGACGGCCTTGACCAATCAAAATCACTTTTCAAGTTTTACGCCAAAATGTCATCCTACAATGGTTTTATAATGATTTTTGGTGAAATTACCACTTTTCGTCGCAAAACAATGTCGCCGGAAAAATCATGAAATTAACAAAAATAGCTTTGGAAAACTAGTCGTAATGTACGCCGATCGTTAGAGAACTTAACTCGACGGTTTTGGAAAGTTTGTAATGATATCTAAAAGTTTCAGCAGGAGTTTTCTACCATTCAAAGGTCTCATCATAAAGATATCAAGGGTTAAATATAGTGATTTTGCTAATTGTGCAGTAAAATGAGTTTCGCCAAGTTTGAACATCCGAAATTAATTGACTATAACTCCGCTTTACAAACAGCTTGTTGTTTTGAAAAATATGGCCGGTGAACTTGATTTTACTAGAAGACATTTCGCTCCAAAAGTTCACAACCTCGTTAAAAACAGCCCCCAACATGGTCGTTACAGCTAATGTAACACTTGTAACGTAAAAATAATATAGATTTTCGGAAAATAATAGTTACGGCAACTTTATGAAAACGTATATCTTTGTCGCTTCAAACTGCTTTCTACGTATAATACGTCCTTAGCTTCGTATCGAAGTAAACTAATATATTTTTGATAAGTCGAAATAATTTGTGAAGCTTAAGGCTCGTTTTTGACCCGTACAAGATAAAAACATGTTGCTGAAATTTCTGAAAAATATATTTTCCGTCGTCAAACTTGTAAAATCCATAACTTTTCGTTATAAGTCCGCTTTTATCCGCTCAAGCGGCCACGGATTCGTTTTAAAGTATATTTTCTAAATATCAAGGCCAAAGTTTCGTACCAACTGTCGGATTTTCCAGAAAATGAAACAAGGACAGAACCTTTATATATAGCTTATTGAAAATAGTTTCTCTCGGACAAAACCTATTCTAATCCCTTCAAATCAACTCCAAAGCTAATCTAATCCTACCATACACCTTCTTAGGGTGTCATGGGTTCCTAATCACCATCAAGACCAAAGAATACCAAGGGAATATTTATAGGATGACCATAGTATATAGATAACTCTAAAATCATGAAATAAAATGGTATAAATCACATATCATGCATACTTGCTCCAAAAATGAAAAGAAACATATGAAATGATAAGGAAACATGAAAATGAAAGAAACAAGCTTACAAATGAATATGATGAGGTGTAAGTAACAAGGTTAATCCTAAATACTCTTGGTTTTTATTTCAAAACCTTATAAAGAGTATATACTATATTGTTATAAACACTTGGACTTGAAAATTTTTGATCCCTTTGTGCTCTTGATGTGATGACCGGTTATGGAGGAAACAAGGAGAGGAAGAAAACCTTTTTCTAACTATGTGAATTTTGGTGAATTATGAAATGAATGAGAAAAAAAATAATTGAGTTAGACTTTGTAGTTGAGTGAATTTCAAACCAATCAAGAAAACTATACAATTAATGACTTCCCCTTTTATCGCCAAGGGGGATGAGTAGATATTTTATATATATTTTTTTTTAAAACTTGTATAAACTTTGTGTACTTGTGTAATTTTTGACAAAAGTATAAGTAATTGTGTAGAAAATGTACAAGTAAAGGTAAATGGAATTTTTGGTACAAGTAAGTTGTTAATAGGTCAAAATAGAATGTAATGAGATAATAAAAATTGTAAAAATACATTTCTTGTGAAATTTGAGTGATAAAATAATTATCGTAAAATTTTTAAGAAACATGACGTAATAATTTAACTTTTACGATTTATTTACCAAATAAATTTGAAACACTAGGAAAACTAAAAATATAGTTTATATAACTAAATGTAAGTTTAAAAATACATCGGGATCATTTTGAAAGTAACAGATTAAATATTCAAAATAATAACTCACGCGATAACGTTTATTTAATATAAAAATTACGCGATAAATGTGAAATGAAATGTCATGAATGAACTATCATGATGCAAATGATGTCAATGAAATGTAGACTAATCTTAGTCCATATGAAATGTACGTGATGTTATGATCATGAATTAGCCGCTAAACCTTTAAGGTTACGCGAATTTGAAACAAGTAAACCAAGTTTACTATAAATGTTGAAATAATGAGGCATAAAATGTGTCGAAATCTGAAAGTACGGGTTGTCACATTCCCATCCAAAAGGAATTCAGCCCCTAATTCAATCGTTGCTAGGTCTAACGGTGTCGTGAAAAGATGAGGATACTTGTGTCGTGACTGGGTCTTCCCGCTCCCAAGTAAACTCAGGACCTAGAATTCCAACGAACTTTCACAATAGGAATACGACTCGTTTCAACCGCTTGACCTCGCTGGTCCATGATTTCTACGTGTTCTCCACAAAATTGAGTTTGTCGTCAAGTTTAACCGGCCCAATGGAATAACGAACGATTCGTCCGAAAGACACTTCTTCAAGTTTGAAACGTGAAACGTGTTGTGCACATGACTAAGTGCTGATGGAAGATCAAGTCGATAAGCTACCGGACCAACTCGGCTCAAAATCTTGAATGGTCCAATGTATCTCGGATTCACTTCCCACGCTTTCCAAATCGTACCACGTCCTTCCAAGGCGATACTTTCAACATAACTTTGTCACCTACTTGAAATTCCAAATCCTTGCGTCTAACATCCGCATAACTTTCACGACTCCTTGCGTTCGAGTCTATCACGGATTTGAACAATCTTTTTCGTGGTTTCCCCGCACATTACGGACCAGAAGTTGTCGCTCTCCTACCTCGCCCAACAAAAAAGTGATCGGCACTTACGACCATAGAGTGCCTCAAATGGTGCCATCTTGATACCGGTGTGATAACTATTGTTGTACGAGAATTCAATCAATGGTAAATGGTTAGCCCAACCATTTCCAAAATCAATTACACATGCCCTCAAAGATATCTTCTAACGTTTGAATGGTCCTTTCACTTTGACCGCCGGTTTTGTGGGTGATATGTGCTCATCTCTAATCGGTTCAATGAATCTTGCAATGAATTCAAAAGTTTGAAGTGAATCGACTATCTCTCACGGAAATGATAGAAATTGGTGCACCATGCCTCGAGACTATTTCCTTGACATAAAGTCTAGTGAGTTGCTCCATGGAATAAGTCTCTATAATCGGTATGAAATGGCTGACTTTGTAAGGCGATCAACAATTACCCAAATAGCGCCGTAACCTCCGATGTCTTAGGAAGTTTCAGAACAAAGTCCATAGTAATGCGTTCCCATTTCCATTGAGGAATTTCCGGTTGTTGGAGTAAACCCGGCTTCGATATTCGACTTTTACCTTAGAGCGTGTAAGGCATTTGCTAACGTGACGCGGGTTCCGTTCATGTTCGCCACCAATAAAGCTTCTTAAGATCTTGATACATCTTATCCGATCCCGGATGAATAGAATACTTTGACTTATGCGACTCATGCATAATCAATTCTCGATTCCATACAATGGTACCCACATTCTATCCTTGAAACATAATACTCCATCCGCCTCTCTTTACAAAACCATTTGGCGCTTTCGCGGCATACCATAAATTTTCACTTGGTCGGTTTTCTCCTAAGTGCTTCTATCCTGCTTCGTGAATTTTCGATGGTAAATGAGAAATAATCGTCATTCCCAATGATCGAACTCTTAAAGGTTTAGGGTCTCTTCCGACTAAGAGCATCAGCCACAACATTGGCTTTTACCGGGTGATACTTGATTTCACAATCATAGTCGCTGAGTAACTCCAACCAACGACGTTGCCTCATATTAAGCTCCTTTGGATCAAGAATATATTGCAAACTCTTGTGGTCGGTAAACACTGTGCACTTTGTACCGTGAAAGGTAGTGTTCCAAATCTTGAGTGCAAAACTACGCTCCTAACTCGAGATCATGAGTGGTGTAATTCTTCTCATGAGTCTTGTCGAAGCATACATACGCTATCACCTACTCGTTTTGCATTAAAACAGCCCCAAGTCCTTTATGCGAAGCGTCGCAATATACAACAAAGTTCTCAATTCCTTCGGTAGTGCAAAATTAGCGACCGCAAAGCTTTTGCTTCAACAACCTAAAAGCAACTTCTTGTTTCTTTCCCCACTGTACTTCTTGTTTTTCTCGTGTCAACTTGGTCAAAGGTCTCGCTATCTTCAAAAACCTTCATGAACCTTCGGTAATATCCTCGCTAGTCCTAGAAATTGTCAATTTCTAGGATTCGTTGAGTAGCCCAATCTTTACGGCTTCAATCTGTGCAGGATCAACTTGTAGTCCTTGACTATCAATGACATGACCAAGAAATTGCACTTTGTGGTTCCAAAATCACACTTCTCAAAATTTGGCACACAACTTCTCATTCTTGAGTAGCCTTAAAATCATCCTTAAATGCTCTTCGTGCTTTTCTTTGCTCTTTGAGTAGATCAAGATGTCGTCAATGAACACTATCACAAACTTGTCCAAATACGGTTTACATACTCTATTCATGAGATCCATGAATACCGCAGGTACATTAGTCAATCCAAACGGCATCACTTGAAACTCGTGAATGACCGTAACGCGGTCCTAAACGCTGCTGGAATATCCTCTTCGAACTCAAGTTGATGATAACCCAATCGATCAACCTTGGAATAAATACTAGAACCTTGCAATTGATCGAACAAGTCATCAATTCTGGGGAGTGGGTAACGATTCTTCACCGTTAACTTGTTCAACTCTCGATAATCTATGCACATTCTCGAAGGATCCATCCCTTCTTCTTCACAAACAAGACCGGTGCTCTCCCAAGGCGAGGAACTCGCCTAATGAATCCTTTGTTTAGAAGCTCTTGCAATTGATTAGACAATTATTGCATTTGGATGTGCTAGACGATGCACGGTGCTCACGCATCGTGCAGCCCTGCACTAAGTCAATATGAAATTCTACTTGACGTGCGGTGGAAGTCCCGTAAATCTTCGGGAAAGACTTAAAATTCACGGACAATTGGAACATCTTTAAGTCGCTCCTCCAACTTTTCTCGTTACATGGGCTAAGAAAGCAAGACAACCTTTCTTAATGTACTTCTCCGCTTTGATGCACGATATGATACTAATTCTAGTTCCACTTCGCCCCACCTAATAATCAAAGTTTCACGTTGTAGGAAGATGAACAACTTTCTCATCACAAATGATCTTTGCACGATGCTTAGATAACCATTCCATGCCGATGACGACGTCGAAACTACCCAAATCTACGGGCATGAGGTCTATGTTGAAGGGATGATTAAGAAAATTGAATGTGCAACCGCTGACAATGGTGTTGGTGTTAACTACGCTACCATTAGCTAATTCGACGTTGTATGATATGTCTAATGTAGTTGGTTTAATGTTGAGCAAAGGTGCAAATGCAAGGGACACAAAACTTTATCTAAGACCAATCAAATAAAATCAAGAACGATTATTGAGAAGAAACGCACTCCGTTATGACATTCGTGTCCTCCCTATCTTCTCCGCCTCCAATGACGTAAACCCTTCCTCGTGCCAAACCTCCTCGATTCGGATTTCCTTGATTCCTTCTTACAACTTCTTGTAGTGTCAGTGTTCCCCGCAACCAAAATATGTAACTTGTGGCCACTTGCAATCCCTAGTACGGTGACCAACTTTCTTGCAATTCTCACATGGATCAGGACATCGACCCGGATTGTGATGACTCAAACACGTATTACACTTCCAAAACCCCAATATCCTTTTCCTTTTGACCCGCAAAGATAAACCTTAGCAACCTCGCCTCTTGGGTGGTTGTTGATAGCATTCCTACCTGTTGTTGTCCACGGCGCTTTGTTATTGTTGCTATTGTTGTTGTTGTAGCTTTGCCTCGTTTGTTGTTGAAATTGTAGCGTTGGTGGTGGTGTACCTCGCTTCACCACCGCCATTAACTTCTCGAACTAATAGCTTCCTCAATTGTTTGTGGATCAAATGATGTCACATCTCCTTGAATAACTTCGGGAAGTCCCCCGATGAAAGCCTCTAGCAACTTTTCATTATCAGAAACCATAGACGGGCATAACGCGGCTAATTCCTGGAATCTCCGAATGTAAGTTTCAATATCATACCCAATGGTTACCAATTCATAGAACTCCGTCTCTAACTTTTTCACTCGCTCGAGGACAAAACTTCTTAGTCACTAAACCCTTGAATCTGCCCCAAGTGCTTGAAAGCATTCTCCATCCCAATCGGTTGAGCATATGAATTCCACCAAGACAATGCTCCATCGAGTAATGTGCTCGTAGCAAATTTAACCTTACTATCATCCGACAATTACGCAAAAACACCGATTCCAACTTCTCAAACCATCGAACCATGGCTGTGGCACCCCGTACTTAAACTTAGTGGGTTCACCACTCTTGAAATCCTTGCAGAACATTTCTTAACCCCGATCCTCCGCATTACAAGAGTGAGTAGTCTAGCTAAAGAAGCAGCCTCAGGCCCTTCAGCAGCCAGCAGAAAGCCACGTTTTCCCTTTCGACTCTTAGAGCATTAGCAATGCTATCATTCACCAACTTTTGAATTGTTGCTTGGGTCATTTCCGGTGTGGCTTTCTTAGGTGCCATAACTCTTCAAAATCACAAGATGAAACAATCATGAGAACTCGTAAGTAGAAACAACCATCATACAAATATAACCACAACCACAACATGCATAAAGTAAATGAAATCACAACGGAACAATAGCGAAATATCACAAATATAATCACAACACACGTGGATAATATACATGAAAATTTCGCCTACATGGACCGATATCATAGATAATAATAACCATTCCTACATAGTAGAGTCAATACTTGATACATTTGTTTGTACAACAACCAAAATACAACAAGTTCTTTAAACTACGCCACACACCTTGTGACTAGGATAATAATGGTCAAAACTATACAATGACAAAGTCTACATAAGGCACCTCATGGTTCACCGCTCGATCTCGAAGATCACTTAACCTCGAGTCGCCAAACTATCCACCAAACTCCTCAACTCTCCATAATCCGACTCTCGCAAAGCGCAATACTCGCCCTCTAACCGCCTATTCTCAATACTCCGTGTGACAAATCGAAACCCCGCCTAACACTAAACCTTTCACCTCAAGAATGGGCTCAATCCTATCCACCGACAGTTCCTCCAACCGTCGTGACAACCTATCAATCTGATCTGCCGACTATCAATACGGGCTCCTAACGCCAAAGAGAAGGTCTGTCGAAAGTGCCGCTTAAATTTCTTTAGAACTCGCCGCCAACTCAACCTGCAAGGTGGCTCGGTTCAGAGATGGTGGTGTGGATATCAAAACGGCACGCTTGCGTGCAAGTCCGTCAGAGGCGGATCTCTAAGAAAAATATGATGATGGTGATGATGGTGCTAGCAAGTGGTGATGGTGGTGTGTATCGGATGAACTGGCTAACATGAGGAGGGTGCAACCTCGCCTCTCCCAAAGGGGTTCGGTCTCCTCGCGGTCACCAATATAGGTGGAAAGGCCGAGTAGAGCCAATGGAAGACACGATCTCGAGTGTGATGAAACATCATCCATGATGGGTTAATGGAACATCATCCGAGCTAGAGTCCGATGATATGGTGATAGGATGTGAATCAAGACATGTCTGTGACAACCGATGTGAATAAAAAGTAAATAACTCGAATAAATGTAAGTGAATCCGCATGAAAAATGAATATGTACAATGATGAAATGATGAGATGCTATGATAATGTAGCTATAGTCTAGGGTCAATGATGCAACCTAGTTCTCTATATCTGTAGCTCTGGTACCAATCACACACCCCCAATTTACTGTTTTGCAAATGAATGGAATTCTCGGGGATTGACCGTCATAGCACCACACATCATTAGTATATTGAACGACCTAAAGTGTCGCTTTTAAAACACATCGTTGGATATTTAACAAAAAGCGTCAGAGTTACAACATGGTCCCAAAAGGTTTACAAAGTTTATGGAAATATAAATATGTTACAAATCCAAACGATGTTTTGAAATAAAGTGCCATAATGTACATAAATGTAAAGTCGACGCTACAAAAATGTAGGTCCCTAAACCATGTCATGATGATAATGCCTCAACACTGAAAATACATTGCTTAAAACGGTCAACAATAATGTTGGTGAGAAATCATAGGTTTATGTAAATGTTTTATCACGAACACAAGCAGGATGCATGACCCTCAAGTCACGTAAAAATAATGTTACAATTGCTCTAAGCCCATGACCCCGAAACTAGACTGCTCAATAATGTATGCCCCCAGAGTGTTTGCCGCACAACCCGTAATGTTATCAAATGAAATGCATCCGCTTGCACGGTTGGGATTCACCAACCCGGATGGAGGCGCCACCCTCGATAGATCTATCCACTCATCCTCGCTTCAAAGATTAACGGTTCATGTTCGAGTAATGGGGACTTTCAAATTGGCAAATGCGGTAACTTAAGCAATGTAAATGAATTTAACATACTTGGTATCGCATAAAATGTAGTGCAATGTATTCTCTCCCGTGGGTTTGAAATAAATTGAAAGCATGTAAAACGGGGCTATGAAAACTCACTTGGATAAACTGGAATAATGGCAAAAGTGAGTACACCGAGGTTTAATGTGATGCTAACCGACCTATTATCAATGATATGATATGTCATGAGTTGCAATGTAATGTTATGCATGCACTTGTTATGTTATTTATACCATTTGCAGTTTTGAAAATAATATTATCGTCGAAAAATACGCTTTGACGCCTTGACCAATCAAAAATCAATTTTCAAGTATTTACGTCAAAATGTCATCCTACAATGGTTTTATAATGATTTTTAGAGAAATTACCACTTTTCACGCAAAACAATGTCGCGGAAAAATCATGAAATTAACAAAATAGCTTTGGAAAACTAGTCAGAACGGTGTACGCCGATCGTTAGAGAACGAACTCAATGTTTTGGAAAGTTTGTATCGATATCTAAAAGTTTCAGTTCAGGAGTTTTCGTCCAAAAGGTCTCGATCATAAAGATATCAAGGGTTAAAGATAGTGATTTTGGCTAATTATGTGCAGAAAATGAGTTTCGGCCAAGTTTGAACATCCGTAATTATTGACTATAACCCGCTTTACAAACAGCTTGTTGTTTTGAAAAATATGGCCGGTGAACTTGATTTTACTAGAAGACATTTGCTCCAAAGTTTCACAACCTCGTTAAAAACAAAATTTCAACATGGTCTTATGACTAATGTAACACTTGTAACGTAAAAAAAATAATATAGATTTTCAGAAAATAATAGTTACGGCAACTTTATGAAACGTATATATCGCTTCAAACCGCTTTCTAATTATAATATCTCCTTAGTTTGATCGGTAAACTAATATATTTTTGACAAGACGAAATAATTTGTGAAGCTTAAGGCTCGTTTTTGACCCGATAAAGATAAAAACATGTTGCTGAAATTTCTGAAAAATATATTTTCCGTCGTCAAACTTGTAAAATCCATAACTTCTTCGTTATAAGTCCGTTTTATCCGTTCAAGCGCCACGGATTTGCTTTTTAAAGTATATTTTCTAAATATCAAAGCCAAAATTTCGTGCCTACAGTCGGATTTTCCAGAAAATGAAACAAGGACAGAACACCTTTTATATAATGTATATGAAAATAGTTTTCTCGGACAAAACCTATTCTAATCCCTTCAAATCAACTCCAAAGCTATTCTAATCCTACCATACACCTTCTTAGGGTGTCATGGGTTCTTAATCACCATCAAGACCAAAGAATACCAAGGGAATATTTATAGGATGACCATAGTATATAGATAACTCTAAAATCATGAAATAAAATGGTATAAATCACATATCATGCATACTTGCTCCAAAAATGAAAAGAAACATATGAAATGATAAGGAAACATGAAAATGAAAGAAACAAGCTTACAAATGAATATGATGAGGTGTAAGTAACAAGGTTAATCCTAAATACTCTTGGTTTTTATTTCAAAACCTTATAAAGAGTATATACTATATTGTTATAAACACTTGGACTTGAAAATTTTTGATCCTTTGTGCTTTGATGTGATGTGGACCGGTTATGGAGGAAACAAGGAGAGGAAGAAAACCTTTTCTAACTATGTGAATTTTGGGAAGTATGAAATGAATGAAAAAATAATGAAAGACTTTAGTAGTTGAGTGAATTTCAAACCAATCAAGAAAACCATATATATTAACATTCCTTCCCCCTTTATCGGCAAAGGGGGATGAGTAGATATTTTTATATATATTTTTTTTTAAACTTGTATAAACTTTGTGTACTTGTGTAACTTTTGACAAAAGTATAAGTAATTGTGTAGAAAATGTACAAGTAAAGGTAATGTTTTGGTACAAGTAAGTTTTTAATAGGTCAAAATAGAATGTAATGAGATGATAAAAATTGTAAAAATACATTCCTTGTGAAATTTGAGTGATAAAAAAATTATCGTAAAATTTTTAAGAAACAAGTAATATATTTAACTTTTACGATTTAATTACCAAATAAATTTGAAACACTAGGAAAACTAAAAATATAGTTTATATAACTAAATGTAAGTTTAAAAATACATCGGGATCATTTTTGAAAGTAACAGATTAAATATACAAAATAATAACTCACGCTGATAACGCTTATTTAATATAAAAAATTACGCGATAAATGTGAAATGAAATGTCATGAATGAACTATCATGATGCAAATGATGTCAATGAAATGTAGACTAATCTTAGTCCATATGAAATGTACGTGATGTTATGATCATGAATTCGCCGCTAAACCTTGTTACGAGATTTGAAACAAGTAAACCAAGTTTACTATAAATGTTGAAATAGTGAGGCATAAAATGTGTCGAGAAATGACCTGAAAGTATGGGTTGTCACAAAAGGTTGCCGTTGTAGTCTTCGCCACAAGTGAGATTGGGTAGTGTTTACTTAACCTTGTAGGTGACCTGGAGTGGAGTAGGCAAGGAAGGTGTCCTTCAGCCAAACCACTATAAATACTTGTGTCGTGGGTGATGTGCTTTCTTACTCTTTATCTTTCATTACACGCTTATATATCTATCTATCAACGCCCAACATAAACAACCAAATAGATTGACATAAGTCGATATAAATATATAAAAGGAAGATTTAAATTGGTAAAACTATTCAACCCCCCCTTCTAGTTTTCCACAAAAGTCCCTATGTGAGAGGTGGAGATGATTGTGAGGTGGCTCTAGGCAACCAATGATGTTGGTTGAAAACAGAGGGTATGTTTGGTTTAGTAGAATTTGATGATATCCTTGTGGGAACAATCCTCGGGGATTAGTTTGATTGGTTTCTGTAGGGAAATCCTAGCATTTGTGGATTTAATCGAGATGATTCGGTTGAGGAAACTTGAATGATCCTAGTAGGTTTCTTGGGTGGTTCTGGGTGGGATGAGTTAGCACTAGAGCTTTTCTCATGATGAAATGACTTGGAAATATAAGTTTGAAATTGCTGAGGAATTGTGTTGAAGTTGGATGACTAAGGTGTTCTAGAAGCAATATGACTTATAAAGAGAAGAATTTGGTAAGTGCATTTAGATTTATTACTAAGATTCTGAGAATGATGATTAACATGTACAAGATTGAAGGTCAGAATTTCACTGATCTAGGAACTTAATAAAGATGAGATGGAGTGTTTAAGTAAGCAAGATGAGCTTGAAATGATTGCTTTATTAGAGTTGACATACTCTATCACCCGGATCCCACGGTTCCCTCCAATGAGGGATCCAGCTAGGCTAATCCTAGGGATCCAGCTCTCAGCAGTTATGAAAGGTTTAGAAATGAAATTTATAAGAGCTAAAACCTATATCATTTTGAGTGTTTTAGTCCTCCTAAGTATCTAAGATGAGGGTGTACTTGAATGATCAAGAGTAATGAATGTTATAACAAATGATTGCTTTTTATGGAAGGAAAATGGGACTAAATGGCTACCAATGATTGTTCAAGGATAATACAAAGAGTTTTGGTGGTGTCAAGTCACAATAAATGATCCTAGAGATCAGATTTTGGCTTGAGATGGAATTTGAAAAATCCTTAAGAATCACAAGAATTGAAAAAATAATTTTTGACCCATTTTGAGATAAGGATGACTAGAAAAAATTTCCTAAAATTGTTCAATATGTCCGCCTAAGTGTTTTGAAAGATGAAAAAAAATTTGTGAGTATTGAAGCGGAAGTATGGTGAGTTTTGACGATTTGATAAATTAAAAGTCATTTTGACTAAGATCTTATGTAAGCTATAAGTGAGTCTAAGGCTTTCGCATCCTTGAAGTAAAATTAGTTGAGTTCTAATATCTTGTGTTTAGCTAATGTGATGTTATCTAGTAAGCTATCTTGATGTAAGGGATGCTGTATTGCTGATCTGATGTCACGGATCCCACGGTTCCCTCAAGGTAGGGATCCGTCTAGGCTAATCCTAGGGATCCGCATTCAGAGATCAACCCCCACGAATAATGTGCAGATTTTGCAGACTAATTAACCATTAAACTAAATCGCAAGTACAAGCATGTCATCACAAAGCAACACTCATTGATAATGGTAGAAGTAACAATATCCAAAATACCACAAACAAAAGTGCCGAAACATAATCATCCACACATAAGTCAAGTGTTAAGCATATTCCTATTGTCTCTTTCGTCAATTCTTTCTTTTCCTTTTTGACGACTTTGTGAGGTGGTAAGCAAGATTTTGAATCATGCCTCTCAATTGTTTGAATTCTGCGGTTTCGTTTGGAATGGTTGGAAGTTGTTCGTAGTAATCAAAAGGTTCCAATTCAATGTTAGCTATGGGGTCCATATATTCTTCATCTTCATTTTCTTCTCCTTCCGAGGAGTCGAGAGAGCTTTAGGTTTCTTTTCACATTGCGAAGCTTAGAAGGTATTTTGGTAAGAGGTACCATTACATGATCGACAAAGAAATGATCATTATTGATAGGAGATGGTTGCAATGCACTAACATACTTACAAAGTCATGTTAGGAGCATACCATACGGAAGTACCATGTTGGAAGCTTTGAATACCCCGGCCATTCTCCTTACCATGTAATAGGCGAGGTTAAATGGCTTTTGGTGGATAAGACAATAGATCATTTGCACAAGACATGCATTTGGATGATCCTTGTTACCAACTAGGCTAATGACGTTTTCCCTAAGGATTTCTTCCCATTTTTTAAATATGGGATGCATTTCGAAAAGTTCCATTTGAAAAGGATCACGGTAAATTAGCTTCTTGTTTCGGTTGAGATGGGATTGGTCGACTCTTATTTTGAAAATGGTGTCTCGGATGGTTTCGGGTTCATCAAGAGGAGTATGGTACATTGGTTTAGAATCAAGTGCAAGGTTTTGAGCGTTAATTGCCCAATCTTGAGAGTACATACAAATTTCTTCACAAGGAATGTGAAGAATTTGAGCAAAGGTGTTGAGAGGGAGAATGAAGTTTCGTTTATTGATGATGAAGGCAATTGAAATGCTATCATCGACGTTTCGAATGATCCTAATGCTTTTATAAAACTCAAAAATGAAGACCGGACAAATTTTTTCATCAATGTCAAGAAGACAATCAAAATTGATTGCCGAGAAGACTTGACGAATGTCAGTATGATCAAGGAAACATTCCTTGATTACACGACCTTCGTGGATAAGTTGTTTTTCAAGCTTTTTGAAGACCTTGCGGTCGGTTTTTGAGAATTCCTCATTTCGATAGTAATGAGTAAGATAATGGACGGTATCATGATGATCTTGTTGAGTGGCTTTAGGCATGGTTGGTCCTAGAAACACAAATTTTCCAATTAGGTAAAATTAGTTGAGATGGGTTTATGGTTTTGATTTGTATTAACAATGTTGTGAACACAATGTAATCTTAATTATGTTAAAAGCCCCTTTTCAAGATTAATTTTGAAAACCCTAATTAAAATAGTTGATTAGAGATTTGTGAAACCATAAACCCTAGGATGAGGATGATGAAAATTAGAACAAGTTAGTGTAATTACTTACAATGGTGTTCTAGAGAGGAATACTTGAGGGTATGACGTCTAATGAGGATGAGATCAGTAGTTTAGTCTTTTTTGTGTTATGTGGGGAGAGGGAAAATGATCAGTGATGATTTTGAAAGCGTATAGTGAGTTCTTCCACGGTTCCCAGGATCCCTTGTATTTGGGATCCGGCTAGTACTACTGGGGAACCGGCTCTGTGGACAGAAAAGGGGTTATTTGGCATTATTTTTGTAGTAGGCTTATAAGCTAGCTTACTAAAAAGTAGTTTAGAGGTATCAAAATGAAAGGTTGTTTTGGTCTGGGTTTTGATAAGTTACTTATCGAGGGTTCATATGTGACGACGGCATTAGTTTGTCGAATCAAAAGGAATACCATTCCCGATGATGAATAAGACGGAAAGGTGACTAAAGAGACTTTTAAAGAGACTAGCAATTATTAAACAAAGAGAACTATGATATCAATAAAATCATGTAAGCTATCTAATGAAAAGTAAAACATACCTCTATGCTTCTTGGTTTGGCATAATACCAGAAATACTTCATGAGCTCTTAAAGTAATCCTTTGTACTTGGTGTAAGTAAGTTGTAATTACTTTTAGATCCTTTCTTGAAGGTTGACTTCATTATTCTTTGAATAGAAATGAAGGTTTTGGAGAGATCCTAGCTTGAAGATTTCTTGAAACAAAAAATGTTAGGATGATCTATCAATGTCCAACAAAATGATTTTAAAACATGATTTTGAGGAAAAAAAATCCTTCTTTGTAGTTTTCAAACATACACGGATCGTATCAAGTTTTTAAAGTACAACATACTTTAAGAAACTTGGTAACGAAGCTTTGATGCCAATTGTGGAAAACTAGAAGGGGAGGTTGAATAGTTTTACCAATTTAAAACTTCCTTTTAAAATATTTAGATCGACTTATATCAATCTATTTGGTTGTTTATGTTGGACGTTGATAGATAGATATATAAACGTGTAATGAGAGATAAAGAGTAAGAAGCACATCACATGACCGACACAAGTATTTATAGTGGTTCGCTACAAGGACACCTTCCTTGCCCTACTCCACTCCTCGAGTCACCTACTCGAGAGTTCGTAACACCAATCTCCTTATGGCGGAGAAGCCTTCACAACGTCGCTTACACATTTTTCCGGTACAAAGCTAAATACCGAGTTCTTTCACACCAAGGCGAACCACACCTAACAAAACGTCGCCTACCCTTTATACGGTGCTAGGCTAACCACCGAGTTCTTTCACTCCAAGGATAACTAATCCTATCACAACGTCGCCTACCCTTTATTAGGTACTAGGCTAAGCACCTAGTTCCATTACTATGGAGGAACTACTACCCATAACAACACAACACCAAATCTTAAGGAGATCCACTCCTTATTACAACACCATCAAGAATATCACCATCTTTGGAAATAAACTAATACTTATATGTATAACGATGCACCTCATCGATTATACGACCTAGGAATTCTTCCCTAATGCCACTTGATTTGATTCCTAGTTATCCTTCACTAATGTCTTTGACTTGACACCTTTAGCATTCTTCACCAATGCTTTTGACACGGATGTTAAGCACCTTTCACTAATGGTTTCGTCTTGACTCTTTCGGCATCCTTCAGTAATGCCTTCAACATAACATCTATGGAGGAAGAAAGAACTATCAACAAGAGAACCTCAGTTGTCATGATGATGACGAAGCATGGCAACTCATGGACTTGAGCTTGCTTGACTTCAAGAAGTGGTGATCTCGCCTTTAAGAGGAACCTAGAGAATCACACAAAAACAAAAGACAAACTACATAGAAAGATCCCTTAGGATCAGTGGTTAGAGAGGTACAATACTTGGAGAAAGTATGTGTGAAAGTGGTGAACCAAAAGGAAGAAATGGCTCACTATTTATAGAGGAGAAATTTCATTGTTCCCCGTATCCCACGGATCCCTCCCACAAGGGATCCGGCTAGCGTAAAGCTAGGGATACGTGGGACGCTCCTCTTTGCCCATGGGTATTTTGGTTATGGGTCATGGGTCATGGGTTGATCCATGGGTCTTTAGCTAGATACAATGTATCTTTTGAGTGCAATGCACCTAGTCACATGGGTATGGGTCAATACCATGGGTTATGGATATTATTCATATATGATATATGCATGATGTCATGCAATGGGTTATAGGTCAAGCTCCATGGGTCATGGGCTTTGGGTTGTATCTAACTATATTCAATGTATTTGGCCAATGGGTTGTGATACTTAAGTTTCTACCCATTAATATTACCCAATATACTATATACTAGTTATATGTATGTTTTACCCAAATATGTAAACACTAGTTGTTGTACATATGTAATATTAAATCATAAAATCACTTATACTTGTTTTAGTGTTTTATGTGAAAATGTGAATATGTTAGAAACTGTTAGTTCAAACCATTTACGTATTTTATTTGTTTCATTAAAATGATTTTACGTTTGTTATCGACAAAACCTTAGAAGATCATAAAATATAAATAAACTTTTTTACGGCTTATTTGTATTAAAATTATCAATTAGGGAGAACATGCTGAAGAGAAGTCTACCAATCACTCTACTTGCATGGCCATTGGCTCAAAAAGTGTGGTATCTCTATGTTTCCAAATTTTGTGTTGATTCATATAACCAACTTAAAACAAAAAGTGATGAGCAATTAACTTAGTTGAGAGAACAGGAAGCACAAATTCTAGCTTATACCAATGCAGTCAAAACCTTAAAAGCATAAATTTCAAATCTTCAAAAACAAAATTCATCCCTATATGAAAAACTAATTTTTCAAGCTAATGATAATTTTGCTAAGGATGAAAAGCTAAAGAAATATAGAAGAATTGGTATGAGAGCTCAACAGGAAAGATACGAGTTAAATAAAATAGTTGGGTCTTGAGGAAAGTCTTCTACGAATCTGCATAGGATAATTAATTCTGGCATGAGCTCTAATTGTAAATTGGGCTTAGGTCATGAGATTAAATCAGATAGTGAGGTTTTGAGTTATGAGGAAGAGATGAAACCTGGTGTATTTGGTAGGTCAGAAGAAGACTATATTGGTAAACCACTTTATAATAGATTTGTTAAAACTGATAATTATAAAGGAGTTCCACCACCACTTAATGAAGACTACACACCTAAACCTGAACAAAAATTTGATGAGTCTTTACTTGATTACAGCAAATGGAAAAACCCTGAAACCCTTGATTCTCAAGACTATTCCATTGAATTTTTTACCTGTCAATCCATTGACAGTGAAGGATCCTTTGGGAAGAGTCCTGGAACTAGTGTCTCAGAAGACAAATCCAGTGAGTATTCTACCTGTCAATCTAATGATAGTGAAAGATCCATTGGGAATGTCTCCGAATGTTCTCTTGAGCTTAAATCTGAACCCATAAAGATTTCCAAACCATTTTTAATCAGTAAGCCTTATGTGCCAAAACCAAAACAAGCTGAGTCTATCATTTTTGCTAAAACTGTTGTGTCTAAACCAGAAATAGTTAAACCTAGTTGTGTTCAACACGTAAAAAATTCTAGGCAACAGATTAAATCAGAGACACCTAAAGTAGACAGAAAGAATTGGAATGGGTTAATGCAGAGAGAATTTAGGAATGGATACTCTTTCACTAAGAAGAGTTGTTTTGTGTGTGGTAGCCTAAACCATTTAATCAGAGACTGTGATTATCATGAGAAAAGAATGGCTAAAGAGACTGAACTTAGAAAGAGAATGATTGTAAATACTGGTAATGGTATAGTTAGACCAATGTGGAATAATGCAAATAGAATTAACCATGCTAATCAGTTTATTTCTAGACCAGTACCTGTTAATACTGGTAATTCATTTGTTAATTCTGTTAGACCAAAAGTGGGTACTAGTGTACCAATTAATTCTGGTAGGCAAAATATTAATTTTGGTAACATATCTAGGGTTAATACTTGTCATGTTAATTCTAATCAAGACAAAGTAAATTCTGGTTATATGAATGTTAAATTAAAACAACCTGAACCTACCAGTACTTCACCCAGACCCAAGTTTAGACAACCACAGGTGAACCAATTCAACCAAAGACTCTATTATGGTTTACATTCACCTGTGAGGAGACCCATAGTTTATAATGCAACTCAAATGTTTAAATCTTGTACTGTAAAGGGTAATGGGGGAACTGCTGTTAAGCCCTCAGCGGGTTATACTTGGAGCAATAGTAGACCATCTTCAGTTTATACTTGGAATTTGCAAGGTCCACAAGGCAGACCTAAGCCTGTATAGCCTGGGTCCCCAAGAGAAACTAATTTCTCTTTTTAATGTGCAGGAACATCTACACCAGAAGCTAGGAGGCAGAGGAATTGTTGATAGTGGATGCTTTGGGCATATAACTAGTAACAAGGATCACTTGGAGGAGTTTGAGGAAGTCCAAGGAGGTTCTGTTAGCTTTGGTGGTAGCATAGGCTACACTATGGATAGTTATATCATAATAGATGTGTTATAAACATCTTTGTGTTAGTTTGATTTGGTGAATTTGGAACACCTTGAAGTAACTTTGATTTCTATGATTGCTATAATATTTTTGATGTGCTTAAAAAATTCCTTTACAATTGGTTGTTCTAAGAATTAATCTTTGGTAGAAAATTTGAGTTAATTCTGGTTTAAAGAACTATCTATTGTATATTTCTTGGTTTTTGAATCAATTTTCCAGGAATTGCATGGATGAAAGCAAGATGGAAGCCGTGCCATTTGTACTGTAAGTAAAAAATAGTTAAGTTTGGTGAGTTATGGTTAATACTGGTTGACTATTTTAAGTCTGGTAGTATTAAAAATATTACTGTTAGTGTTGGTCGAGGGAAAATCCGTTTTTACTGTTTAATTTGTTCCGTTACCTACTTCTAGGCGGTCAGAAGTATATATATGGATAATTTTTATTTATAGAATTCATATTTATCAATTATTTAATTTATCTCAATCTTTAAAAGTTTAAATATTTTCTTTCGATTAAGTCTTCTCACCAGCATTAAACCTAATCACGCCGCACTCACTAGTACTTCAATTTTACTTAAGAATGACACAATTAAAGTTCAATGTTAAGCACAATCAAGTGAGATTTCTCAAGAAGCCTAATGAAAGCACAGGCTTCGAGCAGATAGTGGATTTTTTAATGAGAACTCACATACGGTATGCTCTAACACATAATCCAACTATCTATGTCTCCCTAGTCAAGCAGTTTTAGCAGACTTGAACTGCCAGAAGTCTTGCTGATGGGAGCATAGAGTTACAGGCAACTATTGACACTTAGGACTATTCAATCACTGAGGAATCAGCCAGGAGCAAGCTCCAATTGGCTGATGCCTCAGGGATTACTATGTTACCTAATGAAGAACTTTTTCAGGGACTGGAAAATATAGGATATCCAACAGATGGATCCTTTTCTTTTTGGAAAAGTCATTTTACACCACAGTGGCGCTTCCTTGTGCATCATCTTTTACATTGTATGAGCTCTAAAAGTGGTGGATGGGATAAATTTGGAAGCAATATTGATTCTGCATTGGTTTGTCTCTCCACTGGCAGACTCTTTAATTTTTCAAAAATGATTTTTGATGCCATGGTTGCAAATGCCAAAAATAACAAAAAGTTTTTAATGTACCCAAGGTATTTGCAAATGATCTTAAATGTTGAAACAACAAGCAAACATCCTTACATTGCTGTCTGATAACATCAAATACTCCTGATTATTAAGTGTCAATTTCCTCTGATAATGCTTGTAATTTATATCATTTATATGAATTTACGCTTGTTTTCCATTGTTTTCCACTTTCAGATAAACTACGAGCATTGGAGCTAAAGAGACGCGGAATTGGAGAAATATCTAAAGATTTATCATAGTATGCTGACTTTGAAGAAGTTACGGTGTAACCCATCTCTCACATTACGCCGTAACTAAAGCGTGACTCAGAATACCAACTCTTCAGAAGGTTACGACGTAACTCTATCCTAAAGCTACGACGTAACTACATTAGGTCAAATGAGGATCCACACCGCTGATAATTACGCCGTAACTACATCATCAACTATGGCGTAACCAAGTTTATTGAAGACTACGGCGTAACCACTAATAAGGTTACGTTGTAACCAGCAGATCTAGTGCTATTACGAAGGAATTGAAGGTTACTACGAATCTTATATTAGTTACGCCGTAACCCGTGATCCGCCTATAAATACCCCACGAATTCCAAAGATTCTAGTCATCCTATTCCACACAAAACAACCGTAACGGGAAAAGCTAAAGGCACGTATAGAGGAGCATACAGAGCTATCTCCAAGGGAGAAATCACTCCCCTACGATAAGCATTAGCATGTTATCTTTTCTTTACTTTCTATTCATGTATTTCGTAACTTTGAATATTGAATTGATTTGTATGGTTAATATGAGCGGCTAAGCACATCTTGGTGCTGGCCTAGTTATGATTCTTTAATTGTTTTGTCTGCATTTATATTACTTCCGCATAATTATTTCTAAGTGTATGCATGCATAGTTTATTGGTATCTACCCTTGTTTCGGTAGTTTTGAATGGCGGTAGAGGCCAATTGCCTAGGAGATATGACCAACTGACCTAGGTGAGCGGACTGAGACGGGAAGGGTAAGATATGACCAACTGACGACCCTTTCTACTTGTGCGATTTGACCAACTGATCACCTACCGTTTGGATGAACTTAAGAATTAGGGTGAGTGTTTAAGTTGCTAACGCCTGGGCACTCACTATTATAAATCTAGCATGTAGCGGTTCTTAATGACTTGGCTTAGGGGACCAGAACAACGGGACTTATGAGGGACACGACTTCTCCTGTGGTGGCATCTTTGCTGATAGGTTAGGGCTAATTGACCAAATGTTGTCCTCTCGACTTTGACCCCACCTGAAGTAATTGGAAGTAAGTAGACGTAGACATTACTAGCTAGGAGGAATAACTAGGTTAGCACCACTCTCCTTTATTGATCAGACCTTTACCTTTTATCTGCTTTTATTTTTCAATAATTAATTAATTAATTCCTTATCGAAATTATATTTAAATTGTGACACCTAGACTTAGTAATAATCCAACACACATAGCTCTTGGGACGACCTCGGCTTTACCGAATACTACATTACACGCGACCGGGTACACTGCCCGTTAGTGCATTATGGTAGACCATAGGTATAACGAGACTTTATAAATATTAAAACCTGGTTAGTAAAACCTGCATCACTGTCCCTTTTACTAAAAAGATTTTTGGTAATATGAAAAGGGGTTTTGAAGGGATTCACAGGCCACTTTTGCCTACTATGTTGCCTGTTGTTGCCACTAACCTTGTAGGTACATCGGATCCAGTTCCATCTACTTCTGCTACATCTGAGGCTCAAGCTCAACCACAATCAGAATCAGATAAACCAGAGTATGAACACAGAACACCAACATCACCACCACCTTCCCCTCCAGTTCATAAGGATGACCAACCAGAAATTCCTCAAACTCAACCTCCAACACCCACTCCTACAGCAGACCCAACTTCCTTATCTATGGAGGATCTTCTCAAACTAGTTCCACAATTGCTGAACAGGATAGATGGGTTAGAAAAGGACCTAAAGAAGTCTAAGCAGACTCATGAAAATGCTCTTATTAAGTTGGTCGAGAGGGTTAAGATATTGGAGGGGAAATTCCAATAGAAGGGGATTGATATTACAGACTCTGAGGGTGGGGAAGCAGAAAATTCTTCCAAATAGGGGAGGAATTTGTAGAAGGATGAAACAGCTTTTCAGACACCTGCAAAGGAGAAATCTTCTGAGGACACCCATATTAGTCCTCAAGGATTGGAAGCAGCTAAAATTTTAGTGAAGAATCTTAGTCAGAAGAAGCCTGCTAAGAAGAAGATTGATACAGAAGCTGTAAGTTCTGGTGGAACTGATAGGTCTGGTGATAAGTCTGGTGATGATATTAAGTCTGCTTTTGATGAAGAAGTTAATACTAGTGCAGAAGTTAATACTGGAAGTGTTGAAGTTAATACTGGTGAACAAACTAAGTCTGGTGATGAATTTGTCACTCAGAGAGAAGGAAAAAGGATAATGTAAGAGACTTCTGAGCCCAAAAAGACTAAAAGGTAGATTAGGGAAGAAGAAACTAGCATGGCTGAGATTGCTAGAATCCAAGCAGAGGATGCAGCTGCTGCAGCTAAGCTTGCAAGACAGAAAATGGATGATGAGCTTATTGCAAAGAGCTTGCAGAACCCACCAGAACTAACTGAACAGCAAAAGAAAAGACAAGCTGAAGTTCTGGAAGATGCTAAGTTCTACATAGATGAAGATTGGGATACGATCAGAGCCAAATTAGAAGTAAATAGAGACATCCTACCTGACATTGGAGCAGAAGATTTTGCTAGAAAGATGGTAGAGATGGTTAATGAGAAGAAGAAGCTTCTCAGAGATCAGAGACAGAGAGAAAGAATGCACAGACCACTGACAAAAGGAGAGCAAAGGGAGTACATGATCAACTATATCAAGAATCAAGGCCACCCTAGTTGGAAGCTGAATCAATTGAGGAAGTTGAAGGCTGATGATCTAAAAGCAGAGTTTGAACTTTACTCCAATGGACTCTGAATTGGAAGCTTCAAAGCTCAAAAGGCAAGGTTTCACTCTTCAACCTAAAGAAGCTAAAAGACAAAAGATTGCAGATGTTGAAGAGGTTGTTGCTACTCCAAAGGTTGATAAGGATGCTAAAACTGAAAAGGTTAAGAATGAGGAAGAGCCAGAGAAACCAGTGCTTAAGTGGACCAGAAGGAAGTCCACTGCAAAGAAGCATGTAAAGAAGAGTAAGACTGAGACCAAGAAGGAGGTGGATGCTTATACGGAAGATAAGGTTGATGAACCTTCATTAGAAAAATTTACAATGGGCTCCATTCCTAAAGGATCAACACTTCCTACAAAGATTGCCAAGGTTCAGATTATCGAAACTGGAAAGAGAGGATCTTACCAGGTAGTAAGGGAAAATTATGTGGAAAACTAGAAGGGGTGAATAGTTTTGCCTATTTTAAGTTTAGTTTCAAAAACTTTAGATTCGATCTTATGTGAATTTGTATGGATGGATAGAAAGTATAAAGCAATAAGTAATGTAAGTAATGAAAGCAAGTAAAGTAAAGGATCGAAAGTAATGACACAAGCGATTTATAATGGTTCGGCTGCAAGGACACCTTCCTTGCCCTACTCCACTCCCCGAGTCTCCTACTCGAGAGTTCAAGCATTATGTGAACAAGCTCCTTCAACATGGCAGAGAAGCCTCACAACGTCGCTTACACTTTTTCTGGTATAAAGCTTAATACCGAGTCCTTAACACGGCGGACCAAACCAATAAAACTATAACACAACAACTATGTGAAATATGAAATACAAGATCTTGCTACAGAAAATCTTGCGGATGAACAAATCAATCAAGGACCCCTTGCTTGGATGACTTGTGGTATCTCGTGATCTCGCCTTTGAGAAGGACCTATATGAGAATCGCAACAAAAGAAAGAAGAACTACTAGATAGATCAAGAGATCTGAGATTAGAAGAGAGAAGTAATATATGAGAGAGTTTGTAAAAATAGGGGTGAGTAACAATGAATAAAAGGTTCCTACGGATCCCTCACTTGGGGGATCCGTCCAGTGTAATCCAAGGGATCCGGTAATCTGGGTTGTACCAGTTCGGGTTTTGGGTTACAAACTGGGTCATGGTTCATGGGTATGAGCCTTGGGTACCCAACAAGGTACAATGTATCTAGACATTGGGTCATGGGTTATGGATTTTCTCCATGGGTAGGGGTCATGGGTCTTGGATAATATCCATCCTATTAAACTATTACAACCAATGAATTAATACAACATTTTATGTAAATGACCAAATATATATATACTTAACAAAAATAACATGTATCCTTATAAGTTTACTTATGATAACTTTATATTTGTGATCAACAAAACACAAAGAGATCGCTAAATATGAATAAACGTTTTTACGGTTTATATGTATTAACAATCTCCCTCTTTTTGTTGATGACAAAACATAATGTTAATGATTTAAAACTTAAGATTAATGTATGTTTTGAAAGCATATGTAAGTTTTACTTTCTTTCCCCTTTTGTCGAAACAAAAGCGAACCTAATGAAGAAATAAAGTGGAAAAATATAATCCACTTAAGCACTAGCTCCCCTTGACGGTAGGCCCCTAGAATCAAGCGCCAAGTGAGAAAATATAATACCTACAAAAAGAGTGTTAGTAGAAACATGTAATATAATCTTGTATGGGACGAGAAACAAGATGGAGAGCCAAGGTATGTAAACAAAGCTTTGTAATAAAATACCAAAGTGTAGTGGTATATAGGCCACATACAAAATGTAAAACTAAGAACAAGGTTTGTTCTTAAAAATGACTCAAAAATAATAGATAAACTAGTAATATCATTCCTTCCATGCTTGCATATTGTTAGATATGAAAGTTTTGGTGAGTGATGATGTTGATGCGATCAAGGATGTGGTTGAGTATGAATCGCATATCGTCCCTTATTTCCATTGCAAGTTCCCTAGTAGATTGACAATGTTCGAAATGTAAATGGTGAGGGTAGTGTTGGTGGATGGTTTATGAGTAAGTTTGATTTATGGAAGGCGGAATATGTGGTGAAAATGTTGGAAAATATGGATCAAAGTCCATGATGTTGGTGAGTGGTGGAGGATAAGAACATAGATGTTTTTGTAAGATAATGGGAGCTAAAGGTGGTGAAGTTGTAAGATCTTTGTAAAGTGTTTTGGAGATGTTGGTGGTGTTAAAAAGACTAGTTCTTTTGGGTTTAAGTTGGAAGCTAGTTGGGTAGATTTGGATTGTTGAAATGGTGTGGGTGGTATACTAGACATGGGTAGTGGGATTGTTTTTGGAGTCTTAAAGAGTTCCGATAGGGTGATTTTAGGTGGAGATTCGGTGGGTGAGGGTGGTGACGAGCTTGTGAGAGATGATGGGGGTGCTACAATGGAGTCATTTGGTGGTGAATGAGTAGTTAGTGATGGACTTTTTGATAATGGTTTAGTTAAACAACAAGGGCAGATGCTAATCCGTGCGGTCCTTCTAGATTTAGGTGGTGGCACTACGGAAGGTGGTAGGATAAATTTTTGGATTTCTTGAAGAGGATTGTTTTCACTAGGTGGTTCATCAATGTTGGAAGATATTTTGGATGACATGATGATGATTGTTTGTGAGGTTTACAGTGATGGATATGCAAGCATTTTGGAACCTTATTTATAGAGAAAATAATGCATTAGAATGAATGCTAAAACCAAAATGTGGACTAAAATCTAATGATTAGATATGAATTTAAGGCATGTGATCATGAGAACACAAGCATTAAGTAATATACTCATTAGTGAAAGAGCTAAAATGATGAAAATATGAAGGTTTTTAGACAAAGTGAGAAAAATAGAAGAAAAATGTATGCTTCTGTCCCACGGCTCCCACGGATCCGATCCTTTAGGGATTCGTCAAGCGTAAAAGCTGGGATCCGTGGTACTGGTGAACTTAGGCAGCTCAAAACTTTCTTTTTGGAAACAATGGTGCCTAGTGTGTGCCTATACGCAAACCATTTGGAATTGCAGTTATCTCGACTCCTAAAAAGAGAAAAATAAACGAAGAAGTGAAAAATCATATTATTATGTGAGATAACCCGAGTGCTCCTTAATTCATTTTTTCTTAAATGAATGTACCTGAAAACACATATTAGTTATGTGTTCACTTTAGCATTCAAAAGATATGAGATGCAATGAAAACGGGTTTTTACTTTGTATTAATAATGAGAAGGTTTGTCCTAGACGTGAGAATATTTTTAGGAAAGTGATACGGGAAGAAGTATCCTTTTAGAAAGCATTCCAAAAAGTTTCTTGTATATAAAAAAAGTTTAGTTTTGAAAATCCCTATATTGTTTGTAAGTTGTGTGTGAAATAGAGATCCTAAACTCAGAAAAGAAGGTAAGGATAACGTTTACATACCTTGTAGAATTGCGAAACATATTACGACGATTGTTCCATGAGACCAAGACCAACACGAAGCAAGTTGAATTGTTCCTGCTTCAACGGTTTGGTGAGGATGTCGACAATGTTGTCTTCAGATGATACCTTCTCAATAGAAATGTTCCTCTTTTGAACATTGTCTCTTACGAAGTGATGACGGATCTCTATATGCTTGATGCAAGAGTGCAACACCAGATTCTTGCTTAAGTCAATAGCACCTTTGTTGTCGTATAAAATGGCTATGTCACTTAGATGAATGTCGTAGTCAACTAACGCTTGTTTCATCCATAGTGCTTGTTGGCATGCTTTACTGGCGGAGACATATTCGGATTCGGTTGTTGATATGGCCAATTCCGTTTGCTTATTCGAGAACCAAGATGTTAAACAACATCCCATAAAAGTACATACACCACTTGTACTTTTTCTATCAACGTAATCACCTGCATGGTCAGAATCCGCATATACAATAGTTTCTACCCTCGTTCCCTTAGGATACCATAATCCCAATTGAGTCGTACCCTTAATGTATCTAAATATTCTTTTGACGGCTTCTAGATGTGAAGATTTAGGGTCTTCTTGAAACCTAGCACATATACACTAAACATGATATCCGGCTGACTAGCCGTAAGATAGAGAAGACTACCAATCATGCCACGGTATTTTGTGTTATCAACGTATTCACCATATTCATCTTTTGTAAGTTTAGTATCGGATGATAGTGGTGTTCTTATGGGTTTTGACTCTTCTAAACCAAATTTCTTAAACATTTCTTTTATGTATTTGGATTGACTAAAGAAGGTATCATCTTCTAGTTGTTTGATTTGTAGACCAAGAAAGAAACTTAGTTCTCCCATCATATTTATTTCAAACTCACCATGCATGATTTTTGAGAAATCATCACACATGTCGTGACAAGTTGATCCGAATATAATATCGTCCACGTATATTTGAACAATATTTATATGTGATTCCTTTTTCTTTGTGAAAAGTGTATTATCAACTAACCTCATGGTATAGTTGTTTTTGATTAAAAATGATTTGAATCCATCTTCACCTTGTAGTTCAAGGTAATCCAAAACCCCTTCTATATCATCATCGTCGGAGTCGATACCTTTAAACCATTTATTGTCGAGTAAATCTTCAACAAGCACTCGTTTGCATTCTTCTTTCTCATTTCCCGTCGAATCTTTGATATCTTCATCCGTTATTTCACTTATTTCGTTTGAAACCTCTTCGCTCTGGTTTTCTTTACTCATACATCCTTTCCAGATCTTCTCCTTAGTCAACGTATCTACCTTCCCATATTTGATTTTGACCCAATTTCAAACCCCAAATTGTCTAACCAATGTAATTATGTTCTTTTCGCATCATTGGTTGAGGTCTATAAGAATTCATCTTCCCCGACTCCCTCTACACTGTTTCCCCCGTTACATTTATCATCATAAGGGTTGCAAGAGGGATCCTCCATGCAGTAGATATCATCATTTATGGACTCTTTTTGGAGACAATGCTCCTCATAATCAATCTTGAGCTTATTAGAAGACTTGGATTAATTTTAGCATCCCCAAATTGTACCGCATACCAATCATCAAAGGATAAATCTCCGAACTTCACATTATGTCTTTCGAGCTCATTAGGGCATGTCCATTCATCGTCTTTTATATTACTACCCTCGTTGCAATACTCGCGGAAAGGATTGCATGTAGGCCATGCTTGTGTAGACTTGTCATCAGTGATAATTATTGGAGTGCAACAGTGCATAAGAGGTGGTTCTTCCTCTTCTTTGAACGAGAGATTTGCCAACCTTCCTTCATCAGTATATGCAGGCCACATGTATTTGTTATCCTTGACCCTTTCATTATCATCTCCTCTGTCGCAAATTTCGTTACGAGGGTTGCATGAGGCCCAAAGATCGTACCATTCACCATTAGATACGGGGATTTTTTTTACACGAGTGATACTTCCTTTTGGATGGAGATTGAGGGCATAAATTAGTATCATTTTACCATCCATTAATAACATGCGTCCTTGATTCATCTAACTCGAGAAATTTATCAGACCATGTGTCCCAGTTACGCCGCAACTCTGAGGTTTGGTTATGGCATAACTGACTTCCTTCAGAACCATCACTATATTTCTCGTCTATTGTTCTGCGTTCGCTATCTAACCCCTGGTTATGCCATAACTCAACATAAGTGTTACGGCGTAACTTCCCACTGTCGCCGGAAATTTCAGCAGCATCCGTAGAATCAACTTGCAACTTTGAATTTTCATAAAAAAAAGGCCCTTGCACACCACCATAGGTTTTGTCCCTTCCGATATAGTGTTATTTTTCTTTACTTTTTCAGTAAGCTTCTCCACCATTGTTTCTAGGTTTTTAAGGTCGGTCGCGGATTGGAGAGGCTTCTATTTGTGTTTTCCTGGAAATCTTTTAACCATTCATCTTGTTTTTTTTGTCTTTGGGCTGAGGCTTCCAGAATTTTGTTAATAGTTTCTTCAATGTTTGGCTTTCTTCCTTCATAAGGCCCATGGTTGTAATTTCCAGGAGGTCCTCTACGATAGCCATTACGAGTATCCCCATAAAACGGTCGATTTTCTCCATATTTGGCTTCTTCTACTGTGTTATCTTCGTCAATGTGAGGACAATTTTTTGTGAGATGTCCTCCTCCACAGCTTTCGCAACCTACTTGGATGGCATGAACAATTTCTATGAGCTTTAGCATATCTCAGCCAAGATTTTCAATTTTACTAGTGATGGCGACAATTCCATCATGATTTCCGCCGAGGTTTCTGATTCGATGCAGAACCGTCAAGTTTTCTCACACAAACCGGCCACTTGTGAATGGCCAATCAGAAGGAACTTAAACGCCCGGTTGAATGCAATGAAGATCAGAGAGTATAGTGTTTCCGTCGTTATGTCCCAATGGTAGCTATGCTAAGAATCACCAAACGAATAGTGATCGGAGATTTAAGCGGAAAAGGGTTGTGATTATTATAACTAAAGAAAAAGCCAACAAATTACGTGGGCTTAAATGAAAATTAAATAAAATTAAAAAGATAAAATATATTAAATAAACGCTATCACTATTTGCAAAATGATGTTTTTGATTTTATGTTTTATAAAACTTAAATTAAAACTACGCGACGCATAAAATGAAAATGTGAAACTAAAGCAATATAAATCCTAAAAATATGAAAATGATATTTTTACAAACCTAATGATAAAAGAAAATATTTAGAAAAAGAAAATTATTTTTATAACTATTTAATTAATTATTATTAATTAAAAACTATTTTAACTATTAAATAATAGCCTAAAATACAAGAAAATATGGAATAAAGCTAGAAAAATAAAATTATGACTTGAAAAAATCTAAAATAACAAAATAGAATTTTCAAAACTATTTTTATATTTTTCTGATTATTTTTCTATTTTCTATGAATGAAAAACTATTAAAAATTAATTAAATTGCTTAAAAATACAAATTTAACTAAGAAAAATTTGGAAAAATATTTTTTGGCTTTTTATATTTATCTAAACTTAAGAAAAATGAAAAATTATTTTTTTTGAAACTTTTCTTAATTTTTTGTATTAAATGCTAATTAAAAAAGTGCTAAAATTGATTTAAATGCGTAAAAATAGCAAATGGCTTGGAAAAATATGAAAAATTCAAGATAAGTTTAAAATAATATTTAGAATCTAGGAAAAATATAAAAACAGGTTGTGTGAAGGATTATGAAATCGAGTGCAAAGTGCTTAGAAATAAGCACTAGAAATAAGCCAACAACCAAATAAGCACTAAACCCATGGCTGAACTATATTATACTACAAGTATCTAAATGCAACTAATCTCAACTGTTTTGAACCTCTAAATCACCATGTACACAGATTTGATGAATTGAGTAAATGCTAAAATCAGTTTTGAGGGCAACTTTGGAGTTTAAGCACAAGCTCCTCAATAAGCTAAAACTTAAAAGCAATTGTTGGAACTTACACTAGACCTGACCAAGAACTTGTAAACCAGAATTGAGCCTTGGACAAGCTCAACTGAGCTTGATACAAGCCTTAAATTTCTCAGGCACACTCAAGATACACCGAGTGGTACATGGGATTGGGGACCATTTGACACAACTGCTTAGAGGTTATAAAAATTTGTAAAAATCTATAAAATGGTAATAAGGAATTAGACCAATTGAAGTTTTAAAACAACAAGTTTCACTTAATTTGGCTCAAAGAATGAATCCAAGAAAAATCACTCCATTTGGTTGAAAAACTGAATTTGCAATTTGACTTTTGAAGTAAAAATGAAATGTTGACTTTTATGAACTTTGAGACCAATTTGTGAGATGATATTGATGTTATATGATGAAGTGAGACTATCACAAACCTATATCTATGTATTTTAAACACAAAACAAGTGTCTTGATTTGCAAAAACACAACAAGGAAGAGATTAAGACAGTTAAAAGGTAATTTTGACTTTTGATGTTATAAGGTGCAATGTGATGACAGATATGAGTGTAAAAGAGTTAGACAAGCCTAGCACAACAAGATTTAATCACTGAACAAGCCTTGAGCATGATAAACCAATGGATCCAAACACCATCTTAAACTACTGATTTGCAAATAAAATGAAATAACCACTGATTTAGCTAAAGCAAACAACTAAACTGACTTTAACTACTCTAAATACAACCTAATAAGCAATTTTAAACTACTTATGACCTCAAATACAGATACAAAGAAACTTGAAGAATTAACTTACTTTTGGTCCTTAGCCACAATGGCTTGAAACCTGTGAACCCAAGAACAACTAACCTATCCCAAACCCTATCCTAGCTCATTATCACCATATCCATGCTCGCAATCACCCATATCCATTTCCATTTCAAATTTGGCCCGTTTGACTTTTTGACCAAGAACCAAAATGGATTGAAACTTGAATGTAAGCTTGTAAAATGCTGTAATAAGCTTATATAAGCTTGTTGGAACTTAAAATTAAGCTACTAAAAGCTTTGATATAGGAGTTTGAAAATGAAAATTGCAACAAGTAGCTTAACAATATGAAATGGTAATGCAACTTAAATTAGTACTTGAAAATGGTTTATATTGATCAAATAACTTAAAATGAGTACATTACAGCAAAAGATTACAGATTTTTAACTTAACTAAAACTTTATATTAAAAACGACATTAATAAAATTTAAAACTACCCGGATTCTCCTCTTTCTCATCCTTTTGCTTTCTTTATAATCCAAGCTTCTTCTCTCTCATCTCTCGAATTCCATCAATTTGGCCATTGGATGTCTTGAAGCTATATTGGCCATTGATCAAGTTTGGCCAAATTGAGATTATCAACCGGGAGGTTGAGTGAAAGGGGCAAGGGTGCATTTAATGCATCTTGGAGGTTTGTTCGGTGGGGGAACAAGGTGGAGTAGTGAGGAGGGGATGGATATTGTATGTTGCGAGAAGTTGTCGGGAAGTGGAGAAAAGGCCAAGGGTGGTAGACTTGGCTATTTGACCGGTGTTAAATATTAAAGGAAGGGGTCAAAACAAGGGGTCCAAAAAGGGTAGTGGCAAGTCCAAATGGGTGTAAAAGGTTTAATGACAAGGACTTATTATATTTCGAAAATCAGGGACTACTGCCATATTTGCAAAGTTTCTCCAAGGGACTAAAAGTGACAAGCTCCAATAGTACAAGGACCATACTTGACATTTTCAAATTTCCAGGACCATTTTGCCAATTTTCAAACTTGAAGGACCAATTTTGTAATTTCTCAAAACTTTTGACATTTTTCACCAAAGGACTAATTTTGACAAGTTATGATTTTAAAAGGACCTTTGGTGATTTATCTTTTGAAATTAAGTGCCTAGGGACTATTTCTCAAAGTTTTGAAACTTAGGACCTAAACCGCCAATTATGCAAACTTAGCTCATTTTTCATCGATTTTGAACATTTTGCATCAAAACATATAAAATGCAATTTTGGAATATTTTCGAGATTTTGATGCATTTCAGCATTTTAAACGTTTTATAGCTCAGATTTGACAAAAATGATGAGTATTTACACACTCATCAATCCCTACACTAAACTATTGCTAGTCCCTAGCAATCTTTTGAGAAAAATTAATGGATTTGAATCTCTTTACCAAAAGCCATTACTTACGAGTACCAAATGTTTCGATTCAAGTAAGAACCATGGTACACTGATAACCATGTGATTTTGAGCAAACCACCGGCTTCCAACGGATTTGATTTGTCTTTACCGTAAAGCCGCTTGCCGGACTAGCCAACTCTTAGATAAATTATCAATATTATCTTTGGTGAGTCGACTACCAATTATGGTTTTTCCACTGCCTTTACCACAAGCCATAAACTTGCAGGCTAGCCAACTCTTCACTAATTAAAGATATGGTGAGTTGAATACCATACAATTTTGGGCAAATAAGTAAGCCGCCAACGATTTGAGATATCTTTACCAAGAGCCATTGCTCTGGATTAGCCAACCTTTTGTTTATTAGACATGCATCGATAACCATAAGCTAAGTAAGTGTAAAACACTTACCCAAAAAAATTTTGGCCAAAAACGGGAATGGGTGGTATAATTACATGATAAAATTCGTGAGAATTACCCCCCACACTTAGAAATGAATATTGCCCTCAATATTCAAAGTACCTACTGTTATGCGAAACATAGAACGAAAGGGAAATACTACGGCCATTATTTAGAAAGATATATATATATATATATATATATTTTTTAATCATGAAACTTGTATACAACAACGGGGGCACCCCCACACTAGGGTGGTAGAAAATAGAAAGAAGTCAGAAATACGGTGAAAACCCATATAGTGTGCTACTGTTTTTGATTCCCGAGTCGCTAGCTTGACTCGACCTCGAATTAATTTGTTCATGGGGAAGCAAAGTGGAAGAAACAATCTCCATCGGACTTTCATTCAAGATGTTTGGACAAACATTTGAAGCACGGGAAAGTTCCACACCGATGAGATATATATTCCCTACCAAGAATGATAAATGAAAATGCCGGGTCAAAGATAGTGTCTTCATTCCCGAAGGAGTGAAGAAGAGAGGAAGTCACCAGGCAGGTGAAGAAAAGAAGGAAAATCATGATGACGATCATGATAAGATCTTCTTCCTTGATCAAGTGCGATTGCACTTGTTTGATTTTATCGGTTGAGCTCTTTGGTTTGGAAAAGCATCTGGGAGGAGGGTTGGAAAATTTGTCATAGAAATACAAACTCTCTGATTGAGAACTTTTCCCCGATCATGATTTTGCACATCCGTATCATACTCCCAAGGAGTCATGATATGAGAGAGTTCACCGGCGAACTCCTCATGAAGAGAATCATTCACATGATGTAAATCTGGACTTGTTCCATTGTCGACTCATCACTATCCTCAACTGAGTATCAAAGAGTGGATTCTCAGAAATTAAAGTGAATTCAAAGTCGAATTAAAATAGAGGATTAGTGAGAGTTGTTTTGAATGCTTCAGGAACAAAGTGATTAACATTCTCTATTGACTTTGGGATAAGAAGTGAGTGAACGATTATAAAGGAGACTTTCAATCTTCCCCGCATCGTCTTCAAATAAAAGAGACTATCATCACTTTCCGATGAAAGTGGATTGATGTGAACAGTTCACGGCGAACTCCTCAAGAATATGATCAAGATCAGATGTGGAAGAGATGCCTCAACATACTCAATGTTTCCATAAGAAGCACAGTCTTCGCTACCATCGGAGAAAGTCTCAAATTGATCGTTTGAACACTCAAGAGGGGAATAAGAATCACACATATGATCGAAGTTCCCACTTCGGGATTGGGACAAGGTTCTCAACACTAGACTTTATGAAGTCGTCCGACCTTTTCAGAACAGTGTCAAGATGCTCGTCCCCATGTTCAGAGAGTGAGTGGGAGTGGTGTGATAGCAGAGTTTGAGATGGAATCTCAATCGGCGGATATCAACTGACCGGGGAGTTGAGAAATAATATTCTTAAAAGGATAAAACTCTCCTCGTCATCATCATATAGAGTGCTTCTTTAAGAAATTGGGAAAGCCTTAGAGCTGCATGCTCTAGGGCTAATAATTCTTCCCTAGATTTGCGAGCCTCCGCTCTTCTACTAGCAATTCTCCCATTGTTTTTTCACCACTCACTTGATTCTTAAGGTTTTGAATTATATCATCAAGTTTTTCATTGCGGTTTCAAAATCTTGGGAAGTTTCTTTAAAAGCCCGGCCAGTGGAGTTTGAACCGTATGGTGTCTGTGGAGGTTAAAATTGTCAAAACCTAAGTATAGTAATTTTGATTCCACGGCTGACATTGAAGAGGACCTCCACAATTTGTGCAAGAACAATTCTAGACATCTCAAACGATGTGTCATTAAAACTTGATAGCACGGTTCTTGCTCAAATGAATATCGAGGAGGGTGGCTAAAATCGCTTTGAGGATAATTGAAAAGTTCGATAAGTGCATGAGTTTTCAAATTCGAAGCTAATAAAAACGAACAAATCCATCCGTAAGATTATTTCCACACCTCTCGCAAGAACATCGTTGACATCGAAAATCAACTAACGGATCCCCACAACCATAGCAATCGCGATTGAACGAAAAATTTTGGGGTTGGGGTAGTCGAGAAATTTTTCGGCTCCTTGAAAGAATTTTGATCATAAGAACATGAATTCCTCGAACCGCAAAACAAACAACTCCCGTTATGAATGTCATTACCGCATCGCTCGCATCGTACACCAACGCATTACCTATGAACCTAAAAGCGGTTCTCCACAACCGACACAAGGAATCGATGATTCCATCGATTAAACACAAAGAGGATTAGGAAGATAGAATTAAACGTTTAGAGGATACGAGAGAAAGAATCAAACATAACAGGATAAGAATCTTTTTGGATTTTTAGATAAACATTTTGTAAAAATAAGAAAGAAAATCTTTTTGGGTTTTTGTGTTTTTATAAGAAAATATAAATACATATATGGATGAACAAGGAGTGAATATCCAAATCACTAATGCTAAACGAAGATAATCAAAGACGATTCTAAGAATGCGTGGCCAAAAATTTGATTCGATGCGAACCGTCAAGTTTTCACACAAACCGCCACTTGTGAATGGCCACCGTGAAGGAACTTAAACGGCTCAAGGTTTAATGCAATGAAGATCAGAGAGTATGTTTCCCGTCGTTATGTCCCAAATGTAGCTATGCGAAGAATCACCAAACGAATAGTGATCGAGATTTGAATATAAAAGGGTTGTGATTATTATAACTACGGAAGAAGCCAACAAATTACAACGGCTTAAATGCAAATTAAAGGAAATTAAAAAGATAAAATATATTAAATAAACGCTATCACTATTTGCAAAATGATGTTTTGATTTTATGTTTTTATAAAACTTAAATTAAAACTACGACGCATAAAATGAAAATGTGAAAATAAAGAAATATAAATCCTAAAAATATGAAAATGATATTTTTACAAACCTAATGATAAAAGAAAATATTTAGAAAAAGAAAATTATTTTTATAACTATTTAATTAATTATTATTAATTAAAAACTATTTTTAACTATTAAATAATAGCCTAAAATACAAGAAAATATGGAATAAAGCTAGAAAAATAAAATTATGACTTGGAAAAATCTAAAATAACAAAAGAGAATTTTCAAAACTATTTTTATATTTTTCTGATTATTTTTCTATTTTCTATGAATTAAAAACTATTAAAAACTAATTAAATTACTAAAATACAAATTTAACTAAGAAAAATTTGGAAAAATATTTTTTGACTTTTTATATTTATCTTAACTTAAGAAAAATGAAAAATTATTTTTTGAAACTTTTCTTAATTTTTTGTATTAAATGCTAATTAAAAAAGTGCTAAAATTGATTTAAATGTAAAAATAGCAAACAAGGCTTGGAAAAAATATGAAAATTTCAAGAAAAGTCTAAAATAATATTTAGAATCTAGGAAAATATAAAAATGGGGTTGTGTGAAGGATAATGAAACTGATGTGCAAAGTGCTTAGAAATAAGCACTAGAAATAAGCCAACAACCACAAATAAGCACTAAACTCTATACGTAAGCTATATTATACTACAAGTACCTAAATGCAACTAATCTCAACTGTTTTGAACCTCTAAATCACCATGTACACAGATTTGATGAATTGAGTAAATGCTAAAATCAGTTTTGAGGGCAACTTTGGAGCTTAAGCACAAGCTCCTCAATAAGCTAAAACTTAAAAGCAATTGTTGGAACTTACACTAGACCTGACCAAGAACTTGTAAACCGAATTGAGCCTTGACAAGCTCAACCGAGCTTATACAAGCTCTTGAAATTTCCCCGCACACTCAAGATACACTGAGGTGGCTGTGGGATTTGGGACCATTTTGACAACTGTTTAGAGGTTATAAAAAATTTGTAAAAATCTATAAAATGGTAATAAGGAATTAGACCGTACCGAAGTTTTAAAACAACAAGTCATAATTTAATTTGGCTCAAGAATGATCCAAGAAAAATCACTCCATTTGGTTGAAAACTGGAATTCTGCAAATTGACTTTTGAAGTAAAAATGAAATGTTGACTTTTATGAACTTTGAGACCAATTTGTGAGATGATATTGATGTTATATGATGAAGTGAGACTATCAAGAACCTATATCTATGTATTTTAAACACAAAACAAGTGTCTTGATTTGCAAAAACACAACAAGGAAGAGATTACAGCTTAAAAGGTAATTTTGACTTTTGATGTTATAAGGTGCAATGTGATGACAGATATGAGTGTAAAAGAGTTAGACAAGCCTAGCACAACAAGATTTAATCACTGAACAAGCCTTGAGCACGATAAACTAATGGATCCAAACACCATCTTAAACCATTTGCAAATAAAATGAAATAACCACCTATTTAGCTAAAGCAAACAACTAAACCTACTTTAACTACTCTAAATACAACTGAATAAGCAATTTTAAACTACTTATGACCTCAAATACAGATTAAGCAAAGAAACTTGAAGAATTAACTTACTTTTGGTCCTTAGCCACAATGGCTTGAAACCCGGAACCCAAGAACAACTAACCTATCCCAAACCCTATCCTAGCTCATTATCACTCCATATCCATGCTCAGATCATCCATACCATTTCATTTCAAATTTGGCCCAAGACACTTTCAAGGACCAAGAACCAAAATGGATTGAAACTTAAATGTAAGTTTGTAAAATGTTTGTAATAGTTTTATATATAAGCTTCATAGAACTTAAAATAAGCTACTAAAAGCTTTGATATAGGAGTTTGAAAATGAAAATGACAAATTAAGCTTAACAATATGAAATGGTAATGCAACTTAAATTAGTACTTGAAAAATGGTTATATTGATCAAATAACTAAAATGAAAGTACATTACAAATAAAAGATTACGTGATTTTAACTTAACTAAAACTTTATATTAAAAACGACATTAATAAAATTAAACTACCGAGACTCTCCTCTTTCTATCCTTGTTTTCTTTTAATCCAAGCTTCTCATCTCTGATTAATTCCCCATCAATTTCCTTGGCCATTGGATGTTGAAGCTATATCGGCCATTGGATCAAGTTTTGCATAAATTGAGATTATCAATCGGGAGGTTGAGTGAAAGGGGCGGGGTGCATTTAATGCATCTTGGAGGTTTGTTGATAAAGGGGAACATGGAAAGAAGTGAGGAGGGGATGGGATGTGGTGTGTTGTAGAGAAGTTATCAGGAAGGTAAAGGGCCAAGGGTGTGGTAGACTTGGCTATTTGACCTGGTGTTAAATATTAAAGGGAAGCGGGGTCAAACAAGTGGGGTCCAAAAGGGTAGTGGCGTCAAATGGGTGTAGGGTTTAATGACAAGGACTTATTATGCAATTTCTAAAAATCAAGGGACTACTTCTACCATATTTGCAAAGTTGCTCCAAGGGACTAAAAGTGACAAGCTCCAATAGTACAAGGACCATACTTGACATTTTCAAATTTCCAGAGACCATTTTTGCCAATTTTCAAACTTGAAGGACCAATTTTGTAATTTCTCAAAACTTTTGACATTTTCCACCAAAGGACTAATTTGACACAGTTATGATTTTAAAAGGACCTTTGGTGATTTATCTTTGAAATTAAGTGCCTAGGGACTATTTACGAAAAGTTTTGAAACTTTGGGGACCTGGAAATCGCCAATTATGCAAATCCTAGCTCATTTTCATCTCTGATTGAACATTTTGCATCGAAACATATAAAATGTAATTTTGGGAATATTTTCGTATTTTGATGCATCGAAAGCATTTTTAAACGTTGTGCAGTTCAGATTTGACCAAAAATGATGAGTATTTACACACTCATCAGTTTCTCTTGCTTCCTCCATCGTGCCATTTGTGGGAATGATCGGCCATTTTTTGGATGGCTTCAATGGCAAGAGTAGGAGTCATGCTCGGAATAGGTCTTTGGTAGTCCAACATCTGTCTTGTAATTACGTTGATACCTTTGTAAAAGATGTTGACCTTTTGCTGCTATTCAGGTCATGAGTCGGACACTTGTAGAAGAGATCGTTGTATCTATCCCAAGCTTGATACAACGTTTCATCGTTATCTTGTTTGAAATTATGGATCTCCATGAGCTGATTAGATATCCTCTAAGGAGGACAATATCTTTGGATAAAATGCTTTTTTAGTAGAGCCCATGTATCAACTACCCCAGCGGGCAATCTTTCGATCCATCTTCTTGCTCCCCCAGTAAGAGTCATGGGGAATACACGAAGCATAACAGCGTCATGAGAAACACAAGGGATGTTGAAAAGGCTTGCGATGTACAAGGCATTCTCAACGTGTTCATATCGATTCATTCCTCTTTCTCGAAAAGGGTTAGCACGTGCTCCCTCATAAACTGATCTTAATCTAAACGGACATTAGCTCCAATTGCCGGTCTTACGAGCCCCGACCCTTTTTCTTCTCTTGTCAATGCCAAATATTCCTCAAGAGTGAGGTCATCAATGTTAACAACTTCCATGGTACCTGAGACTTGAAAAAGATTGTGAGAATTTGAGAAAATTTAAAATAAAACAAAAATGAAAGACTTAACAAAAATCCTAATATAACTCCCCGGAAACGGCGCCAAAAACTTGATGGATCTTTTACTGACCAGGTTTTAATATTTATAGAGTCTCGTTATACCTATGGTCTACCCTAATGCACTAATGGGCAGTGTACCCGATCGTGTGTAGTGTAGTATTCGGTAAAACCGAGGTCGTCCCAAGAGCTATGTGAGCGGATTCTTATTAAGTCTAGGTGTCATAGATTTTAAGGTTGAAATGATTAATTAAAGACAAGAAAATAAAAGAAAGCGAATAAAGGAAAAGGTTGTGATCAATGAAGGAGAAGTGTGCTAACCTAGTTACTCATCCTATCATGTTAAGTTCACATTTAATTACTTCCAATTGCTTCAAGTCTGAGTTTAAGTCGCTAGGATAGCATTTGGTCAGTTCGTCCTAACCTATCAGCAAAGGTTTCCACAGGAGATCAAGCTACTACCCTTGAAAGTCCAGTTGTTTTTAGTCCCCTAAGCCAAGTCATTAAGTTCCATTACATGCAAGATTCATAACAATGAGTGCCCAGGCGCTAGCATCTTAAACACTCATCCCTAACTTCTTATGTTCATCCAAACGGTAGGTGATCAGTTGGTCAAATCGTACAAGCGAAGAAGGGTCATCGTTGGTCAATTCTTACCTTCCCACTCAGTCTACCTACTTAGGGTCAATTGGTCATATCTCCTAAGCAACTAGACACTACCGCCATTCAAAACTACCGAAACAAGGGTAGCTACCAACAAAGTATGCATGTATACACTAGAAACAATTATACAGAAGCAATGTAAACATAAACAAAACAATTAAGGAATCATAACTAGGCCAGCACCAGAGGTGCTTAGCCGCTCATATTAACTGAAATAATCGATTCAATGTTTAACATATTGAATTACATGTATTGAAAGTAAAAGAAATGATAAATGGCTAATGCTTATCGTTAGGGAGTGATTTCTCCCTTGGAAATGACTCAGATGCTCCTCGAGATCTGCCTTCACCTCCTACCCGTTCTCTGCTTTTGTGTGTGAGTGAATGATGAGAAATACGAATTTTGGGTCTGTATTTATAGGTCAGATCTGGTTACGGCGTAACTTAAGTTGAGAGTTACGCCGTAACATCCATTTCTTCGTATTTGCTCTGGAAAAGCTGGTTACGGCGTAACATCTGGAATGAGTTACGCCATATCTTCAATAAATCATGATTACGCCGTAATTATGGAAAGAGTTACAACAGCTTGCTAAGGCGTGTGGAACATCATTTGACTTAATTAGTTACGGCGTAATCCTAAGATGGAGTTACGCCGTAATCTTCAGTTTAGTTGGTTTTCTGAGTCACACTTCTATTTCGGCGTAATGTGAGAGAAGAGTTACGCCGTAATTACTTCCAAGTAGGCATACTATCATATATCTTCAATAAACTCTCCAAATTCGCGTCTCATTAGCTCCAATGCTCGTAATTTACATGAAAGTGAAATATAGAGGAAAACAGGTGTAAATCCATATAAATGATATAAAATACGAGCATTATCGGGGGAAATTAACACTTAATACTCAGGATTATTTGATGTTATCAACATCCTTACAACCAAATTGAATGAATGACAATGGTTTGTTTAAATCAAGCCCTACCCTAACCTAGAGACTCAATTCTAATATAAAGGGTATAGAGAAGAAGATCCTCAACACGATACACAAAAGTGGATTAGGTTCTTGTGAATCTCTCTTGCGGAAGAAGTGATCTTTAAATTAAAGGTAAAAGAATTTTAGATCACAATAAGATAATAGACTTAGAGGGTTAAGAGGAAAGAAGTTAGAGAGAAAGAATGTTTGGCAAAAGGTAAGTAACAAATGACAAGACATGGGGTATTTATAACCAACCAACAAAGATCCTAAACGCGCCTGGCGCGCTGGTCATGCACTGGCATCCCACCCAGTGCGTCGAGTGCTAGTCCCGGGATTTTTGCGGATTTTGTTTATTTATACCTGACTCTTGTTAAACTACCAATTGCACTTCACCTTTGATCTTTCCAATAACACTCCAACACTCAAAGTGGGATAAGGTCAACCAACTCATTTAGCCAAGGTTTTGGTATGTAAAACATTTGGAGAAAATGAAAACTAGATAGTTAGGGGTTTAGTCTAATTTCAAATAGAAAGAAAAGAACCATTAGACATTAAATATTGGAGAAAACTTTGCCTCTCATATTTGAAATTCAAATTTCAAATTCAAAAACTAGTTGTTACAAGATGAGTTGTAAGATGTGATAGGATGAGTATGTAAGAGAATGTGTAAGAGAGTTGTGTGAGGGAGTGAGTTGGAAAAGTAAAACTTGGAGAAGAAGGGTTAGAATGTGTGAGTGAGTGTGTAAGAAAAATGAGTCAGAGGTTTAAGAGTGTGTGAGTGAAGTGAGTTGGCAAACTTGGAGTGGAAGGGTGTGAGTTGTTATTTGAATTTCAAACTCAAAATGGAAGAGTTATGAGAGAGAGTGTGTGTGGCATTTGTATGAGTGTGTGAAAGAGTGATTCAAATTCAAATTTGAGTGTATGAAGTAGTGCCAATGTGTTATAGATGAGCTGTATGAGAGATGTATTTTGAATTTCAAATCCAAGCTAGTTGGTGATTGTGAGAAGGATGAGTGTAGAGGAAGTAAAGTATATGACACATTGTAAGAATGTGTAAGAAAGTGAGTTAACAATGAAGATGTAGAGAAAATTTGGGGAAGGTAGAGTTGAGGAAGGTTCATCTAATTTCAAATTTAAATTGGCGTGTGTGTGTGTTTGTGTAAATGTAGGCGTGTTTGTAAGTGTGCATGTAATTATAATTCAAATTTGAATGTTATGAGGAAGTGTGCATGTTTGTGTATGTGGGATATTTGAAAATAATACAAAGGATGTTAAACTTTCATGAATTCAAATTCAAGTATTCAATCTTGATAATCCTTAGTTAACCCACAATTAAAGCATTCATTAATCATCTTGATACAAGTAAGATGAGTGTTTTGCATCAAGGTAAATCAACATCTCATAATTGAGAGAATTGCATTTACGCAAAGTGACCCCGGCTTAATTCACCAATAAGGGGGTAAACCCATTACGTGATTAGGAAAGATAGACGTAAGGATTTTGGTCACTTGAATACTTTCCTTTGAAGTTCTAGTAAAAGTATAAACCTCCTAGGTTTAGGGGAAAAAAATATTTTTCCCTTGGCTCGAGGCTTTGTAAAATGTTTATGAGTTGACGCTTTGTAAAATCAGGAGGGCTTATTTTTGGGCACCTCTCTAAGTCTAAATCTTAAAGTAAACTTCTCAAATATAATATACGAAGCTTAATTGAAATGAGCACCTTAGTCGGGTAAGAGAAAAGCAGACATGAAAAAAGAAAACGACATAGATTTCAGTGGCTGATGCGCGCTGCCATGTGTAGCTCGCGCCAGGCCCAAACTTCCCGGTTTTTTATTTTCGGCTATCGCTTGTGATTTTGATTGTCCCGAATGTATATTTGTCATCATTAAAACATTATAAGGTCATTAGTTATTATAGCACCAATAAAATGCAAGCATTGTTTTACATTTATCCGATTTATTTCAATTTTGGTGTAAACAATTGAATACATTGATGGAAAAAGTATACGTCCATCCGAATGTTCTAATTTATTTTAACTCTTGGAAATTGAACTTTCTTTCTCGTAATTATGGTCCGTCTTACCATGTTATTATACTCCGTAGTTTTAGCCCGTTTTGAAAAATTATTCAATATAATTTGTTAAGTTTTCTATATTACATACCACAAAATTCAAGTGAAAGATATAAATATTGGTCAAAGTCTGCTTTTATTCTGCTATAGCAAAAACCGAGCATTTGGGACTTGGTGTTGCACAAAATAAATGTTGATCACGCATACTATACCAAAACAGAAAAAAATCTAGATTTTACGGATGGCGTCAACTTGTTTGTACAAAATTCAGGGGATAGATTTTAAATGGGCCGGACTTATGAAAAATAAGGATTACTGGAAGATCCGAGAACTTTGAACATAGTGATAGTAATCTGTTGATCACCTTTAAGAAAAAAACAACCGTTAGTCTCATCATAGGAAGGGATCCCATGATCAGCCTCGGGCGTACGAGTAAGATTCAAGAGAGAATAAACTTTTGTGTGTATTTTAGGTGCAAGAGATATGCCCCTTGGTTGTATTTTACCTTTGCATTTATAGGCGAGTGGTCTTGTCGTGTTATGGGGATCACAGGGTGCGACTCACCTTATTAACCGAAGGGTTATGTGGTGTTCGCCTCATAATCATGCCCTTTGACTTGTTTTATTCGCTATTAGTTATACTTATGGGATTCGGGAACGTCGTCCCAAGTTGACGAATCACCGCCTTTCTTAGCAATCATATAAATGGTAGATTACACTAAGCCTGGATTTTACTATGTCTTGTAGATGGTCCACACTTCAGTAGCATTCCTCTTCTCCAGACATCCTGTAACACCCCCAAAATATCAAGATAGCAACGGAAGGCTAATTTGGGTGTTACTTCAAGGATCACAGTCAATAATCAAAGAAAACGACTTAAAAAGAGACATTTTAATAAAAGTTGTTATTATTTAAGAAAAACTCATAGTTTGTTACAAAACACTTCCAAATAGTTTTTGATGGTACACAAAAGATAGATCATGAGTTTGTGGAAAATGATAACTTTATGTTTACACCACGATAAAAAGGGTCTTGCAAGCCCACTCTGTGCCATAGAGATGATCTTCAATTATTACCTGATATAACATGCTTAAAAGGTCAACAACAATGTTGAGTGAATTCATAGGTTTATAGTTAATCAGTTGAACACAAGAAAGATGATAATTGTAAAACAACTTATCATAGAAAATCACAGATTATTATGTGCTAAGCTCATGCAACCAATACTCAACTGCATACACCTAATTACTGGGGTACGTAATAGTTTGCCCCCAAGGAGGTAATAGCTAATTACCTAATGCAATTCAAATATGGTGTGCCCCAGTTATTTTTGATAACCAAGACGGGGTCATTACCCCCATAGTACTATTCCTAATATTTGCGTTCACTCGCAAGTGACTAATGGTTCATGATGCAGGGGTCTTTCGGCTAATAACTTAGGCAATACCAATAATCAAGTAGCGAACAGTTGCAAAAACCTTGTGTTCTAGTTTAGAGCATGTATCTCCCTCGCGGGGTTTGTAAAGATAAGTAAAAGCGAGCCTACGAACTTACCTTAGCGATAGTGATAAAGTACAAAGAGATCAAGTGTGATATAGCAGTGGCTCCAACCCGGAACCTAGGAATGAGATGGCAAGTCTAAGAATAATGATAAACGTTTGGTTCACGACCAAAATGATAGATCATTGAATATACAATTTAATAGTGCGATATTAGCGTTGATTTTACTTGTGTGGATAGTGCTTAAAGTTCAAATTCAAAAGATGTGCTATATCGACTTAGTTTTTCATTCATTAGAAATTCACACTTATATATAAGTGAAATGTTCCCCGTTGTTGATTTATAAAAATGACGATATTGCCATGAGTTTGGTTTATTTACTTTTAGTGTGTGTCGATATTTTATAACGTATTCATATATTTATATACTTATAAATATATATATAGGTTTATTTAGTTATTGACGTATAAATTTCCGGATATGTATATTAGGTCATCAAAATACTCGTTTTTATGAAATCGTTATAAGCTTACAAGTTTTCTAAACATTTTTTCAAATTTACACTTTTTACCCTCAAGTTTCTAAATTTATACTTTATACCCTTATACTTTGAAAAAGTGGCAATTTATACCGAAATATGTTTCTTACTCAAAGTATGTAATATTTACAATTTTGGTCCCTTAAGAAATTGTTTTTACCAAAATTTGTCCAAAAAGTTATATTTACACTTTCGGTCCTTATAGTTCAAAGTTTACACTTTTGGCCAAAAATTTTAGTTCCCTTTTTAAAACAATTTTCTCATATTTACAGTTCCTACCCTGGACTTTCATGCATACGTTCAACATATAAATATACGCCTTAAACTTTCCATAATGTGCATTTTTAACCCGAAAACTAAAACATTTGCAAACTTAGTCCTAAAACACGTTTTGACTTAGTTTTCATGTTCAACTTCTACGTAGGATTATGATTAGCTTATATTTAGGTTATGGGCCTACTTTCATGTTTAATGGGTTGGTTAAACGTTAACTGGGCCACGGTTTTAACTCGTTTAGGCCTTAAGGCTCAATGTGGGTTCGATGGGGTTTAGAGGCAAAACGAAACTTAGGGGAGGGTTTTAAGAGTTTCCTTAGGTCGTTAACATGGTTTTAAGTGTACACAAGGGTTCTATTAGCAAAATAACCATTTGGGTGATGATGATAAATGCTATACGAGACCAAGGTTTCTAAGAAAATGGTATCGAGAGTTTAGTTAAATACACAAGTTATGTTTTAAGTCTCGCGTTATGATAACGCTACACGCGTCGTTCGGGGTCAAAGAAACTTCCTTTTCTTCGAGCAAGTTTTATAACACCCTAGGCAGTGAACCTAATCGTTGTAGTGTAGTATTAAGGTAAGCCACGGGTATTGATATCATTCTCTAGGGGAATAGGAATGCTAGTGAGAAGTTACTACGCTAAGGTTGGGGTTGAGGAAGATTATTTTTTATCTTTTTATGTTTTATAGGAAATGGAAAGGTACGAATCTCGGGGTTTGGATTTGGGGGGTTGGTATTTCTACCGATTACTCTACTTATCTAATTATCTAATTAAATAAGATAAGGGTAGTCTATGTCTATTGTTGTGTGCTCGTATGATGATTAGAAATGTGTTTACCTAGATGCTACTACTCCCTAGTTATCTCCTATTGATGGTTGAATTGTCACGTCCTTATTCTTAACGCGTTGTGTTTTCTAAGGTCGTAAGGTGTGCATTCCCTAACTCTTTGAAGTCACCTTTAAGTGTAGTAAACTAAATCCACTAAGTCATTCATAAACTAACTTTGAGGTTATCTTTGGGTTTAGTAAACTAAATCCACTAAGTCATTCATAAACTATCAAAGATTTATCAAGTATTAAACACAACGATAGCCTAGTCGCATTCCTAAGCCAATTACAATTAAGATAAGAGACAACCTAACAATAATTAACAACTAGGTTTCATATATCTAAGCAAAAACACAAGTAATTTAGCCGGACATGGTAAACATGCAAGCATACACACAATCAATCAAACATAGGATAGACATAATGATAAATTGAATATATGGATTAAGATATAATCAAAAAACCATCACAAGATGTTTTTGGAGTGATTGAAACCTTCAAAGTTGCTGGAAAAACAAGTATCTAAGCCCCTGAATCGGAGTTAGGGTTTAGAGCCTACAAAAAGTGAAGTTATAATGTTCTATTTATAGGCGATTTTTTGTTCAAAGAGTGACGGAGTCACACTTATAGAGTGACGGCGCCATGACCATTTTTCACCAAATTGTAGATTTTCTCGCTCCGGTCACGTGGGCTTTTGAACCACCTAAATCCGAAGTTCAGTATGCAAAAGTTATGGCCAAAACAATATCAACTACTTCGCAAGATGTGTGATAGTCTTGACCAGCTTGTGACGGCCACCTTGTGGTTGTGACGCCGTCCCTCTTCGCCTCTCGACGCCGGATCAAATCTAGGCCGTCTGAAGTTGCGACGGCCTACTCTTTTAAATCCTCGACACCGCCACTTGAAAATATGAAATTTGGCTTCGCGTTGCCACAAAATGCTCGACGGCGTCACAGATAAGCCGTGGACGCCACACCTTGTCTTTCAGCCATTTGAGTGTCTCGATTCTTGACTTTGGCCATTTTCTTCGGATATCCGCGCCTTTTCGTCCAAATAAGTGCCATTACAGCAATTTGCCTTCAAGAGACCTAAAAAGTGAAAAGGAACGATATTAAGTAATAACGGATACAAAAGTGCTCAAATAAGGGCTTAAACGACCCCTCAAAAAGGTACATTTTAAAACCTTATCAAATATCCCTACACTTGGTATTTGCTTGTCCTCAAGCAAATGTGCTTTTAGCCAATTAATTTATAGGTTAAGGGTCATGAAGCATTGGTTTAAAACATTCCACAACACATATAAGCCCCGCAAAAGTCATAACAAGCACGGAAATTACATACTAGCACCTCACATGGTGTGTTTGGATACTCACATCTCTCTCGGGTGTATATGAAATATAGCAAGTTGGAAATGGAAGATAAACACTCATTAACCGGTCCTAGTACATAGATTACCATAGGCTTGAGAATAGATCAAACCTCCATTGCTTTGGCGTAAGCACCTAGGAAAGACTATCAAAGAGGTCTTTAAAGGGTTGTAATGTTAGGCTTACGGTATGGAAACAAAGGGTTTGGTGGGATAGGCTATTTAGTGGTGGCAAGTCAAGAATCTCTATGTTACAAGCATACGAAGAATGGCGTTGCTAAGCCAAGACTCGACACTCTAGACTCTAGCTAACCTAAAAAAACAAACATAAATTTAAAGGATAGATGTAGGATGGTAGCCCGTATATATATATATATTTTTAATCACTCTTATTTTTTTTCTTTTCTTTTTCTATTTTTTTATACACTTTTACTCTACCATCCTCTACGGTAACATCAAAATGATAGGGATTTATTGGCACATCCCTACACTTGAGTTTTTAATACTCTAACACTAATTTGACCCGAATTGAAAAGATCAAAACACTTGGGGTATGTTATTACGCAAATTAGGGAATTTAACGTTCCCTTCCAATCATTTTATAAACTTTAACTTTTTCCCATGAGTCCCAATTATCCCAAAACTGTGTACAAAGGATATGACTCGACTTAGCAACTCATGCAAGCAACTAGTGGGATTCGGGAACGTCGTCCCAAGTTGACGAATCACCGCCTTTCTTAGCAATCATATAAATGGTAGATTTCACAAAGCCTGGATTTTACTATGTCTTGTAGATGGTCCACACTTCAGTAGCATTCCTCTTCTCCGGACATCCTGTAACACCCCCAAAATATCAAGATAGCAACGGAAGGCAAATTTGGGTGTTACTTCAAGGATCATAGTCAATAATCAAAGAAAACGACTTAAAAAGAGACATTTTAATAAAAGTTGTTATTATTTAAGAAAAACTCATAGTTTGTTACAAAACACTTCCAAATAGTTTTTGATGGTACACAAAAGATAGATCATGAGTTTGTGGAAAATGATAACTTTATTTTTACACCACGATAAAAAGGGTCTTGCAAGCCCACTCTGTGCCATAGAGATGATCTTCAATTATTACGTGATTAACATGCTTAAAAGGTCAACAACAATGTTGAGTGAATTCATAGGTTTATAGTTAATCAGTTGAACACAAGAAAGATGATAATTGTAAAACAACTTATCATAGAAAATCATAGATTATTATGCGCTAAGCTCACGCAACCAATAATCAACTGCATACACCTAATTACTGGGGTACGTAATAGTTTGCCCCCAAGGAGGTAATAGCTAATTACCTAATGCAATTCAAATATAGTGTGCCCCAGTTATTTTTGATAACCAAGACGGGGTCATTACCCCCATAGTACTATTCCTAATATTTACGTTCACTCGCAAGAGACTAATGGTTCATGATGCAGGGGTCTTTCGGCTAATAACTTAGGCAATACCAATAATCAAGTAGCGAACAGTTGCAAAAACCTTGTGTTCTAGTTTAGAGCATGTATCTCCCTCGCGGGGTTTGTAAAGATAAGTAAAAGCGAGGCTACGAACTCACCTTAGCGATAGTGATAAAGCACAAAGAGATCAAGTGTGATATAGCAGTGGCTCCAACCCGGAACCTAGGAATGAGATGGCAAGTCTAAGAATAATGATAAACGTTTGGTTCACGACCAAAATGATAGATCATTGAATATACAATTTAATAGTGCGATATTAGCGTTGATTTTACTTGTGTGGATAGTGCTTAAAGTTCAAATTCAAAAGATGTGCTATATCGACTTAGTTTTTCATTCATTAGAAATTCACACTTATATATAAGTGAAATGTTCCCCGTTGTTGATTTATAAAAATGACGATATTGCCATGAGTTTGGTTTATTTACTTTTAGTGTGTGTCGATATTTTATAACGTATTCATATATTTATATACTTATAAATATATATATAGGTTTATTTAGTTATTGACGTATAAATTTCTAGATATGTACATTAGATCATCAAAATACTCGTTTTTATGAAATCGTTATAAGCTTACAAGTTTTCTAAACATTTTTTCAAATTTACACTTTTTACCCTCAAGTTTCTAAATTTATACTTTATACCCTTATACTTTGAAAAAGTGGCAATTTATACCGAAATATGTTTCTTACTCAAAGTATGTAATATTTACAATTTTGGTCCCTTAATAAATTGTTTTTACCAAAATTTGTCCAAAAAGTTATATTTACACTTTCGGTCCTTATAGTTCAAAGTTTACACTTTTGGCCAAAATTTTTAGTTCCCTTTTTAAAACAATTTTCTCATATTTACAGTTCCTACCCTGGACTTTCATGCATACGTTCAACATATAAATATACGCCTTAAACTTTCCATAATGTGCATTTTTAACCCAAAAACTAAAACATTTGCAAACTTAGTCCTAAAACATGTTTTGACTTAGTTTTCACGTTTAACTTCTACATAGGATTATGATTAGCTTATATTTAGGTTATGGGCCTACTTTCATGTTTAATGGGTTGGTTAAACGTTAACTGGGCCACGGTTTTAACTCGTTTAGGCCTTAAGGCTCAATGTGGGTTCGATGGGGTTTAGAGGCAAAACAAAACTTAGGGGAGGGTTTTAAGAGTTTCCTTAGGTCGTTAACATGGTTTTAAGTGTACACAAGGGTTCTATTAGCAAAATAACCATTTGGGTGATGATGATAAATGCTATACGAGACCAAGGTTTCTAAGAAAATGGTATCGAGAGTTTAGTTAAATACACAAGTTATGTTTTAAGTCTCGCGTTATGATAACGCTACACGCGTCGTTCGGGGTCAAAGAAACTTCCTTTTCTTCGAGCAAGTTTTATAACACCCTAGGCAGTGAACCTAATCCTTGTAGTGTAGTATTAAGGTAAGCCACGGGTATTGATATCATTCTCTAGGGGAATAGGAATGCTAGTGAGAAGTTACTACGCTAAGGTTGGGGTTGAGGAAGATTATTTTTTATCTTTTTATGTTTTATAGGAAATGGAAAGGTACGAATCTCGGGGTATTTGATTTGGGGGTTGGTATTTCTACCGATTACTCTACTTATCTAATTATCTAATTAAATAAGATAAGGGTAGTCTATGTCTATTGTTGTGTGCTCGTATGATGATTAGAAATGTGTTTACCTAGATGCTACTACTCCCTAGTTATCTCCTATTGATGGTTGAATTGTCACGTCCTTATTCTTAACGCTAGTGTTTTCTAAGGTCGGAAGGTGTGCATTCCCTAACTCTTTGAAGTCACCTTTAAGTGTAGTAAACTAAATCCACTAAGTCATTCATAAACTAACTTTGAGGTTATCTTTGGGTTTAGTAAACGAAATCCACTAAGTCATTCATAAACTATCAAAGATTTATCAAGTATTAAACACAACGATAGCCTAGTCTCACTCCTAAGCCAATTACAATTAAGATAAGAGACAACCTAACAATAATTAACAACTAGGTTTCATATATCTAAGCAAACACACAAGTAATTTAGCCGGACATGGTAAACATGCAAGCATACACACAATCAATCAAACATAGGATAGACATAATGATAAATTGAATATATGGATTAAGATATAATCAACAAACCATCACAAGATGTTTTTGGAGTGATTGAAACCTTCAAAGTTGCTAGAAAAACACCTATCTAAGCCCTGGAATCGGAGTTTGGGTTTAGAGCCTACAAAAAGTGAAGTTATAATGTTCTATTTATAGGCAGATTTTCTGTCGGCAAAGAGTGACGGCATCACACTTATAGATTGATGACGTCACGACCATTTTTTCACCAAATTGTAGATTTTCTCGTTCCGGTCGCGTGGGCTTTTGAACCACCTAAACCGAAGTTCAGATGCAAAAGTTATGGCCAAAACAATATCAACTACTTCACAAGATGTCGGATAGTCTTGATCGTACCAGGCATTCGGCCAATTGTGGTTGTGACGCCGCCCTTCAGCCTCTCGGACGCCGATCAAATCTAGGCCGTCCGACGGCCTACTCTTTTAAAGCCCTGACACCGCCACTTGAAAATATGAAATTTGGCTTCGTGCCGTCACAAAATGCTCCGACGGCGTCAAGCAGATAAGCGTGGACGCCGCCACATTGTCTTTCAGCTTGAGTGTCTCGATTCTTGACTTTGGCCATTTTCAGATATCCGCCCCATTCAATAAGTGCCATTACAGCTGTTTGCCTTCAAGAGACCTAAAAAGTGAAAAGGAACGATATTAAGTAATAACGGAAACAAAAGTGATCAAATAAGGGCTTAAACGACCCCTCAAAAAGGTACATTTTAAAAACCTTATCAAATATCCCTACACTTGGTATTTGCTTGTCCTCAAGCAAATGTGCTTTTAGCCAACTAATTTATAAGTTAAGGGTCATGAAGCATTGGTTTAAAATATTCCACAACACATATAAGCCCCGCAAAAGTCATAACAAGCACGGAAATTACATACTAGCACCTCACATGGGGTGTTTGGATACTCACATCTCTCTCGGGTGTATATGAAATATAGCAAGTTGGAAATGGAAGATAAACACTCATTAACCGGTCCTAGTACATAGATTACCATAGGCTTGAGAATAGCTCAAACCTCCATTGCTTTGGTGTAAGCACCTAGGAAAGAATATCAAAGAGGTCTTTAAAGGGTTGTAATGTTAGGCTTACGGTATGGAAACAAAGGGTTTGATGGGATAGGCTATTTAGTGGTGGCAAGTCAAGAATCTCTATGTTACAAGCATACGAAGAATGCTAAGCCAAGACTCGACACTCTAGACTCTAGCTAACTGAAAAAAACAAACATAAATTTAAAGGATAGATGTAGGATGGTAGCCCGTATATATATATATTTTTTAATCACTCTATTTTTTTTTCTTTTCTCTTTTTCTATTTTTTTCGATTTTTTTTTTCATACACTTTTACTCTACCATCCTCTACGGTAACATCAAAATGATAGGGATTTATAGGCACATCCCTACACTTGAGTTTTTATTACTCTAACACTAATTTGACCCGAATTGAAAAGATCAAAACACTTGGGGTATGTTATTATGCAAATTAGGGAATTTAACGTTCCCTTCCAATCATTTTATAAACTTTAACTTTTTCCCATGAGTCCCAATCATCCCAAAACTGTGTACAAAGGATATGACTCGACTTAGCAACTCATGCAAGCAACTAGTGGGATTCGGGAACGTCGTCCCAAGTTGACGAATCACCGCCTTTCTTAGCAATCATATAAATGGTAGACTTCACTAAGCCTGGATTTTACTATGTCTTGTAGATGGTCCACACTTCAGTAGCATTCCTCTTCTCCGGACATCCTGTAACACCCCCAAAATATCAAGATAGCAACGGAAGGCTAATTTGGGTGTTACTTCAAGGATCACAGTCAATAATCAAAGAAAACGACTTAAAAAGAGACATTTTAATAAAAGTTGTTATTATTTAAGAAAAACTCATAGTTTGTTACAAAACACTTCCAAATAATTTTTGATGGTACACAAAAGATAGATCATGAGTTTGTGGAAAAGGATAACTTTTTGTTTACACCACGATAAAAAGGGTCTTGCAAGCCCACAATGTGCCATAGAGATGATCTTCAATTATTACCTGATATAACATGCTTAAAAGGTCAACAACAATGTTGAGTGAATTCATAGGTTTATAGTTAATCAGTTGAACACAAGAAAGATGATAATTGTAAAACAACTTATCGTGAGAAAATCACGATTATTATGCTACTAAGCTCATGCAACCAATACTCAACTCAAGATACACCTAATTACCGGGTATAATAGTTTTCCCCAAAGGGGGTAATAGCCAATTACCTAATGCAATTCAAATATGGTGTGCCCCAGTTATTTTTGATAACCAAGACGGGGTCATTACCCCCATAGTACTATTCCTAATATTTACGTTCACTCGCAAGTGACTAATGGTTCATGATGCAGGGGTCTTTCGGCTAATAACTTAGGCAATACCAATAATCAAGTAGCTAGTTGCAAAAAAACCTTGTGTTCTAGTTTAGAGCATGTATCTCCTCGCTGGGTTTGTAAAGATAAGTAAAAGCGTTAGGCTACGAACTCACCTTAGCTTATAGTGATAAAGCACAAAGAGATCAAATGTGATATAGCAAAGGGCTCCAACCCGAACCTAGGAATGAGATGGCAAGTCTAAGAATAATGATAAACATTTGGTTCATGACCAAAATGATAGATCATTGAATATACAATTTAATAGTGCGATATTAGCGTTGATTTTACTTGTGTGGATAGTGCTTAAAGTTCAAATTCAAAAGATGTGCTATATCGACTTAGTTTTTCATTCATTAGAAATTCACACTTATATATAAGTGAAATGTTCCCCGTTGTTGATTTATAAAAATGACGATATTGCCATGAGTTTGGTTTATTTACTTTTAGTGTGTGTTGATATTTTATAACGTATTCATATATTTATATACTTATAAATATATATATATATAGGTTTATTTAGTTATTGACGTATAAATTTCCGGATATGTATATTAGGTCATCAAAATACTCGTTTTTATGAAATCGTTATAAGCTTACAAGTTTTCTAAACATTTTTTCAAATTTACCCTTTTTACCCTCAAGTTTCTAAATTTATACTTTATACCCTTATACTTTGAAAAAGTGGCAATTTATACCGAAATATGTTTCTTACTCAAAGTATGTAATATTTACAATTTTGGTCCCTTAAGAAATTTTTTTTACCAAAATTTGTCCAAAAATTTATACTTACACTTTTGGTCCTCAAAGTTTCAAAGTTTACACTTTTGACGCCAAAACTTTTAGTTCCCTTTTTAAAACAATTTTCTCATATTTACGCTCCTACCTGGACTTTCATGCATATGCTCAACATATAAATATATACTTTAAACTTTCCATAATGTGCATTTTAACCCAAAACTAAAACATTTGCAAACTTAGTCCTAAAACACGTTTTGACTTAGTTTTCATGTTCAACTTCTATGTAGGATTATGATTAGCTTATATTTAGGTTATGGGCCTACTTTCATGTTTAATGGGTTGGTTAAACGCTTAACTCCACGGTTTTAACTCGTTTAGGCCTTAAGGTTCAATGTGGGTTCGATGGGGTTTAGAGGCAAAACTAAAACTTAGGAAGGGTTTTAAGAGTTTCCTTAGGTCGTTAACATGGTGTTAAGTGTACACAAGGGTTCTATTAGCAAAATAACCATTTGGGTGATGATGATAAATGCTATACGAGACCAAGGTTTCTAAGAAAATGGTATCGAGAGTTTCGTTAAATACACAAGTTATGTTTTAAGTCTCGCGTTATGATAACGCTACACGCGTCGTTCGGGGTCAAAGGAACTTCCTTTTCTTCGAGCAAGTTTTATAACACCCTAGGCAGTGAACCTAATCATTGTAGTGTAGTATTAGGTAAGCCACGGGTATTGATATCGTTCTTTATGGGAATAGGAATGCTAGTGAGAAGTTACTACGCTAAGGTTGGGGTTGAGGAAGATTATTTTTTATCTTTTTATGTTTTATAGGAAATAGAAAGGTACGAATCTCGGGGTTTGGATTTGGGGGGTTGGTATTTCTACCGATTACTCTACTTATCTAATTATCTAATTAACTAAGCTAAGGGTAGTCTATGTCTATTGTTGTGTGCTCGTATGATGATTAAAAATGTGTTTACCTAGATGCTACTACTCCCTAGTTATCTCCTATTGATGGTTGAATTGTCACGCCCTTATTCTTAACGCGTTGTGTTTTCTAAGGTCGTAAGGTGTGCATTCCCTAACTCTTTGAAGTCACCTTTAAGTGTAGTAAACGAAATCCACTAAGTCATTCATAAACTAACTTTGAGGTTATCTTTGGGTTTAGTAAACTAAATCCACTAAGTCATTCATAAACTATCAAAGATTTATCAAGTATTAAACACAATGATAGCCTAGTCGCGACCAAGCCAATTACAATTAAAATAAGAGACAACCTAACAATAATTAACAACTAGGTTTCATATATCTAAGCAAACACACAAGTAATTTAGCCAGACATGGTAAACATGCAAGCATACACACAATCAATCAAACATAGGATAGACATAATGATAAATTGAATATATGGATTAAGATATAATCAACAAACCATCACAAGATGTTTTTGGAGTGATAGAAACCTTCAAAGTTGCTAGAAAACACCTATCTAAGCCCCGAATCGGAGTTAGGGTTTAGAACCTACAAAAGTGAAGTTATAATGTTCTATTTATAGTAGATTTTCTCTGCCGGCAAAGAGTGACGGCGTCACACTTATAAAGTGATGGCGTCTACGACCATTTTTCACCAAATTGTAGATTTTCTCGCTCCGTCGCGTGGGCTTTTGAACCACCTAAACCGAAGTTTGTATGCAAAAGTTATGGCCAAAACAATATCAACTACTACAGCGCGATGTCTGGATAGAATTGATCGCCTTGCGACGGCGTCACCTTGTGGTTGTGACGCCGCCCCTTCGCCTCTCTCGACCGCTTGATCAAATCTAGGTCGCTGAAGGCGCCGCCTACTCTTTTAAAGCCCCATGAACCGTCACTTGAAAATATGAAATTTGGCTTCAAGTGTCGCCACAAAATGTTCGACGGCGTCGCTACAGATAAGTCGCGGACGTTGTCACCTTGTCTTTCAGCCAGCTAGTGTCTCGATTCTTGACTTTGGCCATTTTCAGATATCCGCCCTTTTCATCCAAATAAGTGCCATTACAGCAATTTGCCTTCAAGAGACCTAAAAGTGAAAAGGAACGATATTAAGTAATAACGGATACAAAAGTGATCAAATAAGGGCTTAAACGACCCTCAAAAAGGTACATTTTAAAACCTTATCAAATATCCCTACACTTGGTATTTGCTTGTCCTCAAGCAAATGTGCTTTTAGCCAATTAATTTATAAGTTAGGGGTCATGAAGCATTGGTTTAAAACATTCCACAACACATATAAGCCCCAAGAAAAGTCATAAAAGCACGGAAATTACATACTAGCACCTCACATGGGGTGTTTGGATACTCACATCTCTCGGTGTATATGAAATATAACAAGTTGGAAATGGAAGATAAACACTCATTAACCGTCCTAGTACATAGATTACCATAGGTTTGAGAATAGATCAAACCTCCATTGCTTTAAGCGTATACACCTAGGAAAGACTATCAAAGAGGTCTTTAAAGGGTTGTAATGTTAGGCTTACTTCTGTATGGAAACAAAGGGTTTGATGGGATAGGCTATTTAGTGGTGGCAAGTCAAGAATCTCTATGTTACAAGCATATTTAAGAATGGCGCTAAGCCAAGACTCAACACTCTAGACTCTAGCTAACTGAAACAAACAAACATAAATTTAAAGGATAGATGTTGGATGGTAGCCCGTATATATATGTTTTTTTTAATCACTCTATTTTTTTTCTTTTCTCTTTTTCTATTTTTTTTTCGATTTTTTTCATACACTTTTACTCTACCATCCTCTACGGTAACATCAAAATGATAGGGATTTTATAGGCACATCCCTACACTTGAGTTTTTATTACTCTAACACTAATTTGACCTCGAATTGAAAAGATCAAAACACTTGGGGTATGTTATTATGCAAATTAGAATTTAACGCTCTTCCAATCATTTTATAAACTTTAACTTTTTTCCCATGAGTCCCAATCATCCCAAAACTGTGTACAAAGGATATGACTCGACTTAGCAACTCATGCAAGCAACTAGTGGGATTTGGGAACGCCGTCCCAAGTCGCGTTTAATCACCGCCTTTCTAGCAATCATATAAATGGTAGATTTCACTAAGCCCGATTTTACTATGTCTTGTAGATGGTCCACACTTCAAGAGGCATTCCCTTCTCCTGGACATCCTGTAACACCCCCAAAATATCAATATAGCAACGGAAGGCTAATTTGGGTGTTACTTCAAGGATCACAGTCAATAATCAAAGAAAACGACTTAAAAAGAGACATTTTAATAAAAGTTGTTATTATTTAAGAAAAACTCATAGTTTGTTACAAAACACTTCCAAATAGTTTTTGATGGTACACAAAAGATAGATCATGAGTTTGTGTAAAATGATAACTTTTTTGTTGGATATTGGATTTCACAAACACATCAAACCATAACACAAAGTGGCGTATAAATGGAATTCTTAGAGAGAGAAAGTTAGAGGTTTAGGGAACTTAGTGAGAGAAAGTGAAAGATATTATTATGAGCTCCAACTCTCTACCTTGGGAGGTAGAGAGTATTTATAGTCTTACATAAATCGCCACACAACGGGTCGTGGATCGTGCATACAATGGGTAAAAACCCGTCCGTCCTCCACGGTGTTACTTAACTAAATACTACTTAACTAAATATAACTATGACTACGAACATTCTAACGATTACATATACTTGAGGTGACCGACTCTTTAATACCGGAATTTCTAATTCCTAACAATCTCCCCTAAGGGAGGTCACCTCAAACATATACTAAAATGACATTGAATACAATCGGATATTACATTAACAATTGATCTTGCATTCTTGATGTAGTACTTTTGCTCTGAAGCTCGTAGTCATTGATTCCACTCATTGCATGTTTGGTTAATCCAAGTGGAGGTCTTTTATCGATCCACGGATAATAATGTTGAGCCAGCCTTTTGAGATCATCATCTAATAGAAAATCTCTGTTACATCCATTGTGGTGTTGGTATTATGTGATGTTGTGACTTTCGGACCGACATGCTCACATTCTCGATCATGATATCTTCTCATCGAGTAGCGAAGCATTCGTTGATTCATGATATTGGCGTAGCCAGAAAGCGTAGCATGGAGTTAAAATATCAGAGTCATTGATGCACCAATCATGATTTCTTTTGAGATGAATGTGTTAGATGAGCATGCGGCTATGGATTGACCGCTTCATTCTCGATCACCGCAACGCCGGGTGTACCGCATAAGACGCTTAGCAATAAAGCGCACGAAAGTGTCTTTGATCACTTTCGATGAATTGAGGTACACGCCCACTCCTCGCTGATCAAGACAAGTACCGCATGTGATCGTATAATTCAAGAATTTCCTTGACAGGTTTCTCGAAATGCCTAGCCGTTTCAAACCGAACGCCTCAAAGAAGACAACACGGAGTGAGTGAACCAAATAATTTACGCCCATCCGATTGATGAAAAGAGATTTGAGAAACAATCATGTATTGCTCAATAGAAATTGTTTTTGCAATATAACGAAGGTTTTAATGAAAATCAATTATCAATCATAAAACACCTTTTGATTTGAAAATTAGTACACTGGCCGACGGCTAATGAAAAGAGTTTTTTTTTAAAGCACAAAGACCGGTTTTTCAAAGGTATCCGCCAATCCATAACCTCGAACTGTGATTGATTCAAAAGATTGAATCGCCCCATTGTTTCGCTCAGCTTGTCACATGGTTGATCTCATATAATAGATCTCACATGCCACCTACCAGAGCTTGTTAGATGTTGGCTCCGTAAGGCTTTCCATCTTCACATTGAATATGTAAACACATCACTGGATGTTCTCGCAATACCACAAGGATAATGCGTAGGACTCAAGATATAATCTCTCTTTCCACATTGTGTGAAACAGAGTCTTCATTGAAAGTGTCCTAATGAGATTTATTGATGATCTCGTGGCTCTAGACTCAATTTGTGCATATTTGGATCCTATATCGGAGACTAGGGAGAGGGTCTCCTCCTTCAATATCAACAATCTCTAAGAGAAAGTCGATAGATAATGCCTCGGTTCCTCTCGTGAGAATGAAACAAGTCCTTTTTAAGAGGAACTTGAGTGGTTTGGAAAGTTGAAGTGCAAGGCGCACGGGTCCATGACGCCTTGTCTTCAATACCGATGTTACCATCAAGAGTATATGAATTGAACCCGTTTCCGCCTCTAAGGTTGAATAAATGGAGGGCTATTTGTTTTCACCCTTTTCTCATTCAATTCTTTTAATTCTTCAACCCCTTCAGTGCTTACCGAGACTTCATAGCTAGAACCTTGTTGGGTTTATTCCAAGACTTAGCTCCCTCAGTCCGACTCTTCCCATATCTTTTTTTTCTCCTTTTATCATCATACCTAAGAACTCTACACTAACTAGTGGATAGTCCCTCGGTAGATCCTCCTGCTCGCATAGGAACCAATTGTAAACCATTTGAAAATCAATCCAGATACTTATGATATTTTATCAAAGCATTTTGTACCTGAATTGTTTTTGATATTTTTAGAAGAAGAACTCCCTCTCAACATGTGAATCAAGTATTTGAAATAGTTTTCCACACGGAGGCAAGAGAAAGAATTAACTTCTTTGATTACCATTTTCAAAAAATATCAACATCACTTCCCTAATCGAATCAAGTAGATAAAGCATTTTGGGAAGGATGAGGTTTTCATGATTTTGCTCCCCTCAATATGTGCCTCGAGATTTGAAAAGAGTTTTGCACATACTAGAGGGAACCTGCACATTGAGATAAGTTATCACGTTTCAAATCATAGGTTTAAGATAGATGCTCCCCTCAACATGTGCATGGAAAATTTGAAATCGCTTTGTCACATGGGAAGGACAAAGATGTACATCCTTATAAAACCATTTACCTAATTATCGCTTTAAATCCAATTTAAATCACACATTCTCCCCGATCACAATTATCAAATCATTTGAGATTTGTGATCTCTTATAGATTTAAATTGATTTTGAAAGCTTTTAAGGAGAATTGTGACTTGATTATGAAAGCGCTTTAACTGATAATGATCGGATTTTAAGACTTTAAACTCCATTGATAAACATGCATGAATATCTTTTGAAAACAATTGAATGCCAAATAACTTTTTAATTTAATTGAAATCATTCTCCCCTCAATCAATGACATAGGTTGTTGATTGAGAGATTGATATTTTGACAAATAAGTCCGGATGATTATCAAAAATAGAGACCGAGTTATTTTTCAAAGCATTTAGTTTTCGGCAGATAAATGTTTATAGAATCAGAGCATGGAATTTGAAAACATGATAAAACATGGCTCGTTCTTTTTTTAAAACCGGTTATTGCCTCGAAAATGACAATAAACCATTGTTTCTCTTTCTCCCAAAAATAATTTTTTTTTTGAATTCGAACAACATCTAAAGTCCCGTGTCATTCTTTGAATGACAACACAAAGACCGTAGATATTATCGAACCGAGAAAACGGATGACAAAAAAGACAATATTTTTGAAGATTTTTCGAATTTTTCTGATTTTTATGGATTTTGAAGGTTTTATAATTTTGTATTTTGATTTTCGAATAGATATATACAAGAGATAGATGAAGATAGACCTTTACTCCTCGCCTTCCTCCCAAGACGCTTGAGTGTTTCTGGTTGAAGGCTTTTCAAGCCAAGTCGAGGAAGAATAAACTCAAAACGCTCTCTTGGAAGAGCTTTGGTGAAGATGTCGCTAACCGATATTCGCACCTCACAAAATAGAGTTCCACCACACCTTTTTCCACTTGTTTCCCGATGAAATGATGTCGAATGTCGATATGCTTTGCTCTTGAGTGTTGAACGTTGTTGCATGAGAGAGCAATAGCACTTTTATTATCACAAAGATGTAGGATTTTGTTGAATCAAAGCCATAGTCAAGATAATTGAGATCTCATCCATAAGATTTGAGCACAACAAGATGACATGGCTATGTATTCAGCCTTCGTAGAGGAAATAGAAGTACTCATTTGCTTCTTTGAAGACCAGCTCACAAGCTTATCACCCAAAACCGAGCACCTCCGATGTACTTCGACGAGTATCTTGACAACTGCATGATCAAGATCTCGCATAGGTCGTTAGTGACATACCGGTGTCCTTCGGGTACCAAAGTCCCATATTGATGGTTCCTTGAGATACCGAAAGACCCGTTTAACCGCTTCAAGGTGCTTTTTAGTAGGCTTAGCCTGATATCTAGCACACATGCAAACAAATAACAAGATGTCCGGTCTACTAGCTGAGGTACATCAGTGATCCAATCATACTACGATATTTCGTTTGGTCAATCATGATCCCCGAGTGGTCCTCATCTAGTTTGGTTCGATCAATCATGGGGTGTCAACAGGGTCACTTGAATCAAATCCAAATTTCTTTAAAATCTCTTTTGCATATTTAGATTGATTTATGAAAATGCCTCCGGGACTTTGAGAAATTTGTAATCCCAAGAAAAATGACATTTGTCCCATCATTGACATTTGAAACTTTGAACTCATTTCATTTGAAAACGATCACATTCCATTGGGTCTCGCCGAGGCAAAAATAATATCATCAACATAAATTTGAACATGAGTTAAATGTTTGCCGACTTCCCGGTGAACAATGTAGGATCAATCTGCTCCTTTGCTAAATCCGGTAGATAGAAGAAACTTTGACAACGTATCATACCATGCCCTTGGAGCTTGCTTTAAACCATAAAGAGCCTTCTTCAGACGATAAACGTGAGTAGGATGCTCTTGATTCACAAATCCTTCAGTTGGCCGACGAGACGACTTCTTTAAGATCTCCTCGTAAATGCCGCCACATCCATCCGATAGACTACCATGTTCTTACTAGCAAAGATTAGCCGAAAAGATTCTGATTGCCTCGATTCGAAAGCAACAGAGCAAAAGATTCTTAAAAGTCTATACCCTCCTCTTGACGGTATCCTTTAGCAACTAATCGAGCCTTGTTCTTCAACACATCACCATGCTCATCAAGTTTCACTTTGAAGATCCATTTAAGAGCAATAATCATAGCACACCGGAGCGTACTAACTCCCATACATCAAGTCGATCAAACTCATGAATTTCATCTTGCATGGCATTGAACCAAATATCTTCATTCATGGCGGTTTTAACATCTTTTGGTTCGATCTTAGATAGTACGGAGTTGAAGAAGCACCATAAGGCATCGGTTGCAAGTTGTTTCCCGGTTGATACAGGACGAGAGGGATTTCCAATGATGTTGTCTAATGGATGATCGTGAGTCCATTTTCTCAGGTGTTCATGTGGCAGTTGTTGAGGGACCGGGTAGCGAGTCGATGTCTCCTTATGAAGATGGTTCTGATGATGATTCAGGAGCAAATATGTTTTCAAATGGAGCATCTTCGTGAGTAGCAAAGGGATTAACTTCATCATTGATGCCATAAACATTTCCATGATGTACATTTGAAGAATGATGATTTGTTGATGAGATCAAGGATCGCCAGCAGGTGCTTCTTGACTTAAAGATATTGAGACCAAGGATTGACTTCATTCACAGTGAATATGAGCATCCTCTCGTTGTAGGATCAACACCTCATTAGTAATTGAATCATAAAGTTCATCAAACATAGGATCAAACAATTTCTTTAAATCATCTTCGGATGGAGGTACATATGGAGTTTCTTGAGAAGAGTTTGGAACAAGGGATGAACCAATGGGACTGTTTTGAAGTGCGGGTCCCGAAATGGAGTGTCCAGAGCCATTTGACCGGTCACCATCAAACGTAACGTGAATGGTTTCCATGATATGTTGGGTTCTTTTGTTATAGATTCGGTATCCCTTTTTGTTTGGTGCATATCCTACAAATACTCCAATGTCGGCTTTAGCCCTAAGTTTCCCTAAGTCTTGACCCTCATTAGTTGGATAACACAATGCACCAAACACACGAAGGAAAGAGAGATTAGGTTTTCTGTGGTGGACAAGTTCATATGGTGTCTTTCCATGAACAAGGTGAATCGGGAACGATTTTGTGTGTAGCATGCGTGGCAATAGCTTCACCCGAGAAACATTGGAACTTTTGAGTAAATCAGCATTGATCTAGCGGCTTCTACAAGAGTTCGATTTCGTCTTTCAACTACACCGCTCTGTTGAGGAGTTCGTGGAACACTTCTTTGATGGCCGATTCCAATGCTTTCATAGAATTCACTAAGTTGTTTGTTAACAAACTCGCCCATTGTCCGTCCGATAATTCGGACGGTTTTGTTAAGTCGAACTCGCACTGCTTGATGAAGTTTGATGATGATATCAGGAGTTTCATCCTTTGTCCTTAAGAACTTGACCCAAGTGAATCTAGAGTAATCATCAACTACAACTAACACATATTTCTTCCCAAAGATATTCTCAGACTCTCATTGGTCCACATAAATCCATATGAATTGTATGAAGAACTTCTGTGACGAGTTAGTAGGTTTGGGTTTATGGGCATACTTCTTGCTTTTTCCCAATTGACATGTGAACAAAGATGATCCTTTTCATACTTTAGTCTAGGTAAACCTACAACTAAGTCCTTTCGGGAGAGATCATTGATGGTGCCGAAGTTCAAGTGATTGAGACGCCGATGCCATAACCATGACTTTGTTTTAGAAGCCTTTGACAACAAGCAAATTGGAGAAGACTTCATCATATCTTCTATAGAGATGGTGTAAAGATTTGAACCACGAAGTGTCCTTTTAAAGTTCCTTACCATTAAGATCTCTAACAAAGCGGTGTATGTTTTCAAGGCTAATCTAACAAATGCAGTCCCATGAATTTGCTTCACATAGTTCATGAGATCACCACCAACCTCCATAATATTTGCTGAACAAAAGTCCGAAATATACGTGTAATCCGTGTATTTGAATGATCTCGCAGCTGAACACGCACAAGAATGGATAATCGATAATTGGGATCCCCATGCAAGAATGGGGTCCACTTGGTTAGTAACAGGAATTGGAACACCCACATCGTAAAAGAAACATCCATATCGAAGTAGAAGCAATGGAATCATTGGGAATAGATGCAATGTCGGTGTCTCAGATTTGACCTATTCAAAGTATGTTCACTTCTTAAGGGAATAGTTCTACCAAGAGGCATCCATTTTCTAGTGGGCATAATCTTAGCACTTTGAGAACAAAACTGATTATTCTTATGGCCAAAAGGTATCCAATAATAACCTATCTTTATAAAAGTTCTTCCCGTGGGTTTCAATGCTTTTCTAACAATCTTTAGTTTTTGCCTTTTTGCCTTATTTGCACGATTATTAGCATTAACAATTTTAACGGGCATTTGACAAAGATTAGACAAAGCATTCACACCACATTCATGATTAGCAAATGTAATTCAAGCACATCATTACAAGGTTTGCAAATAGTAATCGTAATTCAATTAATTACAAGACGCTTAAGGCTAATACTAGAATCAACACGATTCCTTTTATTCAACTCAAGCTTAAAGTTCCTAGATTGGTCTTCTACTCTCTTCCAATGCACATTCTTAGCTTGCAAGGTCCTATCATTCCTTGTATTGTCTTGAGACTTTGACCTCGCCGCTTTAAAGTCACCGACATCAGAGGGAATGGGAACTTTAGTTGGTTGATCTAATTTTTGCATTCCTGAACTTGATGTGCAAGGATTCAAGTACTAGAAGGCACATTAGTGTATACTTTAAGACTGTGATTTGAGCTTTTTGCAGCACACTAAAGTTCACTTTCTTAGCACTAACATATCCGAATCGAACTACTTGAAGGCACATTAGTGTTTCCTTTCTTAAGACCGGGCATAGAACGGATTTCCTGCTTGGCACTAGGCATAGAACAAGGCATCACAGCCTTTGCCTTTGCACCTAAGGTTAAGAATTTGGGACATTTTGCAATTACACATTCTAGCAACTCTTGAGATCGTTTGGCCTCGAGGCAAGCAAACCTAATTTCACTATCAAGAGGTTTGTTAATGAAATCCTCTTCGACAATCTCACGGAGACATTCTAGACTATCCTTAAGGTGAGCACAAGATTCATGAAAAGCATGTTCATTATTCCTAAGATGAGGAGGAATATATTTAACCGTCACAGTGTATTTGCAATCTAAGGGTGACTTTGAGACAACATTCTTATTGAAAACAAGTGGCGCTTTCCCATTTCCGACTTCGATTCTCAATTTCCTTTTGTAAAGACGTTATTTTTCGTTGTTTTGGTCACGGGTGACTTTCATTGAATCATATAACTCTTTAAAATGTCGCTTAACTTTTTCATTTTCTTCTAGAAAACTCTCGCTTTCCTTTTGTAAGGCATCAACTAAGTTTTGAAGATGAAAAGTTTGAGAATTCCGAGAATCTAAAGGAGGAGGGATTTGGGAGCCTGTCTTATTGTTCGTGTGACCCTTTAATTGAGAGATTTGGGCTTTCAACTTTCTGATCGTGTTGCACCGAGCTTGAATCGCTCATCACGCTTGTTAATTTGAAAACCGCATCAAACTCGAGCATCCGAGGATGTCTTGATATTTGAAGTTTTAACATTTTCTTTAAGATGTTGATATTTTAGTTGTAAATTAAAATGCTCAACTTCCGGTTTAGAAAAATGTTTAACCAAATTGTCGGATCATCCGCCTCAATTTTCTCGCTTAGTTCAGAATTAGTTTTTTCAAGCTCAATGACACGATCATGGGAGACTTTCAGTCCACAGATAGTTCATGAAATTTGGAAGCATTAATAGAGCAATTTGAAGCAATGAAAAAGATATCTTGAGCAACACATTCAGTAATAAGAGTCTCATTTAAGGTATGCAAGTTCTTCCTCTCAATCTCATTATATTTTAGTGCACGCCCATAATCACTAACTTCAACTACCATTGCATCAAATTCCTTTTCCATTCCCTTGATATCGGTTTCTATCCCCTTTTTAAGACTCTCAAAGTGATCTTTCAGAAGTTTAAAGAAAGGCATGACCTCGGTTAAATAACATTCTTTCATTTGCTCAAAACCCCTTTCTCCTTCCGCTATACCAGTGGGTGTGATCCTTTTCTTGCAAGTTTTCTCAAAATCAACAAATAGTTGAAATATAACATATTGGCTAATTAAGGTCTTGCTTTTAGTGGCAATTTTTCTAGGAACAAGATGCATTGGTGTATTAGGAGGATACACACGCTTCTAGGCATTTTCCATAGGGGAGGGTTTGTTTCAACAATATTTTAACTTTCTCAAGCTTATCTAAATCCTTTTCCGTAAAACTTGTTCGGGAGTCAACAATGTCTGAGGCTTAAACATGTTCAAGGAAATCCAGCTTTCCTTTTTGTAGTCATGGGGAGTGATAATTATTTTTTTCTCTTTGCATTTAGGATCATCTAATTTTTTGTTCATCCTTTCCCTAGTGACTTCATCCGATTTCTTATCTTCCTCGCACTCAACGCAACTAGGTTTCAGTCTAGGTTTAAGAATCTCATTGCCATCATAGATCACACTTTGAGCGCTTTTAGCTATCTTCCGTGGTGGGTTTATCAATAATGGGAACACTATGCTTATCGCTTAAAACTCTATGTTTAGTGACCATGTGAGCAAATCAATGGTGTTTCCTTGTCTGTACAACTTGTTTTCAAGTTTGTTTTTCAAAGTTTTCAGATTAGAAAAATCTCTCAAGAGTTTTGATTCCTTTGCATTAAATTCTTGCTTAAGCATTTTCACATTTTCTTGAAGTTCTTGTTTTTGCTTAGCGGTTTTAGAAAGTTTTTCTTGCAAGGAATTTAATTCTTGTTTCAATACTTCTTCTCTAAAATTACTTTTTCTAATGATTGTACGCACTTGGTCATCCATTTCCTGCCCACGAGTGGTCAACTCAAATTTAGCACGTTGTTCATAAATAGCAACACGCTCTTTATAGGCATTTAGTTCAAATTACGTAATCATCAGGCACATGCAAGTGTATTCATCAAAAACATAGTCATTGTTGACCGCAGAAGATGCATCACTTGGTACACCTTCACTTTCACTTTGTTTCACATATTGATCATATGGGACAATATTGATATTACCCATATTTTCAACATTTGATTCAATAGTTTCAGTTGATTGTACTTTGTCATGCATCTTTTGCACATCAAGATCATCGTATAGTTTTAAAACCTCTGAGATGAGTTTGTCTTGGGATGGGCCAGCTAGTGGTGAAGAAGAGACCTTGGGAGAAACCATTGGAGAAATGCTAGCCATAAAAATTGTGTGTGCCGAGGTCCATCATCCACATCGAAGTCGTATGCATCACAATCACGACTTGAAAGGCATTCGATGATTGTGACCTATCTCTGAATAGGTCGCCATCCACATCTGCATTATAGATCTTGGCATTGCCCTCAGCTAGAAACAACAATTCCTCTTCATCCAAAGCAAAGACCATTGTCCCGAGCTTGTACCAAGCAAAGATCTTATCTCGGTAATCAAGATTCTCGTGGACGCTTTGGAGATGTGCGCCTTGCAATGTGTCCCTCACCACCACACTTATAACATTTGATTGGCTTAGCTTGACCTTGGTTACCATTCCTTCCTCGATTTTGGTTGCCAACATAACCTCTACCACTCCACCTCTTCCCCGATCATACCGCTTTTCCCGAATCGGTTGCACCACGATCCTTCCATCTTTAACAAAGGGCTTGATTGTGTGGGTTAGATGTCGTTCGAGGTTGTTGTTGGTTTGTGGGAGAGAATTCATGTTTTGACTAATCATAAGAGCTAGTTGATTAATGAAGTTACCCACGGTGCATCAAAGATCAAATTGTTTGAACATAGGATCAATAATGAGTTTGTGATTACCATTACCCAAGGGTATGACTTGTGATGCTTTGGTTGTGATTCCATGTTTGAGTAGAAGGCGCTTGAGTCATTAGACGAGCTTGTCTCTCCCTCGTTGGTTTTGAACTGATTGAGAATCAATTTTTCAAACATAGCATGTCTCTCATTCTCAAGGAGGAAGGCATAGAGTTGCTCATAGTTTGTATTCTTCAATCCTTTAGTGAGCTTCACAAAGGTGACAAACTTGTGCCATTCGGGATTCATGTTGTTCACAAATTTTGAGTTCACCTGAATGTTAGGCATAGTCATTCTGATGTTCCTCATGTCATTCACTAACTTATGAAATCTCACATAGTACTCATAGACACTCTCATCCGGTTTCATCTTGAAGTGTTCAAATTCGTCATAGAGTTGGGATTCTCTGTCTTCCATAGTTAATTCAACCTCGAGAGAAGCATCTTAACATTATCCCAAACCGCCTTTGCATCGTTGTTGTGATTGATCAGCTTGTAGATGTCTTTAGGAAGACCTTGAAGAACAATGTTTGAAGCCCGATATCAAGATCGAATCTCTTTTTCTCCTTATCATCAAGCTCATCATACATTTTAGGTCCGTCCATTCCGTAAATCAGAGTACCATCTTCATTAGTATCAAGTATGTCTCTAGTCGCCTCAACTCGATATGGTCCTTCATCAATGGATTTGAGAATGTTGACACCATTTTCCTTTCCAAGGCAAGCATAACTGATTCGCTGAGCCCAAGAATCGTAGTCAGCCTCTGTCAAGCATGGGTGGACGAGTATCCGAACCAACCGCTTGAACATCCTCTCGCAATGGGAGATGATAGTAGGAGCATTGGTAGACATGTTAACAGATAATACGGGATTTTATAACTCTATGATTAAACCGGGAAATAGATTCTTTCACGGATTTTACTAAATCAAGAGAAAACCGTAAACAATCACCCAAGTCGCTAGAAGATAATGCACCAAGTCGCTAACACTTAATTCGCTACACCACTAAGTCGCTAGAGTCCCAAGTCGCTAGACAAATGCAAGTCGCTATGTAGTAACTCGCTAAGCCTCAAGTAGCTAGCAAAATTTTGGCAGCAATTCGCTACTCAAGTCGCTAAAGATACAAGTCGCTAAAGAGCAACTCGACAAATCAAGTCGCTACCACCAAGTCGCTACCAGTAGTGAGAGAGTCCACTACTTGTACAGTAAATCGCTAGATCTAAGTCGCTAGGTCTAAAACTGTAACTCGCTACAAATTTGTAAAGCAAGTCGCTACTAAGAAAGTAATCCGTGAGTTAAGTCGCTAGCAAGACAAAACCACATAAACATCACTTTTCAATCCAAAACAACCCAACCAAGATGATTCAAGCTTACCAAATGAAAACCTACACACTTGTGATGATTCTAAACATAAAAGTACTAACAAAATCCAAACTTTAACACAAGAAATCAACCAAATGATGCAAAACCACTAAACTTTTTCAAACTCAAAAACCACCTAAAACCACTAGAAATCCAAAGATGTGCAAGATATGATCTAACCATGGCTCTTGATACCAATTGTTGGATATTGATTTCACATACACATCAAACCATAACACAAAGTGGCATATAAATGGAATTCTAGAGAGAGAAAGTTAGAGGTTTAGGGAACTTAGTGAGAGAAAGTGAAAGATATTATTATGAGCTCCAACTCTCTACCTTGGGAGGTAGAGAGTATTTATAGTCTTACATAAATCGCCACACAACGGGCCGTGATCGCATAGGTAAAGACCGTCCGTCCTCCACAGTGTTACTTAACTAAATACTACTTAACTAAATATAACTATGACTACGAGCTTTCTAACGATTACATATACTTGAGGTGACCGACTCTTTAATACCGGGAATTTCTAATTCCTAACATTTTTGTTTACACCACGATAAAAAGGGTCTTGCAAGCCCACTCTGTGCCATAGAGATGATCTTCAATTATTACCAGATATAACATGCTTAAAAGGTCAACAACAATGTTGAGGAATTCAGGTTTATAGTTAATCAGTTGAACACAAGAAAGATGATAATTGTATACAAAACAACTTATCATAGAAAATCATTGCATTATTATGCGCTAAGCTCATGCAACCAATACCAACCTTTTACACCTAATTATCATGGGCAATGTAATAGTTTGGTTCCCCAAGGAGGTAATAGCTAATTACCTAATGCAATTCAAATATGGTGTGCCCCAAAGCTATTTTTGATAACCAAGACAGTCATTACCCTATAATACTATCCTAATATTCAAGCTCACCAGTGACTAATGGTTCATGATGTGGGTCTTTCGCTAATAACTTAGGCAATACCAATAATCAAGTAGCCATCAGCTGTAAAACCTTTGTGTTCTAGTTTAGAGCATGTATCTCCTCAAGGGTTTGTGTAAAGATAAGTAAAAGCAGGCTACTAACCCACCTTAGCGATAGTGATAAAGCACAAAGAGATCAAGTGTGATATAGCAGCTGGCTCCAACCCGAACCTAGGAATGAGATGGCAAGTCTAAGAATAATGATAAACGCTGGTTCACGATCAAAATGATAGATCATTGAATATACAATATAATAAAGCGATATTAGCGATGATTTTACTCAAGGATAGTGTTAAAGTTCAAACCAAAAGATGCTATATCGACTTAGTTTTTCATTCATTAGAAATCACACTTATATATAAGGAAATGTTCCATTGTTGATTTTATAAAATGACCATATTGCCATGAGTTTGGTTTATTTACTTTAGTGTGTGTCGTATATTTTATAACGATTCATATATTTATATACTATAAATTTATATATAGGTTTATTTAGTTATTGACGATAAATTTCTCGGATATGTATACTAGGTCATCAAAATACTGCTTTATGAATCGTTATAAGCTTACAAGTTTTCTAAACATTTTCTCAAATTTACACTTTTTACCCTCAAGTTTCTAAATTTATACTTTATAATTCCTTATACTTTGAAAAAGTGGCAATTTATACCGAAATATGTTTCTTACTCAAAGTATGTAATATTTACAATTTTGTCCCTAAGAAATTGTTTACCAAATTTGTCCAAAAAGTTATATTTACACTTTCGGTACTTCTAGTTTCAAAGTTTACACTTTGGCCAAAATTTTAGTTCCCTTTTTAAAACAATTTTCTCATATTTAAGCTCCTACCCGACTTTCATGCATACGCTCAACATATAAATATACTTTAAACTTTCCATAATGTGCATTTTTAACCCGAAAACTAAAACATTTGCAAACTTAGTCCAAAAACACGTTTTGACTTAGTTTTCACGTTTAACTTCTACATAGGATTATGATTAGCTTATATTTAGGTTATGGGCCTACTTTCATGTTTAATGGGTTGGTTAAACATTAACTGGGCCACGGTTTTAACTCGTTTAGGCCTTAAGGCTCAATGTGGGTTCGATGGGGTTTAGAGGCAAAACAAAACTTAGGGGAGGGTTTTAAGAGTTTCCTTAGGTCGTTAACATGGTTTTAAGTGTACACAAGGGTTCTATTAGCAAAATAACCATTTGGGTGATGATGATAAATGCTAATGACCAAGGTTTCTAAGAAAATGGTATCGAGAGTTTCGTTAAATACAATGTTATGTTTTAAGTCTCAAGTTATGATAACGCTACACGCGTCGCTCGGGTCAGGAACTTCCTTTTCTTCGAGCAAGTTTTATAACACCTAGGCAAAGGAACCAAATTGTAGTGTAGTATTAGGTAAGCCACACTGTATGATATCATTCTCTACGGGAATAGGAATGCTAGTGAGAATTTACTAGGCTAAGGTTGGGGTTGAGGAAGATTATTTTTATCTTTTATGTTTTATAGGAAATGGAAAAGGTACGAATCTCGGTTGAGGAAGATTACTCTACTGCATCTAATTATCTAATTAACTGCTTTAAGGGTAGTCTATGTCTATTGTTGTGTACCGTGATGATGATTAAAAAATGTGTTTACCTAGATGCTAATACTCCCTAGTTATCTCCTATTGATGGTTGAATTGTCACGTCCTTATTCTTAACGCGTTGTGTTTTCATAAGGTAGTGCATTCCCTAACTCTTTGAAGTCACCTTTAAGTGTAGTAAACTAAATCCACTAAGTCATTCATAAACTAACTTTGAGGTTATCTTTGGGTTTAGTAAACGAAATCCACTAAGTCATTCATAAACTATCAAAGATTTATCAAGTATTAAACACAACGATAGCCTAGTCGCATTCCTAAGCCAATTACAATTAAGATAAGAGACAACCTAACAATAATTAACAACTAGGTTTCATATATCTAAGCAAACACACAAGTAATTTAGCCGGACATGGTAAACATGCAAGCATACACATAATCAATCAAACATAGGATAGACATAATGATAAATTGAATATATGGATTAAGATATAACCAACAAACCATCACAAGATGTTTTTGGAGTGATTGAAACCTTCAAAGTTGCTGGAAAAACACCTATCTAAGTCCCGGAATTGAGTTGTAGTTTAGAGCCCAAAAGTGAAGTTATAATGTTCTATTTATAGCATTTTCGCAAAGAGTGATATGTCAACTTATAGAGGACGCAAGCGCATGACCATTTTTTCACCAAATTGTAGATTTTCTCGTTCCGGTCAGTGGGCTTTGAACCACTAAATCCGAAGTCTGTATGCAAAAGTTATGGCCAAAACAATATCAACTACTTGCTACAAGATGTGTGATAGTCTTGATCATTTTGTAACCGGCACCTTTGGGTTGTGATCGCCCCTTCGGGCTCGACGCCGCCCTCGATCAAATCTAGTCCGTCTGAAGTTGCGACCGCCTACACTTTTAAAGCCCGAATTGCCATTTCTTGAAAATATGAAATTTGGCTTCGTGTCGTCACAAAATGCTCCGACGGCGTCACAGAGGTCAGGACGCCACCTTGTCTTTCATCACTGAGTGTCTCGATTCTCGACTTTGGCCATTTTCTTCAGATATCCTCACGCTTTTCGTTCAAATATGCAATTTGCCTTCAAGAGACCTAAAAAAGTGAAAAGGAACGATATTAAATAATAATGTGATATAAAAGTGATCGAATAAGGGCTTAAATGACCCCTCAAAAAGGTACATTTTAAAACCTTATCAAAATCCCTACACTTGGTATTTGCTTGTCCTCAAGCAAATGTGCTTTTAGCCAATTAATTTATAAGTTAGGGTCATGAAGCATTGGTTTAAAACAATCCACAACACATATAAGCCCCACAAAAGTCATAACAAGCACTAAATTACATACTAACACCTCACGGGTGTTTGGATACTCACATTTCTCTCTCGTGTATGAAATATAGCAAATTGGAAATGGAAGATAAACACTTATTAACCGGTCCTAGTACATAGATTACCATAGGCTTGAGAATAGATCAAACCTCCATTGCTTTGGCGTGAGCACCTAGGAAAGACTATCAAAGAGGTCTTTAAAGGGTTGTAATGTTAGGCTTACGGTATGGAAACAAAGGGTTTGGTGGGATAGGCTATTTAGTGGGGGCAAGTAAAGAATCTCTATGTTACAAGCATACGAAGAATGGCGCTAAGCAAGCCAAGACTCGACACTCTAGACTCTAGCTAACTGAAACAAACAAACAAACATAAATTTAAAGGATAGATGGATGGTAGCCCGTGATATACATATATGTTTTTTAATCACTATTTTTTTTTCTTTCTCTTTTTCTATTTTTTTATTATTTTTTCATATACACTTTTAATCTATCATCCTCTACGGTAGCATCAAATGATAGGGATTTATATGCACATCCTACACTTGAGTTTTTATTACTCTAACACTAATTTGACCCGAATTGAAAAGATCAAAACACTGGGTATGTTATTACGCAAATTAGGAATTTAACGCTCCTCAATCATTTTATAAACTTAAAATTTTCCCATGAGTCCCAATCATCCCAAAACTTTGTACAAAGGATATGACTCGACTTAGCAACTCATGCAAGCAACTAGATAATTGAACTAGTGGTTTGGGGTGATAATAATGCACTAAAAGTGAGTGCATACAGGTAGCTAAGGCGATTTGGTATATATTTGGGGTGGTGTAAACATGCTCTTCATTGATATTCGAAAACCAAACATCACGAACCATGAAAAGGATAGCTCAGGGTTAATAGGGGTATCGTGTACCAATGAAAACAACGAAAGTGGTGCTGGGGAATTACTTCAACCGATGGAAGAAGTAATTATGTTACGTGGTGTCAAACAGGTTATCCATGCTCTTATCATTTAGTTATTCCTAACTATTACAAGTAGTTGATCCGCGCTTTCAAACCGCCAAGTTTTCTCACACAAACCGCCAATTTTGTGAAGGTCGAACGAAGAAACTTCAAACGGTTCAAACACCAATGCAATGAAGATCCGAGAGTATAGTGTTTCCGGGTCGTTATGTCCCAAATGAAATATGCAAATGGATTACCAAACGTAGTGATCGAGAATTTGAACAGAGAAAGAGGATTTGATATGATTATAACTAAAAGCCAACAAATTACAGAGGCTTAAATGCAAATTAAAGGAATTTAAAAAGATAAAAAAAATATTAAATAAACGCTATCACTATTTGCAAAATGATGTTTTTGTTTTATGTTTTTATAAAACTTAATTTAAAAACTACGTACGACGACAAATGAAAATGTGAAACTTACACAATATTAATCCTAAAAATATGAAAATGATATTTTTACAATCCTAATGATAAAAGAAAATTTAAAGAAAAAGAAAATTATTTTTATAACTAATTATCTAATTATTATTAATTAAAAAACTATTTTTAACTATTTATTAATATCCTAAAATACAAGATAATATGAAATAAAGCTAGAAAAATAAAATTATGACTTGGAAAAATCTAAAAATATCAAAGAGAATTTTCAAAACTATTTTTTATTTTTCCGATTATTTTTCTATTTCTAGAATTAAAACTATTTAAAATTAATTAAATTACTTAAAAATACAAATTTAACTAAGAAAAATCTAGAAAAATATTTTTTGTCTTTTTATATTTATCTTAACTTAAGAAAATGAAAAATTATTTTTGAAACTTTTCATTTTTGTATTAAATGCTAATTAAAAATGCTTAAAAACTAATTTAAATCAAGAAAAATAGCAAACAAGCTAGGAAAAATCTGAAAATTTCAGGAAAACTCTAAAATAATATTTAGAATCTAATAAAAATGGAAAAGCAGGTGCTTGTGTGGAGGAATTTGAGGCTGCAGAGGAATGAGCTTATGAATAAGCACTAGCAATAAGCCAAAAGCTACCAAATGACCACCACACTGAAACAGAAGCTTGGGTATACTATAAGAACCAAATTGCAACTAAAAACAACTATCCTACACTTCTAAATCACAAGCTCAACAGATTTGATGAGTTAAGTTATAAGCTAAAAAACAGAATTGAGGTGCCTACTTTGGACAAGAAAATAAGCACTTGGATAAGCTGGAATCAAGAAAACAAAAGAAGGGACCTACACTAGACCTGGCTGACTATGTATAAGCCCAAGAACAGCTGCTCACAAGCTCTATTGCTCGCAAGTCTTTAACACTCCTGCGCATCTATCGAATGAAGTCTATGCACAGGCATTTATGCCCATATTGAATAAAGAAGCTGAGGTTTAAACAAAATTCACAAAAATGTACAAAATTGGTATAATACAATAGACCAGTTGAACTTCTAAGACCCAAAGTTTCACTTGAATAGACCTTAAAATGAGTCTAGGAAAATCATCCCATTTGGACCAAAACCGATATTTCAATATTTTGACTTTTGACGAAATGGAAGATTGACTTCTTTGAACTTTGAATCAAATTTATGAACTGGAAATGATATATTATGATGAAATAAAACTAAAGCAAACTAGTTATATGAATTTTGAACACAAAATAAACTTTTGAATTTGTAAAACTCCAACAGTTAAGTAGTAAGACAGATTAAATATAAATTTTGACTTGGAGTGGTCTAAAGCACAATCTTAAGACTGCAATGAGTCAAATGAACTTTAACAAGCCTAAACCAATAAATTTCTACCACAGAACTAACCTAAAGCACATATAAAAACAATAAATCCAAAACACACATGTAAATAACTGATATGCAAATAAAATCACTAGCTACGATCCAAATTGTACTAAATGACCAAACTGAGTTTAAATTACCTAATTACAACTAATTAAACACATAAAAACCAATTGTGACCACAGATACACATACAAGCAAAATATGCAAATTAGATTGAAAATGGAACTTGAAATACAACTCACATAGGTCCAAATTGTGCAAAAGGAACCAAAACCCAAAACTAATCTAAGCTAATCTAATCCAACCCATATCCATCCCTTCAGAACAACTATTATCATCACCATTCTCAATTTTGCATCAACAGTTGACTTTTGTTGACCATGAATGAAAAGGGCTTTAAAATCAAATATAAGCTTATACAAAGCTATAGCGTTTTATACAAACTTATTTGCTTAAAATAAGCCACTAACAACCTTGACAATAAAATTTGAAACCTAAAAATTTCAACAAAGGAACAACAAACTTGAAATTTATATGAAAACTCAATTGATACTCAACAACACCTTACAATGATAATTTGACTTAAATGTGATACAAAGAAAGTGAAATTACAACATTTTAATTAAACTAAGACATGAATTTAAAAACGACATAAGGAAAAATTTTATAAAACTAACTACTACTTTTAGCTTTTCTTCTCTCTTTATAGCTCCAAATGCTTCTCTCTGTTTCAGGTTTTTCCACCTCTTTAGGACCCTTGATCGTTAAGTTAATATTGGCCATAGATTGCATTTTGGCGAAATGGATATTTGGCTTGTGGGTTGAGTGAGGGGGAGGGTGAAGCAATAAATGCTATCTTGGAGTGTTGTTGATGGAGGGATAAGGTGGGTAGAAAAATTAGCCTGGGATGGGATGGAAGGTGTCAAGTAGAGGTGAAGCTGGAAAGAAAAAGAAAAAACGCCGGTGGGTTGTTTGACCAATTGGGTTGACTGGGTATTAATAAACAGGAATAAAAGGGGTTAATGACAATAAATGACAAAAGGGTCACAGTTTATGACAAGGCCAAACGGGTGAAAAGGTTTAATAACACAAGGACTTATGTTAATATTTTAAAATTGAAGGACCTTTTCTGCCAATTCTGAAAAGTTGCTCCAAGGACTAAAAGTGATAATCTCAAAAATTACAAGGACCAAACTTGCCATTTTCAAATTTTCCAAGGACCATTTTTGCCAATTTTCAAACTTGGAGGACCAAACTTGTAATTTCTCAAAACTTTTGATATTTTTCACCAAAGGACTAATTTTGACAAGTTATGATTTTAAAAGGACCTTTGGTGATTTTACTTTTGAAATTATGTGCTCAGGGACTATTTCTGACAATTTTTAAACTGGGGACTAAAACGCCATTCATCAAACTTAAAGCTATTTTTCATCTGATTTTGAACATTTGCATCCGAAACATATAAATGCAATTTTGAGATTTTCAATATTTTGATGCATTCTGAGCATTTTTAAACGTTGCAGTTCAGATTTATCCAAAATGATGAGTTATTCCTAACTACACAAGTGTAGTCTTACTAGCTTATCTCGAATGCATCACAAAACAAGTCCTAGAATCTAATATACTACCGATTCACACTCTAAGCATTAAAGATGAATGCTTTAATTCCTACTAATTCAGGCATCCTCACATTTTGGGTGGAATTTAAGTGGTAAAGGGTTTTGTGCTAATCATATACTTCCTATCCATGAGACGCTTTATTAAGACTAATGGCCCACTTCTATATGTCATGAAAAATTTTAAATTTGGTGCCAAAATTACCCCTAAACTATTTATTACACAAATGTAATTAGACAAAGCAAATAATCAAGGATAAGCATAGTTTCAAAGTTCCTGTTTTATTTTCCTCCCTACACTTAAATCAACATTGTCCCCAATGTTCCCCGAAAGTATCAAAGTTATGATAACGGAAGGTAATAAAAGATTAAAGAAACTAATACTCCCCTGATTAGCTCGGTAGGATCCGTGTAAAGTGGTGGTTACATCTTTCTTCAAGAAGAACGTTTATGGAAAAGCTCCTTCTCATCTTATGTATCTTCTTCTTGATAAATTAAACCTGCACACTTGAAGAAAACAAACAACCAACGATCAAACCGAACAAAGAAAAATCACAACAAGATGTAATCGCACTTAATAAGATATAATGCTTGTGGAATGGATGTTTGCGATTTTATAGAAAATTAAGACCTCGAAAATTCCAAAATTTATAAGTAGCACAAAACGAGAAAAGTAGTAAGGTTTTACCTCCCGACGCCGCCACGTTTGCGATCCTGACTGCCGGTTATCCCGACAGAAACCGGTTCATGATTTTCTGGAAAAAATTCTCGAACATTTTTATCTTTAAAATCCGAAAAAATTCACGCAAAACATCCATTATGACTCGATACAAGCATTTGAATCAAACAAACACACATGTATATCTTTTAATTAATTGAAATTCTCATGTTTACGTTTCTTTTTGAAAACGTGTGTAATCCTTCCTACACTTATCCCTTATGTAAAATACCTTTATATGTAATTAAGACGAGGTTAAAGACAAAATAAAGCATTTTTACAAATTTAAACATGAGAATAAACAATCAATAAAAGATACACGACACAAACAAGCAAATAATTAAGCATGGGTTGCCTCCCACGAAGCGCTTTTCTTTATTTATGAGTCTTGTAGCTAGACTCAAGTCGCGGCCCTATGTGACTTCATTGCCATCCTTCCTTTCTTCCACTAAGCCTTCATCAGAAGGTTGTAGACGTTGTATGCTCACCGTGAATTCTCTTCCAACATCATCTATTATGATAACGGTTTTATTTTTTAGATTAGTTTCTTTCACCGTGTAAGGTCCAAACCATCTTGGCTTATTCCTTCCCCATAATGCTTTTATTCTTGATTTATACAAAAGCACCTTTTCTCCATTCAAAAATTCCTTAGGGTTCATTTGAGTTTGTGGTATTGTGGTATAGTTATTTCCTAACTTTTTATCACGTTTCCACAGTGTTGCATTTAACCTTGAACCATGAAATCTCTAAGCCCTTTTTCCCATTCCTCACCATTTTCTTCTTAACGCATTATTGGAGACCTGCTAATTTTATCTTTTACCTTCTCCATAATCTTCAAAGGATATCTCGGGACAATTGGTGTCCTAACTTGTCCTTTTCCACTTTTGAGTATCATAATCCCTTCACCGCATTTGATGGTTGCCTTGGCGGTGGTTAGGAAAGGTGTTCCTAGGATTAATGGCAGGTTTTTATCTTTCAATGTCTACAATGAGTCCACCGATAGACAATATTGGCAACCTCAACTAAGACATCCTCCGCTATTCCTATGGGATAAACATATGAATGATTTGCTAAGGAAAGTCTAAGATTGGTCTTGGTCGGTTCCTCCTTAGTCAACTTATTATAGACTGACAAATGCATTATGTTTACATCTGACCGGTCGGCCAAGGCGTTAGGTTCTCTAAGTCACCTATGCTACATGGAATTACAAAGTTCCCAAGATCTCTTGCTTCTAGTTAATCGGCTTTCAGACCTACCTACATAGGTCCAATAGGCATGGTGTCATACTTTTCCTCTCCTATTTCACCTAAGAGGGCTTTCCTAAGAACATCATTGCACCTAAAGTTTTTTACTTGGTTAACGATTGTTTTCTTATTGATCTAATGCTTAAGGTAATGCTTGATGAATTTGGGTTCATCATCACCAGTCTCATTCTTATCCTTACTATCCTTGCCTCTCAGCTCCTTCTTCTCAACTCCGCTCCATCCTCATCTGAAGCAATGGAAATTGCGTAACAGACAAAGTGGGGTGGTGTGTTCATTGTTCACTAGCTTCTCGAATCTTCGCCTTAGTGTACTCTTTCACTAAGTCCATCATCTCTGCATTTTTCCTCGTATTTCATCCCTTTATCCATTGAAGGCTTTTAAAAGGGTGTCGAAGCTTGGTTGTCATCTCGCTTGTCATCATTCTTGAAATCGCTTCAAGTTAAGCAATCGAGCTTCTTGAGATGACATGAATTTGGACACCATTCCCTCAAGACTAGTAGAAGTTCTTGTTGGAGGGTTTTTGTAGGATTTTCCTAAGTTATTTGGCTTGATCGTAGGAGTCTCGTAGGAGCTCATTAGGAATTTGACTTGATCTTCAAGTTCGAGCATCCTATGATTGGAAGGTTGTGAGTCAATGGGAGGCAAAGAGATTGCCTTAACGGTTTTGGGCAACTCACAGGGGTCATTCCAACTTTCGTTGTCATAGAAAGCAAGGTCTTCTATTATACCCCATGATTCTTCCGCAGTGAGATCACTAAGTCTTCCACCGGCCGCTTGGTCAATGGATCGCTTGGTGGGGAAGTTGACATGATCATAAAAGATTTGGACTTGAAGCCAAAGATCAATGCCGCATGAGGACTTTATGAAGTATGTCCTTGAATCGAGTCCATGCTTCATAGAGAGATTCACCTTGACGTTGTTGGAACATCAAGATGTCATTCCTAAGTTTAGTAGTTCTCCCCGTGGAAAATTGAGCAAGGAAACGAGAGGTGAGATCATCCCAACTTGAGATGGAGCCATGGAAGTCGCCAAGCCATTACTAGCTTGGTCCCAGAGAGAATTTGGGACGCAGACGCGTGGTCTCGAAAGTAGTAGCATCAAGGTCGATGGAATCGACGATTTAAGGAAATCCCTTAGATCTTGATTTGGATCTTCAAAACAAATTCCATGGAATGCACATCCGTTTTGCACCAACCGGATGGTGTCGGATCGCAGGTCCGTAGTTTGGGCTTGGTCGGGAAGCTCAATGGTGTTCCTATAGCCTGGCTTGGTCTCGAGTATTCACCAAGAGTTCGGGCTCTTGGCGGGTCATTTGGTGGTAGGTTGATGAATGGTGGGTGGTTATCACCTTCCATGATGAAAAGTGAAGGTGTTACGAACAAAGGTCACGAAGAAGGGGATAGACTATGAGAAAGCTAAAAATGAGAAAAATTTACTTGATAGGAATCAAGAAAAAAAACCTAAACGAGGTGGACTACTAACTAGCTATTCTATTCCCGCAAATGCTACAAAACTTGATAACGCTACACGCTGTTTTGGGGTCAAAGGAACTTCCTTTTCTTCGAGCAAGTTTTATAACACCCTAGGCAAAGGAACCTAATCGTTGTAGTATAGTATTAGGGTAAGCCACGGTATTGATATCGTTCTCTAGGGGAATAGGAATGCTAGTGAGAAGTTACTACACTAAGGTTGGGGTTGAGGAAGATTATTTTTATCTTTTTATGTTTTATAAATGGAAAGGTACGAATCTTGGGGTTTGATTTGGGGGTTGGTATTTCTACCGATTACTCTACTTATCTAATTATCTAATTAACTAAGGTAGGGGTAGTCTATGTCTATTGTTGTGTGCTCGTATGATGATTAAAATGTGTTTACCTAGATGCTACTACTCCCTAGTTATCTCCTATTGATGGTTGAATTGTCACGTCCTTATTCTTAACGTTGTGTTTTCTAAGGTCGTAAGGTGTGCATTCCCTAACTTTGAAGTCACCTTTAAGTGTAGTAAACGAAATCCACTAAGTCATTCATAAACTAACTTTGAGGTTATCTTTGGGTTTAGTAAACGAAATCCACTAAGTCATTCATAAACTATCAAAGATTTATCAAGTATTAAACACAACGATAGCCTAGTCGCACTCCTAAGCCAATTACAATTAAGATAAGAGACAACCTAACAATAATTAACAACTAGGTTTCATATATCTAAGCAAACACACAAGTAATTTAGCCGAACATGGTAAACATGCAAGCATACACACAATAAATCAAACATAGGATAGACATAATGATAAATTAAATATATGGATTAAGATATAATCAACAAACCATCACAAGATGTTTTTGGAGTGATTGAAACCTTCAAAGTTGCTGGAAAACACCTATCTAAGCCCCGAATCGAGTTAGGGTTTAGAGCCTACAAAAAGTGAAGTTATAATGTTCTATTTATAGGCGATTTTCGGGCAAAGAGTGACGGTGTCACACTTATAGAGTGACGGCGTCACGACCATTTTTTCACCAAATTGTAGATTTTCTCGTTCCGTTCGCGTGGGCTTTTGAACCACCTAAATCCGGTTCAGATGCAAAAGTTATGGCCAAAACAATATCAACTACTTCAGCAAGATGTTGTGATAGTCTTGATCATTTTGTGACGCGTCACCTTGTGGTTGTGACGCCGTCTCCTTTCTCTGGCCGACGCGGATCAAATCTAGGCCGTCTCGAGTTGCGACGCCTACTCTTTTAAAGCCCGACACCGTCACTTGAAAATATGAAATTTGGCTTCTGTCACAAAATGCCCGACGGGCGCCGTATAAGCCGGTGGACGCCACCTTGTCTTTCAGGCCAACTTGAGTGTCTCGATTATTGACTTTGGCCATTTTCTTCGTATATCCACGCCTTTTCGTCCAAATAAGTGCCATTACAGCAATTTGCCTTCAAGAGACCTAAAAAGTGAAAAGGAACGATATTAAGTAATAACGGATACAAAAGTGATCAAATAAGGGCTTAAACGACCCCTCAAAAAGGTACATTTTAAAACCTTATCACGTTAACTTTATATAATGTTTATGTGATCGATTCTTTAGGTGCAACTACATGTTTACATGTGATACCTTAACTATTATGAGAATGAATGAAATTTGAAAAGAGTTTAATGAACTTACAACACCCTAGGGGTGGCGATGAACTCGAAAACATTTATGAACGTGACCAAACGACTCCCTTGTTCTCCTTATACCCATAATCCAAATAACTAAAACCCTTGCATTTTGTTTTCCCCTTTCCCTTGTCTCGTTCCCACAATGGATGATTTATGTTTGAGAAGTATTTTGAGCAACTTTGCTAAGTAGTGAGTTTTGTAGTTTAGTTGGATGTTTTGAGGTTGTGTTTTATACTAGAATGAAGCATGGTTATTACTAATATTTTATGATGTTTCTTCTTAGTTCCAAGAAAGATGAAATGTTGTGTGTTTGGTCTTGAGCATGCTTCGAAGTCAGATGCAAATAAAGGGCATGATATGGCTTGGTCATGACACAAATGAGCATGGGGGCATAGGGACCTTTGGTTAATGTGGTCAAAAGAAGTCAAAGGGTGCTTAGAATTATTATAATATGCATTAGGGTGGCCTGGTTATGTCTTTTGTCTCCCCTTGATCACACACATACGCAAACTTTAGATAACCAAGGTTGATATTTGTTTTGTGTTTTTGTTGTGTCTCGTTGGTATCACAGAACAAAGAACTATGCACCTAACATTTTACTTGTGAAAAATTTGTGAAACAAATTTGTGAAACAAATCTATTAGTGTGCGTTGGGCCAAGTGCAAGAAATGGAAAGGATTGGGTTGGGTTGTGGTTAACGAGTCCTAGGAGAAAAGAATAAGGGATGTGGATCGGGTTTGGGCTAGGGGCCCGTTAGGAGTAAAATAAATAAATAAAAGGTTATTATATATATTTTATATAGTTTATATATATAAAATAAAGAAATAATATTATTGAGTTCAAGGTAAATTTGATCGGGTCACAACTGTGTATTTTGAGCTTTTCATTCAAAGTTTACGATGCAATGCCAAATGATATGAAAAATTGATATCAAGAAAATTTTATGGTTCCAAGATCCGTGCTTTATTTACGATCAATTAGTTAATGAAATTTGAAATTTTCCAGGAGCTTACAGTACCTACCCCTTAAGAGAACCGCATCCCGCGGTTTAACTCGCAGAGGTTGTTGTGGGTAATTCGGTGAATAGGTGAGGATATTTGGTAAGCATTAGATCCTTGCGCTCCCAGGTGTTCTCAACACCTGTTTTCTTATGATTCCATTGAACTTTGACAATAGGAATGCGGCTTTGCTTTAATCTCTTGACATCCCTATCCATGATTTTAACAGGTTCTTCTACGAAGCTAATTTTGTCATTGAGCTGCATGTCCTTTAGAGGAACAACAAGGGTTTCATCGGATAGGCATTTCTTAAGGTTAGACACGTGAAATGTATCATTTACCCTACTAAGCTCTTCCTGAAGCTTGAGTTTATACGCCACTGGACCAATTCTCTTCAGAATTTTGAATGGTCCTATGTATTGGGGTTTGAGTTTTCCTCTTTTGCCAAATCTGACCATTCCTTTCCAAGGAGATACTTTTAGCATAACTCTGTCTCCTACTTGGAATTCCATGGGTCTTCTCCTGACATCAGCATAGCTCTTTTGTCTATCTCTTGCTGCTTATAGGCGTTGCTTGATTTGCATTATTTTCTCTGTTGTTTGTTGAAAAATTTCAGGGCTAGTAAGTTGTACCTCTCCAACTTCTGCCCAACAGACGGGTGATCGACATTTACGTCCATAAAGTGCTTCGAATAGAGCTGCTTTGATGCTGGCGTGGTAGCTCTTATTGTAAGAAAACTCCGCCAACGATAAGTGTCTATCCCAACCTTTTCCGACATCGATCACGCATGCTCTAAGCATGTCTTCCAAGGTTTGGATTGTCCTTTCACTTTGTCCATCGGTTTGAGGATGGCAAGCGGTACTAATATTCAATTGGGTACCCATAGCTCGTTGGAGTGTTTTCCAGAATCTCAAGGTGAATCGGCTATCACGATCAGATATGATGGAAATCGGTACCTCGTGGCGAGAAACAATCTATTTCAGGTATAACCGAGCATGTGTACTCATCTCATCGGTTTCTTTGATAGGCAAGAAGTGAGATGATTTGGTGAGACGGTCAACAATGACCCATATGGTGTCAAAACCATTTGAAGTTTTCGGCAGTTTAGTGATGAAGTACATGGTGATCTTTTCCCATTTCCAAACGGGAATTTCTGGTTGAGTTAACAATTTGGATGGTTTCTGATGTTCTGCCTTGACTCTAGAGCATGTTAGACATTTTCCAGCATACTCTGCGATATTAGCCTTCATTTTTGGCCACCAATAGAGAAGTTTAAGATCTTGGTACATCTTGTTGGGACTGGGATGGATGGAGTACTTAGATTTATGAGATTCAGGCATGATGAGTTCACGGATACCTCCGTAAAGTGGAATCCAACTTCTATTCTTGAAACACAACGTTCCATCCGATATCTTCACAAACCCATTTTCATTCTCTGGCATGCCATAAATCTTCTCGTTTGGCCTGCTGGCTTCTTCAAGTGCTTCGATCTAAGCTTCAAGATTTTTCGATGGAAGGGGTGAATTGATTACCATTCCCAAGGATCTCACTCTACGCGGTTTAGGGCGATCTTTCCTACTCAAGGCGTCTGCCACGACATTTGCCTTTCCGGGATGGTAGCGGATCTCACAAATCATAGTCACTGAGCAATTCTAGCCATCGGCGTTGTCGCATGTTCGGCCTTTTGATCCAAGATTTGTTGAAGGCTTTTATGATCAGTGTACCCTATGCATTTGGTTCCATACAAATAGTTTCTCCATAACTTAAGAGCAAATACAACTGCTCCTAGCTCCAGATCGTGAGTGGTATAATTTTTCTCTTGAGTCTTGAGTTGACGAGAGGCGTAAGAAATTACTTTGTTCCTTTGAATTAGAACAGCGCCTAGACTTAAGTGTGAAGCCGTGAGTATACCACAAAGTCTTCTACTCCTTCGGGTAAATCGAAAATTGGAGCTTCGCAAAGCTTTTGCCTTAGGAGTTGGGAAGCTGACTCTTGATCGGTTCCCACTCAAAATTTTTGTTTTCTGAGTTAGTTCCGTCAATGGTTTGGCAATCTTTGAGAAACCTTTGATAAATCTCCAGTAATAACCGGCGAGACCTAAAAATTGTCAAATCTCGGGTTGGTTGGAGCATTCCAGCTTAATGATTCAATCTTTGTCGGGTCCACATGAATGCCTTGGATCCAATCACATGACCAAGAAATTGTACCGTATGGATCCGTAAATCGATTTGGAAAATTTAGCGCACGTTCTTCATCTTTGAGTAATCCCAAGACAGTTCTCAGATGTTCCGCATGTTCTTCCTTATCACGAGAGTAGATGAGAATAACGTCAATGAACACGATGACAAATTTATTCAAGTAAGGTTTACAGACCCTATTCATTAGGTCCATAAATACAGCAGGCGTACTGGTTAGACCAAATGGCATCACATGGAACTCATAATGACCGTAGCGAGTTCGGAATGCGGTCTTTGGAATATCCTCCTCTTTCACCCTTAGCTGATGGTATCCAGATCTTAAGTCAATTTTCGAGTAGACACTCGATCCTTGTAACTGATTGAACAAATCATCAATCCTAGGCAAATGATATCAGTTCTTGATTGTGAGCTTGTTCAATTCTCTATAATCGATGCACATTCAAAAAGATCCATCTTTTTTCTTGACGAACAAAACCGGTTCTCCCCAAGGAAAGGAACTCGGTCGAATGAATCCCTTGTCGGATAGTTCTTGCAATTGTTTGGATAACTCCTGCATTTCAGATGGTGCCAAACGGTATGGTGCTTGAGCTACGGGTGTAGCTCCAGGCACTAGATCAATTTGAAATTCAACCTGACTGGCAGGTGGAAGACTAGGTAAATCTTCAGGGAATACTTCAGGGAATTCTCTAACTACAGGCACATCTTCCAGTCACCTCTTTTCGAACTTCTTTTCCGTTACATGAGCTAAGAAAGCTTGACATCCCTTTTCTATATACTTCACAGTCTTGATGTAGGATATGATGCTCAAGTACTTCTTACTTTGATCCCCGTGGATAACCAAGGTTTCACCATTGATTGGAATATGAACAATATTCTCTTCGCATATAATTCTTGCATGGTGTTTAGATAACCAATCCATGCCAATAACTGCGTCGAAACTACCAAGCTTGATCGGCAAAAGATCTATAAAGAATGGTTGGTCTTGTAAAAGCATGGGGAAATTGCGGATTACGGTGTTGGTTCCTTTTATCTTTCCGCCGTCCAGTTCTATTTCATAAGTGGTGTCTAAGGTAGTTGGGGTAATTTAAAGTAAAGGTGAAAAGGTAGAAGATACAAAACTCCTATCGGCTCTAGAAGCAAACAAGAATTTTGCAAAATGATTGTTAAGTGAAAACGTACTCGTTACAATGTCAGCGTTCAATGGAACATCTCCATCTCCTATCACATATGCCCTTGCACGCGCATTGTTGTTCTGAGCGGCATTCCTCTTTGGGCACCGGTTCTTGAAATGACCATTCTCTCCACATCCATAACAGCTTATATTTACCAATGGCATTGTGGAAAACTAGAAGGGGGGTTGAATAGTTTTGCCGATTTTAAGTTGATTTCAAAAACTTTAGATTCGATATTATGTGAAATCGTATGGATGTTGAGAGCGTATAGATCTAATGATAATGCAATCAAATAAATAAAGTTAAGGGATAGAAAAGACACAACCGATTTATAGTGGTTCGGCTACAAGGTCACCTTCCTTGCCCTACTCCACTCCCCGAGTCACCTACTCGAGAGTTCAAGCACTATGTCAACAAACTCCTTCACTTGGCGGAGAAGCCTTCACAATGTTGCTTACACTTTTTCCGATACAAAGCTAGATACCGAGTCCGTAGAGTACACGTGGACCAAACCAACAAAACTATTACACAACAAATATGTGAAATATCAAATACAAGATCTTCGCTACGTAAATCTTGCGGAGTGACAAATCAATCAAGGACCCCTTGCTTGGATAACTTGTAGAATGCTCGTGATCTCGCCTTTGAGAAGGACCTATATGAGGATCACAAAAGAAAGAAAGAAGAACAACTCTCTAGATCAAGTGATCTATATGTTAGAAGAGAATGAGTGTACGAGAGATTTAGTAAGAAGAGGGGTAAGTTAGAATGAAGAAATGGCTTTCTATTTATAGGCAAATTTCTTCTCTGTTCCACGGATCCCACGGATCCCTTCCACTTGGGATCCGCCTAGTGTAATCTTAGGGATCCGTGGTACGCCCTCTATGTCCATGGGTTTTTTGGTTATGGGTCATGGGTTATGGGTTGGTCCATGGTTTTCTTTAGATTCAATGTATCTAAGTATACATTGTATCAAGTCTTATTTGGTATGGGTTTAAGATCCATGGGTTATGGTCCATGGGTTATGGTTTTACCCATCCTAATAAACTATTACAACAAATGCTTAATTATTACATTTTTGTATTTAAATGGCTATATGTAAATGCTTTACAAAAATAACATGTATCCTTATAATTATACTTAAGATAACATTACATTTGTTATCAACAAAACACAAAGAGATCGCAGAATATTAATAAACGTTTTTACGGTTTATTTGTATTAACAGGCATTTGTTTCCATTTGTAGGGTTTTGGAAATTCCTAGCTTGATGACCCATTGCATTTCTCGCACTTTACAGTACATGGTCCAGAATGATGCAACATGCACTTATTGCACAGGGGATAAGGTCCAGTATATCCCCTACCTGTATTTGGTGTGGCAGCATAAGCCCTTGCGGCTTCTTGCCTTCGGTTATGTTGATTGTGATGGTGGTTCCTATTCTGATGGCACTGATTATTGTTGTTGTTGCTAGGGTTGTTTTTGTTTTGGTGGTTATTGTTGAATTGGGATGAGTTGTTGTTTTGATGAGGATTGGGGTTCGTGTTCTTTTGATCATCAAACTTTCTTTTGTTGTCATTCGAAGTTCATGCGGCGGTTCCAAGCTTCAATTGGTTCCATGAGAAGGTGTGAAACAATTACAACTTCTTCTACGCCTTAGGGTTAGAAGCGATGACATCTCCTTTAATACTCTCGGTAAACCAACCATGAGACTTCCAAAAGCTTGTCATTTGGGAAACATGTTAGACACATGGCTCTCACCAGGGAATCTTTGAAGTACGCCTTAAGATCATTACCCTTAGCAAATGTGATGGTATAATTCTTCCTCCGTTTCTTGATTTTAGTTCTTGAAATCAAGCCATCATCGCTGTTTCATATCGACCAGAAATCTTACAAGCTTCTTCCATACCAATCGGTTGAGCATGAGCTTTCCACCATGACAATGCATCTTCTAGCAAAGTTCCAGTTGCAAACTTGACTTTGCAATCATCAACCGCAAGTCAATTAGAGGAATACAGCTTACTTACGATCTCTCAAACCAATGAAGAAGACCAATAGCACCTTCAGCCCTTAAAGAAGGTAGGTTTGTCATAGCTCATGAATCCTTTGTAGCTAAATTTGCGCTGGCCACAGAGACTCACTTTAGTTGGTCCGATTGTCGTCTCATTAGAGTTTACAACCTCAATGACGATGCGCTTTAGCAATGCGCAAGTACCAAAGAATGCGGCAACCTCGCCTCATGCGGTACCGCCACGCAGCCTTCAAATTTCTTGAGAAACTTCGCTCGCGTAATTTTAGCTTCTTCGCGGTAAAGATCTTCGCTTCACCACGCGTCGCTGGAGCAACACGCTCAACTTCAAGAAGAATGCGGCTTCATCTTGGAGCAAGCGCAACCACAAACATGTTTGGGGATGGCAAGACTCACACCGCAAATACGCATATTTTGAGAACATCGGTTGGAGTTATGGTAGTGGATGAGGTAGCTTTCTTCTTGATCATTTTTCTAAAATTACCAAGAGATAAACACCAGAATTTAAAATCATCAATAATAATACAAGTGATTACATATTATAAGTATCATAATAGTCAAGATCACTACATTATATCAATGAAATAGTATCTTCTACAAGAATGAGTCAATCATTATTTGTCAAAACAATATCATAACATATATGAGAATATAATGATTGGCTCGGTTTATATAATGTGATGAATGATGAAATCACAACACACAAGAATATAAGAATACAACTACCTATATCATAGACTAACATCAGTACATAGCATAAGTCATAACCAATCGATACAACATTAATATCTTGTTCAATAGTTTTTACAAACCAAAAGATACAAGCCCTCATATTAATGCCACATATGGCGAGCTTTATGTCACTAGCTATATAGAAGATGACTCTGATCTATGAGTCGCCCGGTGTGTCCCCCTGACAACGTCGTAGCTCGCTGTAAATGGCTATATGTAAATGCTTTACAAAAATAACATGTATCCTTATAATTATACTTAAGATAACATTACATTTGTTATCAACAAAACACAAAGAGATCGCAGAATATTAATAAACATTTTTACGGTTTATTTTTGTAAGCCCCTAAGTTTTACTTCTTCTCCCCCTTTTTGTATCAACAAAAAGTTAACCCTTGGAAGAAATAAACAAACTTCTAACTCCCCCTTGACGGTAGCTCCCCTTGTTTGGGGCGTCAAGTGAAGAAAAATAAAAATCCTACAAAAGAAAGGTTAGTAACATGCTTATATAATCTTGTGGTTGCCGAGAATCAAGATTGGGAGCCAAGGTATGTAAACAAGGCCTTGTAATAAAACAACAAATTGTAGTGGTATGTATGCCACTTACAAGCATATAAAAATAAGAACAAGACTTGTTCTTGAAAATGACTTCAAAAGAAAAATAATACTAAAAGTAAAAAATAGTAGTAGTGATTCCTTCCATGCTTGCATAAGGTTATGGATGGAGGTTTTGATGAGTAATGGTATTGATGCAATCAAGGATAAGGTTGAGTATGAAACGCATTTCTTCCCTAACTTCTATTGCAATTTCCCTAGTGGATTGGCAATGTTCACAATGTAAATGATGTGGGTAATGAGTGCGGAAGTTTTCGGGTTGTTTTGATTTGAGTTATGCGGAAGTTGTGGTGGAAAAATAGGAAAATATGGATCAATATCCGAAATGTTTGTAAATGGTGGTGGAAAAGAACCTAGATGTTCTTGTAATGTGATGGGAGCTAATGGTGGTGATGTTTCAAGATCTTGAAATATAGTATTTGGAGATGTGGGAGGTGTTGAAAAGACTAATTCTTTTTCTTTAGGTTGGTTAGATCTTGTTGGAGTCTTAAGGAGTTCCAAAAGAGTTATTTTAGGTGGTGATGAAGTTGGTGTACTTGTTGGTGATGAGGGTGGTGCTATAATGGAAGCATCTTGTGGTGAGTTATTTGTTGAGGATGAACCATTTGAGGTTGGTTTTGCTAAACAACAAGATTGGATACTAATCCGTGCGGATATCCTAGCATTTAATTGTGGTATTTTGGATGGTGGAAGTACAAAGGTTTGGATATCATGATTGTTTGTACTAGATGATTCTCCTAAAGAGTTTTTGGATGACATGATGAAATGTGTTTGTGAGAAGGAGATGGAGTATGCAAGCATTTTGAGAGTTATATATATAGAAAAACAAAGCATTGTAATGAATGCTTGACCCAAAATGTGGATTAAAATCTAATGATTAGATATGAATTCAAGGCATGTGATCATGAGAACACAAGCATTAAAGAGCATACTCCCAAAAATGAAACAAATGTGGATTTTTCATCCAAAGTGAAAAATAGAAGTTGAAAACAGCTTCTGTTACACGGATCCCACGGATCCTTCCCTTGAGGGATCCGCCCAAAGATAAAGGCGGGATCCGTGGGTTCTGTGTTTCGTGCAGACAAAATTTTCCTTTTTAGAAACATTTTTGCCTAGTGTGTGCCTATATGCAAACTATTTGGAGTTTCGGTTATCTCGACTCCTAAAAAGAAGTAAAAATAAACTAGAAGTATAAAACCATCCTATTGAGATAACCCGAAAACACATATTTAGTACATGAGTACGTAATTTTGTGTTATCAATGCTCCTAATTCATTGTTGCTTAAATGAATGTACCAGAAAACACATATTAGTTATGTGTCCCCTTTAGCATTCAAAAGACATGAGATGCAATGAAAACGGTTTTTACTTTGTATTAATAATGAAAAGCGATTTGTCCTAGACGTGAGAAATTGCTTTTGTGAAATTGATACGGGAAGGTATCATCTTTTTAGAAAACATTGTGAAAGTAGGTTTCAAAAAAAATATAAGAAGACTATAAGTTGAAAACTCATCTTGGGTTTTGAAAATTCCCGTATTGTTTGTGAGTTGTGTGTGAAATAGAAATCCTAGACTCAGAAAGAAGAAGGCTAGTGTTTACATACCTTGTAGAGTCAAATAAGTTACGACGTTTGTTCCATTAGACCAAGACCAAGACGAAGTAGGTTGAATTGTTCCCGCTTCAACGGTTTGGTGAGGACGTCGGCTATGTTGTCTTCGGATGCTACCTTCTCAATAGAGATGTTCCCCTTTTGAACATTGTCTCTTAGGAAGTGATGACGAATCTCTATATGCTTTGTGCGAGAATGCAATACCGGATTCTTGCTTAAGTCGATGGCACCTTTGTTGTCACATAGGATGGCTATGTCGCTTAGATGGATGTCGTAGTCTACTAACGCTTGTTTCATCCATAGTGCTTGTTGGCATGCTTTGCCCGCGGAGACATACTCTGCTTCGGTTGTTGATATTGCAAGTGCCGTTTGTTTCTTAGAAAACCAAGATGTTAAACAACATCCCATAAAAGTACATACCCCACTTGTACTTTTTCTATCAACGTAATCACCTCATGGTCGAATCTGCATATACAATAATTGTTTCTACTCCCGTGCCCTTAGGATACCATAATCCTAATTGTGTTGTACCCTTAATATATCTAAATATCCTTTTACGGCTTCTAGGTGTGATGTTTTAGGGTCTTCTTGAAACCTAGCACATAAGCAAACACTAAACATGATATCCGCCCTACTTGCCGTGAGGTAGAGAAGGCTACCTATCATGCCACGATATTTAGTATTATCTACGGATTCTCCGTCTTCATCTTTTGTGAGTTTGGTGTCGGATGACATTGGAGTCCTAATTGGTTTTGACTCTTCTAGACCGAATTTCTTTAACATCTCCTTGATGTATTTAGATTGATTGAAGAAGATACCATCTTCTACTTGTTTTATTTGTAGACCAAGAAAGAAACTAAGTTCTCCCATCATACTCATCTCGAACTCGTCATGCATGATTTTAGAGAAATCATCACACATGTCTTGACAAGTGGATCCGAATATAATATCATCTACATATATTTGTACTATGATTATATGTGACTCTCTTTTCTTAGTAAAAGTGTGTTGTCAACTAACCCCATGGTGTAGTTGTGTTTAACTAGAAATGACTTGAGTCTATCATACCAAGCTTTTGGAGCTTGTTTAAGACCATAAAGGGCTTTCTTTAATTTATACACATGTTTGGGTTTTTCAAAATCAATGAAGCCCGGAGGTTGAGCTACATATACTTCTTCATTTATGAAACCATTTAGAAAAGCGCTTTTGACATCCATTTGATAAAGCTTTAGATCATTAGCACAAGCATACATAAGAAGTATTCTTATAGACTCTAATCTAGCCACGGGGGCATAGGTCTCATCAAAGTCTATTCCCTCTTGTTGGTTATACCCTTGAGCAACGAGTCTAGCCTTGTTCCTAGACACTACTCCGTTTGCATCTAATTTGTTTTATAAACCCATTTGGTTCCTATTATGGTTTGATTACTAGGTGGAGGGACAAGTGTCCAAACATCATTAGAAACAAATTGATTTAGTTCTTCTTGCATAGCCATTACCCAACTTTCATCTTTTATGGCTTCTTGTGTATTCTTAGGTTCTAAGGTTGAAACAAAACAAAACAAGCTACTTTGGTTTTGAACTTGAGACCTTAATGTTCGTTCGTTTAGTTTTCCTATGACTTTATCTCGGGGTGATCTTTGGACTCTTTAATGTTTATTATTTCATCACTTAGAGGTTCTTCTTCTTCACTTATCTTTTTCTTTATTACTATAGCTTCACTTTCTATAATCTCGTCATCGACAAGAGGTGGAGAGGGTTTGGGTGGACTTTCATCAAATTTTATATTTAATGACTCTTCTACCTTCATTGTTTCTTTGTTTAATATGACGTAAGCTTTGCTATTTGGCGAGTAACCTAAAAAGATACCTTCGGTTGATTTAGGATCAAATTTTGTAAGGTAATCTTTAGTGTTAAGAATAAAACATTTACTACCAAAGACTCTAAAGTGATTTAACGTAGGCTTTTTGCCTCAAAGTAACTCATATGGAGTTTTTCCTAAGATTGGTCTAATTAAGACTCGATTGAGTATATACGTTGAAGTATCAACGGCATTACACCAAAACTTTTGAGGTATGGATTGTTCATTAAGCATGGTTCGACTCATTTCTTGTAGAGTTCTATTCTTTCTTTCTACTACCCCATTCGATTGTGGAGGCGTGGAGCGAGAAGTTGTGAGTAATACCATTAGCGTCACAAAAGCTCTGAATTGCACTTCATTATCGAATTCCCTACCATGATCCGTCCTAATAGACACTAGGGGACTTCCTAGTTGTCTTTGGATCTTTTTGCTTAATATTTCAAAATAGTTAAAGGTTTCCGTTTTGTTCTTTAAAAATTTTGTCCATGTATACCTAGAGTAGTCATCCACTATTACCAAAGTGTAGTAGTTGCCTCCATAACTTTGGATAGCGGATGGACCAAATAAATCCATATGTAGTAATTCTAGACACCTAGTTGTGGACACCATGTTTTTAGCTTTATGACTCGAATGAGCTTGTTTTCCTACATTACAAGCATCACAAAATGATGTTCATATTTTAACTTAGGTAGATCTCTTACTAGATCTTTGGATGATAGCGATTGAAGAAGTCGCATGTTGGCGTGACCCAATCTTCGATGCCATAAGGTCAAAGTATCATCCATAGAGGTAAGACATAGTTTGTCTTTAGGTTCATTACCGATTTTAATGACATAGACTCCATGTTTCCTAATTCCTCTTCCTATGGTTATGCCATTTTTAAGTATCTTACTACGGTTTTAGGAAAAGTACATTGCACTATTATCACATATTTGTCCTATACTTAAGAGGTTAAAGTTTAGGTTTTCTACGTGACACACATCGTTAATGGTTAGAGATTTGTTAGAAATCGTACCTTTACCGATGATTCTACTTTTGCTATTTCCAAACACCACATTACCTCCATTAATGGATTCATATGTGGAGAATAGATCCCTATTGCCGGTCATGTGCCTCGTGCACCCGCTATCCTTGACCCATTCATCGGGTCTAGGTCGACCTTTAAGCACACCTAACACAATAATAAACTCAAAAGTTTGGTCCCCATTTGTTCATGGGTCCATTAGTGTTAAACATTCCATTCATGTTAGACATGTATGGATAAGATGAGTATGCATTCCATGGAGCAAGGTTTTGAAAAGGAAAACCGTTTTGCATGTTTTGATTCCATCCCATTTGATGGTTACTTTTCGGGTAAACGTTATTAGGTCTCCTAAATGAGTTAGGTTTTGAAAAAGATGGAGCTTTGTTTCTTGCAAAAGTAGGATTATATTTTGGAGGTGGTTGTCTAGTGATGACATGATTTGGTTTCTTCCTATTAACTATAACAAACTCAGTTCTAGATGAAGAAGCTACGTTATTGCTACTGCTTGCTACAGCAGATCCACGGATCCCTTTCGTACACTAGCGGTTCCCTTTTTAGGAGATCTGTGGGATCCGCCACAACAGTGGCTGGTTTTTCTAGTTCCTTGACAAATTTTGTTTCTTTACTTTCACTAGTTGATGGATCAAGTTGTTGACTACCTAGACCCTTTTGATTGTTACCGGTTTTAACACTATCGAGTATTGTATCTAAAGTGTTTGTGCTCATTCTAGCAATTTTAGAATCTAAGTGATCCACTAGTGTTTGAAGTTGAACGCAAAGTTCACATTCACCACTTGCTATTTTACCCTTTTCTAAACGTTTTAGTTTAGCTTTTAATTCTATGACTTCTTTATCTAAATGTTGATTTTGACTCTTTAAAAGCTTGTTTTTGTTAATTAGTTTTAAGCTAATATTGCATAGTTTGTCATATTCATTATGCAATGAGTCGTCATCAAGTGATGAACTACTATAGTATTCGTGACATACCTCGTCATTTGCCATGAGACAAATTTCTTCGTCTTCTTTCGTCCGCTCATTCCCCACGCGGCTCAGCCACGAACGCCTTTTGATCAACCCGTTTGGGACACTTACTAATAAAGTGGTTTGGGTCCCCACATTTAAAGCAAGTACGATCATCCTTTCGGCTTTCGCCTCTTTGCTTTTCCTAAAGCCTTTCTTATCGTCATACGGTTGTTTGACGTATCTTCCCTTTCTTCTAAAGAACTTTTAAAGTCCCTTACCGCCATAGCGTACTCTTCGTCGTCACTACTCTCAAGATGAGTTCTCTCATCGCTTGAAGCCTTATTGGCTTTAAGGGCAAGAGATTTGTATTTCTCTTTCACTTTTGAGGCTTCGGAATCTTTAGCAAGGACAAGCTCGTAGACTTTTAGATTGCCTATGAGTTCATCGAGGGTGAGGATTGTCAAATCTTTTGACTCTTCGATTGCCGTCACCTTGGATCTCCACTTCGATGGAAGTGCCCTTAGATATCTCCTAACATGGTTACGGCTAGAAAAGATTCATCAAGTGCTTGTAAAGATGTAATAATAGTATTAAAGTTAGCAAATGAATGATCTATAGTTTCCTCATCCGATATTGAAAATTGTTCATATTGTTGAACAAATAAATCAATTTTATTATTTTTAACTTGTTGGTTGCCTTGATGAGTTACAACTAAAGAATTCCAAATTCCTTTAGAGGTTTTAAGCATAGAAATTCTTTTCAATTCCTTTTTCGTAAAGCATTATATAAAACCATTTTGCTTCACTATTTTTAGAAAGCTTTTTCTTCATTTCATCGTTTAGTTTATCATGAGGTATGTGAACTAAATTTCCTTTATCATCATTTGAGGTAGCCTCAAAATCACCTTCAACAATAATGTACCAAAGATCAATATCTTTAGACTTCACATATGTTTCAAATCTATTTTTCCAATATATAAAACCATTAGTTTCAAGTAGTGGTGGTCGTTGCATAGATTGCCCTTCCTTATAATTTTCGAAACCCATAGTGATCGAAAAGTTTTAAAAATACAATTTTATTTTAAAACTTTTATAAACTTAGCTCTTGATGCCAATTGTGGAAAACTAGAAGGGGGGGTTGAATAGTTTTGCCGATTTTAAGTTGATTTCAAAAACTTTAGATTCGATATTATGTGAAATCGTATGGATGTTGAGAGCGTATAGATCTAATGATAATGCAATCAAATAAATAAAGTTAAGGGATAGAAAAGACACAACCGATTTATAGTGGTTCGGCTACAAGGTCACCTTCCTTGCCCTACTCCACTCCCCGAGTCACCTACTCGAGTTTCAAGCACTATGTCAACAAACTCCTTCACTTGGCGGAGAAGCCTTCACAACGTTGCTTACACTTTTTCCGTACAAAGCTAGATACCGAGTCCGTAGCACGGTGGACCAAACCAACACAACTATTACACAACAAATATGTGAAATATCAAATACAAGATCTTCGCTACAGAAATCTTGTGGAGTGACAAATCAATCAAGGACCCCTTGCTTGGATGACTTGTAGAATGCTCGTGATCTCGCTTAGAGAAGGACCTATATGAGGATCACAAATAGAAAGAAAGAAGAACAACTCTCTAGATCAAGTGATCTATATGTTAGAAGAGAATGAGAGTGTATGAGAGATTTAGTAAGAAGAGGGGTAAGTTAGAATGAAGAAATGGCTCTCTATTTATAGGCAAATTTCTTCTCTGCTCCACGGATCCCACGGATCCCTTCCACTTGGGATCCGTCTAGTGTAATCTTAGGGATCCGTGGTACGCTCCTCTTTGCCCATGGGTTTTTGGTTATGGGTCATGGGTTATGGGTTGGTCCATGGGTTTTCTTTAGATTCAATGTATCTAAGTATACATTGTATCAAGTCTTTTTTGGTATGGGTTTAAGATCCATGGGTTATGGTTTTTACCCATCCTAATAAACTATTACAACAAATTCTTAATTATTACATTTTTGTATTTAAATGGTTATATGTAAATGCTTTACAAAAATAACATGTATCCTTATAATTATACTTATGGTAACATTACATTTGTTATCAACAAAACACATAGAGATCGCAGAATATTAATAAACGTTTTTACGGTTTATTTGTATTAACAGGCATTTGTTTCCATTTGTAGGGTTTTGGAAATTCCTAGCTTGATGACCCATTGCATTTCTCGCACTTTACAGTACATGGTCCAGAATGATGCAACATGCACTTATTGCACAGGGGATAAGGTCCAGTATATCCCCTACCTGTATTTGGTGTGGCAGCATAAGCCCTTGCGGCTTCTTGCCTTAGGTTCTGTTGATTGTGATGGTGGTTCCTATTCTGATGGCACTGATTATTGTTGTTGTTGCTACGGTTGTTTTTGTTTTGGTGGTTATTGTTGAATTGGGATAAGTTGTTGTTTTGATGAGGATTGGGGTTCGTGTTCTTTTGATCCTCAAACTTTCTTTTGTTGTCATTCGAGTTCTGTGCGGTTCCAAGCTTCAGAATTGGTTCCATGAGAAGGTGTGAAAAAATGACAACTTCTTCTACAGTCTTAGGGTTAGAAGCGATGACATCTCCTTTAATACTTCGGGGTAAACCACCGATGAGACTTCCAAAAGCTTGTCATTTGTGGGAAACATGTTAGGACACATGGCTCTCAGCTCAGGGAATCTTTTGAAGTGCGTCTTAAGATCATTACCCTTAGCAGTCAGATGGTAGAATTCTTCCTTTGGTTTCTTGATTTTAGTTCTTGGAAATACTGTTTCATCATCAGTTGCTTCAGATCGGACCAGGAAATCTTACAAGCTTCTTCCATACCAATCGGTTGAGCATGAGATTTCCACCATGACAATGCATCTTCTAGCAAAGTTCCAGTTGCAAACTTGACTTGGCAATCATCCGTGCAGTCAATTAGGAGGAATACAGTTTACGATCTCTCAAACCAATGAAGAAGACCAATAGCACCTTCCGTTCCCTTAAAGAAGGTAGGCTTGCAGTTCATGAATCCTTTGTAGCTACATTTGCGCGCTACAGGAGACTCACTTTAGTTGGTCTGATTGTCGGTCTCATTAGAGTTTGCAACCTCAATGACGCATGCTGCTTTAGCAATGCGTAGCCAAAGAATGCGGAAACCTCGGCCTCACGTGCAACCTCAGCTTCACGTGCAGCTTTAGTTTCTCGAGAAACTTTGGCTTCTCGTGCAATTTTAGCTTCTCGTACAGCATCTTCGGCTTCACGTGCCGCTTGAGCAACACGTTCAACTTCAGCAATGCGTGCGGCTTCATCTTGAGTAGCTTCAACAGCATGTTTGGGGATGGCAGCACTCACACTGTCAGCGACTATTTTGAGAACATCGGTTGGAGTTATGGTAGTGGATGAGGTAGCTTTCTTCTTGATCATTTTTCTAAAATTACCAAGAGATAAACACCAGAATTTAAAATCATCAATAATAATACAAGTGATTACATATTATAAGTATCATAATAGTCAAGATCACTACATTATATCAATGAAATAGTATCTTCATAAGCAAGAATGAGTCAATCATGATTTTTCAAAACAATATCATAACATATATGAGAATATAATGATCGGCTCGGTTTATATAACAGATGAATGATGAAATCACAACACACAAGAATATAAGAATACAACCACGATATCATAGACTAACATCAGTACATAGCATAAGTCATAACCAATCGATACAACATTAATATCTTGTTCAATAGTTTTTACAAACCAAAAGATACAAGCCCTCATATTAATGCCACATATGGCGAGCTTTATGTCACTAGCTATATAGAAGATGACTCTGATCTATGAGTTGCCCGATGTGTCCCCCTGACAACGTCGTAGCTCGCTGACCATAGCTGACAACTACTCGAACTACTGATCCCTAGCTCTCTCTCTAGCCTGGAGATCGTCGAGTCTCTGCTCTAAGGTGGCTGCATGGGCACGGACAGATGGAATCTCATGATGCATAACCCTCTCTCTACCTGCAGCAATCTCCTGCCTAGTAGTCTCGAGTCTCTGGGTCAAGTCTGCGACAACCTCTCTAGTCTCCACGATCTGGGTACTCATTATATCAAAGACAATATCCACGGAGTAGCGGCCGACTATGAGGTTTTCAAACTCCTCCTCTATACTCTCAATCCTGACCAGGGGAATCTCATCAACATGTGCCATGATCTCACTCAGCTGGTCTTCATATCTCACAAGTCGAGATGCCAATAAGGGAATAGAGCGATCCACAGGTTCTCCTAACACTGGGAGGATTCTTGCTGGATTAGTCATCGAGCTTTCCCCGAGCTCAACAATGCTAGGAGTACCTTCTTCGCATCTCCATTGGTGCATGACCAGTAACAGAAAAGACCAACACCTGGCATCAACCTTCTTTCGAGGTCTGGGATGGATATCAATAGTCACAGCCTGCATGTACGGATCTGATAATGATGGGAGAAAATAATTTCTCTCGCTGAGCGGTAGCAGGGGCTCACTGTGGACATCCAAAGGCGATGAAGCTAGCGGTGGTGATGATACAGGCACAGTAGTGGTCTGATGAAAGAATGTAGTAGGTGGTGGTAGTGGTGGAGTAGCCATAGGCGGTGAGGTGAGTGGAGCTAATGGTGGATGAGTTGATGATGATGGTATGTCTGCTGGAGATACAAAAGGCATAGTGAGTGCTCGCACACGCTTCCGAGCGGTGTGCTTGAAGATCGAACCTCTGGGGTGCAGTCTGTATGGTACACCAAAAGGCTCAGGCTCATAAGGCTTCAGAACTTTAACCCTTCTTCATCGACGACGAATCAGTAGTGGTGATGAGGATGGTGTGACTGATGATGAAGATGCAACACTCTTTGATGACTCGGATGCCTCGTAATCTGCTCCAACATCTGACGCAGGTAACCACTGTTTTGACTGCATGAGCTGATCGTAGGTCATTGGAGCATAAGCAAAATTCTCTCTAGAATGAGTAGGTGCAGCTGGAATGACTGGAGTCGGTGCGACCTCTCCCTCCTTAAAGGGTTCGGTCTCACTGAAAGCAATGACCGGTAAAGCTGGGATAGGACTCCCTGGCAAAGGTACGGTAGTAGATGACATCACATCTTCCATATCGGAATCAGATGATAGTATGACTGGGTGGGAGGTAGACGACATGGTACTGTAACAACCCATAAAATAGTAATGTAAGTAAAATGCCAAAAATATGATTTGACAAACAAGATTTTAATTAGTCGTGCACAATCTGCCAAGCAAATCTCCATGTCTAACTAAAAAGCACTCATGATCTTATTTCTAGTGATGCATTAATCATAATGCATTTCGATGTCATAGAGCGGTCACGGAGGGCATAGGATAGTGGTGTAAAATAGTCCCATTTCAAAAGTGTAGTTATAGTCCAAATGGTTTTAGAAAAACACTTTGGTTCTCTATAAACTTGGCTCTTATGCCAATCTGTAACACCCCCAAAATATCAACATAGAAGTGGAAGGCTAATTTGGGTGTTACTTCAAGGATCACAGTCAATAATCATAGAAAACGACTAAAAAAGAAACGTTTTAATAAAAGTTGTTATCATTCAAGAAAAACTCATAGTTTGTTACAAAACACTTCCAAATAGTTTTTGATAGTACACAAAAGATAGATAATGAGTTTGTGGAAAATGATAACTTTATGTTTACAACATGATAAAAAGGGTCTTGCAAGCCCACTCCGTGCCATAGAGATGATCTTCAATTATTACTTGAGATAACATGCTTAAAAGGTCAACAACAATGTTGAGTGAATTCATAGGTTTATAGTTAATCAGTTGAACACAAGAAAGATGATAATTGTAAAACAACTTATCATAGAAAATCACAGATTATTATGCGCTAAGCTCATGCAACCAATACTCAACTGCATACACCTAATTACTGGGGTACGTAATAGTTTGCCCCCAAGGAGGTAATAGCTAATTACCTAATGCAATTCAAATATGGTGTGCCCCAGTTATTTTTGATAACCAAGACGGGGTCGTTACCCCCATAGTACTATTCCCAATATTTGCGTTCACTCGCAAGTGACTAATGGTTCATGGTGCAGGGGTCTTTCGGCTAATAACATAGGCAATACCAATAATCAAGTAGCGAACAGTTGCAAAAACCTTGTGTTCCAGTTTAGAGCATGTATCTCCCTCACGGGGTTTGTAAAGATAAGTAAAAGCGAGGCTACGAACTCACCTTAGCGATAGTGATAAAGCACAAAGAGATCAAGTGTGATATAGCAGTGGCTCCAACCAGGAACCTAGGAACGAGATGGCAAGTCTCAGAATAATGATAAATGTTTGCTTCATGACCAAAATGATAGATCATTGAATATACAATTCAATAGTGCGATATTAGCGTTGATTTTACTTGTGTGGATAGTGCTTAAAGTTCAAATTCAAAAGATGTGCTATATCGACTTAGTTTTTTATTCATTAGCAATTCACACTTATATATAAGTGAAATGTTCCCCGTTGTTGATTTATAAAAATGAGGATATTGCCATGTGTTTGGTTTATTTACTTTTAGTGTGTGTCGATATTTTATAACGTATTCATATATTTATATACTTATAAATATATATATAGTTTTATTTAGTTATTGACGTATAAATTTCCGCATATATATATTAGGTCATCAAAATACTCGTTTTTTTGAAACCATTATAAGTTTACAAGTTTTCTAAACATTTTTCAAAATTTACACTTTTTACCCTCAAGTTTCCAAATTTACACTTTATACCCTATTACTTTGAAAAAGTGGCAATTTATACTCAAATATGTTTCTTACTCAAAGTATGCAATATTTACCGCTTTGGTCCCTTAAGAAAATTTTTTTACCAAAATTTATCCAAAAGTTTATATTTACACTTTCGGTCCTTATAGTTTCAAAGTTTACACTTTTGGCCAAAACTTTTAGTTCCCTTTTTACAACAAGTATATCATATTTACAGTTCCTACCCTGAACTTTCATGCATACGTTCAACTTATAAATATACACCTTAAACTTTCCATAATGTGCATTTTTAACCCGAATACTAAAACATTTGCAAACTTAGTCCAAAAACACATTTTGACTTACTTTTCACGTTTAACTTCTACATAAGCTTATGATTAGATTATAGTTAGCTTATGGGCCTACTTTCATGTCTAATGGGTCGGTTAAACGTTAATTGGGCCACGATTTTAACTCGTTTGGGCCTTAAGGCCCAATGTGGGTTCACTAGGGTTTAGAGGCAAAACGCAACATATGGGAGGGTTTTAAGAGTTTCCTTAGGTCGTTAACATGGTTTTAAGTGTACTCAAGGTTTCTATTAGCAAAAAAACCGTTGGGTGATGATGATAAATGCTATACACGACCAAGGTTTTTAAGAAAATGGTATCGAGAGTTTCGTTAAATACACAAGTAATGTTTTAAGTCACGCGTTAACTTTATATAACGTTTATGTGATCGATTCTTTAGGTGCAACTACATGTTTATGTGTGATATCTTAACTATAATGAGAATGAATGAAATGTGAAAAGAGTTGAATGAACTTACAACACCCTATGGCTGGTGATGAACTCGAAAAAATTTATGAACATGACCAAACGACTCCCTTGTTCTCCTTAGACCCGTAATCCAAATAACTAAAACCCTTGTGTTTTGTTTTCCCCTTGCCCTTGTCTCGTTCCCACAGCGGACAATTTATGTTTGAGAAGTGTTTTGAGTGAGTTTGCTAAGTAGTGAGTTTTGTAGTTTAGTTGGATGTTTTGAGGTTGGGTTTTATACTAGAATGAAGCATGGTTCTTACTAATATTTTATGATGTTTGTTTTTAGTTCTAAGAAAGATGAAATGTTGTGTGTTTGTTCTTGAGCATGTTTCGAAGTCAGCTGCAAATAAGGGGCATGATATGGCTTGGTCATGTCACAAATGAGCATGGGGGCATAGGGACCTTTGGTTAATGTGGTCAAAAGAAGTCAAAGGGTGCTTAGACTTATTATAATATGCATTAGGGTGGCTTGGTTATGTCTTTTGTCTCCCCTTGATCACACACATACGCAAACTTTAGATGACCAAGGTTGATATTTGTTTTGTGTTTTGGTTGTGTCTCGTTGGTATCACAGAACAAGGAACCATGCACCCAACATTTTACTTGTGCAAAATTTGTGAAACAAATCTAGGGTGAGCTAAAGATATGCAACGTACTTTTTTCAAATAAACTAGTCTACGTAATGTACTTTGTAAAGATACGCATTAATATAATTTCAATATCATCGATCTAATATGACGGGTACCCAAAGTTACAGGTCACCTTTTATTAAAATTACACCTTTGGTCCCCAATGGACCAAATGCAGTTAGTCATACTTTGTTAACGCTCGTTAAATTTTTTTTAAAAAAAAACTTAAAATTTTTTTTATTAAAATCTACTTAAAATATATATAATTTTTTTAATTTATAATTTAAAAAAAATAGATAAATTATTTTATAAACTTTTTTTTAAGATTTTTTTTTAAATCGAATTTTTTTTTTAAATCTGATTTAAAAAAAACGTATTTTTTAAATCAGAAAAAGTTTTTTTTTTAAAAAATTCTTTTATAAAAAAAAGTAATTTTTTTAAAAAATTTTAAAATCAAATTTAAAAAAAGCTTTTTTAAAAAAAAAAACTTTTTTAAATCAGAAAAAGCTTTTTTTTTAAACGTAATTTTTTTTTTATAAATCTGAAAAAAACTTTTTAAAATCGATTAAAAAAAGTAATTTTTTAAAAATCGAAAAAAAACTTTTTTTAAATTCAGATTTAAAAAAAAAAAAAAAAAAAAAAACGTAAAAAAAAGTTTATAAAATAATTTATCTATTTTGTTTAAATTATAAATTAAAAAAGTTATATATATTTTAAGTAGATTTTAAGAAAAAAGAATTTAAGGTTTTTTTAAAAAAAAATTAACGAGCGTTAACAAAGTAGGACTAACTGCGCGAATTTGGTCAAGTTTGGGGGACCAAAGGTGTAATTTTTAATAAAAGGTGACATGGTAACCTGCTGGGTACCGGTCATAATAGCTAGATCAATTATTATTTGAAAGTATATTGCGTATCTTTAGCTTTTACAAAGTACATTACGTAGACTAGTTTATTTGAAAAAGTACGTTGCGTATCTTTAGCTTTCAACCACAAATCTATTAGTGTGCGCTGGGCAAGATCATGGAACGGGCTAGGCCCAAGTGCAAGAAATGGAAAGGATTGGGTTGGGTTGTGGTTAACGAGCCAAGGAGAAAAGAATAAGGGGTGTGGATCGGGTTTGGGCTAGGGGCCCGTTAGGAGTAAAATAAATAAATAAAAAGTTATTATGTATATTTTATATAATTTATATATATAAAATAAAGAAATAATATTATTGAGATCGAGGTAGATTTGATCGGGTCACAACGGTGATTTGAGCTTTTCATTCAAAGTTTATGATGCACATGCCAAATGATATGAAAAATCGATATCAAGAAAATTTTATGGTTCCAAGATCCGTGCTTTATTCATGATCAGTTAGTTAATGACATTTGAAATTTTCCGGGAGCTTACACATCCGGATGTCCACAAATCAACCACAACTTCGGCACATCCGGAGATCCATGGAAGAGCAATGTTACTAAAGTACAAACCATCTACAAGAAGTAGTAAAAACCAAGCCTATGGCAATCCATCACCTACCCAAGAAGGGTAAATAATATAACTTGGGGTCGAAAGATAAACATATTATTGCTAATCAAGGAAGGGTGGCGGCTTGTCAACCGAGGACGGTGTTCCCCAATCCATAAACACAAATAAAGACGCATAAAGCAATTAAAATGGGCATGATTACGAGGCAAACACCGCATAACCCTTCGAGTAATAAAGTCAGCCGCACCCGTGATCCCTAGAACACGACAAAACGACTCGCGTATAAAAACCAAGGTAAAATGAAACCAGGGGTAGATCTCTTACACCTAAAACGCGCACATAAATTTATTCTATCTAGAATCTTACTTTTACGCCCGAGACTAATCGGGGGAACCCCCTCCCACGGTGAGACTAACATCGGTTTTTGTTTTAGCAAGAGATCAACATGTTACTATCACTTACTTCAAAGTTCCCTGGATCTTCCAGAAATCCTTATTTCTTGTAAGCCCAGCCTTCTAAGAGCATCCACAATGCTCCTACCATTTAAATGACTTGATGTACTTATGACAATAAATGTTAAAGTTGTGATGACTTGATGCATTTATTACAATACTTGCAAGTAAAAAGCTTTTCCCTCTAGGGCTGTAAATGAACCAGACGAACATGAGCAGGGCTTTGTTCATGTTCGTTCGTTTAATTTTAACCGGACAAATAAATGGACACGAACACTTAAATGGAAGAATTTTCATGTTCATGTTCGTTTATTCAAAACGAACGCTAAACGAACATGAACGATCGAACATAAATGAACATAGACAAACAAACATAAACCTTATTAAATTATGCACAATATATTATTTTGTTAGTGTTGTTTTGTTTAAACAACCCACTTTTAAAATTATACAATTAAAAGATATGATATACGAACATAAATAAATAAACGAACGTTAACGGACGCATAATCGGACATTTACGAACATAATGAACGGACCCGACTTTTGTTCATGTTCGTTCATTTAACTAAATGAACGTAAAATATTGTTCATGTTCGTTTATTTAAGAGTAAAATACATTGTTCGTCCCTAATCTTGTACATACGCATCACCCTGGGACAAACCTTGCCTTTTTCATCGTGGGGAGAAAAAAGAAGGTTTTTATAGTTTAAATTAGTCCTTTGACCCATTTTTCGTTAGTCAACGTCTGTTATCTTCTCCCATGTGCCTTGTACATGAGGGCAAAATGATCATTTTATAATTTTGGTTGATTATTTTGGTGGTACAACGTTAGGGACGAACGGTGCACTTAATAAAAAAGTTATACCATCACTACCACCACCCTCATGTTATCTCTTTTCCTGCTTCTCTCTCTAAATTTCTGCTTCTCTCTCTAAAAGTAACACCATCACCATTCTCAAATCCCCTTCATCCACTCCACTAAAAAACATAAACTCAATCAAACAATAATCTTCATTCTTCATCTTCATACCCACGCACAATATCAAAACCCACAAAATTTTTGGGATGATCCATAGATGCGGCAACCAACACACAATTCTTGATCCATTTCAACCAAACTAATCATATATTTCATTTGTCAATAAGAAAGTTACAAAACTACAGTATATACAACGAAAGAAGTTGAAAATTTGAATCTAAGTTTAGTAACTACAAGGTAATAAAACAATACAAAAGCAGCTTTGATGAACCTAGCCAGGAACACATAAGGGGTTGGGACAGTTATATTCCACTCCAATCTACCCAAAATCCTCTTCTCCATCAGTAACACATGACGATGCTCATAAGCACAATCTGAGATCTGCACAAAATCATTAACTTCAAGGGCCCATATCTCTTCGTATTTTGATGCAATAAGCATTGCACTCATCCCCACACACCGTAATCTCTTCTAGCAAAGTAGCAAAGCAGTTTCCAAGAATCTGTCGACAATGTTGATTGTTAAGTATAAACTCTCATTAGTTAGCTCAAATTTGTTGTGAACTTCAATGAGCCAATCGATTAAGATTGCCCTCATCTTATCATTAATCTCTGGATGTGAAGGCATATAGTCGTGAACTTGTGTTTCATTCTGCATCAAACACACAAAAACAAAATCAATAAAACTTCGCATAACATAGTAACATACCATTTAGATATATATTATTATTATTATAATATGATTATATATAAACGTTTGTGATTATACCCCTACAAGTTTGTAGAATTTGTAAATGTCTTCCATGAACTCCACATCTTGAGCATCTATGTTGATTACAATCTTTGGCTTGGGCTTGTAGTTTAGGCCACATACAACTTTGCTCCTTGTAGTAAGTGTCGAGGTAAGTGACGCCTTAGGTTTCTTCTTTGATAATTCAGGCTTCTATTTATCGACTGTATTAGGACTGATCTCGATCACCGTCAGATTTTGGGTGGACTGTGAGTTTTGGCTTGACAAAGCTAGCTTCTCCTTTGGAACTAACTTGTTTTCATTATTATTAACCACCAGCGGTTTCTGTAAAAGAAATTTAACAAGGTTAGATTGTTGGAATATATAACATGACTAATCATAAATATAAACAATAAACATCAAGTACACATGCGGAAGCGTATAGGAAAGATTAACGAATAATTAATTAGAATAAACAAGAATATGCATTTCTTGATTCTAGCTTAACAAGAATCAAATCCAAAAACTTGCAATTGGATGAACCCTAATTAGGTTTATAGGATTATGTAATTACTTCTTTGTTTTGTAATTCAATCCAAGAATACTAACAATAATGTGTTAGTACCACTTTCTTGTGCATTGTCTAAACCGAATTAAAGTAATGCTAGTTTTGATTAAACAAATAACTTTGATTTGGGAAAATCTATGGATCGATCCCTAGTATTCGACCTTTTAGCAAACACACACACACAAAACAAGTTTTAGGTTTAGCTAATGAATACAAGAGTTAAATTACAAACACCCTTGGTTTTGTATTTATACTCAAACAAACTTGGTGAACAAGTTGGCTAAGGATTGGTTTATGGAAACCATATGGACGATCGGCCATGGAATTCCACAAGGATTCTGAACCTTCTCGACTCCAATTTCATCTTTAGTCCTTCCCAATTATATTTAACACCGTAGTCCATTACATTAATTACTTAACGTCCGTTATAGTTATTTCGTTTAATTAATAAATAAATATAACTATTACATTTAATTATTAACTTTAATTCTCATAATGCAAAGTGCAATCCCGGTCTCAAGTTCGATCCTAACACACGCCTATTAATTTATTGTCCATTAAACCAAGAACTCCCCCACGACATATCTTAATAGAGTGATCATCTTAGCGCCTAGCAACACTTCGATTCTAGCCGAACAAGAATCAAATCCACAAAACTTGCAATTGGATGAACCCTAATTAGGGTTTATAGGATTATGTGAATTACCCCTTACTGTTTTGTAATTCAATCCAAGAATACTAACAATAATGTGTTAGTACCACTTTCGTACACACGTATAAACCGAATTAAAGTAATGCTAATTTTGATTAAACAAATAACTTTGATTTGGGAAAAGCTATGGATCGATCTCTATGAGAGGGTGTCGTCAGTTTTAGCAAACACACACACAAAACAAGTTTTAGGTTTAGCTAATGAATACAAGAGTTAAATTACAAACACCCTTGGTTTTTTATTTATACTCAAACAAACTTGGTGAACAAGTTGGCTAAGGATTGGTTTATGGAAACCATATGGACGATCGGCCATGGAATTCCACAAGGGATTCTAGAACCTTCTCGATCTCCAATTTCATCTTTAGTCCTTCCCAATTATATTTAACGACCGTTAGTCCATTACATTAATTACTTAACGTCCGTTATAGTTATTTCGTTTAATTAATAAATAAATATAACTATTATATTTAATTATTAACTTTAATTCTCATACGTAAAGTGTGCAATCCCGTGGTCTCAAGTTCGATCCTAACACACGTCTATTAATTTATTGTCCATTAAACCAACAGCTCCCACTTGGACATATCTTAATAGAGTGATCACATCGGTTAGCGTCTAGCAACACTTTGATGCCTCTAGTACAACTCGAGAAAGGCTCCTAGAAAACCTTTTAATGATTTCTCATTATTATTATCCTTTTGTTTCTAATACCATGTTAAATAAAGATATGGAATTAAGTCATTCTTTATTCAACCATTCTATTTCTCGTTATAAGTGATTGAGCAAGATTACCAAATCTTCTGAACATATTCAGGGGAGATTTTGGGTGTGGCCACACAAACATCTTGTCAACCCTACTGGGGCCCAAGAAGATTAAACTTCAAATAAATTTGAAGGAACAAATTCTATTTTGACTACAAGAATAACCCATGAACTTTGCAACACTTCAGGAAACAACCCTTATGACTACCAGCCACGTATAGCATTAAGTTGTTACACAGAAGTGCACTACATTCATGACACTTATCTGGTATCTCAAGTCTGAGGATAACTATTCATGATTTACTTAATAACAATATCCATAAAGTAAAATCATGTAGTTGGGATAAGTCCTATATTCAATTCATTGAATATCATCTGAAATTGGTATGCATTCTCATCAATATACTTTCAAGTATATTCTACCATATCTCTCAGATTTGTCTTAGTTTAATGATACTCCCATATCATTAATTGACAACGGACGATTTAGAATAAATTTATTCACGGATTAAACATGCAAATATAGGATACAATATATTATAAAATCAAACATACCAAGTATTTGATTTATTATAACAATTGTTTAATATCCCTTATCCAAATACCAAATAGATCAATGCATGAAAATTACAGTTGATGAAATATGCCTCAAGTAATGATAACCATACTTGTTGACAAAGCATAAATCAATCAACTTGATCTATCGTAATTTTGAGAATACCTATTTCAAGCATTCAATTAATGAAGTCCTTGTATGTGTGCATTCACCAATCCATATAATAATTCATAAAGTGTGTGACATCCTCTATCACCAATTTATGACAATTTAAACTTTCAAACATTTTAAAGTTTAAAGTATTCTTATTCTTTTAATGTATAATGCAACTGCGCTCTAAGTAGCACAACTAGTTCACATGGCCATTAACAAAGATGAAATCCTACCATGACTAGTATTGAGTGTCATCTCAATTAAACCAGCATCATTGTATACAAACTACAATATGCTCATTAAAACTCCGTAAACTTTAATATCTTATTGTGTAATGTTTGATATCTTCCAAACTTTCAAGTTTGTAGCTGATGACAATTTGCACAACAATTGACATATTGTTCATCCATAGAATCTAGGAGCAATTCCAGGCTGAGGATGTAATTCTTTTAGAATATTCATTACACAAGTTATCTAATAACTGTTAGTTACATATCAATGTTGTCAAATCATCTATCATTCAAGAATGATACAACAATTTGAATTCACTACATAATGTACATGATGAATCTACATGTCAAACTTAGATTTCATTCATGTTCTATCTTGTCAAAAGATATTTATCCATTTCCCAAATGATATATCATGTTTTACTAGAATCATTTATTTTATTGCACATGTTTATTAATAATAAACATATATTCCAAGGTTGTATGCTTTAATTCTTAAATCTTACAAGTGAAGTTTCATTCCAATCTAAGACTTAATATTTAGCTTACAAGGAATGTTACTTCCTATATGTTATACAACATATAAGATTTAAAACCTTAACATAATACTCGCACTAGCTTTCAGGAATACTTAAAATTTATCTTATTTCAATTATAAATCAAAACTAGAATTTAATAATTAAACATAAGAAAATTTTCATAGATGCATGCATTTATTCATTCATGAATTATTGCACTTCGTACACTTCCAAAAGATTATATGAATTCAAAAAACCTTTCGATTACTTACCGTCCTCGCTCAAGTAATTTTTCAAGAAAGAGTTTTGATATTCCATTGTCATATTTCATATTAATGAAAACAAGTATGACAATTATCATCTTTATATATTTAATGTGTCTAGGAAAGAATATTCAATCACAATTAATTGTTTAAGTATGATTAATAATCTTGTAATAAAACATGCATTAAATATGTGTACAATTTTGTCCATATGATTTCTACATAGAGATTTAGACCACTAGAGTTTTCCATCTCTTTGAAGAAACTCATCTTCATTCTCTAGTCTAACTATTAAGATAAACCAAATTTTCAAAATTGATTATCTTTATGGACAAGATCTTTAACATTCATAGTATGAGTAATTTACCCAATTCAATATTTGGTAATCCATCATAATGGTTATCAGGTTTACTATAATCCTGTAACTCATATTTCTCAGCATATAAGTCAAATATCTGAGATATTTTTGCAGATCTATGAATGAAAATTCCATCATCATGAGGTCTATCATTTACATGTCTAACCTCATCATGATATTTACTAGTGTATTTAAGAAGATTTTGTATTTTGTAATTTTATCTTTAAAAAAAAAACTCCCAATTGCCTTTTGTAATATATAGGCTATCTATATATACTTAGCAATTAGAGCAAAACTACATTGTTCTCTTTTTGAGACATTACAAATACACATTGATAATTCCTGACTTTAGTTTGTTTAATAACCTATTCATAAGCAGTTTAATAAATTCAGAATCTTCAATTTTAAAACTTAATGTGATTCATCACATTCCATAATGAAATGATGTTTTATCAATCTTCTAGGTTGGAGTCATATTGAGTATATTCAATCCATACTTAATTTTCTAACATGGTTACTTTTTAAGAAAGAAGTTATGGCTATCTTGAATCAAACAAATCAAATAGAGTTTGATTCTCCTAACTGGACATACCATCAACTTGTGGTATTCATTAGAATTAATATTGTAAGACAATCTAACAATATATAAGATAAACATATTCCTTTTGGCTTACCTATTTACCAACTAAGTCAACTTAATGGTATAATAGACTTTTCAAGCCAATTACATGCTTTATAACACAAGTACTTTTTAACCAAGTCACTTCATATCCATGTCTTATCAAGAAAACATAAACTGTTATAATCCCATTATACGTTATAAATCATTGATCAACTCAATGACTTCTTGTATATGTCTTAATTAAAAAATATAACAAGTTAACGTCTTACTTTATTATAAGTCTTAAAAGACTTTATGTTTATGTCTCTACAATGAATCATAAACATGTTTAACTAAAGTAATTATGAACACAACTCTTGGTTTCAATAGTAATTTCAAGTTAATTTATTTACTTCACAATAATGTAGGACTACATTATTTTTCCATTTATGTCATTCGAAAATACATAAATAAACAAGTTGAAGTAGTATAAGATTACTTCATTTATTTATGTCATTCTAATAATACATAAATATTTAATTTGAAGTAGTCTTATATATCATTTTTGACACATATTCTAAATACTTGTCTAATTTAGAAACTCCAAATATGTCCATGCAAGGTCTGACTTCACATAGAGATTTACTTTGTTGTTGCAATCTCGCCAAGTTCTCACATGATGTAAATTGCAACACCAAATGTTTCTTGAATTAGATATGTTCAAGTTATATTAGAACGTTAGTCTCTTACCTTGCAGTCAAGAGAATCCGTTAAATCATATACTTATATGTTGTACCTTGCACACAATATAGATTTATCCCACTTGTGCATGGAACAACATCATATATTAGATAAACAACACGACATATGTTTGTTTATGTGACTAATATGATTGTGTCATTGATATTAGCATAACTAGTAGATGTATAACCACTTCATTGTCTAATAAGGAAATGTACATGACTATCCTTGAAAACATAAGTGTCTACAAGTGGAAAGTAATTATCTTAAGACATTCTAGAGATAATATGGGTTACTACCAAGATGACAAAGCTTGTAACTCCAACTAAATTAGAGATCATTACATTAATTCCTTATTCAGTAATAAGAACAAAATACTCCCACCGGATTTGACAACATTGTAAGTGTTGTATTAACCAGTGAAAGAAAATAGCGTTCTATTTACTTCCCTACACCTTTTGAGAAAGTTCATACATAACAATTACTTATGTAGTTAAAAGAATGTATTCTACTATGTAGATGATGAATTTATCCATCATTGCTATTAACTTGAAAAATTGGGCATGCAATTTCTTTATTAATAGCTCTACTATTCCAACAATTGTAAGTAGTACTTTTAAATAGTCAAAGCACAACAACTAGATAAAATATGCTAGTTTGTCTTTTACCAATTTTGCAGTAATTAGTTTAGCTTCTAATTTTAATAACTCAGAAATATGCAATTTTCTTAACTATTAAAATTTGCTTATGAGTTATGATTTAGAATTTAGACAATTCTAATTGTCCTATCATACCTTTCTTCATTCATGAAAAGGAATAGAATTGAATCTCACTCTTTCTTATGAAAAGAGGACTAGGTTTATTCTTTTAGTAAAGTTGACTCTATCAAAAACCCTTACAGGTGTAGATCAATTTACCAATACAGGAATAACCTTTGTTTACGGTTTAATGTTGCATTAATACATTTAAAGAATTTTTCAAAATTCAATTTAGTATTTTCGATAATTAAATTTTTCAAGAAAATAAAATACCCAAGGTAATATTCATATAACCATAGAATTTTCTCGAAAACTAGGATCCAAATTATTATAGTTCCATTACATCAGTTGATCTGCTAGTAACGAAAGCATATAATAAGGTAATCTGTCGAACAATAATTGGCAAACAGTTTCCAATTCCTAGATCATTATGGGATTTATATTTTCCAACGTTATTGCAAATATAAACATGTTTCATCCCATCTTATGCCTTGAGTCCAGGTCTCACTTCCTACTCAACTTAAATGTCTAACTTAAAGAACTGCAAATATGTCCATGTAAGGTCTGACTTTACATAGAGATTTACATGTCCATCACAATCTCGCCAAGTACTGTCATGACGTAAATTGCAACTTCAAGTGTTCCTTTTAATTAGATGGCACATAACTTAATTTATAAGGGTACTAGTTTTGATTTTATGTGGTCAAATCAAATATATACAAAGATGTCATGCATTCATCTTGTAGCATAAATTTAATAAAAAACTTTTTATTACCAATTCATAAAGATCAAATTATCAAAGTTTTGATTGAGGTATTGGGTTCACAAATCAAGGAATTTAGCGTTAATTATCGCCCATTATACCGTACTTTTGCATAAGTGTAAACACTTAGTGTTTCGGGTAATTACCACCGAAGTGTCGCATGAAATTAAAACTAATTCGCCCTTAAGATGAGTTTGTACATTTATGGCTTACTAAGTAGCTCCAATCGAACTCACAGGGGGCAGAGGACCAGGTAAGCGCAAAAGCATAACCTTAGACATCCTTTCAGGTGACTGTAAGCACTTTTATTAACCCCTTTATAGTTTGTTCTAGTGGGTGAGTCGTTCAGACCATTTGTACCAAAATCATCACTCAATTAAACTATTGAAAACTTAACTCTTCAAAAACAAATCAAATTTCATCATTGTTTAGTCCGTATTATTTTTCTATTCAAAATTACCATTTGCTTAAAACTGTCTAACATAATAAACAAACAAGTAACAAATAAAAAATAAACAACTAAAAAACAATGCGCACATAATAAACAATTTATACTTGTAAACAAGTAGCCACATGCAACTTATTCGATAAAACCCTATTAATAATCAATGTCTACGTTTAATTAATGTATATATTAATTAGGGCTTTCACTCTCCCAATTGAGAGTGAGCCACATACATCGACGAATCGACGAGTAAACCCATAATTAATAGTATACCAAATTGCACATAATTGATTCATTAATGTATATAATTGGAGTTGTCCCCAATTCAAGATTTATCATAAATATACATGTGTATAAAACTTAACAATTAATATTAGCATAACCAATCTTAACAATTAAATATATATATATCGACAATAATCCATGCCAAACATGCACGTTTTCATAGATTTAACATAACAATTTATTCACGTTGTCACAAGATCGCATACAATTCCATGTCACATAACAATTATTCACGAATTAATTCACGTAACATATATACAATTCTAGGTTTAGATATCAATTAACAAAACAATTTTATAAACCCTAAAAAAAAATTATAAAAATCGACTAAACAAAAATTAGGTCGACATAAAAAAAACCAATTAGGGCAAAAGCCCTAACCATAAAATTAGGGTTTACATAATAATAACCAAACCCTAGAATTAATCATATCAAACACAATACAATATCCGTTTTTTACGTGTTTAGTAATTAATTACTCATTAAACCAAGCTCGTGATGCCACTGTTGGAATATATAACATGACTAATCATAAATATAAACAATAAACATCAAGTACACATGCGGAAGCGTATAGGAAAGATTAACGAATAATTAATTAACATAAACAAGAATATGCGTACCTTTCTTGATTCTAGCCGAACAAGAATCAAATCCACAAAACTTGCAATTGGATGAACCCTAATTAGGGTTTATAGGATTATGTGAATTACCCCTTACCGTTTTGTAATTCAATCCAAGAATACTAACAATAATGTGTTAGTACCACTTTCTTGTACACACGTACTAAACCGAATTAAAGTAATGCTAGTTTTGATTAAACAAATAACTTTGATTTGGGAAAAGCTATGGATCGATCCCTATGAGAGGGTGTCGACCGGTTTTAGCAAACACACACACAAAACAAGTTTTAGGTTTAGCTAATGAATACAAGAGTTAAATTACAAACACCCTTGGTTTTGTATTTATACTCAAACAAACTTGGTGAACAAGTTGGCTAAGGATTGGTTTATGGAAACCATATGGACGATCGGCCATGGACTCCCACAAGGGATTCTAGAACCTTCTCGATCTCCAATTTCATCTTTAGTCCTTCCCAATTATATTTAACGACCGTTAGTCCATTACATTAATTACTTAACGTCCGTTATAGTTATTTCTTTTAATTAATAAATAAATATAACTATTAGATTTAATTATTAACTTTAATTCTCATACGTAAAGTGTGCAATCCCGTGGTCTCAAGTTCGATCCCTCTATTAATTTATTGTCCATTAAGCCAACATAGATTTGATACGAAACTGATTTAGCCGTTACATATATTTTGGGAAATTTTTGTTTTTTTCACCTTTTTCTGTTCGGTACGCTGCATCTTTTTGTGCATTGGCTATTTATTGAGCACAAAAACTTCTGGTAACGGGTCGTGTGACTTGCTTCCTGAGAGTGACTAAGTTTCCGATATCACTTAGTGCGCGAAAGCTCTTGCCTTGTGCCCCCAAAGGAACTGCCATATTCTTCTGCTTAATAGCCACTACTGGTTCTCTTTTAAATTTTACAAAAGCAAGATTTAGTCATTTAATAGCCCCTATTGGTTAGTATTGTCCTCAATATACCACTGTCTTTGCATCTGTCCTTTACTTTGGTCCATGAAAGCAACTCGATTTCAAATTGAAGTGTTGAGTTAGGAGGGATGGTGGGAGGTGATCCTGATTCACCGTATGCAAGTGCAGGAGGTATTGTGAGAGGGGCTTTTTCGCCCTTTTTCATTGTCTTTATACCATCATCCCATCCTTGTATCACATGTCCTGTCGTACCATACACGGGTACCAATAGAAGTACACAAGTTATCAACACTATGCTTTACTGAAATTAATCTCTCGAGATTAAGTATATATATACAAAATAAAAAGAACTATCTATAACACCCCAACCGACACGGGTCAAACTGTTACATTATGGTGTCATACAAAGCATATAAATGCAAGCAAAAATCTTATAAAATAAAATATCAAGTCATATAAATAAATGCTTCAGAAGGAATTACATAAATCCAACATATTTAAAAGAAATGAAATATCAAAAAAAATTCTCTTCAAAACGAGTACAAAATGATAAGGTAACTAGGTTCGGTCAACTCAAATGCTTCTACTCTCAGCCCAAATCAAAGCCCCTGGATCCCACTTGGTACCTGCCGCATGGAAAAGAAAATGCGGCTGAGCTTACAAAGCTCAGTGAACAGATATGACATAAACCAAAAGGTAAATATAACAAAGGTACGAAACGAATAAAAAGTTAATAACGAAATCTTAACGAATGAACGGAAAGGAATGAGTCAATGAGTAACCTGCAGAAACACATCATAACATATATCCACCAAGAACAAAATCATAAGGAAACCCATAGCAAAATAGTACATCTTCATACACATATGAATACATACTAATCTTCAAAGCATTCAATGGTGTAAACATAATCACATAGGAGATAGTAAGTAGCATCTTAATCCAGCAACACCCAAATCTTGTGGAAACATAACAAGCAAATCATATAATAAAATACATATAGCCTAAGTTGAATTCTATAAGAAATTAGCACAACAGGATATTACTTAAGTATGACAATCATTAAATTTAGATAATCGACAATAGGTAAGTTGACATCCATCAAAACATGCAGTAACATCTGTAGCAGTACTAGACAAGAATATAGCATGGCAACCATACAACATGAGGTCGATCAATTTTTGTCAGCAAGGTATCATGTGAATAAATGTAATCATGGCAGATCAATAATTAGCAGATAGTACATTAAATGATAATTATAACTTAAGAAGTAATTATTTAAGGACATCACCAAAAGCCGCTAAGTCACATATTTACATACAAGCATAACATCTAGACAAAATCACATAAGCACATCTTAACATGGTAACCGGCTAATTTCATACTAGCATGGCAACAGATAAATCAGGTAATCACATATCAGCATGGAGATTAGGAAAATCACGTAGTCATACATCAACATAATAAACAAGAGAATCACATACTCATGTCATAGCATTATAAACATACAAAATAAAATTCGGATAACATAAGTTTGGTATTCACAATATATGGAATGAAAGCATCATAAAATCAAATAACGATAACACCACATAGTTGTTGGATGGACTAGACAAGGAGTCTGAGTGAACGAATAGTCAAACGAGTAACTGAATCAAGATATAGCATAGTAACCAGATACAAATCATACGAAAAGTGACGTCCAACATGGTACATGAAGGACATAACATACATACATACGAATAACATAATCAAAGTGAAACATAATGAAAGGATTCCCACGAACGCATAACCTAACGTCCAACATGACACATGAAGGACACTACATACATGCATAACCGTCAATTCATAAGTGTACAAGGAGGGGAGACCTCACGAGTACCATAAGTGCGAGAGGGGTGCAAGGCACGCATAGCCAAACGCCATAAACATATCATAATATCATAAGCCTAGGATGCATCACTACTCCCCCCCACATAACATAAATCATATATGTACCATGCTCACATGACAGGTATAAACATATATCATAATGGCCAAGTGATCACATAATCATACATATCATAATAGGGACGCCGGGGACTAATCACACCGCCCCAGATGGTGTCATGCCATTGGTGCCATCAATGACATGGTCATGGTACCTCCATGACTAGTTGGCTCGTAACAAAAGGGGCAGAATGTACAAATCACAATCATATCCAAATCATACCGAATCATAATCATACGAATCATGGGAACTGAATCATATCATAACATATCATACCGAAGTCATAATGAAACGAATCATATCGAAGAATCATAGCATACGGATCAATCCAGAAAGTAAACAAAGGATCATCAGAGGGGAATCATAGCAAGGGACTATCAAAGGATCAGAACGTACAAAAGTATCCCTACTGAAAAGGGAAAGAATATTTGTACCTTAACGCAAATGAGAGGAAAGCAAACGAATGAATGAACACAAGGATACAGCGTCACATCTTCTTCAATGAATCTACACGGATTACGGGTCGCATATCATTTATATATTCATATCGAAAGTTATTCTTAGATTTACTGGCCATATACTTATTGTTATGCTTGTATTACATATTAGGTTTTAAACATCAATTCTAGACCTGTATTGGACGAATTTTTATGACTATTAACGGAACTCAAATAAAATTATGAAAATTCCGTGTGTTCCCTTATTAGTTAGGTTACTTCAAAAAAAATTTGAGATTTTATTACTGAGCTTAAGTATGGATTGGAAAATCATCTTTCCCGACCTGTCTAGAAAGTATCCAGAAACAGAGGCTCCAATAGTTTGAACATGACACACCCATTTAAACAACTCCCAAAATCAACCAAAATTCCTAGGGGTCAGACATATCATAAATATCAAAGCTGAAGAAGGAGATGTCAAAATTCCTTATGGCTTGTTCATGAAAAATCAAATACCCCAACCCAAAATTTTACTCAGCTTTCCCAGATTTGACACCTTAAATTGTAAAATATAAAAATCATAGCTACAGGTCTCCAATTGCAACAAGGCTTACATATTCAGAATGTACACAAAAAGTACTTACATTTAGGCTAAAGAATCACTCAAAAACATGCAAGAATCATCAATTTAGACCCCTTTGAATTCAACCCAAATTCTGGACAACATCATAATTCCGATTTTAAGAACATCTAACCCTAACCAACGCAAGATTAAACTTCTAACACATCCCTAATTATGTTTTAATGATCAAACATACTTAATTACGGAGATTTTGATAAACCCTAATTCATCTTGTGAGTTACATAATTAATTATAGGAAAGGAAGAGAAAAGATTGCTTACCCTTACTATGTTTCGAAAATAAGACTTGATTTTTGGTTCCTTGAGTTTTATTGAAAAACAACAATAGAGGCTAGGGTTTTCTCCTTCTCTTCCTTTTTTTTTCTTCTGTAAAACGTTTTTGGGGGGGAAAGTGGATGGACCAAATTTTATTTTTGTCTAATATGGGTTTACAAAATTTGGGTTGGGCTTGGGTTTGTTTGGGTTTTAATTTTTTTATTCTATTTCTTAACATATAGTTTTTATATTACTTATTTATTTATTCAACTTAGGATATAATCCAAAATCTTAATAAAATTTTATTCCAATTTTTAGGGTGTTATACTATCACTGTAAAATCGTTCTTAGCCATTCTTACTGAGCCCGAGCTTGAACTTGAATGGCATTTCACGATCAAAGGTTGAATCAAATCGGGTTCCATCAAGTAAACTTCCAACATAGTGAACTGTAAAGTTGAAAGCACAAAACAGAACACTACGTTATGATTTGGATCACAAAATCAGAAATTTGTTCTGAAATAAAAAAAACTACAAGATTACATTATTTTTATGAATTACACCGAAATGTAACATATTTTCATAATTTAAACTTTAAAATTAGTTACACTTTTAGGCTGTACCACTGTCGCAACAAAGTAAAAGTCGTGAAAGTACCTTATATTTTGGTTTAATTAATAGTGGCTAGTTCGTATCAGTACAAACTTTGGGCTAAAAATTTAACATATTTTTTTTACCAAAGCAACGACGAAAGAGTTTAGACCAAAAGGTACCAAACCCGGCTTCCTACTATAACTAGTGTCATATCAAATGTACCATACACCAATGCTCTTTCTGATTTTACAATTTTTTCTCGAGTTTTACACAGTTAAATTCTTAGAAATTTGGCATTTATTACCATCCTTCACAATGAACTCAACTTCCTCATATTTCGTTACTAAACTTCTATCCTCAAGCCGAGCCTCATACTTAACTGCATAACAAGAACCTTGTTCTACTTATTCAAGGCTAAAAATGTGATTCAAGGAATCTAGGCTAAAGAGTAAAAAATGGGCATTGAGTATTTAACATGTTTTCCCCTCTTAATTTACAGTAATTAGAATTAGCTTAATCTACCGGCTTATCGACTTACTTTCTCTAGCGTATAGAATCAAGTTAATAGAAATTGATAAGCTCTAAAAAGTGAGTGTATTGGCTATTCCAAATCTCAATAAGCCGACAAGCTAGCTAACTCAAACACCACCACCACCAACAACAACAGCAGCAGCAGCAGCAGCAGCAACAACAACAACAACAACAACAACAACCACAACAACAACAACGAATCCCCAATCCCAATAAAAAACGACATTGACTATTTAACATGTTTCCCCTTTTCTTTTACTGTAATTTGGATTAGCTTCTTTTTTCTGTGCTTATATCGGCTTACTGAGATTTGGAAAAGCCAATAAGCTGACTTTGTTCAGCTTCTGAGCTTATTAGCTTGACCTTATAGGCTCAAGTTGAAACTAAAGCTAGAAAAAGTGAGGTTATCAGCCTTTTCAACTCTCAACAAGCCGAGATAAGCCCATAAAGTAAGCTCATCCTATTTTCTCCGTAACCTAAACAACGAAAACTACACATGAGCACGAGTGTGGTAACAAAGTCTGGTGATGTGGCGTGTAAATCAAGTTAAAAGAAGCTGAAAAAAGTCAGCTTATTGGTTTTCCATATCTCAACGAGCCAGGATAAGCACTTAAAAAAAAAGCTAATCCAGATGCTTATTAACTATAGCTGAAAAAAGTGAGCTTCTCCATAAAATAAGGTAATCCAAACACCACCATAACTCCCCTAAAACCTAAACAAAGTTTGTGATAAACATAATAGTGTATTATTATAAAGAGGTAATTGAAGCATAGCAAATAAGTTGAATTAGAGTAAGATTTGACAGCTAGGGTTTATTATGTGATACAAAAGAAGCAGCAGACCTTAGTTTTGGGTTCAACTACAGCCATTCTTAATTCTCAATCAATCAATCAATCCTTCCTTCGCGGAGGAAAAATTAATAACCGGCGGTGGAGGAGGGGCAACAAAGGAGATGGGTTTTGGAGATAAAGCTTTTTTGACAAACCCATCTGCTCCATATTTTTTAGGCCTTCCTCTTTTCTTTTTTTCAGTGGTGGTGGTGGTTGTTGGTGATGGTTGGGCTGGTGGAGATGTGGTGGTGGTGGGGGCGAATAGGCCTAGTTGGCTGGTGATGGATCGTGGAAGAGATGTGGTGATTGAAAGTATGTGTATGGTTGCTTGGGTAAAATGAATGAAAAATGGAGAAGAATGACTTTATATATGGGCAAAATAGTCATTTAAGAGATTTGGCAAAAGATAACAAACATTGACTAACGGAAAATGGGTCAAAGGACTGATTTAGACTATAAAAACCTTGTTTTGGACTTCCCACGATGAAAAAGGCAAGGTTTGTCCGAGGGTGATGCGTGTGTACAAGATTAGGGACGAACGGCGTATTTTACTCTTTATTTAATAAACAAACAAATATAAACAAACTTTTTATCGAACGGTTCATTAAATGTTCACTGAACGTTTAGTTCATTTACAGCTCTAATTTCATGCAATGGTAACAAGCTTTTGATTTTTTATTTTATTTTATTTTATTATTATTTTTTTTTTCAAATAGTAAAAAGCTTTGGAACAAACACCCCATTAAATTTTGTACCAACAAATGCTGCTACTCACAATAGTGGCTTAACTAACGTTTCATGTAGAAGGAAACCAAAAGTCTTGTTGAAAACTGCAATATCTCACCATTATCTGGAGGGACTCTTAGCTTTCTTATCTTCCTCCTTATTTTTCCTTTTGCTTTGCTAATTAACAAACCCTAAAAAATAGTTTATTAATGAATGACGACACTAGCAGTAGCATAACAATGTCAAAGCAGAAGAAGCCACTATGCAGAAAACGTCAAGGGTTTTTAGATGTGGTATTTTCTTGGTCTCTAAATGATATACTTAACAAAGATCTTTACAAGTATCAGGTTGTTAATTTAATATTTTTATGTATCTTTTTTTTTACAAATGTTGTATCTTCCAAACATATATAAAGTGTATATCTGATGATAAAGTTTATATATTTGACTTATATTTTATAGGTGGAAGAACTTCCATTGACATTTTCATCTGCAGCACACTTCATGGACTCATTCACCTATCATCTTTATGAAGAAACACATGCAGATCTGCTCTCTCAACTAGCTGGCATCTTTCGAGCTCCGGTTAGTCCTATTTACGACGTGCAACCATTAAGAACAGGTGGTCACAAAGTGTTGATGTACTACATGACTTTAACTGGAATGAATTATGAGCCAAAAGTTGGAGATCTTGTTGCTTTGACACAAGTTAAACCAAAACGCATTGACGATCTTGATAGACCAAACAGTCCTTTTCTCACTGCTTATGTGACAAAAGTAAACTATGAAAACCCGACAAGAGTACAAGTTTTGTCGTCAGATGTTATTGAGTCCAACTCATTTGGGATATCGAAGAGTTTTGTTGTTTATCTCACAAACTTGACAACAAATATGCGTATATGGCAGGCTCTTAAACCATCAGGAAACATGAATATCATTCAAAGAACATTGTCATTCACTCCCCCGGTATGTTTTTTCACCACAATATTGTCATTGATCAGTTAATCCAACTATTTGATTCAACATATATAGAATTATAAACTTGAGTAGAGATTGAAATGTTTTGTGAGAGATTGTTATTAGATGCTTGCAGTCCCAAATTGTTATTATGATCTTTGACCGGTCAAATTGAATAAAAAAATTAAAGGAAACAATTAGCCTTCCCAAATATAACGAAATTGCACCCCTAATACAAACTTGATATTGATAGTCGTTTTTGCTCTTCTTTTGTGTTTCCTGATCCGACTATCCCCAATAGAAGTCCCCGTCACTTTTTTCCTCTTAGACTTTTCTTTATATTATATTTTTTTTTTGAGCTTGTCCATCTTTTTTTGTTTTTTTTTTCATTTATCTTTTTTTTCTTACAATATATTAGGTAGTACGTGAGATTGAAAAGTTGGGTTGCAAAAAAAAACAAAAACTATGATTTGACTTCCCACATTACTCTCTGGAACACATGAAGGTTCTTTCTGAGGAAATCTTTTATTTATCGTTTTGCTAGATTTACTTTGTACTTGCTGTACAACTTATACTTTAGCACGTGTACTCTTGTAATTAATTGTCTCCACTACATCCTTTTCTTGGGATAGATTATTTAAAGGCGGAGATACTCATATCACATTCTTTTAATACATGTATAACATTTTGTGTATTATAGTACAAACTGTAATGCATAAATTGTAGTACATACATCAAAAGATATAGTGTAGGTATCAATTCTTATTATTTAAACTCTTAAAAAATAAAATTGATAACTTTTTATCTTTTTTTTTCATTTTTTTATTATTATAAAACTGAAAAATGAGAAGTGCGAAACAAAAAATATAAAATTTAACAAGTCAAAAGATTTAAACTCTCAAAAGTACGGAACAAACCGATAAAAAACTGTGTTGTATTGCAAACAAGGGGTCAAACAGGGTGGAGGTTGTTGAAAGTACAAAACATGTGGGTATAACACAACCCTGGGTACTACCATTGGTACCCTTCCTGCCCACCAAAAAAGTACAAAACAATCCTTTTTATCATTTTGTTTACAGTGTAAATATACAGTTTTTTTATCAGCTTTTGTTCCGTATTTTTGCTAGTTTAATTCTTTTGACGTGTTAAACTTTATATTTCTGTTTTGTAGTTTTATACTCCTTCCGTCTCAAAATTACTGTCAGAAGACAAATATCACATACTTTAATAAAAACTAGACGAGTACCCGCGCCTAGCGGCAGCGATGTCTAGTTTTCAAAGTTCACGACCCATAAGTTTCTTTCAACAAACTGTATTTGTAGCATTAGAGAATCGCTTTAATAACTACAATTGATGCATGGTTGCATAGCAGATAAATATATAGTTTTTAAAAAATTATGTGAAGTCGATATAAGTGTGAGTGTATATTTTTTAATAGGATTGTTTTAAGTTATTAAGATTTTAGTAATAATAGATTCAAGCATTATAAAAGAAACGGTATTATGTAGTTGGCAATATTATATTGTAGTTTATATAGCCAACATCTGTGACCGCTTTTTGTTTTGTCATAATTTAGGCTGATAACTATTTTTTTTACATGTGTAACGTTTATCATTTGGTGTGTGGTTTTAAAATTGTAACTTTGCAAATTGGATATCACCATATAAGATTATTTTGTACTATCAATTTGTATAGATATTTATGCATTGTTCAAAGCTATTTGTTTGAGGTACAAATAATTATCGCTAAAGATAACAATACTATTTATTTTTGTGATTTTAATAAACTTACATAACATTATTGATACACTGGACAAAGGGCTATACAATATATATTAACTTTTAAACGACGATTCATATATGCTAGTCTCTTAAATGGTGCAAGAGCAACATTTTTAAAATAACATTATACAAATGACAAATTACATGTGTCAAAGCAAAATAAACCAAAACTACAATTACTTGGTCTCTCATTTAAAAAAATTGTCACGGGTTCCACAACTACTTCATCATTTCTCATATAATTTTGTCAAATTTGAAACCCGATTTCTGGTTCAACCGGTTGAACCGATAAAAACAGTCGATTTAAACCGAGTCAAACCGATAGGTAGGGTCGAAAAATGTCAAATTAAACCGTCACCTCCGGGTTTGAAGCGTCAACCCGTATTGGTTTCAACAGTCAACCCGATCGGTTTCAACGGTCAACCCGATCGGTTTCAATTGGTTGTTTATAATTTGGTAGATGTGCTTTTAATTGGGTGTACAATGTGAATAAATTATTGTACTTTTAAGTAATGGGGTGTTTTAATAAGAGTATTAATTATATTATTTATTTCTCTCTCCATTGACCATGTTTTCAACATTCAACTTTCAATATTTTTCACTTTTTCCACTTTGACCATTTTTCCATTTTATATAGTATAGATGGGACCACTTTAGTTTTCAACCACCACTCAAATGGAATATTTCCCCACTCAATTCTCTAGTTTGTACTTAAAAAGAAAAACTGAGCAATTATTTTAAGACATCCTAAAAAGGAAATATGGATCATAATTTTGAGACGGGAAGAGTAATTAAAAGAAAATGATAAAAATAAAAAATAAATAAAAAAACAAGTGGGTACAAATTGTATTTTAGAGGGTTTTTATAAAACTAAATTACCTGAGCGAACCATTTTTGTACCTCACTTATAGATATAAACTTTTTTTCGCCGGTTTACGAAAATGGCCTAAGCGCAACCCAAACCAAAGGCACTTGTTACTATCAAGCGCGCCTGTGTAATATTTCACCATAATGTCATTGCATCTTAGTGAAGGGCACAAGAGGTGGAGCACTTGGGTGCTTGTGTTTTTTTTGTTTCTAACACATTTGTTTTTTGTTTCTTTGAGTGAGGGGCACAAGAGTTGGGGCTCTTATGTGCGCTTGGATTTTTTGTTTTTAGGCGAGGCGCACTAAATGAGGAGCACATGAGGCGCCCAAGAGTTTAAAGTGCTCTTAACATTGTCTTTTAGCCTAGGAAGCATGGACACGCCTGAAAGTAAGGAGTGGCAGTGTTGGACACGGCTCGGACACGTGTCCGACGCACGTGCCGTGTCCCAGGTGATGTTTGGGCCGAACATGAATTTGGACATTGCTTGGACACGGATTTGGATTTTTTTTGGAAAAAAAAAATGAAAACGAAGGTTTTCAAAATATATAAAGAAGTAGAAGAATTTTTTTTAAAAAAAAATTAAAAAAGAGGAGAAAGAAGTGTTTACCTGGTGGTGCGGTGGATGGCGGAAGCACAGAGATGTTGATAGAGGGAGAAGAGAAAGAGATTAGTTGTGTTTCTTTATTATTATGATATTTCATTTGATTTTAAGGCTTTGTACATGTTTTTATACATATATATATATATATATTTATATATATAAAAAAATTCCCGTGTCCACGCCGTGTCCGTGTCCTATATTTTTAGATTTTTCCGTATCGCCGTGTCCGTGCAACCTAGCTTTTAGCTAGGCGCACAAGAGTTTCAAGTGCTTCTAACATTTTATACTGAAAAATTGAAGTGCACCGGTGAAAATGTTTAAATGCGCCTACCTGAATGAGCTTTGATGTGCCACATGTCTTACACCCAACGGATAATTGAGAGAGAGTTCATTTTGGTAAAATTATTGTGCGCGGTTCATTTATGTATTTCAGTGTGAAATGGTTAGTTTAAGAAATTTTATCCTTTTATAAACTATCCTTTATTGAAAGCCCCTTCACTTTTTTTTACAACTCATACCCCCTCTTCATGGGCTTGCAAAGATCCCATGAGTTGATCAATGGTCTTAGAGTGTATGTCTTTTGACTCCTCTATGGCCACAACAATGTAATCAAAGCTTGGTGGCAAAGAGCGAAGAATCTTTTCTATCACCCTTGTGTCACTCAAGCTTTCACTGTTTCTCTTCATTTCATTAGAAATGTTTAAGACACGAGTGAAATAATCCGAAATGGTTTCGGATTCCTCCATTTGGAGTTTTTCGAACTCTCTCAGATTTTCACCTTTTCAATTCCTTTGAAAGCATTTTGAAGGATCTCCCACGCTTCCTTAGAAGTGGTTGCATTTGTAACTTTCTCGAACATCTCATCATCAAGACATTTATAGATGAGTGTAAGAGCACTTTGATCCTTCTTTCTTGCCTTTTGCAACTCCACCCTTTGAGTGGCACTCAACGAACTTTCATCATCAACTTTATCAACACCTTAATCGACTATCTCCCACACATCATGTGAACCGAGTAATGCCTTCATTCGAATGCACCAACTACCATAGTTATCTTTAGTAAGACAACGAAATTGAAACATGTTCATCATGCTCGAGATCTTGATCTTCTAGCTCTGATACCAATTTGTTTGAAACTCGAGGGCCTTTTAGGCTTATAATTGATGAAGAGAGGAACACTTAGAGAACTTTTACAATTGTAACTTTATTGCTTAACTTTTGTTCATACTTACAATGCTTACACCATCTCATATTTATACTAGTCCATGAAATGTTCTAGACTCGGGATATTCCATGGACATTCTTACATCATCTAGATTATTCTTAACACATCAGCATACTTATCTACACCTAATTCTAGATGATTCTTACTAGATATTTCTATCACACCTTGCTACAATATTCTAGACACATCTATGGAAATTTTTTAGGATCATTCTTCATCGTTCTAGAAGCTTCTTCATCATGAGTTCGGGCTTTTATGGATAGTCCAATCTTTATTGGACTAAATCAAGTTTACGATCCAACAATACACGCACCTTAACCGGTTTTAAAGTATGTACTTTGGACACTATAATGGTAAAACACTGTACAATCTCTATGTAAACTTTTATGCCTTGCCCATTTATAGATATATGTTTATATACAGGGTGCAAGAAATTGTGACAAGTGCTCTAATGAAGGAGAAAAGGGTGTGATTGGCTTAAATCTTAGGCAAGCATTTGATTCTTTTAAGCTGGATACATCACAAGAAGATGCTGTGCTGAGTTGTCTTGCTGGTAAAAATTGTTGTCATCAAAGTTCATGCACGAAATTGATATGGGGACCTCCTGGGACTGGAAAGACTAAAACAGTTGCTTCATTGCTATTTATATTGTTAAGGACGAAACGCAGGACACTTACATGTGCTCCCACAAATATCGCAGTTGTGGGGGTTGTGAAGAGGTTACTGAGTTTGCTAAGTGACCATGATTTGGGATGTGACACTTATGGATTTGGAGACATACTTTTATTTGGAAATAATGAAAGGATGAAAATCAATGATGATCATCAAGAGCTACTTGATGTTTTTCTTGACAACAGAATTGATGTTCTTTCAAACTGTTTATCTCAGTGGAAAGCTTGTGTGAGGGATATGATTCAGTTCCTTGAAAATCCTATGAAAGAGCATCGTTGTTTTATAGGTTCTACACCAAAGATATCCAAGAGTAAAAGAAAGAAGAACAAGAAGAAGAATGAGCCAACACCAGACCAGAATGGTGACAAAAATCAGGTGACTTTTGAGGAATTTGCCATGAACAAGTTCAGTGTTTTGGGCAAGAAACTTATTTACTGTTTCAGGAACTTGTATACTCATTTGCCTACTGCTGTGATTTCGCTCAATTTTGCAAGGAAAATGAATCATGCCGTTAATTTGGTTCACAAGGTTGGGGATTCTGTGAAGGCAATAGTAGCTAGAAACCAAAGCTTAAAGGAAGCCTTCAATCGAAAAGTAAATAGATCACATTTCTTGACACTAAGGTTGCTAAAAAATGAATGCTTGCAAACACTAAAAGAGATTCAAGGGGTATCTTTCATTTCCAAATCTATGAGCCAAGATAAACTTTATAGCTTTTGTCTGAGAAGTGCTTTACTGATCTTTTGCACTGCCTCGAGCTCAATCAAATTGTGTAGGAACGGAATGACGCCCATAGAATTGGTTTTAATTGATGAGGCTGCACAACTTAAAGAATGTGAGTCTGTTATCCCCTTGCAGCTTCCAGGTGTTCAAAATGCTGTGCTCGTTGGTGACGAAAGGCAGCTGCCATCAATGGTTCAAAGCAAGGTATTTCTTAAAAACCTGAATTTACTGAAGAAAAATATGCTCACAATTTTTAAGAAAGCAGTTTTTGATGCTTTGTTAATGTGTTACAGATTTGTGTGGAGGCGAAGTTCGGAAGAAGCTTATTTGAGAGACTAGCGTTACTTGGTCACAAAAAACACCTTCTCAATGTTCAATACAGAATGCACCCGACGATAAGCCAGTTCCCCAACACTGAGTTTTACAATGGGCAAATCTTGGATGGTCCTAATGTCATCAATAGACCTCGCGAAAATCGTTTTCTTAAAGGTGACATGTATGGATCATACTCGTTCATCAATGTAGATTCTGCCAAGGAGGAATTCGACAATAACTATAGCACTAGAAACATGGCGGAAGTCGCTGTGATAGCCGAGATTGTTGCAAATCTATACAAAGGTAGAACCTTTTTCTTGATTTTTTTTTTTTTTTTTCTTTTTTGGTTTTTGGTCTTTTTATCAACTCTTTATTGTAACAGAATCTGTCACGAAGAAACAAACTGTCACTGTTGGCTGTATCTCACCGTACAAGGCTCAGGTGGATGCAATTCAAGCAAAACTTGGTAAGAAATTTGACCAGAATGCGAATGGTTGGAGTTTTTCAGTTAATGTTCGATCAGTTGATGGGTTCCAAGGTAGCGAAGAAGATGTCATAATTTTCTCGGCAGTGAGATGTAATCGTCGCGGATCGATTGGGTTTCTTTCGAGTCACGAAAGAACGAATGTTGCGTTAACCCGAGCTAGACATTGCCTATGGATTGTAGGAAACAAAGACACCATGATCAAGAGTGGCTCAGTATGGAACACACTGGTGTATGATGCAGAAAACCGTGGCTGTGTTTATAATGCACGAGACGATAAGAACTTGGTCCAAGCCATGGTACATGCCATGGTGGAGCTTGCTGATTTTGAGTCGTTACTGAATTCCAACTCAATACTTTTTAAGGAGGCAAAATGGAAGGTACATGTATGCCAAGCTGACTTTAATTTTTATGCTAAACCAACTATATCTGTTCCTTAGCTGTTAAAAACTAAAACCATTCTGATTTTCGGCAGGTTAACTTTACTAACACGTTTCTTCAAAGAATAGCTAGTATCACGAACCCTAATGTTCGTAAAATCATAGTAACGCTTCTCGCCAAGCTTTCAAGTGGTTGGCGCCAGCAAAAGAAAAATAAACGAAATGATCACAACACACAAGGACTCCATAACATGTTAGAGACATACAATGTTGATGGACATTTGCAACTTCTGTGGAGCGTTGACATCGTCTGTGAAAATTCGTTATGTGTTCAAGTTTTGAAGTTCTGGGACGTCTTACCGTTGTCTCATATACAACAAAGTATTAGATGTTTGAAGAGAGCTTTTGGAAATTATACTTTGGATACCATCAATCGTTGTCTAATCAAGCATTGTGAAAGGTACAAACCTTATTTCCTTTTTTTGACGTAAAATTGAAGCTGAAATACAACCGCGCGTACAAAGTATATATATTAATAATATATCAGCAGCTAACAAAACTATTTAGGTCAAGTGTCAAGCCTTTCTAGTATGAGTTGTTTGTGAAATATTCTTTGGGATTTAAAAGGTTTACATGTTTGTTGGCAGAAATCAAGTGTTACCAGTGACTTGGCAATTGGAATCGGAGGATGATCCAACATTGGCTTTGACGAGTCAACTAGGTAAGCTAAATGTAAGCAATGAAACTAGTAGTCCATTCGCTAAGTAGATGCAAGTGAAGATGGATTTGATGTTGCTTATAGCAAAAACGTTGTGGATATGTTGTTTTGTTCACCTGTTGTCTTTTGGAGCACCAAAACTATACTATTATATATCAGCGAATCGTAGTACTAATTTAACCTTGTTATGTGGTTTTTTTTTTAATAATAATGTACATTGTCCAGTTCTGCTTTGATTAGACTATCTTTATCAGCAACCCATCACAACCCAATCTCTTAGTAAAATATTATTTTCTCTTTCATCCACCTACACAACCAGTACATACAACGAATCTATATTTTTTTACCATTTATCAACAACCCAACCTAATAACATAAAATAATGTAAAAATGAAAAAGAAAAAGAAAAAGGAAAAAGAACAACTAACCATTTGTGAGTGACATGAGATTGAAGATTGCCAACTTGGGTTGTCATATGATCTTGGTTGGATAGGAAGATTAGATGACTTCAATAAAAAAATATTATTTTCGTACTTATACCATTCAGGTTGGGTTGGCAACCCTCTTGATAAACATAGTCTTAGAACCACTTTGCGAATTGCAGGTTAAGATGAACATCACTAACCAATCAACATTAAATTGGTCTAGTTTGGTATTTGGTTCGGAGGTTCCTTATGTTGAGAAACCTCTCAAACAACCCTAAAGCCCAACTATGATTCAGAATTTCAGACTCTTCCAAGTATACATCTATTCAAGCCTAAGGGGCACCCTATAACTACATCCAGACTGTTGTTTTAGATAGCAATCAAACGGTATATTCTAAACGAGTTGAATTTCATTTATAAGCGACGGTTTAAACATGGTTCTCTAGCATATGTCATTTTATTTTACACTTTTATTCTACAATATGTCAAAAATGAGACGCTTAAATGGTTGAACAAACATGTTGAAGCTCGCTCAATGTGTATTTCAATGCTACAATTATGTAATGTACAATGTTGCAAAAATCGTGAATCGGTATCTGTTTGTAATGTAAAGGAATTAATCGATGATTAATCGGATTGGCATTTTCAGCAAGTTTTGGGTATTTCTAGCGAGATTTGGGTATTCTAGACAAGACTTTCTTTGAAAATCATCTTGTAACAGATAAAAACATCAAATATAATTGATTAAAACTTATTCAAGACAAGTTTTGGGTATTTCCGACAAGATTTGCAAGTTTTCAACAAGTTTAACCACCGTTAACAGTCGTTGACCGCCATTGACCTTTGTTAACCGATTTGTTTGACCCTGTTACACAAATCGGCAAGGTTGGTGCCCAGTAGCACTTAATCGGCCTTGTAGGCCTTGTTTTGCAACACTGGTAATGCATAATTGGATGCTTTATTGGTCGGTTAACCACCTTAACTGATCGTGGTAGGAGAAATATGTGTGTAATAGTGACTAATTAGATTAATAAAAAAAATTAGATTACACTAATACGTGGCGTTTGGTTTGCAGTTGTTTTGAAAGGAATTGTAATATATCAAAATAGTTGTAATTTGAATGAATTATAAGTCAAAGAGTTGGAATGTGTTGTAATTGTAATTGATGTATTTTTACAATGTGTTTGGTTGGATCTTAACGTAGTATAATTTTAAAAAGTTACCAAAAAAATTAAAAATAATAAAATAAAAATAATAAAATAAAAATAAATATATTAATCTTACAAGTTCCGTGATTTTTTAAATGTTTTGTTGCTTTATATATTTTCTAACTGTTTAGGTGTTTTATAACAGAGTTAACTATATAAAACGTCATTTTGGTTTACACACGCTAAATATTTCGTCCCTAAACTTAGGTAATTATCTAAGTTGAGGGAGTTTTAGTTTGTGTAAACCACGTAATCGATTTATGTAATTAACTATTTATATTATACTAGCAGGGTACCCGCGCATTGCGGCGGCGGGTATCTTGAAATAAATTTTTCCGGTGAATCATGTATTTTTTACAATAAATTTACGGATATCAAGAATTTCATTTAGCCCATGCCCGTTCGGGCTCGAGCCTGTTTGGCCCGCGCCTGTTCGGGCTCGAGCCCGTTTGGCCCGTGCCTGTTCGGGCTCAAGCCCATTTTGCCCATTGCTCGTTCGGGCTTTAATATTTGTATAATGTTCTTTATTATTTGTATTAGTGACATTTAATGCAGGTACCCGCTACAAGGCGGCAGGTACCTCAAATAAAATTTTCAAGTGAATCATGTATTTTAGTTTATTATGTTCCTTTTGACAATAAATTTACGGATTTCAAGAAATTGCTTTAGCCGGTTCGCTCGCTCGAGCCCCATTTGGCCTGCGCCTGTTCGGGTTTAAGCCCATTTAGGCTGTTGCCCGTTCGGGCTTAAATATTATTTGTATTAGTGACATTTAATGTAGAAATTGTGTTTAATTTGGTTGTACAATATGCTTGATAATTTGTATTTATTATGTTAGGGGTGTTTTAATAACTGAATTAATTGCATTTATTGATCAATTAATTAATTGACTATATTAAATAGCATTAATGTGGTGTTTTGTTTTTTTTAATAAGTGCATTAAAGTAGTGTACGCTATGCTTCTTGTCTTGTACGTCTAAAAATTATATGCATTAAAGTGTTGTACATTATGCTTCTTTTCTTAATTATATGATTTACTAATTATAGTAACATGTGTAGGCTTATGTTTTTAAGACTTCCTTTTATAGAAAGTCCTAAATACATTATTATGTAGTATAGATGAGATGAACCGACCCATTATTACTCGTGATTAGTTAACTTAGGGAACCATCTTGGTGTTTCGGTCGAGCCTACTGCTCAAGATTCTTGGTTCTATTTGTATATTTAGTTGTTATCGGTTTGCCAAAATCTTTTTTTAGCTGCACTTTGTACAAGTGTTTTTTTTAGGCTGCTATACTGAATTTTATTTTGCCCCCTCTCAAAAAATATCGTGTCTCCGCCCCTGCAATTATCCTTCAAAACTAGAATCAGTTTGTGGCAATCAATCATCTTTTTTTTTTCTTCTTTTTTTAGTGGCTATTCTGGATTAGTTCCAAATGAAGGGAAAAGTCCAGTATTTTTTGGGAGTGTGAAAAATGATATGAAGGAAAGTATTAAGCAGATTATCCAATTTAAGGAGTGCGAACTACCTGTGAGATATTTGGGGGTTCCCCTTGTCACTAAAAGGTTGGGGAAAGATGAATGCAAAGAACATATTGATAAGATTAAAGGCATGGTCCTAAGCTGGAAAAACAGGATACTATCTTATGCAGGAAGGTTGCAGCTCATAGTGTCTGTTTTATCTACTATTCACATTTATTGGGCTTCTGTTTTCCTTATCCCTGTTAGTATTATGAAGGAGATTGAGAGTGTATTGAAGGGTTTCCTATGGGGAGGAGGCAATGAGGGTAGTAAAGGGAAAGCCAAGGTGGCTTGGAAAGTGGTATGTCTGCAAAAAGATTGTGCGGGATTGGGGTTAAAGGATTCGTGTACTCGGAATGAAGTTCTGCTATCAAAGCATTTATGGAGTGTGTGCAGTAGACAAGAATCTCTGTGGCTTGACTGGATTTATACTGAAAGATTGAAGGGGAAATCTATTTCGGAAGTGCAGGAATCTGAGCAGGCTTCTTGTAGTTGGAGGGCTATTATAAGACAGAGAGAAACTAAGATGTTAGGAATTAGAAATTCCATAGTGACGAGTAGGTCACCCCAAATATTATCTAGCATAAGTTAGCTCGTAGACATGTCGTTATTTACGTTATGTTGTAGTTAATTAATTAGTTAAGTAGCGTAGATTAGTCTAGAGTAACACCGTGGAGGAAGGACGGGTCTTTACCCACTGTATGCCTGATCCACAGTCCGATAAGAGGACGTAGTATTTGTAACTATAAATACCCCTTCCATCCTTGTATAACAACTCTCTTTCATTTTTGTATAACAACTCTCTTTCAAGAAAACACCCTCTCAACTCTCTTCATCTCTCTAACAATGGCTTTCTTATTTAATCACAATCCGAGACCACCCGAATCATCTAAACAACATATAAAATACACGATCCTACAAATGGTATCAGAGCCCAGGTTATGTTGTTTTGTGACGATTCGTATGGTTTTGTATGCGGTTTGTGTTGTTTTGAATGAGGTTTGATGTAGCATTGATTTGGGTTTGTTTAATGCGAGTTGGATCATATTTTGCAAAATCTGTTTGTGTTGAGCTTTTGAATCCGAGTATACTGTTCATGTTGGTATTGGGCTTACTTTTGAGATGGTATAAAATGTTTCTTTTTACAAGTTCTATTACTGGTTTAAATCAGATTTGTTATAATGATTTCTCTAACCGGTTTTAAATTATGTAACTAAAACTGTTTTTTTTAATAGTTACTAATCTCATGATTCAAAACTGGTTACTTGTCCTTTTAAATGGTTTCTTAGCAAATCTGAACATGTTCTTCTATGAGAGTTGTCTACTCTTTGTCTTGATACAATGAACCTTATGCGATTTGTGTAAACTGATTACAATGCGAGTTGAGTACTGGCAATTATTATGCGGGTTGACTTTTTAGTCAACTGCGAGTTGTGCTTATTATGTTCGGATCTGATGCGGCTTGTCAAAGTTTTTTTCATATGCGAGTTGTCAATGTTATTGGTATAAAGCGAGTTGAAGGTTAAAATGGTAAGCAGTTTGTCATGACAGATCAAGATGAATAATGCAAAAATCTTCAAGATTATTTATCAACAATCAAACAACCAACAAACACCAACAATCTATACAGCTTATCTACATTAAAATACCACATATACCATCATTCATCGTTGATCTGTGCTAAACCGTCAAGCTACCTCACTCAAGCCGACCACTTGTGAATGGCTAACCGTAAGAAGCTTAAAACTGCTTAAAACACAAATACAATGAAGTCCCGGAGAATAGAATGAATTCTCGTCGTTAAGTCCCACGGAGGATGAATTGGTGTATAAACACTTGAGCAGATGATAGAATGATCACTAAGGATAGTGATCATAAGTAGGATTTTGATGGATAATTAAACCTAAAGAAAAGATTTACAAATTACAAATACTTAAATGCAAATTAAAGAAAATTAAAAAGCTAAAATATATTAAATAAATGCTATCACTATTTTACAATGATGTTTTTGTGATTTTATAAAACAAAATATCTTAAATAAACTATTTTAACTAAAACGTAAACTTAAATTATCTAAAACGTAACTAAAATGAAAACGACGTTAAGTATAAAAATTACGCAGTGAAAGCGCTAAGCAAAAACGTAAAATCTATGAAATAAAAGTCCTACAAGTGTAAAAACAATTTTATTACGTACTATATGATAAAAGAAAATTTTAGAAAAAGATTTGTATTTTTAGACTTTTTATTTTTATTATGAATTTAAATAAGTTTTTACACTAATTAAATGATTAAAAATACTAAAACTATTTAGAAAAATCTGAAACTTTTTTATAAAATACTTTATACTAATACAATTTTATAAAAATACAAAAACTGAAAAAACTAGTCTAAATAAGCTAGAAATAAGCAATTAAGCTCGTATAAGCTTATTAGACAAATATGGGTTATATATTAAATAATGCAAATAAAAACTGAAAAAGTCCCTAGGGCAGATGGTGTTTGTGTGGTGTGGTGAGTCAAGGCTGGCGTGGTTCGAATCCCAAAGAACTCCTTTTGCTACTATTTTATTTTTTTGATTTTTCTTTACAAACTTGTTAAGCTAATGATTATAAGCAACTTATATAACTATGACTTTTATTGAAAACTCGTAATAAGCTCGAAATAAGCTAAGAATCTCAACAGTTAACAAGAAAATGAAATAAGCAAAAGGATTAAAGCTAAATGGCTTATAAGCTAATAATAAGCAAAGGAAAACTGAAAAATAAGCTAAGTAACTAATAATAAGCTAATATGAAAACTGAGAAAACATTTTGATTTAAAATAAGCACGATTAAGCTAAAATAAGCATAAGTTTAAACTGATTTGCACAGGACACTTTGTAAATCACTATGCACCTTTAAGCTACTTTTTAAGCACTGAGATAAGCTAGAAACTAAAAACAAAAACTTGGATTAGCAAGATGACCGTGATAAGCTATCCAAAAAGCTAAAGTTTCTACAAAGGGAGTCCACTAGAGAGCTTTTGGTGAGCTTATTAAAAGTCAAAACAACTGAGTTTAACTCCTATACTTGATTATTTTAGAAAACAAAAGCTCTTGCGTGCTTATCAAATAAGCTAAAATTGAAAAACTAGCACCGGAACCTTGAGACAGCTTAGGTGAGCTTCTCAAAAAGCTAATTTACACAAGCTTAAGCTAGTTAATAAGATCTCTGAAAGCTTGTGAAATGGGGTACCACAACAGCTGTAGAGCACTCTTGACTTTTGAAAATGAAACAAAGTTGACTTTAATGAACTTTAGATCAATGCTAATTACTAATTATGATGTATTAAGGTAAACTAAGACTGATTTGATCAATGGTAACAACTTATTAACACAAAATCATGATCATAAAACTTAAAAATCCAACAAAGGAACTAGAAAAATGTGATCAAATGGTCTTTTGACTTTTGCTTATACAAGGACTGGATTTTGTTGCTTCTCTGAGTTATTATGAACTAATGAAACATGAGACAAGTACAAGTAATAACACAAGTAACCTATAACACAGTTGAACTTATAAATCCAAACAAAGTCCTTTTTAACTTGGCTTGTTTTGAGATTTTCAAAGTAAAACACTGATTTAGACCATGAACTTTATTACAAACCTTAAATTATCATTTAAGAACACTAATTAAGCATTAAACAACAACCATGACAACCTAAAACTCAATAATGATCTTTATACTATTTTAACTGTCAAACTAATTTTCTTAAAAACTATAAATTAAAAAGAACATACAACTGATTTTTATGGTTGATTACACTTAACTATAGCTAATGAACATGAAAATACAAAGATTTGAGCTTATTACTGTATTAACAAGAAATGCCAAAATGGGTAAAAATGGCTTACAAATGAATTCCAAGTGAAAGATTAGAACAAAGGACTGAGAACATATCCTATAGCTTCCCAAGAAGCACTAAACCAATAAGCAATCCAAATTCAAACCGCTTATCTTTAATCTTCACTTCCATTGATTTTTTGAATTTAAAGCTATTTTTGAGTATTTTTGTGATTTTTCTGCTTTTAATTCTAAACCTGTTTTAAGGTCTCTAATAGCTTTAATAAGCTATATGAGGAACTTATATGGCTTATTCAATCCTTAACAAATGTACTACAACATCAATTGCGATTTTGAGAATTTGATCAAAAGTAAGATTTTTGCATAAACCTAAATGAGACTTAAAATTGATTATCAAAAACAGATTCAAATATACTTGAAAAACATAAATACAGTACTTGGAAGCTTAAAATTGCACTTTTATTTGAAATTTAACTTATACGACATACAATAAACTAAAATTAGACTAGATATCTTGCTTCACATTGCTTCCCATCCCTTCTTTATAGACTTTTTAAAACTCCCACATGCTTCTGATCATATCCCATCAACTATCTTGGCCATTGATTGAGTCAAACTCATCCTAGCCTTTAAACTTACTTTTGGCGCCAAAAGTGCAAATGGTTGCTTGAGACAGTTTCAGAGTAATTAAAGAAGTTTGGGATGTTATGTGAGTGGAGGGACAATATGTGAAGTAGTTATGGAGTAGGAGTGATTTGGAAAGCAAAACAGAGGTTTAGTGAGTGCTACAAGAACTGCTATGGTGGGAATGCATTAATTGGTTGTGGGCTGGTGTATAGGTGGAAAGGGGATGGTATACAGGTGGAGATGGTGAGGTGGAGTGAAAAACAAGTGGTGAAAACCACTGGTTTTGGCTTAAACAGCCATGGGGAGAGACGGGTGAATAGTAACACTGGTTTTGGGCGGGTTTTTTACTTTTTGACCGGGGTATTTAATAACGTGGGTGGATTGGGCTTGGGAAGGGATTGGGCCAGCTGGGTTAAGGAATTGGATTTGGGTTTTAATAATAAAAGGATCCGTTTGGTTTAGTAGCTTGTTAACCCAAGGACCAAAACTGAAATTCTGCCAAAGTTGAAGGACCAATCTTGCCAATCTTCCAAAATTCTTACAAGGACCATTCCTGCCATATATGAATAGTTCAAGGACCAATGATGATTATTTTCCATTTTTAAAATGTCCAAGGACCATTTTTGACAATTTTCAAACCTGTGACCAAACTTGTAATTTTTCTCTAAACTTATCATAAAGGACCAATTATGCCACAATTGAATAGTACAAGGTGTAGTTTGAATAATTTCCATTTTTTTAAATTCACCAAGGACTATTTATGACATTTTTCAAAGTTCAGGGACTAAAGTTGTCATTTTGCAAATTTTAACTTTAAAGGGTTAATTTTGACAACTTTTGAATCCATTGGACCTTAAATGACATTTTACAAGTTTTTGAATTACCAGTGGACTGTTTTGACAACTTTTGAAACTTGGGGACTAAAACTGCCAATTATGCAAACTTGATATGTTTTTCACCAGATTTTGGTATTTTTGCATTTAAAACACATAAAACACTTGTTTGTGATATTTTCATCATTTTGATGCATTTCGAGTGTTTACAGATGTTTTGGCATTCTAAATAAGATAAAATGATGAGTATTTGCATACTCATCAATCCCCCACACTAAGATATTGCTAGTCTCTAGCAATGATTTGAGAAAAATTAATGGATTTTATCTCTTTACCAAAAGCCATTACTTCGGGAGTAGCCAATTGTTTTAGTTCAAGTAAGAACCTTGGTACAATGATAACCAAATGATTTTGAGCAAATCATAAGCTTTCAACGGGTTTGATTTGTCTTTACCGAAAGCCGCTTGCTTCTGGACTAGCCAACTCTTAGATAAATTATCAATATTATCTTTGGTGAGCCGATTACCAATTATGGATTTCCAACTGCCTTTACCACAAGCCATAAACTTGCGGGCTAGCCAACTCTTCACTTTAAAGGATATGGTGAGTTGAACACCATACAATTTTGGGCAAATTGCAAGCCATAAACGGATTTGAGATATCTTTACCAAGAGCCGTTTGCTCCTGGATTAGCCAATCCTTATGTGGGTTAGACATGGTGGACTGATACATTTGCCGAGTAAGTGAAAACACTTACTCCAAAAAACAATTTTTGGCCAAAAACGGGGGAATTGGGTGGATAATTACATGATAAAATTCGTGAGAATTCCCCCACACTTAGAAATGAATATTGCCCTCAATATTCAAAGTACCGGCCGTTATGCCGAAACATAGAACATAAAAGGAAATACTACGGCCATTATTTTGTTTTTGATATATACACATTTTTTTTTGGAAGATTGATATATACAACAAGCGTGGCAACTCCCCCACACTAGGTGGTAGAAAGGGGTAAGAAGACGAAACATGGGTGAAAACCCATATTGTGTGTGCTCGTTTTTGATTCCCGATTCACTAGCTTGACTCGATCCCCGCATTCATTGGTTCATGGGGAAAGTTTGTAGATCCGGACAATCACGGTGGAATGTCCTCCAAAGTAGTGCTTTAATCGATGACCATTTACTTTAAAATTTGGACCATCGGGCTGAGATAACTCAATGGTACCATAAGGATAAACCTTAGTGATAGTAAATGGACCGTAACCAACGGACTTGAGCTTTCCTGAGAAAATCTTCAATCTTGAATTGAAAAGAAGGACTCGATCACCAATGTTGAAAATGCGGTTCTTGATTTTAGAGTCATGAATCTTCTTTGTCTTTTGTTTATAGATCAAAGAGTTCTCGTATGCTTGATCACGGAGTTCATTTAGTTCATTCATTTGAACTTTTCTGTGATCACCACCGCCCTGCCTCATATATCGAAGTTTGCATGCTTTAAGGCCCCAGCGTAGCCTTGTGCTCTAGATCAATCGGAAGATGACATGCCTTTCCGTACACTAGCTTGTATGGAGTACACCCAATTGGTGTTTTGAAGCCGTACGATTTATCTGGCCCGTGATGCGCATCCAGTTTATCCCACCGATGCACGATTTTCACCCTATCAGTCCTTTCAAGGATTCTTTTAATACCACGGTTTGAAACTTCCACCTGCCCACTTGTTCGGGGGTGGTATGCAAGATAGGCGGTGGGTAACACCACACTTTTGCATGACACGATCAAATTGGTCATTACAAAAATGTGTACCACGATCACCGATTATAGCTCGCGGAGTTCCAAACCCGGCAAAAGAGATTTCAAAAATTTCACAACTACTCGGGCATCATTTGTAGGTAAAGCTTTTGCTTCAACCCATTTTGACAAATAGTCAACAACTAACGCAGTATGTATTTGTTACCTCGAGAAGATGGAAATGGCCCCATAAAGTCAATACCCCAGATGTCAAATATCTCACAAACTTGAATGGCATTTTGTGGCATTTCATTTCTTTGAGAGATATTGCCGTGACGCTGACAAGCCACGTGCTTTGACAAATTCTTGGTCATCCTTATAAATTGTGGGCCAATAAAACCCGGAATCAAACACCTTTTTGGCGGTGTAGTTTGGACTATGATGGCCCCCAATGGTCCAAAGATGGCAAGCTTTGAGTATGTCAAGAGCTTCTTGTCCATAAACACACCGTCGGATGACTTGATCCGACAGATTTTGAATAAGTAGGGTCGCCCCGAAGTAATGTTTAACATCCTTGAAGAATTTGTTCTTCTCGGGGTTGACATCCCTTTCACTATGAAGTTACCCGCATGGTAATTTGCAAATCAAGAAACCATGGGGTAGAAGAGTTTCCTAAAGAAACGCATTGAGTGTCTCGAGAGGAAATGTTTCATTTATTTCCTTTTTCTCGAAAACATCTTGGTGAGGGTTTTCTAAACGACAGATGATCGCAGCCTGTGTTCTCCTCCTTTTTATCACGATAATGATATCAAATTCTTGCGGTGAGAACCCAACGGAGCAATCTCGGATTTGCATCTTGTTTTGCAAAGAGATATTTGAGAGCCGAGGGATCCGTATACACTACACATTTGGTCAAGATTAAGTATGGTCGAAACTTCTCAAATGCATACACCACGGCTAATAGCTCTTTTTCTGTGGTGGTGTAATGAGTTTGAGCTTCAGTCAGTTTTGCTAGCGTAGTGAATAGGCTGAAAATGCTTAGCTCTACGTTGCCCTAGGATCCGACCGATAGCAAAATCACTTGCATCGCACATGAGCTCAAAGGGTAAATCCTACCGGTCGAGCAACGAGAATGGGTGCTTCAGTGAGCTTTTTCTTTAATGTTTCAAAAGCTTTGATGCACTCGGGTGAGAAGATAAAAGGAGCATCTTTTCAAGAAGATGAGTCATAGGCCAGGCGATTTTAGAGAAATCTTGTATAAATCTACGATAGAAACCGGCATGACCTAAAAACTCCTAATACCTTTGACGGTAGTAGGATGAGGCAGTTTAGCAATAACATCGACTTTTGCTCTATCTACCTCAATCCCATTTTTGAAATCTTATGGCCAAGGACTATGCCTTCTTTGACCATAAAGTGGCTTTTCTCCCAATTTAGACAAAGATTGGTGTCTTCACACCGTTTGAGCATTTTATCTAGATGGGAGAGACATGTTTGAAACGAATCCCCAATGACCGAGAAGTCATCCATAAACACCTCCATTGTTTCCCGATCATGTCGTGGAAAATGGCCATCATACATCGTTGAACGCGTGCCGAGCATTACATAGGCCAAAAGGCATACGCCTCAGAGGCAAAAGTTCCGTATGGGCATGTGAATGTAGTTTTATCTTGATCCTTTGGATCAATGGGGATCTGAAAGTACCCCGAGAAACCATCAAGGAAACAATAGTATTCATTCCCGGCTAATCTCTCAAGCATTTGGTCCATAAAGGGTAGAGGAAAATGGTCTTTACGGGTAGCGTCATTCAACTTACGATAGTCAATGCAAACACGCCATCCCGTAACAAATGAAGTTGGAATTAACTCATTTTATTCATTTGTGACAACAGTTATGCCACCCTTTTTAGGAACACAATGAATTGGGCTAACCCAAGGACTATCGAGATTGGGTAAATCAATCCGCATCAAGAAGTTTAATAACCTCTGTTGATAACATCATGGATTTTTGATTTACTCTTCTCGATGTTGAACTCTGCTGGCTTGAAGTCATCCTCCATCAAGATTTTGTGAGTACAAAATTCAGTGTTGATACCCTTAATGTCGGAGAGTTTCCAAGCAATTGCTTGCTTGTGTGACTTCAAGATCTTTATGAGAGCGACTTTTTCATCTTTACGCAAATCTCTAGCAATAATGACTGGTAATTTATCATCACCTTCAAGAAATGCATACTCGAGATGAGGAGGTAAGTCCTTAAGTTCGACCAGAAATTCTTCGCTTTATCAACTGACTTGACTTCCTTGTTATGAAGTTCAATGAGGGAGGAGTGGAGGAGAAATGTCATGATTTAACAACTTTTCAAGAAGAATATCTCCCTCCGTTAATCTCATTTTGATTAATCTCATCCGGAATTGAATCACTAGTGTGAGGGGCTGATGATGGATCATCATTAAGCAACTTCTCAATGAGAAGTATGTCCCCTCAATGTCAATTGAGCATGATCAATTTCCCATGGAACAGAATCACTAGCCAAGTATGCTTCAATCTCTTCCAAGATGAAGTTGCTTCCTTCAAATGGAGTGAGAGAAGGAGTATAATTGGCTATGATAGGATGAGAAGATGTAGTGGGATCCCCACTCACAGAATTATGAGAATAACCAAGAACTTCTTGAGAGTACTCTTCAAGCAACATCAATGATATCGATTCGGTTAACCGACTCAGAATCATAGTTTGCGGAGTACCTCAAAGTTTGATCAAGGTTAAAGGTGACTGCTTCATTACCAACACGTAATGTGATTTCTTGCTCAAATACATCAATGAGAGCGGCCCGTTCTCGTGAATCCTCGACCAACAATGAGAGGAACCCGATGATCGGCATCAAAATCAACAACCACGAAGTCACTGAAAATGGAATTTTCCTACTTTCACAAATACATCCCTCGGCAATACCAAGACGACGGATATTGTACGATCCGCAAGCTCAAGAGTCATGCATGTAGGAGTAAGTTCCTAAGAGAAAGTTTCTTCCATATCGAATAAGGCATCGGTTGATGCTTGCACCAAGATCGGCTAAGGCAAAGCATTCAACCATTCATGTAAATACACAAGGTAAGAGAAATTTTCCAGGATCTCCAAGCTTTTTGAAGCTTCTTCGAATAATCACGTTGGCAGCTCTCGTTAAGAGGAGTTTTAGCCATTTCAAACAGATTTTCCTTGTTGCTTAACATGTGTTTGAGAGTTGATGCAAACTTGGGCATCAAGATGATAGCATCCGCAAAGCTTATGTCAAAATGTAGTTCTTGGAAAATTTGAAAAATTTGTCCATTTGATGACCAGCTTTTATGCGAGCTTTTGCTCATTAAAACGTGATGGGTAAGGAATAGAAGTTTTGGATTTGGTATTTTCAACGGGAGCTACAGGTGGTTCAAAACAACTCCCCGGATTAGACTTGGGTTTCGGACAACTTGAGGTTGGACATTGGTTCCTCCGCTATTACAGGAAGTTCCTTGTCCTTGGTTGCCTCATGTTCACTTTCCACTACCTTCGGGAGAGAAGAAGAAGAGGTAGTAGGAATAGCGGTCCATTGTATGAAACACCACTTCGGTTGTGATCGCCTTTAGCATCGCCCCGGGTTAGCGATCGTGTTGCTCGGAAGTTTTCTCGGCCCGGGTTGATCATTTAAAGACTTCTTGAGATGAATCAATCGACCTGACCAACAACCTGTTCATTTCATCTTGGGATTTCATGAATCGCTTCAATAACTCATCAGATGATGGTACTGGAGGATGTGGATGGAAATTCTGAGGTCGGATGTTTTGATTATGACCTTGTTGTTGAAAATTCCCTTGATTAGGATTCACATTCCCTAATTGATTCCCCGATTGAAATTGTTTTGATGAAGGTTCCCTTGTTGTTGGAAACCTTGATTGGGTCCGGAATAGAAATTACCTTGGTTTTGATAACCTTGGTTCATTCTAGGTTGATTCTCGACCCTGTTAGGATTCTTTAAAACCGGTGGTGCCCGATAAGTATTAGCACGGTAGTTTGGTTCATTCTGAGGAAGGTATTGATTACCTCCCCGATGTGAAGTACCGCTATAGCATTAGCTTCAAACGGACTACCATCGGTGGCGACAGTTGATTGTAGTATGCATGATGACCACCACAAGTAACACAAACTTCAACTTTCTTCACTTCACCATGTGATGGTGATTGAGTGAAAGTGACTTTCTTCTGGTTAGCAAGAACCAAAGCTTGAACAATATCTGTGAGTTTATCAATCTTAGCATCGGTGCTAGATGTACTCACGTGAGATGAAGTAGAAGGTCCAAGATTAGATCGAGTCTGATATGCCTTTGTGCGAATGAACGGACTGGGACTTGTTTTCAATGATTTGTAAGGCTTCTTTTGTGGTTTTGCTAGGAAATTACCTTCCGGAGGCATTCAAAGAGTCTTGGTCACTTGTCTCGCACCATTGTAGAAAGTATCCATTTGCATTAATCGGTAAAACCATGATGCGGACACTTCATGAGCAATTCTTTGTAATGATCCCATGCCTCCCCGAATGATTCATCAAATCTCTGAGAAAATTTCATTATCTCATTCTTAAGACTTGTAGTTCGAGATGGAGGATAGAATTCGTTAACGAACTTGGTAACTAGATCCTCCCATGTCTCAATGGAACGAGGGGTTGTTTCTCAAGCCAATTCCGGCTTGTCCTCTAGAGAAAATGGGAAATGAAGAAGCTTGATAGCTTCGTGTAGGACATTCTTGTATTTGATGGTAGATGCAATCTTGTTAAACCATCGAATGTGTGCATGAGGATCATCCCGCCCAAAACCATAGAATTGGCTTTGGGTTACCAGATTAAGCAACCCGGTTTTGAGCTCAAGGTATCGCCCACAATGGTCGGAACAACAATAGCATCTACGTAACCCTCGATGGGTGCTTGGAGAAGCTCATTCATGGGTTTGTCTTCCGCCATTTCGGACAGAGGTGGTGGTGGTAGACGCTCTCACCCGGCCAAGGAGCGAACGCCCTCTACGCTACGAGGAATCTTCCAAGTTCGAAAGTGGACTTGTAGAAATCGAAGAACGAGTGCGATGCACTAAGTTTTAAAAATCAATTTTCAAAACAAATGCGAGGCAAAACGACAAGTGAACTTAACCAATAATCACAAATGAAATGGCTTCTTTGAAAAAGGTACACCAAATCACAAGGACACAAAGGCAAGTTTTAAATCAGTGGTTCGGGAACTTATTATGGTCACACCCCCAGTTAGTAGGTGTAATGCCTTGATTTATGCGGTGGTTGATTTTATGTATAATTTAAGTACCACAAAAAGACGTAGGTAATGATTTGTGCAAAGGGTTTAAAAACTTTTGGACAATATTTTTGGAATCGTCTCGTTTAACCAAATCGTATCTCTTTAAGAATCACCTTAAAGAAAATACAAGATAGAAAAACGTTCCATTGTTTTGTTGTTTTATAATTTTTTGGTGTTGTTAACACTTTAGGAAAAGTGTTAATGAACTTTTTGATTTATATTTAACTTTACGAAAACTTTTACAAACTGTGGTATATGTGCAAGTACGAAAAATGCTTAGAACACGCTTACAACCTCGGCGCAAATGCCAAAATTTGATCTGGTGCTTCCGGATCAAGCTACCTCACTCAAGCCGACCACTTGTGAATGGCTAACCGTAAGAAGCTTAAAACTTCTTAAAACACAAATACAATGAAGTCCTGGAGAATAGAATGAATTCCCGGGTCGTTAAGTCCCACGGAGGATGAATTGGTGTAAAACACTTGATCGATGATAGAATGATCACTAAGGATAGTGATCAAGAAGTAAGATTTTGATGGATAATTAAACCTAAAGAAAAGATTTACAAATTACGTACTTAAATGCAAATTAACGGAAATTAAAAAGTTAAAATATATTAAATAAACGCTATCACTATTTTTACAATGATGTTTTTGATTTTATAAAACAAAATATCTTAAATAAACTATTTTAACTAAAACGTAAACTTAAATTATCTAAAAACGTAACTTAAAATGAAAACGTACGTTAAGTATAAAATTAAAGCGCTGCAAGCAAAAACGTAGTTTTGATGAAATAAAAGTCCTACAAGTGTAAAAACAATTTTATTACGTACTATATGATAAAAGAAAATTTTAGAAAAAAGATTTGTATTTTTTAGACTTTTATATTTTTTATTATGAATTAAATAAGTTTTTATACTAATTAAATGATTAAAAATACTAAAACTATTTAGAAAAATCTGAAACTTTTTTATAAAATACTTTATACTAATACAATTTTATAAAAAATACAAAAACTGAAAAAACTAGTCTAAATAAGCTAGAAATAAGCAATTAAGCTCGTATAAGCTTATTAGACAAATATGGGTTATATATTAAATAATGCAAATAAAAACTGAAAAAGTCCCTAGGGCAGATGGTGTGTGTGTGGTGTGTGGGTGAGTGGGTGGCCGTGGTTCAATCCCAAAGAACTCCTTTTGCTACTATTTTATTTTTTTGATTTTTCTTTACAAACTTGTTAAGCTAATGATTATAAGCAACTTATATAACTATGACTTTTATTGAAAACTGTAATAAGCTCGAAATAAGCTAAGAATCTCAACAGTTAACAAGAAAATGAAATAAGCAAAAGGATTAAAGCTAAATGGCTTATAAGCTAATAATAAGCAAAGGAAAAACTCAAAAAATAAGCTAAGTAACTAATAATAAGCTAATATGAAAACTGAGAAAACATTTTGATTTAAAAATAAGCACTGATTAAGCTAAAATAAGCACAAGTTTAAACTCGATTTGCAATAGGACACTTTGTAAATCACTATGCACCTTTAAGCTACTTTTTAAGACGAGATAAGCTAGAAACTAAAACAAAAACTTGGATTAGCAAGATGACCGGATAAGCTATCCAAAAGCTAAAGTTTTCACAAATGGGAGTCCACTAGAGAGCTTTTGGTGAGCTTATTAAAAAGTCAAAACAACCGAAGTTTAACTCGTGTATACCGATTATTTTTTTAGAAAACAAAAGCTCTTGCAGCTTATCAAATAAGCTAAAAATTGAAAACTAGCACTGGAACCTTGAGACACTGGTGAGCTTCTCAAAAAGCTAATTTACACAAGCTTAAGCTAGTTAATAAGATCTCTGAAAGCTTGTGAAATGGGGTACCACAACCGCGTAATGTGAGCACTCTTTGACTTTTTGAAAATGAAACAAAGTTGACTTTAATGAACTTTAGATCAATGCTAATTACTAATTATGATGTATTAAGGTAAACTAAGACTGATTTGATCAATGGTAACAACTTATTAACACAAAATCATGATCATAAAACTTAAAAAATCCAAATGTGAACTAGAAAAATGTGATCAAATGGTCTTTGACTTTTGCTTATACAAGGACTGGATTTTGTTGCTTCTCTGAGTTATTATGAACTAATGAAACATGAGACAAGTACAAGTAATAACACAAGTAACCTATAACACAGCTTGAACTTATAAATCGGTCAAATGTCCCTTTAACTTGGCTTGTTTTGAGATTTTCAAAGTAAAACACTGATTTAGACCATGAACTTTATTACAAACCTTAAATTATCATTTAAGAACACTAATTAAGCATTAAACAACAACCATGACAACCTAAAACTCAATAATGATCTTTATACTATTTTAACTGTCAAACTAATTTTCTTAAAAACTATAAATTAAAAAGAACATACAACCTGATTTTATGGTTGATTACACTTAACTATAGCTAATGAACATGAAAATACAAAGATTTGAGCTTATGATCAGATAAAGCAAGAAATGCCAAAATGGGTAAAAATGGCTTACAAATGAATTCCAAGTGAAAGATTAGAACAAAGGACTGAGAACATATCCTATAGCTTCCCAAGAAGCACTAAACCAATAAGCAATCCAAATTCAGCTCGCTTCAGTCTTTTAATCTTCACTTCCATTGATTTTTGAATTTAAAGCTATTTTTGAGTATTTTTGTGATTTTTCTCTTGTAATTCTAAACTGGTTTTTAAGGTCTCTAATAGCTTTAATAAGCTATATGAGGAGCTTATATGGCTTATTCAATCCTTAACAACAGCTACAACATCAATTGCAGATTTTGAGAATTTGATCAAAAGTAAGATTTTTGCATAAACTGAAATGAGACTTAAAATTGATTACTGAAAACAGATTCAAATATACTTGAAAAACATAAATACAGTACTTGGAAGCTTAAAATTGCACTTTTATTTGAAATTTAACTTATACGACATACAATAAACTAAAATTAGACTAGATACTGCTTCACATTGCTTCCCATCCCTTCTTTATAGACTTTTTAAAACTCCCACATGCTTCTGATCATATCCCATCAACTATCTTGGCCATTGATTGAGTCAAACTCATCCTAGCCTTTAAACTTACGTTTGGGATGTTATGTGAGGTGGAGGGGACAATATGTGAAGTAGTTATGGAGTAGGAGTGATTTGGAAAGCAAAAATGAGGTTTGTGAGTGCTACAAAGAACCGCTATGGTGGGGATGCATTAATTGGTTGTGGGTCTGGTGTATAGGTGGAAAGGGGATGGTACATGGTGGAGATGGTGAGGTGTGGCAAGTGGTGAAAACCACTGGTTTTGGCTTAAACAGCCATGGGGAGAGACGGGTGAATAGTAACACTGGTTTTGGGCGGGTTTTTTACTTTTTGACCGGGGTATTTAATAACGTGGGTGGATTGGGATTGGGAAGGGATTGGGCTAGCTGGGTTAAGGAATTGGATTTGGGTTTTAATAATAAAAGGATCCGTTTGGTTTAGTAGCTTGTTAACCCAAGGACCAAAACTGAAATTCTGCCAAAGTTGAAGGACCAATCTTGCCAATCTTCCAAAATTCTTACAAGGACCATTCCTGCCATATATGAATAGTTCAAGGACCAATGATGATTATTTTCCATTTTTTAAAATGTCCAAGGACCATTTTGACAATTTTCAAACCCGTGGACCAAACTTGTAATATTTCTCTAAACTTATCATAAAGGACCAATTATGCCACAATTGAATAGTACAAGGTGTAGTTTGAATAATTTCCATTTTTAAATTCACCAAGGACTATTTATGACATTTTTCAAAGTTCAGGGACTAAAGTTGTCATTTTGAAAATTTTAACTTTAAAGGGTTAATTTTGACAACTTTTGAATCCATTGGACCTTAAATGACATTTTACAAGTTTTTGAATTACCAGGGACTGTTTTTGACAACTTTTGAAACTTGGGGGACTAAAACTGCCAATTATGCAAACTTGATATGTTTTTCACCAGATTTTGGTATTTTTGCATTTAAAACACATAAAACACTTGTTTGTGATATTTTCATCATTTTGATGCATTTCTGAGTGTTTACAGATGTTTTTGGCATTCTAAACAGTATAAAAATGATGAGTATTTAGACACTCATCAATCGTACATCAATATAACATCTTCATAATCTACATCAGTCTACATACTCCATCATGATTCATCAATCTAAATCATAAACAATCTCACCAAGCTCAGTATCAACAAGCATGATCTCATATCTAAGTGATTATCTCAAAACACTACTCGATCTCAGTGTGCTTATCAATGGTCCGTATATCTCAACAAAGTTAAAGATCTTTTGAGATTCTTTTAACTGACCTCTCAACACATCATCATAGATCTATCAGTATGTTCTAACTGGAAATTTAAGAATAAAATTCAAGTGATCTCAGTTTTTATTCGTGTGACATAAAGGTTATATCAAGACTCAGAGGTCCTTAGACACCTAACGATAACCATCATTGACCGTTTGAAGATGTTTTCGAGCAGCAAGTTAAACATGTCACAATACTCGCTCATCATCGTTTCTCATGTATTCGAACTATGAAATGAAGCTAACAATTGATGTTAGTTCATCTTTCATTCGCTCAGATAGACCAATCAAAATAATCGAAATATAAAGTTGTATCTATGCTCAAAGCTTTTGCCTCAAATTTATGTTCGATCCTTGAAATAAAATTAACAAGTAACGTTAATTATTTTCTTGATCGTTAATACTTAACTAAACAAAACGATTATCAAGTCTAAATAAACCTACCTGTCATCGCAATCTTCCTGTCATCGCAAAGTAATCTCGTTGCTGTCTCAAAACAATCCTCGATCCATCCCTGTGGCGAGGATTGGAACACCATTGAATCACCTCTAGTGATGGTTTATTTTTTCTCTGACTCGTTTGGTTTGTAAGAGTGATGGGGGCGGATGAATGTTAGAGTATGATTAGGGTTCTAAAGTTTAGGACATGAATCTGTGTTATGTGGGTTTTATATCCGTGCAATTAGGGTAGTTTTTGGTCTTGGATCAGTTATCTCGTGGTCATGAGCCTCAGCGGATGAAGTTTGGATGGGCCACAATATTAAGTTGTTATTTGGACGGCTGGACCTGATATAACAAACTCATGTACTCGACCAAAGTATTTAAGGGATCTAGTGGTGGGCTTCGTTGAGTGTATATGGGATTAGGTAATATTTTGTTATTATTGGGACATTAGACCAAAGTTTTGAGTTACAAATCACGTAAATGAATGAATATATTAAGATTTGGATTGAATATATGGATTTGGTTTCATGGGCCTTGAATGAATCATGTACGGACCAACATTTGATGTTGTATGTGAGATATTGATGTTGGCCTGCAAGAGGTAAAATAATTGTGTTCTACGGATGATACATTTATTTACGGCTACTGTTGGTATGGGCTTCTCATAATTGGATAATATGCGACTGATATGATTTGACAAAAAATGAGATTGCTGATATGAGGTTTGGTATGATTGGGTATGATAAGGTGACTTGTTGTGATGTGGTTCGGTATTGGTTTACACATTTTCACTGAGAATATTAGGATACGGGTTGAATTGATGGTTGAACAAAGTTGACTACAGGGTTTTGTACGGTATTTCTCATTTGAACTTGCAGTGAGGTTTTCCGGGCGTGTTTACTTATTTCGTCTTCTTTCTTTCTACCCTTCCACGAAGATGACTTGTTTGGGCATTTATAGAGTGTGATAAAGGCTTGGCTATTTAGTTACTGTTGTGGTTCTTTCTCACTTAAACCACAACATAGCTATCACTTCGGTGTCTCACGCAGTTGAGGTTATGTCAAGAGGTTTTGTACATTGGGACACCGTTTCTTATTCACAAGGATTAGTACAAGCTTAAGTAACAAATCTGAGGAAGTTTACGTCATGTTCAATTTTGATATATTGGGTTTACTTCTCCATGTGGTCACTACAATAGTCGTCAGAATACGTGAATGATGTGTTTACCAATGGATTGAATGGTTGTGATGTGATCAACAATTCTCATGATATATTCTACGCCATTGAATGTCAATGATACTTCACAGTCTAAGCAAAATCTTTCAAGAATCCTCAATGTCAGTCATGATCTTTCAAGATGTTTGCTTATGACAAGAACTTTTCGTGCAAATGGTCAAACATGTTAATGATGCTTCCGAAAGTTCGAAACCATCATGGGGAAGAATCGTGTACTTTGATGTTTTACGGGCAACCTCAGGGGGAAGTAGTGTATACTACTCGACTTAGTGTGGTTTGTGAAGTTGTCTACATATGGGTAAAGAATTGTTGATGATATTGGTGATGTTGGATAATGAACCGCTGATGAACCGCTGCATGTTCCCCTAAAACAGATATTCACTGAAACCAAAGTTGTCATAAAACATTCCAACTGACATTGTTTACGGTTTTGTCTTGATTTTGTAAAATCCCGCGAAAGAATCTATTTCTCGGTTTAAATCATAGACTTGTAAAATCCCGTGACAATGGAAACATCCTGGTAAAATTAAAGTGCATTTCCGGATCTTTCTTACGGTTTATTCTTGGTTCTGTAAAATCCTGCGAAAGAATCTATTTCTCGGTTTAAACAATAGAATTGTAAAATCCCGTAATGATGGAACCATCCTGGAGAAAGGAAAGTGTATTTCGTGATCTTTTATGATGTTGGTGCTACGGTTTCTGCTTCGAAGAAGGGATAAAAGGGTGTACTTCATGAATTGGGTGTTTGTTTGGATTGTCCTCATGGCAGTTTGGCTATTACAAGGTTTTACGGGGTCATGTGCTTTTAACCATGGTCGGGATGAAAACCATTATCATAGCTCACTTAATATGTCAAAGAAGGCTAGATTTGAGCTTTTAACCAGAAGATGCGACAACGGGGTTAATTCACTATTATTTATTTGAGGTTGAAGTGAAATATCACTGGCAAGTGTACTTAGTATCTGAAGGTATCGAGGATGGTTGGATGAAGATTCTTCAAGATCCTTGTTTGAGCTTATTATCAAAACAAAGACTTGGAAATCTAGTTATTTTTGGGTGACTTTTTCCTTTTCTTTTACCACTTGGGAGAATTGGGCTCTTATCACCACAAAATAACTATCACTTTAAGGAGTTACGTTGTAGTGCTCAGTGTCACATTCATTTGTGGATTTTCAAGAGGTGATGTACGTCTTATACTTGATGGTTGGTTGGATGAAGAGTATAGAGTATTTAGAGATTCAATGGAGGATGAAGTCTCGACACCGCTCTTTGTTACATATGTGCAAGTTTAAGTCACGAAGTTCGGATAATTTACTTCGAGGTCAAATTCATCATATTGGGTTTTCCATCACCGTCACGACAAAGAGCCTACATAAATGATAATGGATTGATTACAAGTTTTGCCAAGAGTAGATGAAAAGAGAGAGATAATGACGTTTGAACACAACAGTTCAAGCCTCGTTCTCCAAAGAAAAGAAAAGTGTACGTCTCAGTGCACTTTATCTTAAAAAGAAGAGAAATCTTCTTATGACGTTTGAACACAAATTCAAGCCTCGCTCGCTAAAGAAAATAAATGTACGCTTCAAAGGCGCGATTATCTTCTGAAGAAGAGAAATCTTCTGAATATGACCATTCTCGTCAACATGCTACATGCTTTTTCCATGCGCTTTCAATTATCAAGTGAACCGGACTACCGTTGATTGTTTTTCTTATTCCACTTGCTCAATTATAATGACGATGGCGACATCATATGCTACCTCTGAAGGGGAGAAGTGTGAAGAGACTACATTATGAAGATATTCACTTGCTTAATCAAGAATAGTATCTCCGTATGCAATTCTTGAGGGGGAGAAGAAGTGTGATAATTTTGCATGGTTGAATGACATATGAGAATATATGGTCATACGGCTCCTAACTCATGTAAGAACCAAGCTTCTTCTTATCGAGTCATCTTTACATGGAGTTTCTTCTATGAGCCGTTGGTTGACATCTTCACACGGGCTGATATGATTAATGACCAAGTGCTTCTAACATAATGGGATTTCGATGAACATCTTTCTGTTCTTGTTTGATTGGGAGGGATTTTAGTTAAGGAGATTTGCTACATATAAGGTAATTGGAACGAATTTGGTGAGATGAAGATGTTAACTTTCTATTCCCCAATTGGACAATCATGAAGAAGGTCGAGTCTACAAATGGTTCTACATTCTCTCAATGCACGTGTGAAGACTAAAGACGAGTTGCATTTAACGATCTAAAGACTTCTTCTTAATTCAAGTTTCATCATAAAGATTGTCGGTTTAGGGGAGAGCACTAATTGGGGGAGAGTGAAATGACAAATTTAATCCCCAATTAGACTTGCTCACATTCTACTTCAACAAGTTGATTCCCACAAGATTATAAGTGTTCTTCTCAAAAGATTTCAAGTATTTGGGCTTATAATATGATTGTTGATTTTGAAGTGTCAAAACCAGCAAGGGGGAAAGAGACACACATCTAAAAGCACAACGAGTACACTTGACGAACTTAATTCTTCTAAGTGATTGAAGATATCCCGGGAAGACAAATGTCATGACCGCAGAGAAACTCTGTGTTTGACTCATGGCTTCTAGTGTTATAATTCCAACTATGTGGGGGAAGAGATGGAAGAGTTAGTTTCTGGAGATAAAAGAGGTACACAAGTATGACATATTTAGGGGAGATCAATGTATAACATGAGGGAGGTGTTATCAGTTATTCTTTTGGTGGGAATGTGTATACTGCGGATATGAAGAGCTTCATACACAATCATCAGGGAAGAAAAATGTGAACATTAGGGAGATGTTTTCATTCCCCTCATGATGTGTATTTGGGAGAGTTCTTGAGCATTATACAATGAGACTGATTGCATCAATTCAACTACTTGGTGAAATTGTTCTCTTGACACCTTTTGGAATGGACTGCTTCAGACTTCAGTGGAAAAGGAATTTGAGAAGAGTTATTTAAGCGTGGGATGATACGTTGCTGTTCTTGTTGATGGTATAACCCCGAACGAAGAATCACAAAGATCATTCTTAAAAGGAGCAGCAAGATAGATGATAATGGTGTGCTTTCTTGTGCACTTGGCTAAAGCAAGCTTGAAATAGAGCTTCGAATCTGCTCAACATAAGGATTTTCGGTTTGGGGGAAGCTGCCAAAGTCTCGCATTCTTAAAGGCTCAATTCCTTGTTTTCAAGAGCCTCGGAAGCTTTGGTGGTGGAAGTTTAAGAGATGACGAATTATATCTTCTATGAAGTGTTGCTCGATATCCTTATCTCGGTACTCGTATTATCATCTTCTTAAACTATATCATCTTCTCTATCTGTAAATATTTATCAAAAACAAAACACAAAAATATAAAACCAACAAAAAGAAAATAGAAAAATAGAAAATTTCAAAAACCCATAAAAATCACAAAATTTAAAAATACCAAAAATATGTTTTCTTAAGACATGTCTTCTGGTATCGATAACATCTACGGTCTTAGAAATGTCATTCAATAATGGTACGGGACCATAGATGAAGTTCGAGCGGAAGGTGTAAATATTCTTTTTCCAAAACATCTCTCAAACAATGGCTTGCAGTTACTTCAGACTATAACCCGTACTAAAACTATGGTTTGCTATTATTTCAGATAGCAACCCGCTCTTCATGAAAGGAAAGTGCTGCGCTAAAACAATTTTTCAAATATTTCATGCACTTATCCTAAAACAATTTGAGGAAAGTATGTCGAAGGACTGCTGTTCCTACTCAAATATTTTTCCTTCTAAAGTTCTTCAGAAAAATATTTGTTTTAACACAATGGTGGTAAATAAGCTGCTTGAAAATCAATCAGATTCAGAATTTTGTTAAATTTGCAAAACCCAATCAATGACTTCAGCATGTTTAAAACTTTTTATGAAATGAGTCATTGATTGAGGGGGAGAATGTTTTCAAATCTATATCTTCTATCGGGCCTTCTTAATTATCCTACGTGCTTAACTAAAAATGATATTTGCCTATGTCGAAGGACTAGGTGCCTAGGATATGATTGTTAGGTTTAGATGATTAGAGTTTGATGAACACATAATCCCATGCTTTATATGATCTGATTGATATGTTGAATTGACTGTTATTAGTCGATTGCTGTTTGGGTGATGTCGACCACCATATATCTGTTTGTGTCCACTAACGTATACATGTATCTTGGTATATAAGAATGTTCCCGATCCGGATCCCACAATTGATGATTGGATGCCGAAAGGAAAGGGCAACTATATCTTGGGTCGACAAATGAAGAAACGGAGCTTAATTTGACTTATATGGAGAGTTGGCATGAAATGCAACGTAAGATGTCTCACTGCATCAGCAGATGGTTTTCTTCATCATCAAATGAAGAAACGGAGCTTAATTGGACCTCTATGAAAAGTTGGCATGACAAATGCAATGTCGAGGTCTCATCATGATCACGGTTTTTATTCCGCCAAGCTTTAAAATGTAAGCTTCTCAACCACCTAACGATCTTTTTAAAGTGGAGGATACCATTTTTTAAACAATTTTAAATAATATTGTTTTGAAAATGAAAAATATTGGTTTTGAAACCCTTATAAATTGACTTAAAATAGTTTTCTCGAAAACATATTCAATCCGGACTTCATTTTATCAAAACTTAAGTCACTCAATACATTCTTAGGGTGTCATGGTCAGACATCAAAGAGGGGAGAGTGATTTACCAAATAATATTTTCAGGAACGATATATATAAATAACTCCGGTTTGTACAAAATCATGTAAGTGGTGATCTAAATTTAATGTTGAGTCATGGTATGATTTTCTTTAAAACTTAAAGATACATATGTAATGAAAATTGGAAACATGAAAAATGTTTTATTTTACTTAAACATCTCTTACAAAACTATATGATGAGGTGCACTAAACAAGGTCTTTAGCCTTAAACACTCTGGTTTTCAGATATTTCAAAACCCAATAAAGAGTGTTGCCACGCCTTTCCCCAAAATTTTCTAGATTTATAATCACTTGAGCTTGAAAAAAATTGGTCCCTTATGAAAACCTTGCATAGGCCTGATCGGAGGAGATCGCATTTAAGAGTTTTAGAAGAAAAGATTGTTTATGAAGCACTCCTGTGTCAAACGATTATTTGAGTCAAAACATGAATGACATGATTGTATTTGGAGTATATTAACCAAAACGATGAGTATTTAAACAAGGCCAAACCATTTTGCATCCCATGTTTTCTAAACCTTAGGGCCGATTAAATCTTTTGGGAGATGTTTCTTTCAAATATATATATATTTTTTTCGGGGAGAATGTATTTAAGTTATGTATAACTTGATTAAAATGGATCATTTTGATAAGTCAAATGTGTATCGCTCTCCCATAATGTGCTAACTTTAACGCCATCTTATGTAGCAAATAAATTTAAAACAAACTAGTTAAACAAAATATAGTTTTACAACTAAAGTACCTTGATTGATTTTATAAAAATATGGTTTCTTAATGGATTTTATGAAAGTCGGATTAATTATTCAAAAGAACTCACGATAACGTTCCTCTATGTGATAAAATGATTTCATTTATCCTATGCAAATAAATTCATGAATGAACTATCGGGATGCAATGATACTAAATGAAATGTAGACAAATGGCTTAGTCCATATGAATTGTGATGTAAGAAATTATTTCAAAAACCTTGCCTCCATGTGCAAGTAAACAATTTACATAAATGTTGAAATAATGAGGGGACATTTCTAAATGACAAAAAACAATTAAGGTACCAAATGCTTTGATATTATATCACAAGTACCTTGGTTGATTTTCCAAATGAGTTTTCAAGTGGTTTCAAGAAGGAAAGAATAATACCAAAAGACCGACCAATTTACTTTATGCATGGTGTTATAAGGATGGTTAGGTTAGGTATTCGTTCCCACGATCCCGCCAGAGCCGGAGGGATCTACCTAGGGACAATCCACTAGATAGTGTAGAGTCCTTAGGTATGATGAAAAAAGGAGAAAATTGAGAATATGGGAAGAGTGCCGACTGAGATAGAGCTAGTACTGGAACAAACCCAACAAGGTTCTAGTAATGAAGTCTCGGTATGCACTGAAGGGGTTGAAGAATGAAAAAGAAATGAATGAGAAAAGGGTGAAATGAAATAGCCCTCCAATAATTCAACCTTAGGGCAGTAACCAGGGTTCAATACATTTGCTACTGGTGGTTACTAAGGTAACACTAGTATTGAAAACAAGACGTCATGGACCTAGTGACGCACTGCACTAAACTTCCCATGCTACTCAAGTTCCTCTTAAAAGGGCTTGTTTCATTCTCACGGGGAACCTACAAAATCTATCGACTTTCTCTTAGAGATTGTTGATATTGAAGAAGGAGACCCTCTCCCTAGTCTCCGGCATAGGAACCAAAGTGCACAATTGAGTCTAGAGCCAAGAGATCATCCACAATATCTCATTAGGACACAAAAATATTGAAGACTTGCTGTTTCACACAATGTGGAAAGTAAGTATATATTGAGAGTCCTACGCATTATCCTTATGGTATTGCCAGAACATCCGAGTGATATGTAAAAATATTCACGATGAAGATGGAAATCGTTCTAGAGCCAACATTAAACAAGCTCTTGGTGGGTGACATGTGAGATCTTTTTTAAATATCAAACTTGTGACAACTGGATAGAAACGATGGGGCGATTCACTCGTGAATCAACCTTGGTCCAGGAAATATATTGACGAATACTTTTGGAAAAACCGTTCGATGTGCAAATCTTCTTTTCTCTAGCACATCGAATGTGTATTCATTTTTAAACACAAAAAGTATCTCTAATTGAAAAAATACTTTTGGAAAAACCGTTCGATGTGCAAATATTCTTTTCTCTAGCACATCGAATGTGTATTCTTTTCAAATACAAAAAGTATATTTTGATTGAAAATTGATCTTTCTTATAAAACCTTCGTCGTATTCCAAAAATCTTTCTTCAAGCAATACATATTGTTTTTCAAATCAATTTTTCATCAATCAGTGAATCTCAATTCGCTGGTTCACTCACTCCGTGTTGTCTTCTTTGAGACGTTCGGTTTGAGAACAGCTCGAATTTAGAATGTACCGCTAAACCCTGTCAAGGAGATTCTTAGGAATCCTACCGATGACAAAGTTACTGTAACTTGATCAACGGGAACCGTGGGCGTGTACCTCAATTCAACGAAAGTATCTTCGTGTGTTTTATTGCTAATTGTTGTTTGTAGGTACATTTGGACGGTTGCAGCTGATTAGAATTGAGAAGTCAATCCAAAGCCGCATGCTCACAAAGATCCACACTTAATTGAAGAAATCATGACTTGTGATATCTACGAAAACCCGGCTCTAATATTTTTATAATGATGTTTCCGCGCACACTACTTGCAAATATCATGAGCCAAGAAAGCTTCGCTACTCGATGGAAAGATGTCATGATTTAAAAGTGTGAGCATGTCGGTTCGAAAGTCACAACTTCACATGATGGCAACACAATAAAGGTGATCCATAGATTTCTTTGGTGATGATCTCGAAGAAAGCTCGAAGATCATCAAGATGTGGATCAGTTCAAAGACCTCTACTAAAAGTACAAAGCATTTGGAATTTGAAGTTGTACTACTTAAGCACAAAGATTGCGAAAGTGAAGAATTAAAGTCTTCGAGCTCAAGACTGAAGATAAAATAGAATGCTAGGATTCGAAATGTAAAACATGGGGTGACCTCCCTTAGGGGGAGATTGTTAGGAATTAGAAATTCCATAGTGAAGAGTCGGTCACCCCAAATATTATCTAGCATAAGTTAGCTCGTAGACATGTCGTTATTTACGTTATGTTGTAGTTAATTAATCAGTTAAGTAGCGTAGATTAGTTTAGAGTAACACCGTGGAGGAAGGACGGGTCTTTACCCACTGTATGCCTGATCCACAGTCTGATAGGAGGACGTAGTATTTGTAACTATAAATACCCCTTCCATCCTTGGAAGGGGTGATGCTTATCAATCTAACCTTTCATTTTTGTATAACAACTCTCTTTCAAGAAAACACCCTCTCAACTCTCTTCATCTCTCTAACAATGGCTTTCTTATTTAATCACAATCCGAGACCACCCGAATCATCTAAACAACATATAAAATACACAATCCTACATAAGACCCCACTGTGTTAGTAAGGTGGGTAATGGGGGGAAAACTTCCTTATTATATGATAAATGGTGTGATATGAGCCCTATTGGGAATTTCATTACAGAGGGAATGTTGATAAGTTCAAATATAAGGAGAAATATCACTGTCAAAGAGATGATTAAGGGAGGAGAGTGGGCATGGCCTAGTAGTTGGATTAGAAGAGTGTTTGATTTGAAAAACATCAAGGTTCCCCTAGTTCATGATAGGAATGAGGAACAACTGGTGTGGTTAACAAGGAATGGAGTGGAAGTTAAATTTTCTGTCAGCAGGGCATGGAAAGACAGAAGGGATGTGCAGAGTAAAGTAAATTGGTGCAAAACTATCTGGCTTAGCCAATGTGTACCTAGGCATGCTTTTATCTTATGGCTAGCTATGAGGGACAGAATTCAAACCCATGAGAGAATACTGAAGTGGAATAAAAAGGATGTGTTTCAGTGTTGCTTCTGTAAGTTGGTTCCTGACTCAATTGGGCACTTATTTTTTCAATGTGAGTTGACTGAGTTCATATGGAAAGAGATGATAGAAGTAATGCAGGGAAGGAATATTCCTACCGAATGGGAACAAATAAAGATATGGTTTGGTGATAAGAACTATGGAAACAAAGTTAAAGGGGTGGAGCATAGATTGTGTCTTGGTACCTATGTATAAAACATATGGAGGGAGAGGAATGCTAGGATCTTTAAAGGTGTACAATTAAGCAAAGAGAGAGTGCTTGATATTGTCAAAACACTTGTAAGTGGGAGGCTTAAATCTCTAAAATTCATAGGTGTACACTTGTAAGTGGCAGGCTTGATATTGTCCCACCTTTGAATTTTAGATATTTAAGCCTGCCACTTACAAGTGTTTTGAAAATATCAAGCACTCTCTCTTTGCTTAATTGTACACCTTTAAAGATCCTAGCATTCCTCTCCCTCCATATGCTGTATACACAGGCACCAAGACACAATCTATGCTCCACCCCTTTAACTTTGTTTCCATAGTTCTTATCACCAAACCATAACTTTATTTGTTCCCATTCAGTAGGAATATTCCTTTCCTGCATTACTTTTATCATCTCTTTCCATATGAACTCAATAAACTCACATTGAAAAATAAGTGCCCAATTGAGTCAGGAACCAACTTACAGAAGCAACACTGAAACACATCCTTTTTGTTAATACAAATAAGCCGTAAAAACGTTTATTTATATTTTACGATCTTCTAATGTTTTGTCGATAACAAACGTAAAATCATTTTTACGAAACAAATAAAATACGTAAATAGTTTGATTCAATAGTTTTCTAACACACAAACATTTTCACATAAAACACTAAAACATGTATAAAGTGTTTTTATGATTTAGATACATATGTACAACTAGTGTTTACATATTGGGCTAACTAAGTATATACTAAAATGAGTAAAACAAGTATATACTAAATGGGTAAAAACTAGCAAATGGTATTGACCCATAACCCATGGTTTTGTCCAAACCACTTAGCCAAGTTCAATGTATTCTAGAGATACATTGTATCTAGAACGAAACCCATGGAACAACCAATAACCCATGACCCATGACCCATAACCAAAATTACCCATGGGCAAAGAGAAGCGTCCCACGGATCCTTAGCCTTACGCTAGCCGAATCCCTTGTGGAAGGGATCCGTGGAATCTAGGGAACAGTAGAATTTTTCCTCTATAAATAGTGAGCCATTTCTTCATTGTTTCTCACCCCTTTCTAACATACTTTCCCTAGAGTTGAAAACTCTCTAACCTCAGATACAAGAGATCTATGTAGTTTGTCTTTTGTTTTTGTGTGATTCTCTAGGTTCCTCTTAAAGGCGAGATCACCACTTCTTGAAGTCGAGCAAGCTCAAGTCCATGAGTTGCCATGCTTCATCATCATCAAGACAACTAAGGTTCTTTTGTTGATAGTTCTTTCTTCCTCCGTAGATGTTGTGTTGAAGGCATTAGTGAAGGATGCTGAAAGTGTCAAGACGAAAGCATTAGTGAAAGGTGCTTATCGTCCGTGTCAAAAGCATTAGTGAAGAATGCTAAAGGTGTCAAGACGAAGGCATTAGTGAAGGGTGCCAAGTGTTGTGTCAAAGGCATTAGTGAAGGATGCCTAAGAATCAAATCAAGTGGCATTAGGGAAGAATGCCTAGGTCGTATAATCGATGAGGTGCATCGTTATACATATAAGTATTTGTTTATTTCCAAGGATGGTGATATCCTTGATGGTGTTGTAACAAGGAGTGGATCTCCTTGAGATTAGGTGTTGTGTTGTGATGGGTAGTAGTTCCTCCATAGTAATGGAACTAGGTGCTTAGCCTAGTACCTAATAAAGGGTAGGTGACGTTGTGATAGGATTAGTTCTCCTTGGAGTGAAAGAACTCGGTGGTTAGCCTAGCATCGTATAAAGGGTAGGCGACGTTGTGTTAGGTGTGGTTCGCCTTGGTCTAAAAGAACTCGGTATTTAGCTTTGTACCGGGAAAAGGTGTAAGCGACGTTGTGAAGGCTTCTTTGCCATAAGGAGATTGGTGTAGTTTTTACGAACTCTCGAGTACGTGACTCGGGGAGTGGAGTAGGGCAAGGAAGGTGTCCTTGTAGCCGAACCACTATAAATACTTGTGTCGTGGTGATGTGCTTCTTACCCTTTATCTTTCATTACACGCTTATATATCTATCTATCAACGTCCAACATAAACAACCAAATAGATTGACATAAGTCGATCTAAATATTTAAAAGGAAGTTTTAAATTGGTAAAACTATTCAACCCCCTTCCAGTTTTCCACAATTGGTACCAGAGCTTTGTTACCAAGTTTTTTAGAGTATGTTGTACTTTAAAAACTTGATACGGTCCGTGTATGTTTGAAAACTACAAAGAAGGATTTTTTTAGTCATGTTTTAAAAATCATTATAATTTTTATTGTTGGACAATGATAGAATGTTCTAAAATTTTTCTTGTTAAGTATTCTCCATAATTAGATTAAGGATTACCAAGAAGATCATGAAGAATCTATCTAAATATTTCTTTTCGCAAAAAGAATGTTTAGTATTGTCCTTCTCACAATATGAATCTGGCGATTCCAAGAAGATCACAAAACATCTAAATACTTCTTTTCTTAAAAAGAATATTTAGCAAAGGATTTGGGTATCTTAGAAGATCATGAAGTATTTCGCGTTTATGGTTTCTAAAACCATAAAAAGGGAATATAGCAAATGTATGTTCTCTTAGTTACAATTATTAGTTAAAAGACATGCTAAATTGCTTGTGGATAAAATGGTGATATAGGCTTCTATCTTATAATAAGCATAATATGGAAAGTGTTTTGTTGATTTTTTTTCTTTGAAGTTTTGTTGTTAAATATCTTGTTAATCAAGCTTGAATAAAGATAAAAATGGATAATATAACTTCACTAAAAAGTCTACAAAAGTTAAACCTTTTCGTCGGGTCAAAATATGCATTTTTGTAATTCTGTGTCAGATCCGCGGATCCCTCAGGTTAGACTTGACGGATCCCTCAAGCAAGGGATGCGTGGGATCCATGGTACGTAAGACGCTTTTTGTCGAATTTCAAAAATTCACAACTAATTAACCGTAAGTCGTTAGAAGTCGTGCCACCTATCGTTTTAAAGGTATTTGAGTCTACTTTCATTTAAAAATGATTTCACAAACTGATTCAAAATAAAAATTTACAGAATCATTGATTTATAGTAGAAAGTCATTTTTCGGTCATAACTATTGCACAAACTTTCGATCTAATTGGAGACGGATGTTTTCATCTTTGAATAACAAGGTGTCTTCTTTTGAAATTAAGGTTTTGATCATATTTATAAAAGAAAATAATCAAGCTTGGTATACATGTTTATATTTAACACAAAGCGATGAAAAGAACTTTCGTATGCTATGCTAAATGATAAATTGTCTTCCTTGCATTACTTGATTATTTGCTTATTTCAAATAGCTTTTGTGCTTGTTTGATTGGATAACATATGTGGTTTCTTTACCTTGCTATTTAGTCTCTTTCTTGTCGATTTAGTAATATTCTAATAATCAATGTGCTATTTGAAGGAGTGTTTGGGATAACATCTAAGTTGTGTCGAAAATGTTAGTTTAAATACTTAGATAAGTCATATAAGTTGAAAAATGCTTAAAACATGTAATACACTAAAATGGCTTTTTGATTGAGTTTATCATGTGTGCAACATAAATGTTTTATGTGCTTATATGATTTCTTGATTTCATATTTTCTTGTATCGTTTTCTAAAAACAACAAGAATGTACATCGGATCATAACCTACACTTGTGTTGATGATGTACTCTCCCGTTTTCCTTTTCATGATCGCTCTCCAAGCATCATAGTAGGATTGACAACTTGATTATTTCATCCGATATACTCAAGTAAATTATTTTGCAACGCAAATATAATTGTTCATATCCGAAAGTCCAAACTCAAGCTTTCCAACAACATATGTTGAACTAGCTCTCCAACCATTTTTATTTTTATTTTTTTCACCTTAATTGTTTCAAGTATAATATTAATAAAATCGAAGCAAAGTATCATCATTGTTACTTTTCGATAGGCCATTGTAGGAACATAAATTTTCCTAACTTGAGAATGAATACTGGAGAACTTATTGCACTAGAAACTCAATTTGACCTAACGGTTGAATTGCTTCCTTGATAGAAGTTGGGTATGTGGAATCGCCAGTAAAAATGGTCGTGTTTAGCCGTAATTAAGCACCGCTAGTAATAGTCTCATATTCATTCTCTCACTTGAGAAATTTATACTCCTATGTTTTCCTAAAGTAAGTTTACAATGGAAATACTTTGCATTGTCTTAGGATTTTAATCAACCAAATTGCAAAATTGATTTTTCTTTTAATCACAACCACTTGCCTCATCAAGCGATTATCTTTCTTTGATCGAGAAGAGCTACATGACTTTATGGACGAAGGTCATTGTATGCTAATCACCATCCGTAATGACTATACATAGTTCATTACTTCCGTTGACCAAAACAACAACTCCACCTTCCGGATGAAGTCTAGGATTGTCTTGAGCTAGCACCTCACTACTCTATTGTCTTGAACACTATCATATATGTTTTCTTACATACCTTGCACGTCATTGTTAATACAAACGATTTACTAATCTAGATCGTAAATATGTTTTGAGCCTCTTGAATAGTGTTTGTTAAGTTTGATAAACCTCTATGTTATTTGTGAGCTAGATCTCATATTAATTACTTATGTGCTATTCTTACATGCTCTCATTGCTATGTTTTACTTGTATACATATATGCTTGCTGTAATAAATCATTAGTTTCCAAATTCGATACATAGAGCAAACTTGTGCAACCCTTGCACACCTTTTGTAAAGGTGCTGTTTTGCAGGGAGACGGATCCCTAAGTTTGTGCTAGACGGATCCCTAATCTTAGGGAACCGTGGGATCCGGGCAAACAGAAATGCAGTTGCAATCATTATATTTCAAAACATGTCTTTAGATCACTTCACATCACACTAAGCAAAACATAGTGTCTTAGGACAAATTGAGTCCTTATCAAGCTGAGTAAAAGTTTCATACTCACGCATAATTCACTTAGATCACACTCAAGGTTCTTGTAGATCTATCGTTTCATCAAAACTCATTACTCTTCTGCTCCTATACTCACACATGAGTCCTCACATGTTAATACATCTAGCTTTAGAAACCTTTCAATTTTAGCAAATTGAGTATAGTCATCCTTACCTCAAAATAAGTCGAAATGGGTCAAATTCTAGCTTTTCCATCTTAAGCTTTTAGGATATCCTCCAAAACACTATCTTAAGCTACTATCTGGTCTCTAGGACCATTTATCTCCATTTGACACTTCCAAGTTTTTAGTGTCATCTTTGTTTATTCATTGGTACTCATAAAAGTTCCAATTTCTTCCATAAGAGGCAATCATTAGCTACATCGCTCATTGCCCTTGAACATTTAAGTACCTGTTCATTTAAGATACTTAGGAGGACGGAAACACTCAAGATGTTATAGGCCTTAGATCTTAGAGACATCAATCTTACCCTTTCCTAGCTGCTGAAAGCCGAATCCCTAGGATTAGCCTAGACGGATCCCTCATTGGAGGGAACCGTGGGATCCGTATGACATATTCATGTCAACTCTACCTAAAACAATCATTTCAAGCTCATCTTGCTAACTTGAACACTCCATCTCATCTTAATTAAGATCCTAGATCAATACAACTCTGATGTTGATTCTTGTTTACGTTAATCATCACATTCCAAAGAATCTTAGTGGCTTAAGTCTTGAATGTACTTACCAAATCTTTTCCTTTATAAGTAATCTTGTTAGAATCCCTTAGTCATCAAACACAACATAATTCTCAGCATTTAGAAACATTCTCTTTAGTCATTTCATCATGAGAAAAGCTCCTAGTGCTAACTCATCCACCCAAGAAACTTGCTCGTGTTGTACACGAAATCTCCTCAACCGAATCATCTCCGGTTAAACCCACAAATGCTAGGATTTCCCCTCCACTAACTCAACCAATCAAAGCAATCCCTAAAAGGATAGTTCCCACAAAACTACCTATGCCAAACACCACCATACCTCCTAAACCAAACAATCACATTTCCACTAAACCATCACCATTGGTTCCTAAAGCTATCTCATTTCTTCCACCACCACTACCTAGCCATGACAAAGATTGTTATCATTGTCAACATGTTGAAAGTTTGATACATGAAGTACGAGAAGATCAACGTTTCATGATCTATCACCTCCTCGAACGTTTCGACGAGATTAAACCTAATCAAAATTGAGCTAGAAGATTTTAGTGGTGTCCTAGTATCAAGTGTGACTTAGATAAATCTAGTAATTCCAAGTCATGTATTACTCATTTTCTTAGTTTTTTTAGTCATGTATATCATATCTCTAGTTTTATTAAATAAAAATTACATGCTACTTGCTATATTTAGGTATATGATTATGTTGTATAATGCATATCTCACTTTTGATGATAACATTATTTGTTATATCACCATTGCCGAAATTAGTCATCAGCAAGACGGATCCCTTAAATTTGCCTAGACGGATCCCTACAAGGAGGGAACCGTGGGATCCGTGAGACAGAAAACTATTTTTCTACTAATATGAGTCATATTTGCAGGAAATTATGCATTATACTAGTTTTCTAACCTTTGTTTTGTAGTTATTCAATTTACACATGAAGACTTTGACACCCTAAAGCTAGGGGGAGCTTTATGTCAAAGCAATACATTACAAAAATTACTTGCAATATTAGGATTACATTTCATGGCGTCCCTTTGCAAGGTTGCAATAATCAGGGGAGCATATTCAGTCACATAGGCGAAATCTTTTGCAAACTTAGGTGCAAATGAACTAGCTTAGTATTAATTTTTCTTGGCCCCTCACATAGGGATGGACTCGTCAAAGGGGAGTTAAGACGAGATCCTTTCCCGTTACTTGCTCTCTATTTTTTTTCTTCACATGTTTTTATTAAAACAATGTGTTAGTTTCCTTTCGAAGCTTTTTTTGTTTCGACAAAAAGGGGGAGAAGAAAGTAAAAACTACAAACTCAAAGTTCTATGAATTTTAGTTTTTCCTTAAAATAATTTTATGTTTTGTCATCAACAAAAAGGGGGAGATTGTTAATACAAATAAGCCGTAAAAATGTTTATTTATATTTTACGATCTTCTAATGTTTTATCGATAACAAACGTAAAATCATTTTTACGAAACAAATAAAATACGTAAATAGTTTGATTCAATAGTTTTCTAACACACTAACGTTTTCACATAAAACACTAAAACAAGTATAAAGTGTTTTTTATGATTTAGATACATATGTACAACAACTAGTGTTTACATATTGGGCTAACTAGGTATATACTAAAATGGGTAAAACAAGTATATACTAAATGGGTAAAAACTAGCAAATGGTATTGACCCATAACCCATGGTTTTGTCTAAACCACTTAGCCAAGTTCAATGTATTCTAGAGATACATTGTATTTAGAAAGAAACCCATGGATCAAACCATAACCCATGACCCATGACCCATAACCAAAATTACCCATGGGCAAAGAGGAGCGTCCCACGGATCCCTAGCCTTACGCTAGCCGGATCCCTTGTGGAAGGGATCCGTGGGATCCGGGGAACAGTAGAATTTTTCCTCTATAAACAGTGAGCCATTTCTTCATTGTTTCTCACCCCTTTCTAACATACTTTCCCCTAGAGTTGAAAACTCTCTAACCTCAGATCCAAGAGATCTATGTAGTTTGTCTTTTGTTTTTGTGTGATTCTCTAGGTTCCTCTTAAAGGCGAGATCACCACTTCTTGAAGTCGAGCAAGCTCAAGTCCATGAGTTGCCATGCTTCGTCATCATCAAGAAAACTGAGGTTCTCTTGTTGATAATTCTTTCTTCCTCCGTAGATGTTGTGTTGAAGGCATTAGTGAAGGATGCCGAAAGTGTCAAGACGAAAGCATTAGTGAAAGGTGCTTATCGTCCGTGTCAAAAGCATTAGTGAAGAATGCTAAAGGTGTCAAGACGAAGGCATTAGTGAAGGGTGCCAAGCGTTGTGTCAAAGGCATTAGTGAAGGATGCCTAAGAATAAATCAAGTGACATTAGGGAAGAATGCCTAGGTCGTATAATCGATGAGGTGCATCGTTATACATATAAGTATTTATTTATTTCCAAGGATGGTGATATCCTTGATGGTGTTGTAACAAGGAGTGGATCTCCTTGAGATTAGGTGTTGTGTTGTGATGGGTAGTAGTTCCTCCATAGTAATGGAACTAGGTGCTTAGCCTAGTACCTAATAAAGGGTAGGCTACGTTGTGATAGGATTAGTTCTCCTTGAGGTGAAAGAACTTCGTTGGTTAGCCTAGCACCGTATAAAGGGTAGGCGACGTTGTATTAGGTGTGGTTCGCCTTGGTGTGAAAGAACTTGGTATTTAGCTTTGTACCGGAAAAAGGTGTAAGCGACGTTGTGAAGGCTTCTCCGCCATAAGGAGATTGGTGTAGTGTTTACTAACTCTCGAGTAGGTGACTCGGGGAGTGGAGTAGGGCAAGGAAGGTGTCTTGTAGTCGAACCACTATAAATACTTGTGTCGTGGTGATGTGCTTCTTACTCTTTATCTTTCATTACACGCTTATATATCTATCTATTAACGTCCAACATAAACAACTAAATAGATTGACATAATTCGATCTAAATAATTAAAATGAAGTTTTAAATTGGTAAAACTATTCAACCTCCCCTTCTAGTTTTCCACAATTGGCATCAGAGCTTCGTTACCAAGTTTCTTAAAGTATGTTGTACTTTAAAAACTTGATACGATCCGTGTATGTTTGAAAACTACAAAGAAGGATTTTTTTTAAGTCATGTTTTAAAAATCATTATAGTGTTTATTGTTGGACAATGATAGAATGTTCTAACATTTTTCTTGTTAAGTATTCTCCATACTTGGATTAAGGATTACCAAGAAGATCATGAAGAATCTATCTAAAGATTTCTTTTTGCAAAAAGAATGTTTAGTATTGTCCTTCTCACAATATGAATCTGGAGATTCCAAGAAGATCACAAAGCATTTCATCTAAATACTTCTTTTCTTAAAAAGAATATTTAGCAAAGGTATGATCGCTAATAATTTACTTTTGATTTTATTATTGTTAAAATCTTAGTCGCATGATTTATATCTATTAGTAATTACTTAAGTAGTTATCTATATTATAGTCATCATCAAGAATAGTATTCTTTGACTAAGTTGTATAGACTACGCTACCAACTCATAATAATGATATCTTGGTTATTCGATAGCCTCAATCATTATTCATCACAAAGGGTTTATTGACACTTCATCTATGTCAATAAATATCCATGTAAAACTTCTTATATTATGATAAAATGAGATTTTATTATAATATTTGAAAAGCTTCCCAAGAATTATGACTAATTCTTAAAAAGGGAACCACGTCTAATAAGAATAGTATTAAAATCTTCAAAACCTCAAATCACAAGTTTTAGAGCCTTAACATCAAAACACATGCCGGATCCCTACGTTTACACTAGCCGGATCCCAAATGAGAGGGATCCACGGGATCCGTGCAACATAAGACTGCTTAAATTAAAGAATGATCACTGTGGATGTTCCACAATTATACTCACCTCAAAGACTCACGAACAAGAACTCAACTACTATTCAAAGGAGCAATTTGATCATTCCTCTCAAGCTTAACAATCACTTGTGTAAGTATAATCTTCACTACATTGTTAATTTATTTCCTTGATTTCTAGGATTACAATTTCTTCATCTTTAAGAGTTGGGTTCAAATGGGTTTATCATAATTTGTCACCACATTGTTTTCTAAGATAATCTAAATCAAAGAATTAACATTGTTAATACAAATTAAACACATTTCTTGAATTCAACAAAGATGATGAAAGTAAAATTGTGATCAAACCCTCTAAGTTACTATTCATAATTAACACCACATTGTGGTTGTATTGTTTAGGAACAATCATGCCAAGTAACAAGCAACAAGATTACCAAGACACCGTTCACTACATACCCATGTACCATAGGAAAGATGGACTAAGTCCGGATGATAGGAAAGCCTTTAAGATGCTTGAAAGAAGACTCTTTCACGAAGGTAGAGTTGTTGAACCTTCATTTATTGCAAATACCGACATAAGGGAAGTGTTTGGAACTATTGGGTTTGATTGTCTATTGGACATAGACGAACAAATTTTCCCGGTCTTTGTACTTGAGTTCTACAAGACCATGAGAATAGTTAGAAATGAAGATGGGTCCATCTCGATCGCCTTGATCATCAATGAGCAAAATTTTAGTCTTTCACTTGTAGAGTTTGGAATAATTATAGGGGTTCCATACCAAGGTGTTTGCATGTACTCCAATGAATGGTCTTTGGAACAACTACACACAATGGTTGATCATCATGCTATCTACCACTCTTTGATCCCGGAAGCAACCACGGTGAGAGACACCGTGTTCCAACCAAGAGCATCACCATCAAGAGTCACTAGGAACTCGAAGGTGATCTATAGGGATCCTTTCCAAATGGAGCTTTCGGAAATGTATCCATTGTATAGGAAATGGGAGAATGTGGTGAGGGAGAATGTGGTGTGTCTAGTTGGAAACAAGGATCACCCCAACGCTTGTCTAAGCTTCATGATCTATTGCCTAGTGACCGAGACTCGTTTCAACGTTGCTTACTACATGATCAAAAGAATGGAAAGTGTAAGAAGCATGGACAAAATGGTACTCCCATACGCGATGCTTCTAACCCGTCTTGCTAAATTCATCTTTGCATTAGACCCTTCTCCACAATCCTATGATCATAGCTTTTGCAACAAAGTTATGGTACCATTAACCGAGGGTAGAACAACAAGGTTTATGGTGGAAGGCAAGAGGCCTCACCCACCCACGGATTCCTCGGATGAAAGGGAGAGACAAGGAGGAGGTGAAGGAAGTAGTAGCAATCCACTTGGAAATACCGATCTTGACCCCTTGGACTACATTAACCAATTGCCAAACATTCCTAATGAATCACCCGAATGGCAACAAACCAAGGGAATCTTCAAGTGCTTCGCCAATTTCTTGAGGAAGAAGAAGTGAAGATGGTATGATAAAGAGTGGAGGACGGGTGAGGACGTGATGGAGAAGAGAGGTAAGGTCATAGGACCTAAATTTGTGATGAACAATTTCAAACAATGGTTTGTAACACTTTAAACTATGCTTGTAGCACTACAAGAAAAAGGGGGTTTTTAGGACGAAACTTTTTGGAACGGTCAAATAATCGTGCCAAATACGCGTAATTGGCACTTGTGGGGTAACCGTGACAAAAAGTAGGTATTTGGGACGGCTATTAAGAAACTGTTCCAAATACATTTACATTTGGAACGTTTTCTAATAATGGTGCCAAATACATGTGTATTTGGAACAGTTTGAGTTATCTGTGCCAAATACTTAAGTATTTGGGACGGTTGGTACCATTGGTGCAAAATTTTTATATGTATTCTAACGCTATCTACATCGTTGGTACCAAATACTCATGTACCTTGAATGGTTGGTACTTAACGGTCTTGAATACCTATATGTATTTCAAACAATATCCAATGCTAGTGTCAAATACTTATGTATTTGGAACAATTTTTATAGTTTGTGAAAAGTAAAAATGTATTTGAAGCGATTTTTAATTGTGTTTAGTTCTTATGTATTAAGACATCTTTAAAAAAACTGACCCAATTTACACTTTTTCTCTGGATGTGTTGACTATATTATGTTTTTATTATCTTGGATATCAAATAAAATTTATATTCATTTTTATTAATTTAGTCGAATATTCGATAGCCCTTCGTCATTAACTTTTAATCTGTATAATTAATTTATATATCAAAATCCATCATATTACTTAAGATGCATTGCCTTCTAATTTTTTGTGAGTTGACATTTGTTGTTTCTTAAATATTTTTTTTCCTTTTATGGTCAAGTTAAAACCAATCATATTATATAAAAGACTAATAAAAAAATGATTGCTTAGGTCATTTATGCTCAAGTTACTTGGTGAGACATGTCTTTGACTCAAATGTACGTGTTAGAATGATGTGAACTTCTTATCTTATTCAATATTATTAATCAACTATTTAGAGTACATGAGATATCAACGGTAAACGCTAATGGGTATCGGCTGGTTGCATAATTGAACCGATCCCACTAATAATTATTTGTCATTCGCTAATACTCCTCAGTAATTTGAGTGTGAAACTTGTAAAGCTCGAACATGAGTGTAAACTATAAACAAAACACAAAAAAGATAGTTATCTTGCTAATGAATCCAAACTTTGATAAAAACCAATCGCAGAGATAATAACGTAATTGGAAAAAATTATTGATGATTGTTTGGAATTATAAGGGCGTTATAGATCGCAAGAAAAAAGAGCCATTGTGAATTTGGAAAACATACCATTGTTTATTTAAACAATCGGTGTCTATGATAGAAAAACATAAAGACTAAGTTTTTCTCACTAAATCTCTTCCTTTATCTTCATTAGCTAAATGCACCCGGAACATAAAGTTGTTTTCGCTTTCTAGATTTTTGAAAAGCAAATTTTTTTCTAAGAATAGTTTGGGGTGCGTTTAGTTGGAGAAAAAAAAAATCTTTTTTTCTATCTCTAGTTTTCTAAAAATTTGGAAGGACAATTTATTTTCACAAAACACTTGAAAATATAGAAAACGCGTTTAGTTGATGTTTGCATTTTCTATTTTGAAGAAAGGGAGGGAGGGTTGTGGGTTACAAAGGAAAACAACTATTTTTTTTGTAAATTTAACCTTTGTTATTTCGACTATGCTCGGCTCATCTAGAGGGAGCTAGTTGAGTTGGTCAATGGTAAGACTAAGCCGTCAAAGAAGGACAAGATCATACCATTCGTGATATTCATCAAGCTTTTCATTGAAGCTTTGATGCATAACCAATGTATTACAACAAGACCCGAATAACCAAATTATGAAGACCAATTCATGCACGTTCTAAAGATTGATCCAAAGGCGAATTTCATTTCCATTACCGAGAACGCCATTAGTTAAAACCGATATATTTTGATAGTTAATTTCAATTTTTTACCTAGTTCTAAAGTGCTTTTTATGGGTGTGTTTGGTAAAAATAGCAATAACAATGAGGAGAGCAACAAGTAATAGTAGTAAGAAGTAGTTGTGTTTTTATATAAAAATGTTTGATTTCTAACTATAGTTGAAATCATAATGTGTAAAATAGCTCATAAATGCTACTTCATGTAGTTTTGGAAAATGAGCATTTCAAAAAAAGATAAAGTTACTTGTTGCTTGCCAAATGAGCATTAAAAATTAGAACGCTCAACACTCACCGGTCCTAAATACTCACAAATGCTTTGTGCCAAACACACCTCTATGAGCACTTGCTTTAAATTTCGTATTTGAGGTTTTTAATATAAAAATATACTAACTTCACATCGCTATTTAAACGTTTTTCATAATTTTTACCCAAATATTTGATTTCCCTTCCTCTAAAATTAACTAGCGGGAATTTTCCCTCCATCCTTTTCACCAAAAAATTTAAACCCACTACCATTTCATTTTATGTCCAATAACAAACACTAAGTACAATTCATCTCTTTCAAAAAGCCTCTACTCCCACCATCTGCTAACGATTCATCTTTCTGGTATGGTTTTATGTTTAGTAATGGTTTATTTTATGTAATGTTTATCTAATGATTAATTAACAAATATTACTTGTTTAATATTGTGAAAAGAGGTAGATTATAATTTTGAGTTTATTGTTGCTACATCTGAAGTAAGTGTATATATGATGAATTCGAATGACCCTCTCAATGACCCGTATACAATGACCCTCTCAAGTCTCAACGCAAAACTTTTTGTCCCGTGTTGGCTTATTAAACAGTACATGATTCGCCCAATATATTCAATCAATGAAGGCAATAGGTTTAAAATGAGATGTTAAAGTTTGGTTGTTGACGGGAACAAAGGGAGTATTGCAGATTATGGTCATGAACTTGATTAGACACCTATAAAAACATGCAAAGTTAGATTTTTGAAAGCTACCATATTAGCATCAGTTAGACACTTGCATTTCTATGTTCAGTAGACTTATAACCAGCATAGATTAGATACTTAAATAAGTTGTTTGTGCGTTTAATTGATCATTTTAACATGCATAAGGATGCTAATTGATAACAGACAAGGATTTAAACTATGATGATTTGGCTTGATTAAGCGACTCTTGAAAATGACACGTCCCATGTTTGATGCTGATTGACTTAATTACAAGTGCTTGATACTACTATTCTATCTTTATGTGTTTTTTTGCTCTTTCATTATGGATAATGGTGTTATCCTTTGCTAATGAGTTAAATATACTACTATTTCAATAAACCAAGAACGAGAAACATATATTAAGATGAATAAATAAAGACGTGTATAAGATTTGGCCAAACTCCGACTTGTTGAATTTAGGGTAGAATTGACATTTATTGGTTGTTGCTTTACGAATGGAAGGCCCGATTGATTAAGCTTGTGGTTATTGTCAGGCCCTGAGTTGCATCAACTCTTGAAATGGCCAAGATCTCTCCCTTTGGAGGATGAACGGGTTCGCTTGATGTACAAGGTATAAATTTGAGGTTTTAGTTATTAGAAACTGTTATGAACTAGCTGTGTATATATGCATGTGTATTGAACTTGTTACCAAGCGAACCAATGACTAAACTTATTGGTTTAGGTTGGGCTTGAGTTGGAAAGAAGCTTTGGGGGAAAGGCATCAGACATTGTCGAGTCTTGTGGAAAATCAGCTACAAAGACATATCTACTATTGCATGTCACTCCTATGGTACCCATATTTATACCTTTTCGTGCTACATTAATTGATATATAAAAAGACATTGGACATAAATCACTGATATGGTGTAGGTTTCTAGAACCACACAAAGGCACAAAAGTCACCAGTGTTCTTGTATAAAAGAGCTCAGATATTTGTTATCGATATGTGGGGTGCATTTAAGGGTCAAGGATACAGGGAGTTTAGTGATGCAGGTTCAATCACTATATTTGGGACTACATTGTACGCTAAAGGATTCTTCAGCTGACTTAGGTATTGAAATTGAACCCATTTGACCCAACTTGTTTTGAGTTTGAAACATTTGACCTGATTTATAAATTGTATACCCTTTCTATTGCTATTTTCTATATCTAACTTTTTTCTAGTTTCATAGATATTTCTAATGTTGGAATATTATATTATGCAGGGTTTACGATGAAGATGTGATCCGATGAGCTTTATTCATTTCCGTTAGTAATAAACCATTTTAGTGATTTATATTGAGTGCTAGTTACGACTTTGTGATTCTAAAGACCATTGTTTACATGGATGTTGTACATATTGTTTTTTACTTTACGGTATTCAAGTGATCATGTTGACTTGATTTTATTGATGATTAATAAAAGTCGAGTTCAGTTTATTTTTGGCTTCGTTTGAACTATATTTGCAAAATTTTGAGATGGTTGGTTGATATGATGACTAATTGAATGCAAAAGCGTGCCAAATGACTTTTATAATGAACTCAAAAATGTGCCAAATGTTTTTTAGTAAGGCGGATAAAAAGTGCCAAATACGTTTGGCACAAAAAATGAAAACCATTCCAAATACGTTTGTCACGGTAAATAAAACCGTCCTAGTTAATTTTGGCACGGTAATAAAAACTGTACCAAATAAGCATTCGGCACAAAAAATGAATTGGTACTAATTACGCATTTGGTACGGGATAAAAACGTGTGACGAATGTCCATTTGGAATGGAAGATCATCAACCGTGCCAAATACCTCACTCATGGCACCCCAAAGTTAAACCATCCCATGAACCGTGCCAAATACTATTTAGCACTGTTTCAACTCGACCCAAATGTATTTGGCACCCTCATATTTAGGACGGAGCCAAAATCGTGCCAAAGCCGTGCCAAATAGCATTTGGCACGGGTTTTTAAGTATTTGGCACGATTTTCCACCCTCCCAAATACCAGTTTTTCTTGTAGTGTAGTATGTAGGTACCGCCATATCTTGGCACTAAACAATTCTAACTTAGGAATTTGAAGAATGAGATTTTACGACCCCTTGAGTGGTCGTCGTCACTCATTCTAGGAACTTTAGATCTTCCTACTTTGCTATACATTATATTTGTTGTGTTCTTGCATTTAGTCCCCATAAGAACAACTAGGAGAAGCATTTACTAAAAAGTGCAAAGTTGCACATTTGCTTTGAAAAGCCGATGCGTCGCAAGAGGCGGATCCCAACATTTGAACTAGTCGGATCCCTCCCAGAAGGGAACCGCGGGATCCTGACCTCTGCTAAGCAATACAGACTTACTTACATCAAAATAGCTTACTAGATCACCTCACACTAGTCAAACATAAGATACTAGAGCCAACTAAGTCTTCCTCAAATAGTTGAAAGTCTCACACTCATCCATGGCTTACCTAGGATATATTTCAAAACGTTTTTGATTTATCAACTCGTCAAAACTCACCATAACTCCGCTCCAACACTCACACATTATTTATCACATCTGATAGCACTTAGTTAGGTATATCCATCAATTTTAGCAAATTGATTTTAATCAACTTTTGACTCAAAATTAGGCTCAAAACTAATTTTTCATTTTTTCTTTATTTTTAAAGATTTTAGTAATTTTCTCTTAGATCATCATCTGACTTCTAGGATTTGTTACAACCATTTCTCTGTATCAAATTAAATAGTATCCTTGTCAAACACATAATTAGACTACCTAAAGTCAATTTTCTTACCCAAAATCATCATTAAGCACCATCACTCATTATGGTTGAGGATTTGAGATATCCAACAGCTAAAGACTTCAAAATTAAGTCAAAACTTCGAAATCCATTAAAAGCAAACCTTACAAAAGCATAAACATTTCTCCTAGAACTCGCTGACGGCCGGATCCACAGTCTTTAACAGACGGGATCCAGTAGCGAAAAGCCTAAATCAGCTTTCATATTCAATTTTAAGTCACCTTTTGGTTATCTAACCACTTTTAGCATTCATTTATTATCCTCCTAGAGCTGATCAACATCCTAAGTGCATGCTTAATCTTCTAAGTGGCCAAGAATTTAATTTCCTAATTCAAATTATCCTTTATAAACCAAACAACCTTAGGGTTAAGGCACCACTCTCACTTACCTCTCAAAAATCAGCAACTAGTAGTTTATATTAGCATCATCATCACTATGACAAAGGATCTTAGTAACAACTCCTCAACCATAGGATCATCCAAAAGAAAGGGTCAAATGATCCATGAAATCTCATCCACCGAAACATCTCCCATTAGAGATAATAATGTTAGAATCCCACCTCATCAAACTCATCCAACAAATGCTAAGAGAACCGCAAGGATTAGCATCAAACCTTTCGGACTAGAAAAAGGATTATCTAGTTCAAAACTAAACATGGCTAGTTCTAGCAAGCCGTCACAACCCTCATTCCTTGAGCATGGACTACACTCCTTGAATGAGCCTCTTCCTCATCCAAACATCTACTCATTGGATCATTCACCACCAAGAACCTCTCATTCACCAACCTTTTCATTGAATAGGGAACCACCAACAACACTAACTAGTCCATCATGGGAAACAAGGAACAATCAAGTACTTGATCATATGGAAGAATTTCCATTACCACCCTCATTTTTAGAACCTCATCCCACTTCTCAAAATGAAGACCCACAATCACACATAGAGCCTCCTCAAAATATCCATATCCCTCCGGTTCCAAACCAAGACAATAATTGTCCAAATTGTCTAATCACTCAAGGACTTGTTCAAGAAGCACGAAATGAGATACATTTCATGTTTAATCATCTTCGTGCAAAGTTGGATCAAATCAACAAGTCCACTCATCCCTAGACTCAAGCACATTGTCGCTTTTTAAGTCTAGTAACTAGTTAGCATTGGTAGTACTTATATGGCTAGATCATTCTCTTAGTTTCAGAGATTTGTTTGAATATCTCTTGTTTTATTGAATGAATATCTATATGCCATAATTGGTTTGTGTTTTGTGCTTGCTATATCATATACATATTTCTCCTCTTCATTAGCATTGTTTGGCATATCTTCATTCTTTGAAGAAAATATCACCAGACAGCCGGATCCCAAGAAATGGCCTAGACGGATCCCTCCATCAAGGGAACCGTGGGATCCGTGCTTCAAAAGCACAAATTTATACTAACTTGAGTTTTATTTGCAGGAAATTATGCACTATACTCTTGTTTTCTAACCTTTATTTTGTAGATTTTCAAAATACACATGAAGATTTTGACACCATAAAGCTAGGGGGAGCTTTGTGTCAAACTATACATTGCAAATTCATTTGCAATTTAATCCTTATTTGGATTACTCTTCATGATAGCCCATTGCTAAATTGCAATTTTCAAGGGGGAGCATTTTCTTTTCGTCACAAGGACGAACCAATTGCAAACATAGTTGCAACACATTAGCCCACTTATTTTTATGTACTTGACGCCCTCACAAGGGATGGACTCGTCAAGGGGGAGTTAAGACGAGTACCATTCCCGTCACTTGCTCTCTTTACATTTTCTTTTACATATTTTTCTTATAAAAATTGTGTTAGTTTCTTTTAACACTTTTGTTTTCAAAAGGGGAGAAGAAAGTAAAAACTACTAATTCAAATTTTCTACGAATTTAGTTTTTCCTTAAAATAATTTTATGTTTTGTCATCAACAAAAAGGGGGAGATTGTTAATACAAATAAGTCAGAAAACGCTTTATTTATATTTTACGTAATGTTTTGTCGATAACAAACGTAAAATCATTTTAACGAAACAAAAAAAATACGTAAATAGTTTGATTCAATAGTTTCCTAACATACTTACGTTTTCACATAAAACACTAAAACAACCATAAGTGATTTTATGTTTTAGAGATACATATGTACAACAAATAGGGCTAACATATACTAAATGGGTAAAAACATGTATATACCAAAATGGGTAAAAACAAGTATATACTAAATGGGTAAAAACTAACAAATGGTATTGACCCATAACCCATGGTTTTGTCCAAACCACTTAACCAAGTTCAATGTATTCTAGAGATACATTGTATCTAGAAAGAAACCCATGGATCAACCCATAACCGATGACCCATGACCCATAACCAAAAATACCCATGGGCAAAGAGGAGCGTCCCATGGATCCCTAGCTTTGTGCTAGACGGATCCCTTGTGGGAGGGATCCGCGGGATCCGGGGAACAGTAGAAAATTTCCTCTATAAATAGAGAGCCATTTCTTCCTTCCAGCTCACCACTTTTCACACATACTTTCTCCAAGTATTGTACCTCTCTAACCTCATATCCAAGAGATCTATGTAGTTTGTCATTTGTTTTTGAGTGATCTTCTAGGTTCCTCTTAAAGGCGAGATCACCACTTCTTAAATTCGTGCAAGCTCAAGTCCATGAGTTGCCATGCTTTGTCATCATCAAGACAACTGAGGTTCTCTTATGGATTGTTCTTTCTTCCTCCGTAGATGTTGTGTTGAAGGCATTAGTGAAGGATGCTGAAAGAGTCAAGACGAAAGCATTAGTGAAAGGTGCTTAACGCCTCGTCAAAAGCATTAGTGAAGAATGCTAAAGGTTTCAAGACGAAGGCATTAGTGAAAGGTGCCAAGCGTTATGTCAAAGGCATTAGTGAAGGATGCCTAGGAATCAAATCTAGTGGCATTAGGGAAGAATTCCTAGGTCGTATAATCGATGAGGTGCATCGTTATACATATAAGTATTTGTTTATTTCCAAGGATGGTGATATCCTTGATGGTGTTGTAATAAAGAGTAGATCTCCTTAAGTTTAGGTGTTGTGTTGTGATGGGTAGTAGTTCCTCCATAGTAATGGAACTAGGTGCTTAACCTAGTACCTAATAAAGGGTAGGCGACGTTGTGATAGGATTAGTTCTCCTTGGAGTGAAAGAACTCGTGGTTAGCCTAGCAAAGTATAAAGGGTAGGCGACGTTGTGTTAGGTGTGGTTAAGCCTTGGTGTGAAAAGAACTTCGGTATTTAGCTTTGTACCGGAAAAAGGTGTAAGCGACGTCGTGAAGGCTTCTCCGCCACAAGGAGATTGGTGTAGTGTTCTGAACTCTCGAGTAGGTGACTCGGGGAGTGGAGTAGGGCAAGGAAGGTGTCCTTGTAGCCGAACCACTATAAATACTTGCGTCATGGTGATGTGCTTCTTACTCTTTATCTTTCATTACACGTTTATATATCTATCTATCAACGTCCAACATAAACAACTAAATAGATTGACATAAGTCGATCTAAATATTTAAAAGGATGTTTTAAAATGGTAAAACTATTCAACCCGCCCTTCTAGTTTTCCACAGATTCTTGTCTACTGCACACACTCCATAAATGCTTTGATAGCAGAACTTCATTCCAAATACACGAATCCTTTAACCCCAATCCCCCACAATCTTTTGGCATACATACCACTTTCCAAGCCACCTTGGCTTTCCCTTTACTACCCTCATTGCCTCCTCCCCATAGGAAACCCTTCTATACACTCTCAATCTCCTTCATAATACTAACAGGGATAAGGAAAACAGAAGCCCAATAAATGTGAATAGTAGATAAAACAGACACTATGAGCTGCAACTTTCCTGCATAAGATAGTATCCTGTTTTTCCAGCTTAGGACCCTGCCTTTAATCTTATCAATAAGTTCTTTGCATTCATCTTTCCTCAACCTTTTAGTGAAAAGGGGAACCCCCAAATATCTCACAGGCAGTTCGCACTCCTTAAATTGGATAATATGCTTAATACTTTCCTTCATATCATTTTTCACACTCCCAAAAAATACTGCACTTTTCCCTTCATTTGGAACTAATCCATAATAGCCACTAAACTCATATAAAGCCTCTTGTATGGTTATCACAGAATCCAAGTCACCATAACACAACACCAATAAATCATCTGCAAAACAGAGGTGAGTTATCTTTTAAAAAAAAAAAAAAAAATATTTGATTTTGTTTAGAGAAAAAATCAATAGATTTATAGATCCATTAAAAAAAAGGCAGTGATGAAACCACCATTGAACAGTAGCTGGAGCTACAAAATCCGGCGTTGCCACTACTGCGACACTACCGCAACAAACTTTGGAGGTACTTTGGCCTCGTAACTGGATATTGTCGGTGACATTGGTGATATGTTTTGGATTGGGGCGATGAAGAGTTGTGGCGACGGACTCATCTAAGAAGAAAAAGAGTGAATGTGAAGTGTATATTAATAGGCTTCTTGTCTCGGGCCCAATGCAAGACAATCCATCATAATCGCATGGGATAACTACACCGAATAACCATCCATAAGGGGACTGGAAACGGGGGTTCGGCATGCTTAGGCATGAATCATGCCGATCGGGGTATGCAATGCCACTAAATCGGCATGGTTCGGTTTGGAGCTTCGGTGTGGGTATTCGGTATTGTTTACCGATTTGGTTTGGAGCTTAAATGTGAACGTTGGATTTTAAAAAGGAGCCGTTGGACAATAAATGGCTTATAGCCATTGCATGCTAAAAAAAATTACTCCCCCTCTATAAATAAACAAACTCAATTCTATTTTTTACCACAAATTCAACCACATCTCTTTACACTTTTAAAAAACATTCTCATGGATCCAAGAAAATCAAGAGGTGGTTCGTCGTCATCCAAAGGCCATGGACGAGGTTCTCGTTCCATTCGTCCACAAATTCAAGCACAACCCGCTCCATACATTCCTCAAATGAGTCCTCCTCAATATTATCCTCAAATGTCTTCTCAGTACTTTCAACCCCAATATTTTCACCAACCACCACCATTGACTCCAACTCAATACACGATGTCCCCTACAAGTGACTTTGACCCGTTCGTTGACTACCGTGACGGTCCTTCGCGGCGTGAACCCGTGTTGAATGAGAGCTACTGCTATATGACTTTGATGATGATGAAGATGATGTGGTTCCCGAAACGCAACAACCAACTCCCATGGGTATATTTTTTTTTGTTAAAATTTTATTTGTTTTAATTTTTATTTGTTAAAATTTTATTTTTTTAGAATATTTATTTGTTAAAATTTTATTTGTTTTAATTTTTATTTGTTAAAATTTTGTGTTTGTTAGAAAATGATGAAGAAATTCAAGAAGTCCAAGAAGTGCAAAAAAGAAGACAATCGAATAAAGCGGAAAAAAATCTTGGGCCCCGTAGAGGCTTTGGCTAAAGCTTGGGTTCATATCTCGACATGTAGAGTCGTTGGGAATGAACAAAGTAGAGATAGTTTTTGGAAAAGAATTCTTGAGCATTTCAAGCAAAATGTGAAAGACACAACTAGATCATTTCATGCCTTGAACACAAAGTGGAAAATTATGAACGGCGAAATGGGTGTCTTTAATGGGCTATACATCCAACAAGTAATTTTTAAACTTTTTACTTTTATAATTGTATACTTTTAATAATTTATACTTTTTACTTTTATAATTGTATACTTTTATTAATTTATACTTTTTACTTTTATTATTGTAGAACCGTATTCGTGAGAGTGGGTGTAGCGATGTTAACGTGATGACAAATGCCTGGCCGATTATTCAAGAAAACTGGCAAGTTGTTTAGTCATATTGATGCTTGGGACATTGTTAAGCAAGAAGACAAATGGTTGGAACAACGGATATATAAGGATCTTCTTCCATTCCGACAAACGAAGAAAAGTCGCCGGGAATACGCTCACTACGAGTCCGCAAGCAATGACAACAACACTGGCCTTCGGATGCGAATGTCGACAACACTCCTATGCAGAAAAGAAAGGCAAAAAGGCCGTAAAGCGATTCGACAATGCATAGTGTAGGCTGCGAGCTTGACACATACACATCAAATAAGACACAACTATTGCGAGGCAGTGGCTGCAAAAGTTGCAAAGAATGAAATGGCCGAAAAGTTCTTGGTGACAAAAATCCGTATCCTTGAAGAAAAGCATATGTTTAGGGCGATGAAATTCTATAAGCGAATCAGACGATAACATAACCGACCCAAATATACTAAGCGTTCACTCTTGACAAACGTGAGCTCATGCGAAATATGGATGGAATTGCGATTTTTAGATATATGTTTTAGTTCGTTGTTTTTATTAATGCGATTTAGTTGATGTAATTTTCTTTTAAGTATTAATAAACTATTATGTTTTTCTAAAATTGTTAAAAAAAAATATAATAAATAAAATGATGAGTTATGGGTTAGGCATGGTTGCCACTAAAAATCTATTGTTAGGTATGAGATTGGTATGAAATGAGATGGAATGATATTATTGGTGGGTGATTAGGCATGAAAAAACTTATTAGCCATGGTTACTACCACCCTAATGACTATACTAAATAGCCACACATAAATGTTCAAAAATAAAAAATAAAAAATAATAAAAACCACACATAATAACGTATCTTACCTCAGCTGTGAAATAATTCCTCATGTGTAAGATAAAATAACCACAAAGAATATACGTATCTTACCTCAGCGGTAGAATCCACACGTTTAAGATAAAATAACCACAAAGAATATACGAATCTTACCTCAGCGGTAGAATCCACACGTTTAAGATAAAATAACCACAAAGAATATACGAATCTTACCTCAACGGTGGAATAAATTCAAATGTGTAAGATAAAATAACCACACCGATACATGAATTTACACAAGTAGCATAAACACCCTTATGTCCGAAAAGTAATGATTTAGTATAATACAACGTATCAAAACAATTTGAGCAATCTTTTCCCCCAAAAAAAGTATGAAAAAATGGCCACAAAACTCACCTTAGTAACGACGTATTCGAGGTATGACAAGGAAGGGAAAACTAGTTCTAAAACACGATAAGTCCTAAATCAATTAGAATAGTTTAATGACAAAGTACTTTCATAAACGTAAGTTCAAAACTATGTCACTTATTAGACTTGTAAACGTGTATGATTCGTTTGAGATCCATATTATATTTCATTTATAGTTGTAGTTATGAAATAGATACTTTGTGAAACTTATATTTACAATGTATATATATATATATATATATATGCTCCGGTTCCATTGAGAATGTTTTATTTTGAGAAGATTGAGAAATCTTTGTTTGAGCAAACTGATTCATGTTTTTGATTTGATTAACAAGTAAACATCATTTTTTGGTGAATCGAATCTATAAATCACAAATTTGATTCACAAATCATTGTTAAAATCGAGTTATGATGATGATTCATTAAATTTGTACAGATGATTCAAATTCTACATATATCATAAAATCGAAAGATTTTAACATTGATTCAAATTTTTTTACACATTTTGAATTTTAATCACACTAAAATGAGTTTTACGCTTGGAAAACATGAATCAAAGTTAAAAATCTATCGTTTTTGAAAACCTTCTCAATCTTCTCAAAATAAAACCTTCTCAATCGATCCGGATTCTATATATATATATATATATATATATATATATATATATATATATATATATATATATAGAGAGAGAGAGAGAGAGTTATGATCAAATAAGAAGAAAAATTAAAATAAGAATGATAAGAAGAAACCACAACCACTGCATTTCCATGCACCTACAAAATAGATCATCTCCCCAACAAATTTCTCCTCTTATTTGAAATGTGTGGCTAGAAATTCTTCTTATTCTTCTTATTTTAGTTTTTCTTCTTACCGGATCACTTCCCGAGATATATATATATATATATATATATATATATATATAGGGGAGGGTTAATGTGAGATCAAACTTAAAGTTGTAAAAATAAGATCAAGTCTAAAAAAACCACTAAAACGTTTATAAATAACAATTTTAGCAATAATACACAAAAATATAATATTTTAATACAAATTAACATTTTAGAAACTAATAACCAAATGATACATGAGTTTGAATTAGTGATACACCTGATACACATTACACTAATAAATATTCTAAAATCTGATACACATACAAAAACCTGATACATGTTACACTTTTAATCAAAGTGTATCACATAGGTTTCGTAAATTTTAAAAATAAATCTATCAAAACTTTAACATTTTTAGTTGTAGCTAATAAAAAAATTATTTTTTTTATAAGAAGAGTGTCACTTGTCAAATTTTAGATTGATCTCATTTTAACAACTTTAAGTTTGATCTTATTTGATATAGATTATATATATATATATATATATATATATATATATATATATATATATATATATATATATATATATATATATATATATATATATATATATATATATATATATATATATATATATATATATATATATATATATATATATATATATATATATATATATATATATATATATATATACTAGATTTAAAGCTACGCCCAACTGGTAATTTGACTATAATTTTTGTTAACATATTTTTCTTTATTGTAAGAAGGTTGTTATCACCGTTAGATAAACCTTCTACCCAATCCTTTTGAAAACAAAATTACGTAATGTTTGTATTAGGAATTTCATCACAGTTTAGAGCATAAATGAGTCAAAAACTATTGAAATAAATTTGATAAAGGAAGTAAATGTCGAGTTTTTCATAGTAACTCAAAGTCTATCTTAGTGACTAACACCTCAAACCGTGAACATTCAAAGTCTATCTTACAGTCATAATTTATAACTGAAGCATCATTGGATTTAAGAAGATTTGAAAAGTTATAGAAAGTGCCAAGGCCAAATTTAATTTACAAAAATGCTTTTGTGAGCCTACCCGTGCTAAACCATGAGTTGTTTCGGTTTGGACCCATTTTGACCCATACTTAATTCAACCATAGTCACCCATCTTGCCTATTGTAATAATACAAACTCAAATGGTTCATTAGAGATATTGCATCACATGGTTTGATTATTAGCCATTTTAGTTTGATATAAAAAATTCTAAAAAATAATAATAGCAATTTCATTAGCTTGTGAAACTTTTCTCAAAAGGAAAAAAATCAACAAAATCCCTAGCTAGGGCTGCTAGTAGCTCAAAGTTGGTGGTTTTGTCCCAAATAATGGTTTTCCTCAGTTTAAGCCTAGTATTTTAATTAATTTTTAGTTGTTATAAAATGTTTTAAAAAATAAAAATAACAATTTCAATAGCTTGTTTAACTTCCCTCAAAAGGAAAGAAATCAAAAAAATGTTTTGATTAGGCTGCTGTAGGTCTAAAGTTGCTCAGTTTTCACCATTTGCTTCAAATGGGTCAGAACAATTAGTCTTAACCCAGTACTTTTAGCATAGATTTTTAGCCTTTTTAGCTTGATATAAAAAAATTTAAAAAATAAAAATAGCAATTTCATTAGCTTGTGAAGCTTTTCTCAAAAGGAAAAAAATCAAAAAAATCCCCTATCTAGGGCTGCTAGTAGCTCAAAGTTGGTGGTTTTGTCCCAAATAGGGGTTTTCCTCACTTTAAGCCTAGCATTTTAATTCATTTTTAGTTGTTATAAAAAAATTTTGAAAAATAAAAATAACAATTTCAATAGCTTGTTTCACTTCGCTCAAAAGGAAAAGAATCAAAAAAATGTTTTGATTAGGCAGCTATAAGTCTAAAGTTGCTCAGTCTTGACCATTTGCTTCAAATGGGTACATTTAGCACAAATTTTTAGCCATTTTAGTTTGATATAAAAAAATTTAAAAAATAAAAATAGCAATTTCATTAGCTTGTGAAGCTTTTCTCAAAAGGAAAAAAATCAAAAAAATCCCTAGCTAGGGCTGCTAGTAGCTCAAAGTTGGTGATTTTGTCCCAAATAGGGGTTTTCCTCACTTTAAGCCTAGCTTTTAATTCATTTTTAATTGTTATAAAAAAAATTAGAAAAATAAAAATAACATTTTCAATAGCTTGTTTAATTTCGCTCAAAAGGAAAAAAATCAATTTTTTTTTATTAGGCTGCTATAAGTCTAAAGTTGCTCAGTTTTGACCATTTGCTTCAAATGGGTACATTTAGCTCAGATTTTTAGCCATTTTAGTTTGATATAAAAAAATTTTAAAAATAAAAATAGCAATTTCATTAGCTTGTGAAGCTTTTCTCAAAAGGAAAAAAATCAAAAAAATCCCTAGCTAGGGCTGCTAGTAGCTCAAAGTTGGTGGTTTTGTCCGAAATAGTGGTTTTCCCCAGTTTAAGCCTAGCATTTTAATTCATTTTTAGTTGTTATAAAATTAAAAAAAAAAATAAAAATAACAATTTCAATAGCTTTTTTAACTTCCCTCAAAATGAAAAAAATCAAAAAAAATGTTTTGATTAGGCTGTTGTAGGTCTAAAGTTGCTCAGTATTCACCATTTGCTTTAAATGAGTCAGAACAATTAGTCTTAACCCAGTACTTTTACCACAGATTTTTAGCCATTTTAGCTTGATATAAAAAAAATTAAAAAATAAAAATAGCAATTTCATTAGCTTGTGAAGCTTTTCTCAAAAGGAAAAAAAATCAAAAAAATCCCTAGCTAGGGCTGCTAGTAGCTCAAAGTTGGTGGTTTTGTCCCAAATAGGGGTTTTTCTCACTTTAAACCTAGCATTTTAATTCATTTTTAGTTGTTATAAAAAAATTTTGAAAACTAAAAATAACAATTTCAATAGCTTGTTTAATTTCGCTCTAAAGGAAAAAAATCAAAAAAAATGTTTTGATTAGGCTGCTATAAGTCTAAAGTTGCTCAGTCTAGACCATTTGCTTCAAATGGGTACATTTAGCACAGATTTTTAGCCATTTTAGTTTGATATAAAAAAATTTTAAAAATAAAAATAGCAATTTCATTAGCTTGTAAAGCTTTTCTCAACTGGAAAAAAATAAAAAAAAAATCCCTAGCTAGGGCTTCTAGTAGCTCAAAGTTGGTAGTTTTTTTCGTAATAATGGTTTTCCCCAGTTTAAGCCTAGCATTTTAATTCATTTTTAGTTGTTATAAAATTTAAAAAAAAATAAAAATAACAATTTCAATAGCTTTTTTAACTTCCCTCAAAAGGAAAAAATCAAAAAAAAAATGTTTTGATTAGGCTGTTGTAAGTCTAAAGTTGCTTAGTCTTGACCATTTGCTTCAAATGGGTCAGAACAATTAGTCTTAACCCAGTACTTTTAGCACAGTTTTTTCGTCATTTTAGTTTGATATAAAGAAAATTAAAAAATAAAAATAGCAATTTTATTAGCTTGTGAAGCTTTTATCAAAAGGAAAAAAATCAAAAAAAATCCCTAGCTAGGGCTACTAGTAGCTCAAAGTTGGTGGTTTTGTCCCAAATAGTGGTTTTCCTCAGTTTAAGCCTAGAATTTTAATTCATTTTTAGTTGTTATAAAAAAATTTAAAAACTAAAAATAACAATTTCAATAGCTTTTTTAACTTCCCTCAAAAGGAAAAAAATCAAAAAAATGTTTTGATTAGGCTGCTGTAGGTCTAAATTTGCTCAGTCTTAACCATTTGCTTCAAATGGATCAGAACAATTAGTCTTAACCCAATACAGATTTTATCCATTTTAGTTTGATATAAAAAATTAAAAAAAATAAAAATAGCAATTTCATTAGCTAGTGAAGCTTTTCTCAAAAGGAAAAAAATCAAAAAAATCCTTAGCTAGGGCTGCTAGTTATTGCAAGAGATTCTCGAATTTAAATTCTTTAATATCAAATGACCCATTTCAAAGGCACATGCAAACACACCCACTAAGAACGCATATCGGTATTAATGATTATAATGAGTAGTGACTGAAAGAATGAGAAGCCTCTTACCAGCGTCCAAATTTTCTGTTTAGACATCCAATACCATCAGCAACAATCTTAATAGCTTTCCAGCAAACTAAGTGTTTCAATTCTTCATAGCTGATGACAGACAACAGTTAAGGATACATATTCCACAATATGTTAATATATATATTGCTCTATAACCATCTAACTAATAACTACAGTAAACTTATATCATATCATTCCTCAACAATATAATACAGTATATATGAAAAAAATGTATCTCCATGGTAAGAAAGCATCGAACTTGGTAATCTTTGTAACCTTTAAGCCATAACATTTAAATCTAAAACAGTTTAAGGAAAAACAGTGAATACGTATATATTCTGTGGAAAACTAGAAGGGGGGGTTGAATAGTTTTGCCGATTTTAAGTTGATTTCAAAAACTTTAGATTCGATATTATGTGAAGTCGTATGGATGTTGAGAACGTATAGATCTAATGATAATGCAAGCAAATAAATAAAGTTAAGGGATAGAAAAGACACAACCGATTTATAGTGGTTCGGCCACAAGGTCACCTTCCTTGCCCTACTCCACTCCCCGAGTCACCTACTCGAGTTTCAAGCACTATGTCAACAAACTCCTTCACTTGGCGGAGAAGCCTTCACAGCGTTGCTTACACTTTTTCCGGTACAAAGCTAGATACCGAGTCCGTAGCACGGTGGACCAAACCAACACAACTATTACACAACAAATATGTGAAATATCAAATACAAGATCTTAGCTCTGAGAAATCTTGGGTGACAAATCAATCATGGACCCCTTGCTTGGATGACTTGTAGAATGCTCGTGATCTCGCCTTAGAAAGGACCTATATGAGGATCACAAATAGAAAGAAAGAACAACTCTCTAGATCAAGTGATCTATATGTTAGAAGAGAATGAGAATGTATGAGAGATTTAGTAAGAAGAGGGGTGAGTTAGAATGAAGAAATGGCTCTCTATTTATAGGAAAATTTCTCCTCTGTTCCACGGATCCCACGGATCCCTTTCCACTGGGATCCGCTAGTGTAATCCTAGGGATCCGTGGTACGCTCCTCTTTGCCCATGGGTTTTTGGTTATGGGTCATGGGTTATGGGTTGGTCCATGGGTTTTCTTTAGATTCAATGTATCTAAGTATACATTGTATCAAGTCTTCTTTGGTATGGGTTAAGATCCATGGGTTATGGTCCATGGGTTATGGTTTTACCCATCCTAATAAACTATTACAACAAATGCTTAATTATTACATTTTGTATTTAAATGGCTATATGTAAATGCTTTACAAAAATAACATGTATCCTTATAATTATACTTAAGATAACATTACATTTGTTATCAACAAAACACAAAGAGATCGTAAAATATTAATAAGCGTTTTACACGGTTTATTTGTATTAACAATCTCTCCCCTTTTGTTGATGACAAAACATAATGTTATGATGAGTAAAACTTAAGAATAGATGTAAGTTTTGAAAGCCCTAAGTTTTACCCCTAAGTTTTACTTCTTCTACCCCTTTTTGTCGAAACAAAAAGTTAACCCTTGGAAGAAATAAACAAACTTCTAACTCCCCTTGACGGTAGCTCCCCCTTGTTTGGGGCGTCAAGTGAAAAAAAATAAAAAATCCTACAAAAAGAAAGGTTAGTAACATGCTTATATAATCTTGTGGTTGCTGAGAATCAAGATTGGGAGCCAAGGTATGTAAACAAGGCCTTGTAATAAAACAACAAATTGTAGTGGTATGTATGCCACTTACAAGCATGTAAAAATAAGAACAAGACTTGTTCTTGAAAATGACTTCAAAAAGAAAAATAATACTAAAAGTAGAAAATAGTAGTAGTGATTCCTTCCATGCTTGCATAAGGTTATGGATGGAGGTTTTGATGAGTAATGGTATTGATGCGATCAAGGATGAGGTTGAGTATGAAGCGCATTTCTTCCCTAACTTCTATTGCAATTTCCCTAGTGGATTGGCAATGTTCACAATGTAAATGATGTGGGTAATGAGTGCGAAGTTTTCGGGTTGTTTTTATTTAAGTTATGCGGAAGTTGTGGTGGAAAAATAGGAAAATATGGATCAATATCCGGAATGTTTGTAAATGGTGGTGGAAAAGAACCTAGATGTTCTTGTAATGTGATGGGAGCTAATGGTGGTGATGTTTCAAGATCTTGAAAGATAGTATTTGGAGATGTGGGTGGTGTTGAAAAGACTATTTCTTTTGTTTAGGTTGTTTAGATCTTGTTGGAGTCTTAGGAGTTCCAAAAGTGACTTTTGGTGGTGATGAAGTTGGTGTACTTGTTGGTGATGAGGAGGTGCTATAATGGAAGCATCTTGTGGTGAGTTATTTGTTGAGGATGACCCATTTGAGGTTGGTTTTGCTAAACAACAAGATCGGATACTAATCCGTGTGGATATCCTAGCATTTGATTGTGGTATTTTGGATGGTGGAAGTACAAAGGTTTGGATATCATGATTGTTTGTACTAGATGATTCTCTAAAGGGTTTTGGATGACATGATGTAGTGTGTTTGTGAGAAAGAGATGGAGTATGCAAGCATTTTGGGAGTTCTATATATAGAAAAACAAAGCATTGTAATGAATGCTTGACCCAAAATGTGGATTAAAATCTAATGATTAGATATGAATTCAAGGCATGTGATCATGAGAACACAAGCATTAAAGAGCATACTCCCAAAATGAAACAAATGTGGATTTTTCATCCAAAGTGAAAAAATAGAAGTTGAAAGCAGCTTACGTTTCACGGATCCCACGGATCCTTCCCTTGAGGATCCGTCGGCATGAAGGATGGGATCCGTGGATTACGTGCATTCAGGCGACACAAAATTTTCCTTTAGGAAACATTTTTGCCTAGTTTGTGCCTATATGCAAACTATTTGGAGTTTCGGTTATCTCGACCCCAAAAAAGAAATAGAAAATAAACTAGAAGTATAAAACCATCCTATTGAGATAACCCGAAAACACATATTTAGTACATGAGTGCGTAATTTTGTGTTATCAATGCTCCTAATTCATTGTTGCTTAAATGAATGTACCGGAAAACACATATTAGTTATGTGTCCCCTTTAGCATTCAAAAGACATGAGATGCAATGAAAGCGGGTTTTACTTTGTATTAACAATGAAAAAGCGATTTGTCCTAGACGTGAGAAATTGCTTTTGTGAAATTGATCTGAGGAAGGTATCATCTTTTTTAGAAAACATTGTGAAAGTAGGTTTTCTTTGAAAATGTGTATATAAAAATAAGAAAACTATAAGTGTAAAACTCATCTTGGGTTTTGAAAATTCCCGTATTGTTTGTGAGTTGTGCATGAAATAGAAATCCTAGACTCGGAAAGAAGAAGGCTAGTGTTTACATACCTTGTAGAGTCAAATAAGTTACGACGTTTGTTCCATTAGACCAAGACCAAGGCGAAGTAGGTTGAATTGTTCCCGTTTCAGCGGTTTGGTGAGGACGTCGGCTATGTTGTCTTCGGATGCTACCTTCTCAATAGAGATGTTCCCATTTTGAACATTGTCTCTTAGGAAGTGATGACGAATCTCTATATGCTTTGTGCGAGAATGCAATACGGGATTCTTGCTTAAGTCGATGGCACCTTTGTTGTCACATAGGATGGCTATGTCGCTTAGATGGATGTCGTAGTCTACTAACGCTTGTTTCATCCATAGTGCTTGTTGGCATGCTTTGCCGGGCGAGACGTGGGTTGTTGATATTGCATGTGCCGTTTGTTTCTTAGAAAACCATGATGTTAAACAACATCCCATAAAAGTACATACCCACTTGTACTTTTTCTATCAACGTAATCACCTGCATGGTCGAATCGCATATACAATTGTTAGTACTCCCGTGCCCTTAGGATACCATAATCCTAATTGTGTTGTACCCTTAATATATCTAAATATCCTTTTACGGCTTCTAGGTGTGATATTTTAGGGTCTTCTTGAAACCTAGCACATAAGCAAACACTAAACATGATATCCGGCCTACTTGCCGTGAGGTAGAAGGCTACCTATCATACCACGATATTTAGTATTATCTACAGATTCTCCGTCTTCATCTTTTGTGAGTTTGGTGTCGGATGACATTGGAGTCCTAATTGGTTTTGACTCTTCTAGACCGAATTTCTTTAACATCTCCTTGATGTATTTAGATTGATTGAAGAAGATACCATCTTCTACTTGTTTTATTGTAGACCAAGAAAGAAACTAAGTTCTCCCATCATACTCATCTCGAACTCGTCATGCATGATTTTAGAGAAATCATCACACATGTCTTGACAAGTGGATCGGAATATAATATCATCTACATATATTTGTACTATGATTATATGTGACTCTCTTTTCTTAGTAAAAGTGTGTTGTCAACTAACCCCATGGTGTAGTTGTGTTTAACTAGAAATGACTTGAGTCTATCATACCAAGCTTTTGGAGCTTGTTTAAGACCGTAAAGGGCTTTCTTTAATTTATACACATGTTTGGGTTTTCAAAATCAATGAAGCCTGGAGGTTGAGCTACATATACTTCTTCATTTATGAAACCATTTAGAAAAGCGCTTTTGACATCCATTTGATAAAGCTTTAGATCATTAGCACAAGCATCACTAAGAAGTATTCTTATAGACTCTAATCTAGCCAGTAGGTCTCATCAAATTATATTCCCTCTTGTTGGTTATACCCTTGAGCAACGAGTCTAGCCTTGTTCCTAGACACTACTCCGTTTGCATCTAATTTGTTTTATAAACCCATTTGGTTCCTATTATGGTTTGATTACTAGGTGGAGGGACAAGTGTCCAAACATCATTAGAAACAAATTGATTTAGTTCTTCTTGCATAGCCATTACCCAACTTTCATCTTTTATGGCTTCTTGTGTATTCTTAGGTTCTAAGGTTGAAACGAAACAAAACAAGCTACTTTGGTTTTGAACTTGAGACCTTAATGTTCGTTCGTTTATTTTTTCTATGACTTTATCTACGGGGTGATCTTTGGACTCTTTAATGTTTATTATTTCATCACTTAGAGGTTCTTCTTCTTCACTTATCTTTTTCTTTATTACTATGGCTTCACTTTCTATAATCTCGTCATCGAAAAGAGGTGGAGAGGGTTTGGGTGGACTTTCATCAAATTTTATATTTAATGACTCTTCTACCTTCATTGTTTCTTTGTTTAATATGGTAAAGCTTTGCTATTTGGTGAGTAACCTAAAAAGATACCTTAGGTTGATTTAGGATCAAATTTTGTAAGGTAATCTTTAGTGTTAAGAATAAAACATTTACTACCAAAGACTCTAAAGTGATTTAACGTAGGCTTTTTGCCTCGAAGTAACTCATATGGAGTTTTCCTAAGATTGGTCTAATCAAGACTCGATTGAGTATATACGTTGTATCATCAGCGGCATTACACCAAAACTTTTGAGGTATGGATTGTTCATTAAGCATGGTTCGACTCATTTCTTGTAGGGTTCTATTCTTTCTTTCTACTACCCCATTCGATTGTGGAGTGCGTGGAGCCGAGAAGTTGTGAGTAATACCATTAGCGTCACAAAAGCTCTGAATTGCACTTCATTATCGAATTCCCTACCATGATCCGTCCTAATAGACACTATGGGACTTCCTAGTTGTCTTTGGATCTTTTTGCTTAATATTTCAAAATAGTTAAAGGTTTCCGTTTTGTTCTTTAAAAATTTTGTCCATGTATACCTAGAGTAGTCATCCACTATTACCAAAGTGTAGTAGTTGCCTCCATAACTTTGGATAGCGGATGGACCAAATAAATCCATATGTAGTAATTCTAGACACCTAGTTGTGAACACCATGTTTTTAGCTTTATGACTCGAATGAGCTTGTTTTCCTACATTACAAGCATCACAAAAATGATGTTCATATTTTAACTTAGGTAGATCTCTTACTAGATCTTTGGATGATAGCGATTGAAGAAGTCGCATGTTGGCGTGACCCAATCTTGGATGCCATAAGGTCGAAGTATCATCCATAGAGGTAAGACATAGTTTGTCTTTAGGTTCATTACCGATTTTAATGACATAGACTCCATGTTTCCTAATTCCTCTTCCTATGGTTATGCCATTTTAAGTATCTTACTACGGTTTGGTTAAAAGTACATTGCACTTTTTATCACATATTTGTCCTATACTTAGGAGATTAAAGTTTAGGTTTTCTACGTGACACATCGTTAATGGTTAGAGATTTGTTAGAAATCGTACCTTTACCGATGATTCTACTTTGCTATTTCCAAACACCACATTACCTCCATTTATGGATTCATATGTGGAGAATAGATCTAGGTCATGTGCCTCGTGCACCGCTATCCTTGACCCATTCATCCGGGGTCTAGGTGACCCTTTAAGCACACCTATAACAATAATAAACTCAAAAGTTTGGTCCCCATTTGTTCATGGGTCCATTAGTGTTAAACATTCCATTCATGTTAGACATGTATGGATAAGATGAGTATGCATTCCATGGAGCAAAGTTTTTGAAAACCAAACATGTTTGATTCCATCCCATTTGATGGTTACTTTTCAGGTAAACGTTATTAGGTCTCCTAAATGAGTTAGGTTTTGAAAAAGATGGAGCTTTGTTTCTTGCAAAGGTAGGATTATATTTTGGAGGTGGTTGTCTAGTGGTGACATGATTTGGTTTCTTCCTATTAACTATAACAAACTTCGGTTCTAGATGAAGAAGCTACGTTATTACTCTTGTTTGCTCAGAGAATCCACGGATCCTTTACGTACACTAGCGGTTCCTTTTGGGGATCCGTGGGATCCGCTACAACAGGTGGCTAGTTTTCTAGTTCCTTAAATAATTTTGTTTCTTTACTTTCACTAGTTGATGGATCAAGTTGTTGACTACCTAAACCCTTTTGATTGTTACCGGTTTTAACACTATCGAGTATTGTATCTAAAGTGTTCGTGCTCATTCTAGCAATTTTAGAATCTAAGTGATCAACTAGTGTTTGAAGTTGAGCGCAAAGTTCACATTCACCACTTGCTATTTTACCCTTCTCTAAACGTTTTAGTTTTGCTTTTAATTCTATGACTTCTTTATCTAAGCGTTTATTTTGACTCTTTAAAAGCTTGTTTTTGTTAACTAGTTTTAAGCTAATATTGCATAGTTTATCATATTCATTATGCAATGAGTAGTCATCAAGTGATGAGCTACTATAGTATTCGTGACATACCTCGTCATTTGCCATGAGACAAATTTCTTAGTCCTCCTGCGTCGCTCATTCCCCGTGTGCCCTCACGAGCATTTTGATCATCCCGTTTGGGACACTTACTAATAAAGTGGTTTGGGTCCCCACATTTAAAGCAGTCTGATCATCCTTTGGCTTCCGTCCTCTTTGCTTTTCGAAAGCCTTTCTTATCGTCATACGGTTGTTTGGCGTATCTACCTTTCTTAAGAACTTTTTAAAGTCCCTTACGCCAGCGTACTCTTCGTCGTCACTACTGAAGATGAGTTCTCCTCATCGCTCGAAGCCTTTTTGGCTTTAAGGGCAAGAGATTTGTGCTTCTCTTTCACTTTTGAGGCTTCGGAATCTTTAGCAAGGACAAGCTCGTAGACTTTTAGGTTGCCTATGAGTTCATGAGAGTGAGGATTGTCAAATCTTTTGACTCTTCGATCGCCGTCACCTTGGATCTCCACTTCAATGGAAGTGCCCTTAGATATCTCCTAACATGGTTCTGACTAGAAAAGATTCATCAAGTGCTTGTAAAGATGTAATAATAGTATTAAAATTTAAAAATTTCATAGTTCATCATATATGTAAATTGTTTATTGTTGAACAAATAAATCAATTTTATTAGGGTTTAGGTTGCGTGATTCATGAACATTTTCATAGGACATTTCACATAGACTGAGTTTTAGTCTACATATCATCAATAACATCATTTCATATCGATTCATGCATGGATTTGCATTTTTTCAATTATCGTTTATTTTCTTTATTAAATAAGCGGTATATGCATCAAATATTTATTTTCAATATTGATCCGACACTTCCCAAAAATAATCCTAATATATTTTTATACTCATTTTAAGACTATAAAAATATATATTATTAACCCATTGTTTTCAATTTATTTTGTATATAAATGGTTATATTTATATAATTAGTGACGGTTTAAAATAAAATACTTACATGATAATTTTTATTCACTCAATTTTTGTAAGAAATGTATTATTATAATTTTATGACTTCAATATTATATTTTGTTAGTTAAAATTTATTTTTAGCTAGCATTACCCTAAATAATCAAATAAATACTCAAGTTACCAACTATACTTAAACAAATTACACTTTCATACATATAAAATATATTACATTATACAATGAAGTATTACCTTTTATTTCCTTGTGTAATAGACACAAATGGTGACCGCAGCTACATTTGGGTACAAATATCACCCTAAAAGGATACTTACAAGTTTTATTACTATTCTACTACACATACATACATTATCATAAGGTGTAATAAAAAACACTCTCCTCTCCTCTCTTCTCCATAACCGGCCACCAAGGAGGATCAAGAAGGAAACCATGAAAATTTTTCTAGTCAAGTTCTTTACAATCTAGACACACTCTTAGTTAAGGTTTTGAAATAAAAACCTTGGGTGATTAGGAAAAACCTTTGATCATAAACCTCATCAAGTTAACTAGTAAGCATTTCATATTCATGATCATATTTCATATTCATTGTTATATTCATTTCATCATATTTGAGAAAACATACAAGTCATATGATGTTTATACCACTTTTCATTATTTTAAATGGGTTATATATATTTATTTCATCCTATAATTACTCCTTGTTATAAATCACTCATGGTGATGTCTAGGAACCCATGACACCCTAAGAGGTGTATGGTGATTTAATAACCCGGAGTTGTTTTTGAATTGGTTAGAATAGGTTTGTGCTTGACAAAACTCATTTCGACAAGTTTACATAAGGTCTATCATATTTTGAAAATCACAAATCTCGACAGTAGATAAAAATTTTGGCCTAGATTTTTAAATACACTTTAAAAGCAGCGATGGCGGCAGATAGGTTAAAACGAGGTTATTTGAGAAAAGTTATGCTATTTTCAAGTTTGACGACGAAAAATGTTTGGTTTAGAAAATTCAGCATGTAATCTCGACTTTTTCTGAGTCAAAAATGAGTGCTTAAAGCGTTATAAAATGTGTGAAACTTATCAAAAATATATTAGTATATATTAATACGATTCGAGGACATATAAAAGCGTAGAAAACGGACTTTGTAACGATTAAATTATACCATTTACACAAAGTTGTAACTTTATTATATAGAAAAACTAATAGATTTCTATAGACAAAATATTCTGCTACAAAGGACCATGTTGAAGGTCGTTTTTAACATTGATGTAGAACTTTTAATAACGTGATGTCTTCTAGTAAAGTAAGTTCGCCAACATATTTTCAAATGTCCGACCGTTTGACAAGCGGAGTTGTAACGGTAAAATCTGTCACTTAAACTTTGCGAAACCACTCTTAAACAATATTTTGGATACAAATTACCATACTTCACCTATACTTTTCTCCATGATCGATACCTCTAGGATGAAAACTTAAATGCTAAAACTTTGAGATAATGATACAAGCTTCCCAAAACCGTTGGGTTTGTTTCCTAACACTTTCGACGTGCACCGTTCTAACCCAAACTTCGAGACCGATTAGTCTCATGAGAATTTTCAAGGACATTATTTTCTGACGAAAAGTTATAATTTCATAATAAATCATTAAATGACTATCGTAAGATATCATTTCAACGTAAATACTTGTAAAGTATTTTATAATATGACGAGATGTCATAAACATTATATTTGACGATAAATTTTATTTTCAAAAGCGTGCAAAGTGGTATAGATTACATGTGGATTTGCATGCACAACATTATTTCATGATTTACATTAGAACATATCATCATTCATAATAGGTCCGCGGTCAGAGGTTGCCTCATTTCAGGTGTGCCATTACATCATCATAATCAATTGCAACATGTGAGTTTTCGCCTTCGGAATTTATTCAAGTTTTACTTTAACAAACCTCGGGAGAATACATTGCACAACATCATTTTTATTACGATACCAAGTATATCAAATTCATTACATTGCTTAGTTACCCCATGCCAATTGAATGTCCCCATTATATAACGAACCGTTAATTTCATAGAAGCGGGGTGAGTGGATAGATCTATCGAGGGTGACTCCTCCGTAAGTTGGTGGATTCAATGCAGTTAAACAGGATGCATTTCATTTAATATCATTATTTGAGTGGTTTGTAAACCTTTCACATTGGTATTATCATTATCATTCTAGTTTCGGTGTCATGGACTTATAGCAATTGTATCATTTTTGTGACATCATTGTCATTACAAGCTTATACTTGGTAGTATTATCATCATATACATAAACTCTATAAACTCACTCAACCTTTGTGTTGACACTTTTAACAATGTATTTTCAGGTAACTAAGGCATTCACTTCATGGCATGCATGTGGACATATCATAGAGTTCAGCGGTGTGACGCGTCTCATGGGTTTATACATTTTATGAACTTTAAAAAACATCGTTTGACTTGTACCAAACTTATTTTCAGCACATGTTGATTTTCATTTGGGACCTATACTTTGTAACTCTGATTATTTTATTAAATCAAGCGATGTATTTTTCAAACGACACTTTAGGTCGTTCAATATAACTGTGATTGTGATGCTATGACAGTCAATCCCCAGGAATTCCATTCCGCTCCAAAACAGGTAATTTGGGGGTGTGACATCAAGTGCTTGTAAAGATGTAATAATAGTATTAAAGTTAGCAAATGAATGATCTATAGTTTCCTCATCCGATATTAAAAATTGTTCATATTGTTGAACAAATAAATCAATTTTATTATTTTTAACTTGTTGGTTGCCCTGATGAGTTACAACTAAAGAATTCCAAATTTCTTTAGAGGTTTTAAGCATAGAAATTCTTCGAATTCCTTTTTCGGTAAAGCATTATATAAAACCATTTTTGCTTCACTATTTTTGAAAGCTTTTTCTTCATTTCATCGTTTAGTTTATCATGAGGTATGTGAACTAAATTTCCTTTATCATCATTTGAGGTAGCCTCGAAATCACCTTCAACAATAATGTACCAAAGATCAATATCTTTAGACTTCACATATGTTTCGAATCTATTTTAATATATAAAACCATTAGTTTCAAGTAGTGGTGGTGGTTGCATAGATTGCCCTTCCTTATAATTTTCAGAACCCATAGTGATCGAAAAGTTTTTAAAACCTAATTTTATTTTAAAACTTTTATAAACTTAGCTTCGATACCAATTGGGAAAACTAGAAGGGGTTGAATAGTTTTGCCGATTTTAAATTGATTTCAAAAACTTTAGATTGATATTATGTGAAGTCATTAATGATTGAGCATTATAGATCTAATGATAATGCAAGCAAATAAATAAAGTTAAGGGATAGAAAAGACAAAAACGATTTATAGTGGTTCGGCTACAAGGTCACATTCCTTGCTACTCCACTCCCAAGTCACCTACCGAGAGTTCAAGCACTAAGTTAACAAACTCCTTCACTTGGCGGAGAAGCCTTCACAACGTTGCTTACACTTTTTCGGTACAAGGCTAGATACGAGTCCAGTAGCAGTGGACCAAACCACCACGACTATTACACAACAAATATGTGAAATATCAAATACAAGATCTTCGCTCCAGAAATCTTGCGGAGTGACAAATCAATCAAGGACCCCTTCTTGGATGACTTGTAGAATGCTCGTGATCTCGCCTTAGAGAAGGACCTATATGAGGATCACAATAGAAATAAAGAAGAACAACTCTCTAGATCAAGTGATCTACATGTTAGAAGAGAATGAGAGTGTATGAGAGATTTAGTAAGAAGAGGGTGAGTTAGAATGAAGAAATGGCTCTCTATTTATAGGCAATTTCTCCTCTGTTTCCCGAAGTCCCACGGATCCTTTCCACTTGGGATCCGCTAGTGTAATCTAGGGATCCGTGGAACGCTCCTCTTTGCCCATGGGGTTTTTGGTTATGGGTTGGTCCATGGGTTTTCTTTAGATTCAATGTATCTAAGTATACATTGTATCAAGTCTTCTTTAGTATGGGTTAAGATCCATGGGTTATGGTCCATGGGTTATGGTTTTTACCCATCCTAATAAACTATTACAACAAATGCTTAATTATTACATTTTTGTATTTAAATGGCTATATGTAAATGCTTTACTAAAATAACATGTATCCTTAAAATTATACTTAAGATATTCCCCGAAAACACAAATAAATCGCAAAATATTAATAAACATTTTTACAGTTTATTTGTATTAACATATTCCCCGAAAGAGCTGCAATAAGTGGAAGGATGACCACACAATCAAGCATGATGAATACGTATATTCCAGAAAGAGCTGCAATTAATAGTATTATCCTATTGACTACATTGGCGTATCATACGATAATATCATAACGTTACAAATCATAGGAGTTTAGACATCATATATCTCTTCTAATAATTGTGAATTAAAAGTCTATTGCCAACTGATTCGGTTGTTCACTATCATTAGCAAGGTGATTCACATCAGCTAAATTACTATTTAAGTAACAACTAACAATTTCAAACACATACCTTAGTGATTTCGAGTCTTCAAAGAGATTGTCCGCGAACATCAATGTTTTCTGTGCTTGTTTCTAACGACCATAACTTTTTGTGAACCGTTGGATCTTGCTACAATTTTTATTGGAGCTTTTCGATATACCTATCTAACTTTTCACCAGAGGGATCGTCGATTTGAGCTTTTATGTGAAAGTTATTAGTGTTGAATATTTGAAGAAGGTTTTCAAATTGAATCTGCGACTGCTTTGTTTTCTAAGACCAACACTTTTTAGGTGAACCATTGGATCGGCCTTCAATTTTCTGGAGATTCTCTATATACCATCTAAATTTTCACGGAGGGATAGTCGATTTCAGATTTTATGTGAAAGTTATTACGATTGAATATGGCTCAGAAGAAGGTTTTCAAATTGAATCGCAACCTTTAACTGCGACCATAAAGTTTTGTGAACCGTTGGATCGGCCTACAATTTTACGGAGCTTCTCTATATACCCATCTAACTTTTCACCGGAGGGATCGTCGATTTCAGATTTTATGTGAAAGTTATTCAATGTCGAATATGGTTGCAGAAGAAGGTTTTCAAATTCAAATTTTTAGGGTTTAAAGGTATTATTCTCTAATTTCTTTCTTCGTATGGATTACATCATTATGTAAGTTGTTTATACATTGCTTGGTTAATAAGTTTTAAAAAAAGATAATTACTTAATATAATTTTTGTAGATAAATTGGATTTAGTATAGGATTCCAATATAAGTATAGGCATTTATAAATTATAATATGCAACATAATTATCAAAATAACATTCTTTTAAGTGGTAGCACTTATTGTTATCAAATAATAAGCCCGATCTTTGCAAGACTCCTTTTTTATAAATAATTTCCAAAAATAACTATAACAAATCCGAAATTTACATAATATTTAATTAAATTAAAAAAAATATTGCTTAGGTGGATAAAAATATTGCTTAGTTGGACAACAAATGATTATGTAGCATTAAATTGAATTACATGGCATTGAGGTGGCATTTGTGGAAAACGCCTCCTGTTATATATATATATATATATATATATATATATATATATATAGAGCTAGGATCAAATAAGAAGATTACTTAAAATAAGAAGGAATCAGAAGAACTATAACTGCAAATCCGAGATGCACCGACCTAAATTAGATGCATCCTTATAATC
>OU343218.1:12647933-12709653 GCA_910596185.1 Chrysanthemum makinoi
CCAACGATTACTATCAATTAGCCAAACTTGATTAACAAATGTCACTATGAAACTTTAGCATAACTGGATCTTAGAATCAACTTGAAATTGAATTAAAACATGTTAACACAATCTAACTAATCATATGAAAATCAACATCATTTAAGCAAGTGTATAAAGAAACTAGCCACTCATAGCAAACATGAACATAAACTCAGAACTTTGAACATTAGAAAACATGATTGAAAGTCTTACAATGCTTGGAATAAGATTACAAATGGTGTAGTAATGATTCCCAAAGTATTGGGATAGACTTCTTGGTGGTTTGGCCTCCAAATGTGGAACTTCTGGAACTTTAAACTTCCCTGGGCTTCTAAGGACGAATTATGAGAGCTTAAAGCTTTGTTTTGATGAGTAGAGAGATTTGTATTTGAGGTGTGTCTCATATGCTCACAAATGGCCTCTATTTATACTAGTTCCAAAGCCTAGGGTATTAATTGCTGAACTTGGCCTCCATGGAGTAAGGAAGGGACTAGAATACACCAAGAGAAGGTCCTAGAATCATTTGGATGCAAAGGGGGAGCTTAGTGATGAAGATTTGGCAACTGCAGCTTCTCCAACCGATTCGGTTATACACGCACCAACCGATCGTTTGGTCTTCTATTAAGTGGCCAACCGTTCCGGTTAAGGGGTTCTGCACCGAACGGTTGGTGGTGGTCATAGTTAATGTTGCGGTCATATTCCAGCCGATCCAGTTGCATGAGCAACCGATCCGTTGCATGAGCAACCGATCCGGTTGATCTCCCCGAGATACTGAAAACTTGATATTTTCTTTTTTTTATCTTGTAGAACTTGGTTCTTCAATCACTATGGTCTTCAAAGGTCCTTGAGATACTTGATTTAAGCTTCACTGAAACGGGAATCTTCTATTTGCTGACATTTCTTTACTTTCCTTCCGTTTCCCTGCACTTAGTTATAAACACTAGACAAACATCTTTTGATGCGTTTTAGCACTATAATTACGCAAATATAACCAAATAACATATATAAAAGCACACATAACGCTACTAAGAACATGCACAATATGAGCGTTATCAAATTCCCCCACACTTAAACTTTGCTTGCCCTCAAGCAAATCTAGGAAAACATCCACCGATACAAGATCGTGATTATGAAAAATGTGATGCAAATCAACCAAGTTAAAATACGAGAGAAGATTCATCAATTATGCTTTATAAAGGTGAAACATCAAGATGTTTGACAATATCCATGATTCTCGCATGATTAACATTTAAAAACACCTCACGAAAAAGGAACGAAATATAATTCACTCAATCACTCATTTTTAGTGGAGTAACAAGATAAATCACACTCATTGCTCAGTCTTGATTAGATTATTACCATAAGCTTGTACAAGAAACAAAACTCTACCGACGTGGAGTGAGCACCAAGTAAAAACATCTAAAGAGGACTTTTATTCGGGTTATAATGATAAGGCTAAGGGTTTAAGGGTATGGATAAGGCATGGGAATGTATATGAAATTGGTGTTAAAATAAAAATGAAATCAAGTCTAATACCCGTGTTGCTAGCTACCAAATATTCCACGAACCAAATAAATGATTATAGCTTCAATTTCTTCTTTTCTATTTTCCACAACTTTTTGCTTTGCCATGACAATTGTTCTTCTATCATAGCACATTGGCTATTATTTTCATACATCATTTTTTTTTTTGAACATAACATAACGCATGGCTCAATCAATCTCATAGGATGTGGTACTCATAATCATTTGAACAATCTTCACTTTCCAAGCGGTAGCAACCAACCGTTTAGACATTGATAAAGGTTAGGCTAAGGTTTAAAGTGTAAAATCTTTTTGTATTTTCTGGGTGAAGCAAAATGAAAAGGATGACTCAGAGGGTGTAACTAGGGTATCTAGTGCTAAAAATGAGCACTACAAATGGGTCCATGTGGGTGGTTAACTAACCAAGGCGGATAGCTAATATATCATTAGATGCAAAATGGAAGGCCATTTGGTTAAATCCTAAGGTGCCTCTTTATCACACGAATTTACTTATATCGCACTAATTCAATCTCACTGGCTAGTTTGGTAATGATTTACAAGTACAAGTTCTAGAATAAAAGAAATCACCGGCACACTCATAGCAAAAGATTTCAAGCATAAAAGATGTATGATGTTTATGAAATAGGCTCAAATCCTCATAATTTAGTGGAAAAAGGGTATGATATGTGCTAGCAAATGTTTATCGATCCCAGAATGGATTGCAATAGTAATCGGAACACATCTCGAAATTTCAAATATTACCAGTTTTACCAAAGGGATTGATCCAGTTATTTTAATAGATAATCCTAAAAGCGTGAAAACAACTAGATCACAAGGGCAAACAAAATTTAAAATTTAAGCATGAAAACTCTAATTTTTCCTATTCATCCCCCCACACTTAAGTTAGACATTTTCCTCAATGATAAATGAACTTCAAAGTATAGAAATAGGGAAAATAGAGATGAAACCAGTGTCACACCCCCAAATTACCTGTTTTGCAGCGGAATGGAATTCCTGGGATTGACTGTCATAGCATCACAATCACAGTTATATTGAACGACCTAAAGTGTCGCTTTAAAAACACGCTTGATTTAATAAAAACATTCAGAGTTACAAAGATAGGTCCCAAATGAAAGTTACTATGTGCGGAAAAATAAGTTTGGTACAAGTCAAACGATGTTTTTAAAGTATATAAATCCATGTGAGACGCGTCGTCGCCGCGACTCTATGATAAGTCCCTATGAATGCCATGATGAATATGTCTAGTTACCTGAAAATACATTGCTAAAACGGTCAACAATAATGTTGGTGAGAAATCATAGGTTTATGAAAATGAATTATACGACTACACAAGTATAGATAATGTATGACAATGTCGCCATAAAATAATGTTACAATTGCTATAAGTCCATGACACCGAAACTAGACTGACCATGATGTTCGCCCCAACAGAGTGTTTGCCAAACAACTCAAATAATGTTATTAAATGATATGCATCCGTATGACTAGTTGGGATCCACCAACCCGGATGGAGGAGTCACCCTCGATAGATCTATCCACTCACCCTCGCTTCTATGAAATTAACGGTTCATGTAATTAATGGGGACATTCAATTGGCATGAGGTAACTTAAGCAATGTAATGAATTTGACATACTTGGTATCGTAATAAAAATGATGTGCAATGTATTCTCCCCCGTAAGTTTGAAAACAAGTATTAAATGTATACAACGGGGCTATGAAAACTCACTTGATGAATTTGATGTGATGACAAAAGTGAGTACACCGAAATGTAGCGTGATCTCGAAACTGACCTATTATGAATGATATGATATGTAATAAGTCATGATGTAATGTTATGCATGCGATTCGGATGATATTTATACCACTTATGAATTTTTGAAAAACAATACTTTAAAAATATAATCTTTAACGTCTTGACCATTTTAAATTACTTCACATGAATTTACGTTGGAATGATATCCCACGCATAATCATTTAGTGATTTATTGTGAAAATATTACTTTTCTCGTAAAAATAATGTTATTGAAATTTCCATGAAAATGACAAAATCGGCCTCTAAAAGCTAGTCGTAAAATGGTGCACGCACGTCGAAATGCTTAGGAAACTTAACTCAACGGTTTTGGGAAGCTCGTATGATAATCTCAAAGTTTTAGTACATGAGTTTTCGTCCTAGAGGTCTCGAACATAAAGATAATAGAGGTTAAATATGGTACTTTTAGTCCAAAATATAGTTTAAAGATGGTTTTTCGGCAAAGTTTGAGCGACCGTAATTAATTCATTACAACTCCGCTAAACAAACAATTGGACATTTTGGAAAGTATACTTGGCGATTTCACTTTTACTAGAAGACTTCTCTTCATAAAAAGTTCTAATTCAATGTTAAAAACGACCTTTTACTTGGGACTAGTTTTTGCCGCAAAACTTGTTTATTAGAAATCAAGTTATAGTTTTTCTTATATGATAATAGTTACGGCAACTTTTGTAAACATGTATAATTTAGTCGCTAACAAATTCGCTTTTCACGCTTTTTAAAGATCCTTAACTTCGTAACGAAGTATACTAACATATTTCTGACAAATCGACATAATTTACAACGCCCAAGCTTCATTTTTGACTCGTACAAAACAAAAATAGTTTGCTGAAATTTTCAGGATTTTTATATTTTCGTCGCCAAATTGAAAAATTCATAACTTCTTCAATAGCTCCGCTTTAACCGTTCAAGCGGCCACGGATTCGTTTTAAAGTATATTTTCTAAATATCTAGACCAAATATTTTTGTTCACTGTCGGATTTTCCAGAATTAAATTTTAAGGACAGACCCTTTTCAAAACGTGTCGAAATGAGTTTTTCTCGCGCCAAACCTATTCTAACCCATTCAAAACAACTCCGAAGCTATTCTAATCCTACCATACACCTTCTTAGGGTGTCATGGGTTCCTAGACATCACCAAAACTAAAATATAACAAGGAGTAATTATAGGATGGATTATATATATATTTAGCACATAAAAAACCTTAAAAACCTTAAAAATGGTATAAATATCATGAGACTTGCATGTTTCACCAATAAAATTATATGACCATAAAAATGAATATGAAATAAAAATATGACTATGAATGCTTACTAGTGATATGATGAGGTTTAATGGACAAAAGGTTTTCCTAATCACTTGAGGTTTGTATTACAAAACCTTGCAACAAATGATACTAGTGTTTAATTAAATGACTTGAAAACTTGGAATGATTCTTCCTTTGATCCCTTGGTCCGAAATTTAGAGAGAAAAGAAAGATGAGATTTTTGGTCTTGCTTTGTGAAATGAGGTAAATGAAGTGAAAAAAATGAATAAGTATTGTATAATACATTAAGTTGGGATATTTGGCAAATATCTCATTTGTGACTCATCCCCCTTGTCGACAAGGGGGTTTGTCATACTTTGTTTGTGTTTTTTTTTTTAATTTGCATAAGTGTAAGAATTGTTGTAAAAGATTTGAGGTTAAGTGGTAACTTGTAGCATTTGTAAATATTTAGGGTAGCGTTGAATAAAAATAAATTTTCACGGGTCAAGTTAAAATATTTTTAGGTCATAAAAATTATAAAAATACATTCCTCGCAAAATTTGAGTGATATAATAATAATCGTGTCGAATTTAAGAAAACGCCGTAATTATATAAATACAACAATTTAGTTACAAAATAAATTTAAAACACTGTGTAAACTCATAATATTATTTTATAAACTTAATATGAGTATAAAAATATATTGGAATAATTTTTGGAAGTAATGGATCAATTGTCAAAAATAATTAATTACGCGATAACGTTTATTTAATATGAAAATTATACGTTTAATGTAAAATGCAAAACCATGCATGAACTAATATGATGATAATGATGATAATGAAATGTAGACTAAACTTAGTCTATATGAAATGACCTCGATGATATGATCATGAATTCACAGCTAAACCATTACGGTTACGTGAATTTGATGCTCGTAAACCTAGTTCACGATAAATGATAAATAATGAAACATGAGTAATGTTTTGAGAATGACCTGAAAATAAGAATTGTCACAACCAGATATGTCAATGAGTTGTCAGCTTAAAATCTTCCTTCATTCCTGGCGTTCACTGGAGAAATCATTACCTGCACAAAATCTTATAAACAAACAAAAGGTTTTATTAAAAGGTGGCACCCCCCCACACTTAAGTTCAACCAAAGGTTAAGACTTTGGGAGTGACCACAAAAATCAAATCTAAAACACACGGGTTGCCTCCCCCGAGAAGCGCTTGTTTTATTACCGAGTCATCAGCCTGACTCGAATCTTCCCCGATTTATTTAGCTGCAAGAGCAGCCTTGAACATTTTGAAAAGTTCGGGGATGTACATGAATTCTTCACCAATAGCTTCGATATCGTCCCAGACGAATTCAGCAGATGGTTTCCATGGAACAATTTGTGGGATTCTTCCTGGAAATGGTGCTACAAAGGTGATAGTCTCGCATTCATTTTCATAGGAAACTGTTGCACATGAAACTTCATTCATTTGCTCCTTGTCGTAATATAACTTGATTCGGTGCCCATTAACAATGAAACTTCCACCCTGTTTGTCATAGAGTTCGACATACCCGGATGGATATCCATGTTTAACGATATAAGGTCCAAAACATTTTGGTTGTAATTTAGGAGATTTGAATTTGAATTTCATATTGAAAAGTAGAACTTTATCTCCAGCTTTGAATTCTTTTCGAACTCATAGCTTTTTATCGTGATAAGCTTTCATTCTAGCTTTATACAGTTTGGAATTTTCATAAGCTTGGATTCTTAATTCATCGAGTTTGTGCAATTGCAGGAATCTCTTTTCTCCAGCTATTTTGAGATCGGTGTTACAGTTCGAGGGCCTAATAAGCACGATGTTCAACTTCGAACGGTAAATGACAAGTCTTTCCATACAAGAGTCTGTAAGGAGTTGTGCCAATTGGAGTTTTATAAGCCGTACGAAATGCCCACAGAGCATCGTCAAGTTTCTTTGCCCACACTGAAGGATTGTCCTTCACTATTTTCTCTAATATTCTTTTGAGAGCTCTGTTGGTATTTTCAACTTGACCACTGGTTTGTGGATGATAGGCTGTTGCGAATCGGTGATGAACTCCATATCTTTTCATGGTTTTCTCTATTTGTTGGTTACAAAAATGGGTTCCTCAATCGCTTATCAACGCCTTGGGAATTCCATAACGAGCGAAAAGCTTTTTGAGGAAATTAACAACGACACGAGCATCGTTTGTTGGTAACGCTTCAGCTTCTGCCCATTTGGACACATAATCTATAGCAACGAGAATGTATTCGAATTTGTGGGATTTAGGGAAAGGTCCCATGAAATCTATTCCCCAAATATCGAATATTTCACACACTTGAATGCTTGTTAGTGGCATTTCATCTCTTCGGGAGAGATTGGTGGTTCTTTGGCAAGCGTCACAATTTTGAACAAGTGTGTGTGCTTTTTGAATATTTTGGCCAATAGAATCTAGCATCAAAAACTTTTTAGCTGTGGTGGAAGGACCATAATGTCCCCCAGTTGGGCCATGATGACATTCGTCAAGAATCTTGCGAGTTTCGGAACCAGAAACACATCTTCGGATCATTCCGTCAGGACACATTTTGAAAAGATATGGCTCTTCCCAAAAATAGTATTTAAGTTCGGAAAAGAATTTGCTTCTTTGAGCATGAGTTAGTCCTTTTCGAGAATTCCTCCGCAGGTAGTTCGCAAAGTCGCAAACCAAGGATCGCCGGTTCCATCGATGGTCATGAGGGTTTCATCAGGGAAATAGTCATCGATTTCTTCTTCTTTTAATTCCTCAAGGTCGGGATTTTCTAGACGAGATAAGTGATCTGCAGCAAGATTCTCTGCTCCTTTCTTATCTTTGATTTCGATGTCAAATTCTTGGAGTAGCAAAATCCATCGAATAAGACGTGGTTTAGCATCTTGCTTGGTGAACAGATACTTGAGAGCTGAATGATCGGTAAAAACGCACTCGTTTTTAGAGCACGAGGGATGATCGGAATTTGTCGAATGCGAAAACGACGGCCAGTAATTCTTTTTCGGTGATGGTATAATTTTGCTGAGCACTATTAAGTGTCTTTCTAGCAAAATATATAGGTCGAAAGTTTTTTCCTTCACGTTGGCCTAGGACGGCTCCAACAGCAAAATTGCTTGCATCGCACATAAGTTCGAAGGGTAATGACCAATTAGGTGAAACCCTGATTGGAGCACTAGTAAGTTGAGATTTCAATGTTTCGAAAGCTTTTATGCAATCAGCATTGAAGTTGAAGATAGATTCTTTCTCAAGAAGTTTTGTCATCGGACGAGATATTTTTGAAAAATCTTTGATAAATCGGCGGTAAAAACCAGCATGTCCTAAAAAACTTCTAAAGGCTTTGATGTTAGTTGGTGGTGGAAGTTTCGAGATAACATCGACCTTTGCTTTTTCTACTTCCATTTCTGCACTGGAGATTATGTGGCCAAGCACAATTCCTTCGGTTACCATAAAGTGACATTTTTCCCAGTTAAGGACAAGATGTGCAGCTTCGCATCTTTCGAGCATTTTATCGAGATTAGAAAGACAAGCTTCAAATGAGTCTCCAAGATGAAAAGTCATCCATCAAAACTTCCATGGAGGTTTCTAGCATGTCTTGGAATATGGCGATCATACACCTTTGAAAAGTCGCAGGTGCATTGCAAAGACCAAAAGGCATACGCCGATATGCGTAGGTTCCAAAAGGACAAGTGAAAGTGGTCTTTTCTTGATCGTTAGGATCGATAGGAATTTGGAAATATCCTGAAAATCCGTCGAGGAAACAAAAGAATTTATTTCCTGCCAGTCTTTCAAGCATTTGATCCTTGAATGGAAGTGGAAAGTGATCTTTTCTGGTGGCTTTGTTTAACTTACGATAGTCAATACAAACGCGCCAACCAGTGACAGTTCTAGTTGGAACTAGTTCATTTCGCTCATTAGTCACAACCGTCATTCCTCCTTTCTTGGGAACACAGTGAACAGGGCTTACCCAAGGGCTATCCTCAATTGGGTAAATGATTCCAGCATCGAGAAGTTTTATGATTTCCTTTTTAACAACTTCTTTCATGTTGGGGTTTAGTCGACATTGACGTTCTACCACAGGTTTAATCCCTTCTTCAAAATTGATTTTGTGTTTGCAGAAATTAGGACTAATTCCTGGGATGTCGGATGTCTTCCAAGCGAAAGCTTGTTTGTGATTTTTGAGGACAGAAACTAAACTCTCACTATCCTCGAGCAATGAAGATATGACTACTGGAAGAAATGAGTTTTCCTCCAAGTAAGCATATTCAAGATGATCTGGGAGAGGTTTGAGTTCGAGATCTGTGGGTGGTTCTTCTATAGAGGATTTAATTCGCATCTCGTCATTGAAAGTTATTTCTTCAAAATTTTCTTCCTCTATTTCTTCTTCTTTTGAGTTATCTCCTTCGAATTCTACTTTCATGAAATCATCAAACTCTTTGTCAAAGTCTGTTTCATTGATTTTTTCAGAAGTAGTCATGAATGGGTCGGATTCGTTAAGTAATGCGTCCAATTCTTCATCAGTGACTTCAACAATGATATCGATGTTAAAATAAGTGTCATCACTGGAATGTGGGTAGCGCATTGCTTTATCGATTAGAAAAGTGATTCGATCTTCCCCAACTCCAAGGTTGAGTTCTTTTCCTTTTACTTTGATGATTGCATCGCCGGTATTTAGGAAAGGTCTTCCTAAGATGAGTGGAACTTTACTATCCTCTTCCATTTCCAAGATTACAAAGTCCACAGGGAAAATGAATTTACCGACTTGAACGAGCATATTCTCGGCAATACCCACAGGATATTGATAGGAATGGTTCGCTAATCGGATGCTCATCTATGTTGGTTTCAGGCTGTTGTTGCATAACTTGGAATACAGCGAATAAGGCATCAAATTGATACTTGCGCCAAGATCGGCTAAAGCATCACATTTAACATTATTTCCGAAAGTACATGGAATAAGAAAGCTCCCAGGATCTTCGAGCTTTGGTGGGATCTTGTTTTGGACAATAGCTGAGCATTCTTCGTTAAGAAAAGCTGATGATATTTGCTCAAGCTTGCTTTTGTTATTAAGAAGTTCTTTCAAAAATTTCCTGTAATTGGGCATTCCGGCTATCACAACAACGAGAGGAACATTGAGTCTAACCTCTTTGATTATTTCAATAAACTTCTTATAACGCTCTTCCATCTTTTGTTTCTTTAGGCGTTGAGGATAAGGAATCTTTGGTGTATACGCCTTGACGGAATGGAGTGTTCTTTTTGATGGTTTGAGTTGTGTTTGGTTCCTCGGTTTCATCCTCACTATCAATGGTGATAGGAGTATTAGGATTTTTTGGTGGATCATACGAGAGACCACTTCTTGTGAAGACAACATTGATATGCTCATTTCTTGTTTGTGGTGGACGGTACGTCTTATCATTTGATGGTTTTGGGTTGGATTGGGTATTACTTGGCAATGAACCAGATGGTCTAGAGGAATGTTGGTCAGAAAGTCTGCCAAACTTGTTTTCAAGATCTTGGATAGATGCTTGATGATTTTTTGTCCTTGCTCAACTTTGGCTTTGAGATTGAAAAATTGATTTTTGATAAAATCATTTGAAGATTTTGAGCACCACGAATTCTCTCATGGTTTTCTCGAATTCGGTTTCTTCCATCTTTTGTCGGGTTTTGTGGTGGTGGATCGTCGTCTGCGGGTTGAGAATCACGATTGTCATCCCTTGGTCGGCGATCTTGCCAATTTCCAGAATTTCGACCGTAATAATTACTACGATATCCTCCTCCACGGTATCCTCCTTGATCGTAACTTGCTTCTCCTTCCTTCGGTCCACCCATAGGTTTATCGTCGCACTCGGACGATGGATGATTTCCTCCACAATTGTTACATCCGTCTCGCATTTCCTTCATTTCATCTTTGATATCTTTGTATGCTGAGTCGATTTTTGAGATTAACGCTTCCATCTTCTCCATGAGTTTTGAAGCATCGGTGTTTTCGACAAAAGCAACAGTTTTTCAGAGAGGTTTGGTTTTGGAATCTTTTGACCAATCAAGTTTGAGAAGTACTCGATCTTCGAGCAATTGATGTGCATCGTTGGAAGTCTTATAGAGAAAAATTCCTCCAGCATCAAGGATGCCTTGAGAGATTTCATCTAGTCCATGGTAAAAGATTTGGATAATGGTTCCTTTGGATAGTCCATGCCCATGACAACTACGAAGCAAATCTTTCATTCAAAGCCAAGCTTCGACAAGTGATTCGTTTGGGTTTTGGGTGAAAGCACGAATTTCTCCCATTAATCGATCAAACATGGCAGTGGAAAGAATCGGCTTACAAAAGCTTGCCTCATCTCCTCCCAAGTATTGATGATTCCTGAGGTTAATTCGTTGTACCATACTTTAGCGTCTCCGGCGAGTGATGATGGGAATAGTTTGAGTTTGATGGCATTGACATCGGTGTCGCCATAACGGAACATGCCGCAAATTTCGATGAATTCGGCAATGTGCTTGTGCGGATCGGCCCGCAAGACGCCATCGAATTGACGGTATTTGATCATAGAAAGGTGATGTCCCTTCACGGTGAAGTTGTCACCAAGATTGATAGCAACAATAGCACTTCCGGAAGTTGGTGCTACGGCTCGGTTGGTTCCCCACATGGGTTGATCATCCGCCATGGAAAAAGGTAAATTGGTGAAAGGGTTGTAAGCAACTTTGGCTTCTACGAGGTTATCAAATAGTGGGTTTGGTACTCTTGGTACACGATTTTCTAATGGTATGAAAAGTGTTCTTCTTCTTCTTCGAATCAAACATTCGGGGTTGGTAAGAGGTGTAATTGGTTCTATTCCGCTGCTCGAGTGTTTATACAATGTCCTAGAAATCCGGCAATATCTAAACACATGGACAAACAACGAAAACAGTTTTTATGGGTCAGAGTGGGTAACCGGATCGATGCGGGTTGCGACCGATCGGTTAGACCAGTTGGGTAATGGTTAAATCATAACTGATTCGGTTGAGAGACAACCGGATCCGGTTAAGGTTTCTGAGAGAGAAAATTTAGGTTGAATCGACTGAGGGAAATTCAAAAACTTGCTGAAACACAATCAAATCCCGCACGGGCCAAAAACTTGATGTGTTGGTTGTGTACAAGTTTTAAATTTATAAAAGGTGAATTACCAATATTACCATTAACACATACGAGCAAGTATACTCGTCCGTTATAGCAAGATTATGAAGGTAAGTCGGGATCGTTAGCAGGGATTTGAGTGAATCTAAGCACAAGTTTAAATCAACAGAGTCTATCCAAAACATATAACAAAGCAAATAGATATAATGAAATTCAGATGATTAAAAACTACACTTGCTTAAACTAGTTTCATATCATAGATTAATGTGATTGTGTTAACCTCTTAACATGTTGGTTACGATAATTAGCGGGTGGACTAATCTATTGTTCTTATAAGTTAAACCTTCATCAAGATTTTAATTCATAAAAACAAGCATTAAGTTTTAACCAATCAATTCAAGATCAATTCAAGTTTCATAAGTCTACATACATAAACTTAAACACAAAAACATCCACTTGTTTATCAAATTGCTTAAGAAATGGTCAATACAAAAGGTAACCGATCATAGACAAAAGGCTACAATTGATTCTCAACAACTAATCTTATGACCTTTTAGATGTTTCCAACCAATCCAATTTGATAATCAAAAAGCGTTTCTATTACAACCACACCTTAGTTCCTTTGTATAATCAAGAATAATGGGTAAAAACAATCATCCATAGACAAAATGATTATGACTAGTTGAATAACAATAAGTTCTTTCGACCCCAACGATTACTATCAATTAGCCAAACTTGATTAACAAATGTCACTATGAAACTTTAGCACAATTGGATCTTAGAAACAACTTGAAATTAAATTAAAACATGTTAACACAATCTAACTAATCATATGAAAATCAACATCATTTAAGCAAGTGTATAAAGAAACTAGCCACTCATAGCAAACATGAACATAAACTCAGAACTTTGAACATTAGAAAACATGATTGAAAGTCTTACAATGCTTGGAATAAGATTAAAAATGGTGTAGTAATGATTCCCAAAGTATTGGGGTAGACTTCTTGGTGGTTTGGCCTCCAAATGTGGAACTTCTGGAACTCCAAACTTCCCTGGGCTTCTAAGGACGAATTATGAGAGCTTAAAGCTTTGTTTTGATTAGTAGAGAGATTTGTATTTGAGGTGTGTCTCATATGCTCACAAATGGCCTCTATTTATACTAGTTCCAAAGCCTAGAGTATTAATTGCTGAACTTGGCCTCCAAGGAGTAAGGAAGGGACTAGAATACACCAAGAGAAGGTCCTAGAATCATTTGGATGCAAAGGGGAAGCTTAGTGATGAAGATTTGGCAACTGCAGCTTCTCCAACCGATTCGATTATACGACCAACCGATCAGGTTGGTCTTCTACAAAAGTGGCCAACCGTTCTGGTTTCGGGTTGCGACCAAATGGTTGGTGGTGGTCATAGTGTCGTTTCTGGTCATATTCCAGCCGATCCGGTTGCATGAGCAACCGATCCGGTTGGATCTCCTGAGATACGGAAACTTTATATTTTCTTCTCTTTATCTTGTAGAACTTGGTTCTTCAATCACTATGGTCTTCAAAGGTCCTTGAGATACTTGATTTAAGCTTCACTGAAACGGGAATTTTCTATTTGCTGACATTTCTTTACTTTCCTTCCGTTTCCCTGCACTTAGTTATAAACACTAGACAAACATCTTTTGATGCGTTTTAGCACTATAATTACGCAAATATAACCAAATAACATATATAAAAGCACACATAACGCTACTAAGAACATGCACAATCTGAGCGTTATCAGACACTTATTCGGACAAAAAGGCGCGAATATACGAAGGAAATGGCCAAAGTCAAGAATCGAGACACTCAGGCTGCTGGAACTGAAGGGGACGGCGTCAGGCACAAAATAGTGACGCCGTCGGACAAATTTTGTGACGGCTCAGTAGCCAAATTGCTCATTTACAAGTGACGGGTTTAGGTTTTAAAAGAGTAGGTCGTCAAGCAACACTGCACGCCTAGATTTGATCCGACGACGCCGAGATCAAGGGGACGAAGGATTTGCGTCACAAGCATAAGGTGACGTCGTCGCAAGACTAACATGGCCAAGACAAAACCCTAATGACGGCGACCCGACGGCGCACAAATCAAGGGTTTCGCCGCGATATGTAATCTTATATATTGAATCCGAATTTTTTAGTTTTCAGTGTGTAGACTTTTGGAGTAAAAACCTAAACCAAACCAAGGCTGTCTTGTACAGTATTTTAGGGTTCCATGCCCTATCTTACATCAAAATAAGTGTTTTACTTCAATAATTCAATTATGTCTTCAATTATTTGTGTGTATGCTTGCATGTTTTCCATGTCCGACTAATTTACCTGTGTGTTTGCTTAGGGAATATGAAAGTTAATTACTTAATATTGATTGGTTGTCTCTTATCTTAATTGTTAATGACCTAGTATTGCGATAGGTCATCCGTTGTGTAGTTAATGCTTGATTAATCTTTGTTGAACCTTAGCTTATAGTACCTAGAGTCATTGTAGGCTAAACTATCCGAAGAGTACCTTAGTGTTAAGTTTATAAATCCTAGAGATTTTGTAGGCGATAACCTTTGGTAGTTTCAAAGAGTTAGGGATAAACGCATACCCTACGACCTTAGACACACAACGCGATTAAGAATAAGGACGTGACAATTCAACCATCAATAGGAGATAATTAAGGAGTAATAAAACCTAAGTAAAAACATCTTTAAATCATCATACGAGCACACAATAATTAGACATAGACTACCCATTAGTTTAGATAATTAGATAAGTAGAAGTAATCGGTAGAAATACCAACCCCCAAATCCAAACCCCGAGATTCGTACCTTTCCATTTTCGTAGTAACTTCTCACTAGCATTCCTATTCCCCTAGAGAACGATATCAATTCCTGTGGCTTACCCTAATACTGCACTACAACGATTAGGTTCACAACTTAGGGTGTTGAAAAACTTGCTCGACGAAAAGGAAGTTCCTTTGACCCCGAACGACGTGTGTAGCGTTATCAACAATCGTTCATTTTCAACTTTTAAAGACTTGATTTGTGACACAGTATCAGTATTCTCAACGTTTTCAACAGAATCAACAGAATCAGCAGAGATATAATCTAATGCATATGCAAAAGAATGTAATAACACAACATTATGGATATCAGCACAGATAACATCTTCCAAGAGTCGATCAACATCTTTTCGTAACATTTTCTTTTTATGTTTTGTATTTGAAATAGATGTTTCTATTTTCTCGAAAACTATTTTCATCAGTCCAAGTTCCTTATGAAATTCCCGTTCCCAATACAATGCACAATCCTTCAAATTTTGAACATGGGGTAAAATTCTTTTCTGAAAAATATCTCTTTGTGCTCGCTACCTGGGCGATTGAAAATGTTTAACTTTTATTTCAGAATGAAATTCAATCTCACGTTCTAAAAGTTTGATGTCGGAAATGAAAATGTCAAAATATCTAAGAATTTGACGATTTTCGGGTATTGAATTTACTTCAATGAGTGAAGGTAAAGGACCATTAATTTGTGCAGAATTGGGTTGGGACCAACATTCAAGACTCGAAATAGGTGTGATAACCCAAGGTGTGTTAGAAGTATCTCGTTGTTCAACGAAAGTGACGGCTTTTGAATAGTTAAATGGTTTGTTGTAAACAACATTTTCTAATTTTGATCGACTCTCGTCTTCAGCATCTAATTCCTCTTGATGATTATATTCAACAACACTCATAATGGAATCATCAATTTATGTTCTCAAGACCGTGAACTTCAGATTTTGTTTGAATGCTCTATTTGAAAACTTAGGTTTGTAATCAGCAAGATTCGTTCCATATCCATTTGGATTTGGTTTGAAAGTAAACTTTTGAATCATTGTGATTGATTCACCATGTTTATAAACAATAGTTTGAAACTCTTTGATTTTGTTTTGTAAGTCGACAATTTCCTCAAGATAGTCATCTATTCATTTCGTGGAATGTTTTTTGTACTCAGAGAACTGTTTTTGATAAGTTAACAACTCAGACTTGGCTTTTTGAGTTTCCAAGGTAAGAGCGTTAAGTTGTTGTTTATGTTCATGTTTCAGTTGTTCTATTTGAGACAACAAAGCATTCTTGGATGTGAATAGATCACGTATCTGTCATTCTAATGATTTTTTGTTTTGATGAGATTTAGCAAAAGCGACTTCAAAACCTTGTTTACGTTTTTCTTGAGTTTTAAAAATGTTGAGTTGTCTTATTAAGCATTCATTATCCCTAGTTAACAGTGCATTTTTGTCATTTAATTGCTTGCAAATTTTCAGTCGAGATTCTTGGTCTTTAATTAAGGTCATGAGCTCCACTTCTAGATTAGACAAAGGTTCATCTTGTTCAACGTGAGTCTCAACATGATCATTAGTTAGATCCTCAAGTATAACCACGGAGTCAACTTGATTATCAATGGTAACCATAAGGTCATCTTGATCGTCAAATATAACTACGGGGTCTATTTGATGATCATCGGAATGAGATATAGATGGCTTATGTTGAACACTCTGATCCTTGTCGGATGTAGATGTTGGTACGAGATAACAGATCATTAATGAGTATAGTTTGATCTGGTACCTGAGACAAGCCGTCAGTGTCATACACTGGCCTGTGTCACTCATGTGGAGAGCTTGCATATGTGCCATCAACATCACTGCCGCATTAGCCCTGCAAGTCCTCCTCCATGTCATCATCATCTCATACCGCCATGAAGCTCGTTCCATGTTGGTAAGAGTGCCACCAGCTTCATCCTTGAGAGCCAAGAGCAAAGCCTCTTTGTGATAAGCATCTTTGTTCTCGGCTTAGGCATGCATTAGCCGATGACCCTTCTCATTACAGTTATAACAACGAAGACCATTAATCCCATTCTGAGCATTACCCTATTCAACCACTTGAGCTTTTTGTTGTTGTGGAGCACCCATGTTATTCCTTCCCATAGCATTAAACCCTGACCACCGCCATCCTGACTAACATTACCACGATCTCAACTTCAACACGCCCATTGTTAACAATGTACCGATTCCTTGTGTTTGATGAGGAACTAATGCATTGTTGGATTTGTTTGTATATCAGCCGGCTCTAAAGCAATCATAACAAACCCTTGTTGCAATGCATCGCTACCGGAGTCCCTCATTAGCTTCACTTAAAGTGCTTGATCATTGTTGTTGTTGTATGGAACCAATTGAGTTTCTTTGAGATTGTTGTGACGGATCATATGGTGTAATTGTTGCAGCTTGGTTGAAAACGGTTGTGGAGGATTTGTGAATACAGTTTGTAAGGTTGGGAATTGAGGATAACACGTTTGAGCCCACAAAGCTAATTGTTGATTATCCGGAAGTGAAGGTGAGACAGGAAGTCCACGGATAACCCTTTCTTTGTCAACTTTTTTTTGGTGGGGCTTCAAATAGTCGTACAACAATCCGTATGTAGCATGATGAAGATTCTTAGCTTGACGGATGAAAATGACATACTTCTCCCAATCAGAACCAAGACTACTTAGGAACTTAGTGTTGACGGCAATTCTTGGCATGATGATGTTATGTTTATCCAAATCATTGATAATGTCCAGAATCGATGATGATATAACTCTAATGTCTCCCCTGGTTCAATCATGAAGTGTTCATAAGCCAAGTAAATTTTGGATTCCATATCCTCTTTATTGAGTTCAGTGCCTTCCATGAGAAGATGAATATGTTCCCACATTGCTTTTAGCAAATTTTGAGCATCAACACTTCGAAGGATCGGATTGGGTAATCCCAAAAGGATGTATTGCATTGCTAGCTCATCAGCTTTAAAATGTAGAAGTTCATCGCATGAGGTCGTAAAGAGTTGCAATGTTGGTGACATCACCCTTGGTGGAGTAGCATTTGGATCTCCGTGTATGACAAAGAGGCATCCTAAAACGGACCTTCCAGAATGACCTTCTTTAAGAACTTTACATGTGGCTTCTTTAGATCACAAAACCTAAAGAACCTAATCACCCATTGATTGTAGTTTACGAGAGTAAGCATTGGAGGTCTATCAAGTGATCCAGCCTCATGAATGGATTTTTAGCTACTTAAAGCTTCACACATCTTTACAAACCAAGACGGTTCCTTCATAGTATTCCTGGATAGATGTTGATTGTTAAAGTTTGTGTAAGGATGTACTTGAAGACTAGGTGGTGGTTGAATCATTTGTGGTTGAATTGCTCCTTAAGGAAAATGTTATTATTGAAATTGTTGTTGATAAATCTGTTGTTGTAGATTGAATTGTTGTTGTTGTTGACTGAGTTGTTGTTGTTGTTGTTGTTGTTGTTAAGGATACACATGAGGAAAGTAGTTAGAGTATGGTAGTTGAGACATCTTGAAACTTGTGTTGTAAAATGGATCTTTGTAGTCGAATGAAACTTTGTTTATGAAGAGTCCTTAGGCGTAGAAACCAAGCTAAGGAAAAGAAAACCTTAGGCGTAAAAACACCAAACTTACGCGAAAATGCCGCTATGCAGTAGGATTAGCTTACGCGTAGGGTGAGTTAAACCTTAGGTTATCCGTAAACTAAAGACTTAGAAGTAAGAAACTTATGCGTAATTTTTCCTTAGGCGTAAGACGTGCTTATGCGTAGGAAAAGCTTAGGCGTAAGATATTTTGCTCGAAGTTTTATGCTTAGGCTTAAAACTAGGTTTTGCCTAAAAAAATCCTTTACACTAATCACGCTGTAAAGATATCCAGGTGTCTAAGTGTTTTCGTGCTTATCCAAGCAAGAAAACACTGATTAAAACCAAAAATCAAGATCAAAACCACGGATAACTTACGCTGCGAAGATTAGGTTTGCTTACGCAGTAGGATTTTCCAAAAGTGAGTTTTCTCGCCCAAAGTGTTACTAAACCAGATTTTTGTGATGAAACAGCTTCACTATCCCCAAAATATCACAAAAGTATGAAACTTGATGATCCAAAACTCTAAACACGCTATGTGAGAAATATTCACACGCTTAAAACCAAGCTTAAAACCAATGATCTACACGAAGTTTGAAACTTTTTGCCAAAAACTAAACTTTATCACCAAATAACCTTTTAAAGTACAATAATCTTGAATTTAAAAATGAAAAATCAAAGCTTTAGGTGATGAAAGTTTTGAAGCGGAGAGTTACGCCAGAGAACACTTAAACTTCAAAAACAAAATCGTTCACCCAACTATTTGGCGATTGATACCACTGTTAGGTTCCCGTTTATGTAACACAAGCATCAATATAAGAAAGGAGATAAGAGAGTGATCGGTTGAACACGTTCAATCTTTACGCGTATGAATGAAAGAAATGTTATGCGTGAGTATGAGAGAAAATGAAAACCAACCATCTAAGGATGGTTTACATGAGGTATTTATAGAGGAACTAGGCAACACACCAAGTTACCATCCTTTCCTTATTGGGCTTTGGATAGGCTCATGGGCTTTCTACATGAACCTAACCTTGATTACTAACATAAAAGCAATAATTAAGCTAATTATTACATATTAATTACTAACACTTGAATTCTAGTTTAGGAGTGATTCCAACAGACTCAGCTTCCTTCCCTCTATTAGCTTTGATTCTTTTTTAAGTTCAATCAACTCCTCTTCACCAGGACTAAGATAGTAAACTAATTTATCTGAAGCATAGCCACTATCATTGTCATTATCATAATCAACATCTGTTTCATCCTCTCTAACCTTCCCTTTGCCCTTATCAACACTTACATTCCTAGTATCATCACCCTCTACACTAGTCCCGGTATCATCACCCTCCGCACTAGCCTCCTCAATCTTACTGTACTATTGGATCTTGCAACCCATCGTCATGTAACAGTTGGTTCTTTCTCCCTGCATGTTTTCAACTACACTAACCTTTGCCCTTATCAACACTTACATTCCTAGTATCATCACCATCTACACTAGACCTAGTATCATCACCCTCTACACTAGTCCTAGTATCATCACCCTCTCAACGTAACCTTCCCTTTGCCCTTATCAACATTTACATACTTAACCTCCATCTCAGCCTAATTAACCAACTCATCTACTAAAAATCATTGCAATACCTCTTTTGGGGAAGGCCTTTTGCTTTAGAAATAGAGGCATCCATAAAAGTGGTATCTGCTTGACCTAAATACTCTGACAGATCCATATCTAAGTGATCAAGATAAAGATCAAGCATACCAAACAACTCAGCAACATCAAACATGTATGCTATTTCCTTATCATTACTTACTCTAACTAAACCTTTGTCTAATTCAAGATTTGGAACTTTGTAATACAAACCTTGAAAGTAGTTACCAGCTTTTTCTTCCAAGAATTCAACAAATGTTTCATAGGGCATCCTTGGAGCAACCATATTAAGAATCACCCCATCAACATACCTTAAAGGTAAATGGGCAAAATAACCGTCATTGTGTACATCAAATTGGTATCTGGTATCATTCTGTTACAAAATTGACAAAAATAACAAATTAGGTTTTATAAAGTGGTAATTACTTTGATCAAAACAGAGCATAATCAAATAAATCAATAAATATATACTTGAAATATCAAAAAACGCATCAAATGTGGCTATTGAGAAACATCAAATGTGGTGATAAGAATTGGGGAAAACCTTATTATTATGTAAAAAAATTTGTAACCCATACCTTCATTTTGCAACATTTGTCAAAACAGACACAAAAGTGAGGAAATTAGAGAAAAAAACGGTTAAGGGTAATTAACAGGTGCCACGTCACAAAATTTATGATTTAATGTTACAATAAGAAGATTAAGGAAGTATTTGACTACTTTTGAAAGAAAAAAAAAGTTTGATGACTACAAAAGAAAAAGTGGCAAGTTAGATGCCTTTTTAGACCATTTTCCATATATAAAATGAAGATGCTATCACCTTTAATCAATGCAATGAAAAACATATCTTCATATAATCTGATACATATTACAACAGGCTAAGATAGGGTAGCAGATGTTAAGAAGTGGGTTGTCTACCATTGCTGCAACTTTAAGGGGTTGCCAAGCCAAGATATAGCTAATCTTATGCATCAAGCAACCCATTAGAATTCATCATCACGACATTTATTTCTTACAATACTAAAACGAGGTATAATCTACTTTTTCACTTTTGATTATGTCTTTAATTCCAATTGGGGTTTTTAGGGCCCAACAAATTCAATAGAAATTAAATGGGTTTAGATGAATGATTGTTTGTAAAATGTGTTAGAATATAATTTAACTAGTTTTTATTAAGGTTGGAGTGTTTATTTTGTGTTTATGTTGGAGTCTACACCCCTTGAATTGTGAGGAACTGATGAATAATGATAGGAAACTGTGGAGGAGAAAGAACCTCTCACAAAAATGAAAAATGAATAAAGAGGTGTAGTAGCAGCAAGAGCCCGTTTGATTCTTATGTGGTGTTTCGAAAAAAATTGCAGGACAATGCTATGGGATTAGTTTTTAGTGCTGCAAATGTAAGGGGTTGGACAACAGGGTTGGGTATAGAAGGGCCTCCTGTGCCTGCAGATGGTAGTGGGGAGAACATCTCCACGTTTCCAAGATGTCGTATGCGTGTTGCTTTTACTTGTAATATGTGTGGTCAAAGGGACACTCTGTCTATCAATCCTCATGCTTTTAAAGATGGAACTGTCTTTGCCCAGGTAAATTTTCTCGCTTTTTTACCATTCAATCAATATAATCCCTTAAATACCTAAAAGTTGTTACTGATTGCATTAGATTAGTGGAATGATTTTCTGCATGTTTTGTTTCAATTGATAGAAAATATTGGAGCCGATGGAATTCTAAAACTTACATTGTAAGGTGCATATGTAAGCTTAAAAAATCTAGAATCATATAATATTATATGAGGAATGATGAAGATGAAGATGAGACTCAAATTTGAAGGATAGGGAGTTGGGAAAATGCTGTAAATGATATGTGTGACCTTTTTTTGCTAATGAAAATGGCAAAATGTTTGATCCTTACAGTTTAAAGTAGGGATATGTGTGTGAGTTTAAAAGTAACTGATGCCGTGTGTATGGGTAAAAGTAAAAGTGTAAAACTGAAATATGATTATTAGTTTCTAATCATGTAGCCTGTAGATTAGAATTATCCGATTTGGAGAAGCGTGTAAAAAGTTGATTAGCTCCAATGTTTTTTTAACCAAATTTAGCTCCAATTGGGTACTATGGTACATGATGGTTGATAGTTTGCTCCGTTTTGTAAAACGAGGGTCCTTCCTCTGTTGGTACTACGGCATGTTAATTATTATTGAAACCACTTGTAGTGACTGCATCTTGCATCATATTACCTTTGATCAAGAAAAATGCTTAAAATTGTTAACATTGTAGTTTTTTAAGCTATAAGGAAAGAAAGGACAACCAACATAAAGATAAAACTTGACTGATGTGAACTTTCGATGCCAAGAGTGGACTTTAATCGAGTGTGTATAAGCATATTTTTCCCTAAATTTATGCAGCGGGTAATACAACAATTTGGCTGAATGGTGTCCTTTGTGAATGATCTTTGTGTTGCTTATGATTGTTTTGCATTTGAATCCAGTGTTGTGGGTGCAATGTTTCTGACAAACTTGTGGACAACTTGAATCTGCTTCATGAGATGAAATGCTATGTGAATGCATTCTTCAAGTATCAGGATCCTAATGGTAATGCTTGTGGCCTTGGATTCAAATATCTGGACATGGATGATAATGAAGATGACAACATGTATCTGCTCTTATGAGGTAAGCCAAATCTGCAAAAGTTGTGTATTGTCTCTAAGTAGAAAACACACATACACACTGTTGTAGTGATTTTACGGTCCCAACATGATTAGGGTTTAGTGTTAAATAAAAAAAGTAGAATGTTATTCTGACCGGGTTTTGAATGGGTCAAGCTGGAATCAGACGTGATCATATGTGGATCTATATTTATATATTTTTTCAATCTGCATACACCAAATAATAAATCCTTTCACAATGTGATCATATGGTAAATTACTCATCTTGCATTATACTCATTTCGTTCATATTCCGGCATCCAACACCAAGAACCAAAACCTAAACTCCTAAAATGACCCACAACAACCAGACCTTTTTGACCCCACACCAAACCCATATCATCAAAACCTCAAAAATGGCCTGCGGAAATGACCGTAAAAACCGAAAAGTTAGTTGTTAATGTTTCAGAGGATGTGCAGTGAGGATGATGAGATTGTAATATTGAAAGGTATGATTGATTTTATGGGCGATATGCGTGATTTTTACGAGTTTGTTACGAAGTCTTTATGTGTTGAGTTTAGTAGAGGGTAATTGGTTTTAGGAGGTTGAAAAGAAGTTAAAGAGCAATGTAGGTAGAGAGGAAATAAGTTTTTCGAAAAGTCATGAACATAAAGGTTTCGAGTTGTCGAAACAAATATTGGGAATACTACTAATGATAAATGTAATGTGGCGCGTACGAGTACGAATGGAGTGGATAAGAAGGAGGTTAAGAATATGAATGTTAATCGGTTTGTGAAGTATAGTGGGAGTAGTGATGGTGCAGTTTTGGTTGAGGAGATTGTGAAGGGTGGGTTGGAGTTGGTTGAGGGGGACCAAAAAGGAAGAGTTGGAGGAGAAATGGAAGAAGTTGAGGATTAGGCAACTTGAGCTTTATGCTAAACGAATGAAGTTGATTATGGCGCAACTAACAGTGGTTATTCAGGATGTTAGGTCAAATTATGGTGATGATCATGCCTCGTGATGGGAATTATGGTTTTTGATCAGAGCTTGTAAGTGTTTTGGAGATATGTTTAGTTTTATCTTGATTTGTACGTTAGTTATGAAATTGGTATTAGTTGACTGAAATTAAAAGTAACATGGTTCATGCTGTGTCGCGGCTTTGTTGCATCAGACACCCTGATGCGTTGTGTTTACGGAATGCGAGGTGATGCGCGCGCATCAGGCATGCATCAGCCGATGCACGCATCAGCGCTTTTTTGCTCATCATGTACTTTTGGCCTTATAACATAAAATTGGACTTGATAATGTGTATTGGGCTTCTTTTGATGGGCTTTACTTTTAAGATATGGGTCAAATTTGACCAATTCCTTATAAACGATAAGACTTTTGATATTACTTTTTGACTATTTATGTATTTTAGCGAGGTAGAATCGTGAACTATGAACATGCATGGTATCTTTTGACATTAAATGTGGTACAAATGTGTTATTAATATGTTTTGTGCACTATATATAATTTAAATATTTTTTTTATAAAATTGTCGCCTTGGGTACGTGATGCGAGCGCATTCGACTCGGCGCCTCGCTGATCTGCGCTAAACCGTCAAGTCTTTACAGACTTAAAACAGCTTAAACACAAATGCAATGAAGATCAGAGAATACAGGGGATTCCCGGTCGTTAAGTCCCACAGAGACTCAATGGTGTGTTAAACACATGATCAGACGATAGAATGACCACTAATGATAGCGATCAGAAAGGATTAGGATTGAATAATTACACTACTGAAAAAGGTTATAAATCAAAGCAACTTAAATACAAATTAAGAAAATTAAAAAGATAAAAGATATTAAATAAACGCTATCACTATATTTAAAGTGATGAACGTTTAAAACCTAAAACTTACGTTTAAAATAAAAATACGTAAACGTACAAAATAAAAAGTGAAATCTAAGAAATAAAAGTCCTAAAAATATGAAATATACATTTTTACAATCCTAATGATAAAAGAAAATTTATAGAAAAAGAAAATTATTTTTACAACTATTTAATTAATTATTATTAAATAAAAACTATTTTAAACTATTTAATAATACTCTAAAATAAAAGAAAATATGAAATAAGACTAGAAAAATAAAATTAAGACTTAGAAAAATCTAAAATATGATAAAACTAATTTTAAAACAGAAAATATATTTTTTAGACTTTTTATATATTTATTATTAATTTAAAACTATTTAAAGCTAATTAAAATACTAGAAAATACTAATTAAGCTAAGAAAATTATGGAAAAATACTTTTTAGGCTTTTTACATTTATCTAAACTTAAGAAAATGAAAAATTATGTTTTTGAAACTTTTCTTAATTATTTGTATTTAAAGCTAATTAAAAAGGATTAAAAACTAATTTAAATTCAGAAAAATAGCAAAACAACTTAGAAAAATCTGAAAATTTAAGGAAAACTCTAAAATTATATTTAGAAGCTAGGAAAAGTAGAAAAACAAGGGCTTATGTGTGGAATATAGGAACTGATGTGGAAGAGCTTATGAAATAAGCACTTTGAATAAGCTAGAAAGCACCAAAGTCCACCAAACAGAAACAGAAGCTATAATAAGCTAATAGAACCAAAATGTAACAAGTTTAAACAAGCCCTAACCTCTGATTACAAGCTAGAACAGATATGACTATATGAGATTAATGGCTAAAAACAGTTTATAAGGCCTACTTTAAGCTTAAAAATAAGACACCTAAATAAGCTGGAAATGAGAAACAGATATGGGAACCTCACAAGGACCTGGCTGGCTATGTCAAGACCCAAGAACAGACCAAGATGAGCTTAGATGAGCCCTGCACAAGCTTTGCAAAAGCTGCATAAACCCTGTGCACAGGGCACTATAACAGACATGGTACTCAAAAAAAACTAAGAAATAAGTACTTAAAAAGCTGAGAAACCAAGAGCTAGCATTTTTGTATTTTTCTTTAGCAACTAGAATTTAAAAATCCAAAACCTTATAGACTGAATCTCACTAATGAGCACTCAGTGAAATTCCAAATTTTATTCAAAAGTGACCTTAATGAAAAATTTGACTTTGTAAAACCAAAGGGTTGACTAATTTGAACTTTGAAGCTAATTTCTCAACTGAGTATGATGTTACTAGATAAAATGAAGCTATTTCAAGTTTTGTTTAAGAATTTGGAACACAAAACAAGAATTTGATATTGCAAATTCTCAACAGTTAGCTGATAAGATGGATTATTAGTGATCTTTGACTAATGGGTAACACAAGCACAAGATAAAGCTGATATGAACTCAAATAAGGATACCAAGCATGAAACAACAAGAACTTTATACTAAACTACCCTAACCACTGATCAAGCAGCAATTCCAAACACTCTTTAAATAACTGATTTGAACTAAAAACTGAGCTTAGGTCTTAACTAGCTAACATTGATAATCAAACTGAGCTTAGGTAACTTTAATACAACTATGTAAACAAATTAAAACCAATAAAGACCACAAGAACAGATACAAGTACAAAATGCAAAATAGAACTAAGAATGAAAATGAGACAAACAATACTCACAAGAGGTCCAGCTTGTGTTGCAGGCCAAACCAAACCCAATCCTACTACCTAAGCCATTTCCAACCCAAGTGAGCACTGCACCAACCCTAGTTCCACTGCCATTACTGTTTTAACCAAAGTATCACTGCACAATTGACTTTCATTGACCATGGAACAAAATTTCTTAAAATTGATTTGCAGGCTTTCCAAAAGCTTATAAAGAACTTAAACAACTTATTTGAGCTTAAACATAAGCTACTAAAAGCTTGGGCATAGGATTTTGAAACTGAGATTGCAACAGTTAACTTGAAAACATGAACTTATACAAAACCTTGATATTGTTGCTTAAAAGTGAATTACAATGATAAATTAACTTGAGTTTAATACATTAAAGCTTAGAATTACATTTTAGAACACTTAATTAAGATAACTAAAAAAAACGACATACAAGAAAAATTGAAAAACTAACTACTGCCCCCTTCAGCTTCTTTCTTCCTCTCTTTATACACCATTTGACTTTTCTCTCTCTTCTCAGTGAATCCCATCAAAAATCCTTGGCCCTTGGATGTGTTGGAGTCATCTAGGCCCTCCATTGCTTTTTGGCGGGAAAAGAGAATTTGACAGCTAGATGAGCTTGAGTGTTTGGTGAGGAAAGATTTAATGATTTCTTGGATGTAGTAGAGGAGGGGGGAACAATGGAAGAGATAAGGGATGGGGGTTTGTGTGAGAGCAGGTGTGTTGCAGGGGGCAAGTTGAAGAGGAGGACTTTTGGCGCCAATGGGGTTGGTTTGACCTGGTGGTTTGACTGACCAGGCATTAGCACAAAAGGGGGGTCCAAAATGTTTAGTGACAGGGGTCCAAGAGGTGGAAGGGTCAAAATGGGTTTAAGGCATTAATAATTGACAAGGACTAAAGTGTAACTTCTGAAATTCCAGGGACCAGTTCTGCCAAATCTCAAAGTTGTTTCAAAGGACTAAAACTGACAAGCTTCAAAAGTACAGGGACCAAATTTGTCATTTTGCAATTTTCCAGGGGCCATTTCTGCCAAATTTGAAACTTGGAGGACCAAACTTGTAATTTTCTCAAACTTTTGACATTTTTCACCAAAGGACTAAATTTGACAAATTATGATTTAAAAGGACCTTTGGTGATTTTACTTTTGAAATTTTGCCTCAGGGACTGTTTTTGACAACTTTTGAAACTTGGGGGACTAAAACTGCAATTTTTGCAAATTTGATATGTTTTTCATCTGATTTTGATATTTTTGAATTTAAAACACATAAAACACTTGTTTGTGATATTTTGATCATTTTGATGTGTTTTTGAGTGTTTTCAGATGATTTTGCAGTTTATATTGTACAAAAATGATGAGTATTTAGACACTCATCAATCCCCCACACTGAGATATTGCTAGTCCCTAGCAATGATTTGAGAAAACATAATGGATTTTATCTCTTTACCAAAAGCCATTACTTCTGGAGTAGCCAAATGTTTTAGTTCAAGTAAGAACCATGGTACACCGATAACCATGTGATTTTGAGCAAACCACTAGCTTTCAACGGATTTGATTTGTCTTACCGAAGCCGTACCCTTCTAGACTAGCCAACTCTTAGATAAATTATCAGTATTATCTTTGGTGAGCTGATTACCAATTATGGTTTTCCACTGCCTTTACCACAAGCCATAACTTATGCGGCTAGCCAACTCTTCACTTTTTAGGATATGGTGAGATGAAAACCATACAATTTTGGGCAAATTGCAAGCCATATAAACGGATTTGAAAAATCTTTACCAAGAGCCGTTTGCTCCTGGATTAGCCAATCCTTTGTCTTACGCGTACATGGTGGATCGATAACCAAATGAGTAAGTAGAACACTTACTCAAAAAAAAATTTGGCCAAAACGGGGATTGGGCGATATAATTACATGATAAAATTCGTGAGAATTCCCCCCACACTTAGAAATGAATATTGCCCTCAATATTCAAAGTACCGGCGGTTATGCCGAAACAAAGAACGTAAAAAGGAAATACTACGGCCATTATTTAGAAAGAAGATTTTTTTTTTTTTTTTTTTTTTTTAGGGATATATGTATATAACATGTGGGGCATCACCCCCACACTTAGGTGGTAGAAAGGGGTAAGAAGACAGAAATATGGGTGAAAACCCATATGGTGCGTGCTACTGTTTTTGATTACCGAGTCGCTAGCTTGACTCGACCCCGAATTAATTTGTTCATGGGGAAGCAAAGTGGAAGAAACAATCTCCATCGGACTTTCATTCAAGATGTTTGGATAAACATTGAAGTACGCGAAAGTTCCACACCGATGAGATATATACAGACAGACCCGGCTCACAAATGATAACTGAAAATGCCGGGGTCAAAGATAGTGTCCTCACTCCCGAACGAGTGAAGAAGAGAGGAAGTCACTGTGTAGGTGAAGAAAAGAAGGAAAATCATGATGACGATCATGATTAGATCTTCTTCCTCAGGATCAAGTGCAGTTGCACTCGTTTGGATTTTATCGGTTGAGCTCTTTGGGTTGGAAGGCCTCTCGGGAGGGAGGTTGGGAAGATTTGTCATAACTATGCAAATTGAGATTCTCTCCCCCCGATCATGATTTTTGCCATCCAAGCAATCATACTCCAGCGGAGATATGATATGAGTGAGTTCACCGGCGAACTCCTCATGAAGAATATACGGAGGTGGACATGCGGTACTTCGGCTATAAATATGCACCTCGTCCATTATAGTCTCCGTGTCGGACTCATCACTATCAAAGATTGATTAATGAATTTAGAGTAAATTCGTAATCGAATTCAATAAGGGATTAGTGATAGTCGTATAAACCGTTGTGGAACAACATGGTCAACATCCTCTTCTAAGTTGACGATCTCGGAATGTAGAAGTGATGCATCAATAAACTCTATGTCTTTAGAATATAAATAATTGGCATCACTATAATCACTGTCAAAATCTGAGAAAGTCTCAACAAGATCATTTGTAAGAGGAGAAGACACATCACCCTCATGGTCAAGAATTCCCTGCACTCACTTGGGATCGGATAAAGTTCTCACATTAGACGATTCCGTTTCCTAATAGTGCTGAGATGCTTATCACCCATTATGAGAGAGTCAATGGGAGCTACGGGTGTGATTTCAGTAGATTGAGGGAGTTGAGAGATAACATTGTTCAATGGAATAGCACTCTCTCGCCATCGTCACCAATCAAGTGCATCTTGCGAAGGCTAGCTTTTAGCTCTTCAATAGTAATTCTCGCCATAGTTTTATCGCAAGACGCCATAAGAATTAAAAACGAGAAGGTTGAGAAGATAGAATTATCGGTTTAGAGGATAAGGAATGGAGAATTAAACAGATTAGAGGGTAAAGATGAATATTTTGGATTTTGAAAACATGCCATAAAAACAAAGAATGAAAATATTTTTGGTGTTAAAAACACTTCAGGAAAAGTGTTAATGAACTTTTGGATTTTGAAAACTTAACAAAAACTTTTACAAAGGATGGGATATGTGCAAGAGTGGGTCTGAAAAAGGCTAAACACACGCTAAAGCTCCCCGGCCGCCAAAATTTGATCTCGCTAAAACCGTCCAAGTCTTTACAGACTTAAAAAGCTTAAACACAAATGCAATGAAGATCGAGAATACAGGGATTCCCGGTCGTTAAGTCCCCACTGAGACTCAATGGTGTGTTAAACACATGATCGACGATAGAATGACCACTAATGATAGCGATCATAAAGGATTAGGATTGAATAATTACACTACCTAAAAAGGTTATAAATCAAAGCAACTTAAATACAAATTAAGAAAATTAAAAGATAAAAGATATTAAATAAACGCTATCACTATATTTAAAGTGATGAACGCTTAAAACCTAAAACTTACGCTTTTAAAATAAAAAATACGTAAACGCATAAAATAAAAAGTGAAATCTAAGAAATAAAAGTCCTAAAAATATGAAATATACATTTTTACAATCCTAATGATAAAAGAAAATTTATAGAAAAAGAAAATTATTTTTACAACTATTTAATTAATTATTATTAAATAAAAACTATTTTAAACTATTTAATAATACTCTAAAATAAAAGAAAATATGAAATAAGACTAGAAAAATAAAATTAAGACTTAGAAAAATCTAAAATATGATAAAACTAATTTTAAAACAGAAAATATATTTTTTAGACTTTTTATATATTTATTATTAATTTAAAACTATTTAAAACTAATTAAAATACTAGAAAATACTAATTAAGCTAAGAAAATTATGGAAAAATACTTTTTAGGCTTTTTACATTTATCTAAACTTAAGAAAAATGAAAAATTATTTTTTTGAAACTTTTCTTAATTATTTGTATTTAAAGCTAATTAAAAAGGATTAAAAACTAATTTAAATTCAGAAAAATAGCAAAACAACTTAGAAAAATCTGAAAATTTAAGGAAAACTCTAAAATTATATTTAGAAGCTAGGAAAAGTAGAAAAACAAGGGCTTATGTGTGGAATATAGGAACTGATGTGGAAGAGCTTATGAAATAAGCACTTTGAATAAGCTAGAAAGCACCAAAGTCCACCAAACAGAAACAGAAGCTATAATAAGCTAATAGAACCAAAATGTAACAAGTTTAAACAAGCCCTAACCTCTGATTACAAGCTAGAACAGATATGACTATATGAGATTAATGGCTAAAAACAGTTTATAAGGCCTACTTTAAGCTTAAAAATAAGACACCTAAATAAGCTGGAAATGAGAAACAGATATGGGAACCTCACAAGGACCTGGCTAGCTATGTCAAGACCCAAGAACAGACCAAGATGAGCTTAGATGAGCCCTGCACAAGCTTTGCAAAAGCTGCATAAACCCGTGCACGGTGGCACTATAAATGCATACATGATACTCAAAAAAAACTAAGAAATAAGTACTTAAAAAGCTGAGAAACCAAGAGCTAGCATTTTTGTATTTTTCTTTAGCAACTAGAATTTAAAAATCCAAAACCTTATAGACTGAATCTCACTAATGAGCACTCAGTGAAATTCCAAATTTTATTCAAAAGTGACCTTAATGAAAAATTTGACTTTTGTAAAAACCAAAAGGGTTGACTAATTTGAACTTTGAAGCTAATTTCTCAACTGAGTATGATGTTACTAGATAAAATGAAGCTATTTCAAGTTTTGTTTAAGAATTTGGAACACAAAACAAGAATTTGATATTGCAAATTCTCAACAAGTAGTGATAAGATGGATTATTAGTGATCTTTGACTAATGGGTAACACAAGCACAAGATAAAGCTGATATGAACTCAAATAAGGATACCAAGCATGAAACAACAAGAACTTTATACTAAACTACCCTAACCACTGATCAAGCAGCAATTCCAAACACTCTTTAAATAACTGATTTGAACTAAAAACTGAGCTTAGGTCTTAACTAGCTAACATTGATAATCAAACTGAGCTTAGGTAACTTTAATACAACTATGTAAACAAATTAAAACCAATAAATACCACAAGAACAGATACAAGTACAAAATGCAAAATAGAACTAAGAATGAAAATGAGACAAACAATACTCACAAGAGGTCCAGCTTGTGTTGCAGGCCAAACCAAACCCAATCCTACTACCTAAGCCATTTCCAACCCAAGTGAGCACTGCACCAACCCTAGTTCCACTGCCATTACTGTTTTAACCAAAGTATCACTGCACAGTTGACTTTCATTGACCATGGAACAAAATTTCTTAAAATTGATTTGCAGGCTTTCCAAAAGCTTATAAAGAACTTAAACAACTTATTTGAGCTTAAACATAAGCTACTAAAAGCTTGGGCATAGGATTTTGAAACTGAGATTGCAACAGTTAACTTGAAAACATGAACTTATACAAAACCTTGATATTGTTGCTTAAAAGTGAATTACAATGATAAATTAACTTGAGTTTAATACATTAAAGCTTAGAATTACATTTTAGAACACTTAATTAAGATAACTAAAAAAAACGACATACAAGAAAAATTGAAAAACTAACTACTGCCCCCTTCAGCTTCTTTCTTCCTCTCTTTATACACCATTTGACTTTTCTCTCTCTTCTCAGTGAATCCCATCAAAAATCCTTGGCCCTTGGATGTGTTGGAGTCATCTAGGCCCTCCATTGCTTTTGGCTGAAAAGAGAATTTGACAGCTAGATGAGCTTGAGTGTTTGGTGAGGAAAGATTTAATGATTTCTTGGATGTAGTAGAGGAGGGGGGAACAATGGAAGAGATAAGGGATGGGGGTTTGTGTGAGAGCAGGTGTGTTGGCAGGGCAAGTTGAAGAAAGAGGGACTTTTGGCGCCAATGGGGTTGGTTTGACCTGGTGGTTTGACTGACCAGGCATTAGCACAAAAAGGGGGGGTCCAAAATGTTTAGTGACAGGGGTCCAAGAGGTGGAAGGGTCAAAATGGGTTTAAGGCATTAATAATTGACAAGGACTAAAGTGTAACTTCTGAAATTCCAGGGACCAGTTCTGCCAAATCTCAAAGTTGTTTCAAAGGACTAAAACTGACAAGCTTCAAAAGTACAGGGACCAAATTTGTCATTTTGCAATTTTCCAGGGGCCATTTCTGCCAAATTTGAAACTTGGAGGACCAAACTTGTAATTTTCTCAAACTTTTGACATTTTTCACCAAAGGACTAAATTTGACAAATTATGATTTAAAAGGACCTTTGGTGATTTTACTTTTGAAATTTTGCCTCAGGGACTGTTTTTGACAACTTTTGAAACTTGGGGGACTAAAACTGCAATTTTTGCAAATTTGATATGTTTTTCATCTGATTTTGATATTTTTGAATTTAAAACACATAAAACACTTGTTTGTGATATTTTGATCATTTTGATGTGTTTTTGAGTGTTTTCAGATGATTTTGCAGTTTATATTGTACAAAAATGATGAGTATTTAGACACTCATCACTCGCGCCTCGGCTTTTTTACCCTTATTGCATCAACGCCAAGATCGCGCTTTATAAAACCTAGGGTTCATGTTGTCTAGAGATTGTATTCAATTCCTTACTTGAATGTCCTTGTTACTGGTCTTGTTTCAGTTTAGAGTATGCTTTCTGCATGAGTGCATAAATAGTTGTTTGTGAGGGCTTTGTGTTACAGACTTATGCTTAATCATGAAAGTAGAAGTTTAATTTGTAATTTTGTACACAAATTATCCAAAAATAAACATATTTAAGCATCAATCATCACTACTACTTATAATGCACAAACGACTCTCTCTCCTATTTAATTTTCAGACTTTCAGACTTGCAAGTAATAAAGCATGATGTACAACACATTAAAGCACAGAATTTCAGACTTACAACCACATATGCATAATATACAACACATTATTACAACAAAAAAAACACTATTCAACCTATACAATTAATACACAATTTAATTCACCCCTTCATAAAAAAATACAACTATTTAAGTACAATGTACAATCTAGTTAAGCTAACATAACAAAACTTTGAGATCCAGCATCCAAAAAAAAAATTCAAGATCAAGCAGGCAACCCAAAACATGAATGTGACAAAACTTATCATATTAAACATGACTACTTGTGAATTCGGAATCGCCTTTAGGAGATAAGGTACCCAAATAAGCTGGTGTTATCCCGGAAAACGCAACGGGACGGCGCAACCACGATACCGTGGCTTGCGTTTTCGCATCTTGAGCCGTCGTGACCAGCCCACATCGTCCCGGAAAACGCAACCGGATGGCGCCACATGGGTACCGTGCCTCGTGTTTTCCCCTTTTTTAAATATATATATTGTTAATACAAATATCGTCATTAAACGTTATTTATATTTTTTGATCTTTACCTAAGTTTTGTTAACGACAAAAGTAAATTTAATTTATAAAAGCTTAAAGCTTGTCAAGTTTATTAGATATTAAAACAAGCTTTCTCAAACAATATACTCATCATTCAAGCATTTACATTTGTGATTAGTAACATCTTGATATGACTCTAATCATTATGTATGATAGTAGTTTTAGAATGTGTTAGGTTCTTAAAACCAAACACTACTTAAGCATTTGCATATTTCTAAAAATAGTAATACAACATATGACATCATGTATTACATCATGGAAATCATTGGAAGATTCCATTAGATATTTTGTGAAGATTTGTACTCTTCATATCTTGCACAATCTCACTTAGATAGAGTTGACTTTAGGCAAGATTTGATATCTTGGCTGTCACCGGCGGTACTAAATGTGGTACACGGGCGGAACCCTTTTAAGGGGTCCGCCGTCCGTGGACGCCTCGTCCATTTTGGCTATAAATAGCAATGCCAAGCCAAGTAGTTTCTCATCCCTTTCTAACATACTTTCATACATATCTTCTCTCTAACCTTTCTAACTCATATCATATTAGTGATCTCTTTTGTAGCAAAGAAGATCAAGTCATATTCAAGCTTCAACGAGAAGTTGGAAGTCTTGTTTGTTTAGTGTTGTATGATCTAGTGTTGATCCATACTTCATTGTTGTATCAAACCATCATAATCTTGTGAGTGTGAGTGGTTAGTATTTTAGTCCTCAAAATACATTGTGTGTGGGAGTAGTTGTACCCTTGGAAAGAACTCGACATCTAGCTTAGTGTCGGAAATAGTGTAAGCGAAGTGTAAAGGTTTTCTCCGCCGGTGAAAGGAGCTTGTTGACTAGTGAAGTTAAACTCTCGAGTGTGAGACTCGGGGAGTGGAGTAGGGCAAGGAAAAAGAGTCCTTGTAGGCCGAACCACTATAAACAACTTGTTGTGGTTTGATCATATCTTTCCTTATTTACTTATTACACATTGCTTGCATATTTCATTAACATACTCAAGATCAATATCAATTGATCTTTCAATAAGTTTCAAAACAAAGTTTTTAATTGGTAAACTATTCAACCCCCCTTCTAGTTTTCTACAATTGGTATCAGAGCCTCGTTGCTCAAGAATTTCTAAAATAACTTATATTTTATAAACTTGAAACGATCCATGGATTCTGAAAACTTTAAAGAAGGGCAATCTATGCAAAGACCACCACTCTTTGAAACCAATGGATTTATCTATTGGAAAAACCGTTTTGAAACATATGTAAAATCAAAAGATATAGATCTTTGGTTTATTATTGTTAAAGGAGATTTCAGTTCTACAACAAAAGATATTTCCGTTGATGAACAAAAGAAATTAGTTGCTAAAAATAATAAAGCTAAAATGATGCTTTATAATGCTTTACCTAGAAAAGAATATGAAAGAATTTTTATGTGTGAAACCGCCAAAGATATTTGGGAATCTTTAATTGTTACACATCAAGGTAATTCACAAGTCAAGGATAACAAAATTGATCTTCTTGTTCAACAATATGAACAATTTGTTATCCCTGAAGATGAAACCATTGATTGTGGCTTTGCTCGCTTTAACACTATCATTACATCACTTAAAGCACTTGATGAATCTTTTCGTAGTAAGAACTTTGTCAGGAAATTTCTTAGAGCACTCCATCCCAAATGGAGAGCTAAAGTGACCGCTATTGAAGAATCAAAAGATCTCTCAATAATGTCACTAGACGAGCTAATTGGCAACCTTAAAGTTCACGAAATGGTAATGGAGAAAGATTCGGAGATCATCAAAGGAAGAAAGGAGAAGATCAAATCCGTTGCTCTAAAAGCAAAGGCGGAATCAAGCGATGATGATGAATCTTGTTCCGGTAGTGAAGATGAGGAGTATGCCATGGCCGTTAGAGATTTCAAGAAGTTCTTTAGAAGAAGAGGAAAGTTTGTAAGACAACCTCGAGAAGAAAAGAAGCCATTCCGAAAAGATCGGGATGATAAGAAGAGTAAAGGTGAAAGAAAGTGTTTTAGATGTGGTGATGCAAGTCATCTCATAGGAGAATGTCCCAAGCCACCTAAAAGCAAAACTCAACGAGCTTTTGTAAGTGGTGCTTGGAGTGATAGTGAAGACGATGAAGAATCAAGCAAGGAAGAGATCGCTCTAATGGCACATGAGTCAAATGAGGTACTTTCCGACTCTTCTTATTCTTCTATAGATGATGACACCTTGCAAAAACAATATAATCAATTGTGTGAGCTAAGTCTAAAAATCATAACTAAAAATAAATTTCTAAAACCCAAAAAGGAGTTTTTGGAAAATGAGGTATATGAGTTAAAAGAAAAAGCAAAACGACTTGAAAAAGGAAAAGCAAATGACGATGATTGTAAATCATGTCAAGAGCTTAATCTTGAAATAGAAAAACTAAAGCTCACACAAGAAGTTCTAATAGAAAATAATTCTAAGTTTAAAAGGTTTAACAAAACATCGCTCTTGCCGATGAAATAGTTAAAATCCATAAAACACCAGGAGACATGAATGGGCTAGGTTTTAATGAAGTATTAATTCCAAAGAGTCAAAACAAAACGGCCGAAAAGGACGAACATTCTGTCAAAATTGCTGCAGTACAGCACGGACCAGACGGAACCAAAATAAGGGTTCCGTCCGTTATGCAAAATGGTACCGCGGGTACTTCAGAACGAATGTTCGCAATACGGACCGCACTGAATTTGTTAAAGTAACAAAGAAAACCAATGATAATGTTAAACTAAAACCACACATTATATCAGGAGTAGCACTTGTTAAAAATGAATTTAGATCAAAAACTACTCAACAACGATATAAAACTTCTTTTGCCAAACGCCCATTTCCTAAGAGCAACCACAACGTTCAACCTAACTACCAACACAACGGTTGGAATCAAAGTTTTCCTAGACCATATCAAACTCCAGATTACATGCCATGGAACTCTTACCCATCATTTCCATACATGAATCAAATAAATGGTATGTTTAACCCAAACGGACCCATGAGATATTGGGGACCAAATGTTTGAGTTATTTGCTTCTTAGGTATGCTTGAAAGTTGGATTGGAACCTGATGAATGGATAAAAGATAGTGGATGCTCACGACACATGACGGGCAACAAAAGTCTCTTCTCATCATACCAAGAGTATGACGGAGGTAATGTCACCTTCGGTAGCAATCTCAAAAGCAAAATCATTGGCAAAGGTACGATTGCTCATAACTCTCTAACTATTGAAAATGTTGCTCATGTGGATAGGTTAGGATTTAATCTACTTAGTATTAGCCAACTATGTGATAAAAAGTATAAAGTACTATTTGATGAAAATGGTAGTAAAATACTAAAAGATGGTATCACCATAGCTAAAGGAGTTAGGAAAAATAACATATACGTCATGAAAATAGATAAAACATATAATGACAAACTTTGCCTAACAACATTAGACGATAGCTCATCTCTTTGGCATAGACGCTTAGGTCACGCTAATATGAGACTTATACAAAACCTATCTTCAAAAGAGTTGGTTAGGAATTTACCAAAACTAAAATATGACCAACACTTTTGCGACGCTTGCAAAATTGGTAAACAAACACATAGTAGTCACAAATCTAAAAATATGGTGTCCACATCTAAGTGTCTAGAATTATTACATATGGACTTGTTTGGACCATCCGCTATAAGAAGCTATGGAGGCAACTTATACACTTTGGTCATAGTAGATGATTACTCAAGGTTTACTTGGACGTTATTTTTGAAAACCAAAAATGAAGCTTTTGATAAATTTGAAATACTTAGCAAGAAAATTCAAAATCTTCTAGGTGTCAAAATTGTGTCGATCCGAACGGATCATGGTCGTGAATTTGACAACGAAACTCAATTTGGAAACTTTTGTGATACAAATGGTATAACACATAACTTTTCCGCCCCACGAACACCTCAATCAAATGGAGTAGTAGAACGTAAAAATAGAACAATTCAAGAAATGAGTAGAACAATGCTTAATGAACAAAACATTCCTCAAAAGTTTTGGTGTAACGTTGTTGACACTTCTACATATATTTTAAATAGAGCCTTAATACGTCCTTTCCTAAACAAAACACCATATGAACTTTATAAAGGTAAAAAGCCAACATTAGGATATTTTAGAGTCTTTGGTTGTAAATGCTTTATTCTTAATACTAAGGATTATCTCACCAAGTTTGACCCAAAGTCTTATGAAGGTGTATTTCTTGGTTACTCTCAAACTAGTAAAGCTTACATTGTCCTAAATAAAGAAACAATGATAGTCGAGGAATCGTTGAACATAACATTTGATGAAAGTTCACCTCCCTCTAAGACATCACCTTTGGTAGATGATGACTTAGTTGAAAGTCAAATAATAGAAAGTCAAATTAATAATAACAAGGAAGATGAACCATCAAATAAAGAAATTGTCAACATCAAAGAATCTAAAAGTCATCCATTAGAAAAGGTCATAGGACAACTTAATCAAAGAACCTTAAGGTCACAAGCCCAAAATTAAAGTAATCATTTTTGTTTCGTATCCACCATTGAACCAAAAACCATAAATGAAGCAATAAAAGATGAATCATGGGTAATTGCCATGCAAGAAGAATTAAACCAATTCGTTAGAAATGATGTTTGGAAACTAGTTCCAAAACCCAAAGATCAAACTATAATTGGAACAAAATGGGTCTTTCGAAACAAAATGGACGAAAATGGTGTAGTATCTAGAAACAAAGCTAGGCTTGTTGCACAAGGTTATAATCAACAAGAAGGAATTGACTATGATGAAACTTATGCACCGGTAGCTAGACTTGAATCTATTAGAATATTACTTGCTTATGCATGTGCTTATGACTTTAAATTATTTCAAATGGATGTTAAAAGTGCTTTCCTTAATGGGTTTATTAACGAAGAAGTGTATGTTGCTCAACCTCCCGGTTTTACCGACTTTGAGAAACCACATCATGTCTTCAAACTCAAGAAAGCATTATATGGCCTTAAACAAGCACCTAAAGCTTGGTACGACCGTCTTAAGACTTTTCTTATTGATAACAAATATACTATGGGATTAGTAGATAATACTCTTTTACCAAGAAAAAGGAATCACAAATTATTATTGTTCAAATATACGTTGATGACATTATATTCGGATCAACTTGTCAAGAACTATGTGATGATTTCTCTAAAATCATGCATGACAAGTTTGAAATGAGTATGATGGGTGAGTTAAACTTCTTTCTAGGACTTCAAATTAAACAACTGGAAGATGGTATTTTCTTTAACCAATCTAAATATATAAAAGACATGCTTAAGAAATTTGGTCTTGAAGATTCCAAACCAACTAAAACACCCATGTCCTCGGACACTAAACTCACCAAGGACAAAGAAGGTGAATCCGTAGATAACACTAAATATAGAGGAATGATTGGTAGCCTACTCTATCTTACGGCTAGTAGACCCGACATTATGTTTAGTGTTTGTCTATGTGCTCGCTTTCAAGAAAACCCAAAGGCATCACACTTAGAAGCATTAAAAGGGATTTTTAGATATATTAAGGGAACAACGTGTTTAGGATTATGGTATCCCAAAGGAACGGGTATAGAAACCATAGTGTATGCCGACTCGGATCATGCCGTTGATTATGTCGATAGAAAAAGTACAAGTGGTATTTGCACTTTTGTTGGACATTGTCTCACCTCATGGTTTGCAAAGAAGCAAACGGCTTTAGCCATCTCTACTACTGAAGCCGAGTACGTCTCAACCGGAAAAGCATGTCAACAAGCTCTTTGGATGAAGCAAGCTCTCGTATACTACGAAATTCATCTCAACGACATTGTGATACTTTGCGTTATCAAAGGAGCCATCGATCTCAGCAAGAATCCCGTTCAACATGCTCGTACAAAACACATTGAAATCCGTCATCACTTTCTTCGCGACAATGTTCAAAAAGGTAACATTTCAATCGAGAAAGTATCCTCCGAAGACAACATTGCCGACATCTTAACTAAACCTCTTAAACGAGAACCTTTTAATCTTCTTAGACTTGGTTTAGGGTTAATGGAACCAAACATGTAAGATAAACATAGCCTAAAACATTAGAATAGTCAAACCAAAACAATTTTGCCTTGTATGTGCCATCAGTAGCCACGCACCAAACGACAACACAGGCGGAACCAAATATTTGGTGCCGTCTGGTCCGTGGTGTCTACAGAAGCAAAACTGCTATATACAAATCATCCTCTTCCTCAAAACCCACTTTACCAAAACGTGTAAAACTTAAACCAAGCTCATTATTGTCATCTTCCCACTCACTAATCACTAAAGATAACATCATTGTAAGTATCCTAACTACATTTCATCTCTTAATTCTGAGTCTAGGATTCTTATTTATGCACAAAACTATCACAAATCATTACATGGGGTTTTATGTATGCTTTTATACCAAATATGAATTCAATTGGCAAATTGCATAACTAGTCATTGAAATTAGGTACTACATTATCATATTGCATAAACAAATCATGTTTCCCACTAATTGATAGATAATGAATATAAGGCCTTATTCAAACAACCAAACACCCCATGTCAAAAGTTTTTGAAAAACTTCTCACTTGTAGGAAAACAATTTTTTTTCTCTCATTGCTAATACAAATAAAAACGTTAAATTTTCATCACTTGCATGCTCTTGAATACTAAAGGTATTGCATAACTAATATGCATTCCCGGGTATATTCAAATGAAGCCACATTGAATTAGGAGCATTTGGGTTATCTCATGGTATTTACCAAACACCCCACTAAAACCATTTTGTGCATAAAATGAGTCGAGATAACCGCAACTCCAAATTGTTTTCATATAGGCACACACTAGAACCAAAAACGTTAAAATTTATTCTAATTTTTTTTATTGTCCTTAGGAATAACCATGGTAGCCGCAAGATTCTATGATCACAAAGACACCCTTAACTACATTCCCAAACACTACAAAACCAAAGGACTTACCAAGGAAAAAGTAGAAATATTTAGGGGTCTAGAATCAAGGTATTTCCATGAGGGTAGAACCATTCACCCATCCTTCCTTGAACATACCAATCTTCGTGAAGAACTAGCCGCCATTCAATTCGATTGTCTTCTTGACATTGATGAACCAATTTGTCCTAGGTTTGTGTTAGAATTCTATGCTAGTGTGACCGGCTTTAGTGATGAAGACGATGATGAATTTTGTCTTAGCTTTAGAATCAACCAAAATGACTACACCATCACCTTAAGCGAATTTGCTAAAGTACTAGGAATTCCCAACCGAGGAACTTGTGTCTACACGGATAAGTGGTCACTCACCGCCCTTGATGCAATCAACGACCGCACTTCTCCCTATCTAACCCGTTTGGCCGATAAGGATGTCATCCGTGAACACCTTTTTAACCCAAAAACTGATACAACCCGAGTAACCCGAAAGGGAAAAGAGGTAGACCGAGATCCATATGGAATGGAGCTAAATGAACTTAAGCCCGAATTTAAGAAATGGGAGGAGTTACTTAGAGCAAACGTCATTAGCACCATAGGAAATAGGGATCACATAAACGCTTGTCTTTGCCACATGCTCTACAACTTGTCCACCCGACAACCATTCAACTTGGCCTACTACATAGCTAGGAGAATGATTGATATTCCAACTCAAGGATCGGTTGCTCTTCCATACGGGATGCTTCTCACCCGTCTCTATAGAAACTTTGCTCCAATTCCACCAACCCCAAAAGGGATGCACCTTCACTATGAACTCATCCCTCACATCTTTGTACCTTTGAGTGATGCTCGAGTTGCTAAGACTAAAGGCAAGAGAGCTAAACCTCCAACTCCTTCATCATCATCATCAAATAGCTCCGAGGATGGTCTTCCAAGCTCTCATCTTCCACCTCATGAGTATTACGCATCTCTTCCCGAGATTGAGAATGAATCAGAAGAATTCAAGCAAACTAAGGGAATGTTCAAGTGCCTTGGTAGGATGATGAACAAGATTTACAAGAAGTTGGACAAATAAGGGTACTTTAAGGAGTGTTTGGAACAATGCATTATCATTAATGTTTGATACTATTTAGTTGTTTTTATTATGTAGGATGATAATATAACTTGAAACAATGTTGTATGCTAACAATCTCATGCAAGGGGATAGCACAAGTATGCTATCAAATTTTACCCATTTTCACTATATTGTGAAAATCAATAAGCCTTGCTCAAAATCTATGCTCCACTATGTTTACATATGTGTTATTTACTTTTCCTAACTAGAAATGTTTAGTATAACATGTTTTGAGAAAAATTTAGGTTTCGAAATTTCCCCGACACCTAAAAACGAACTCTGTCCATAATATTCAGACTCCACGGATCGACGGCACCATAATTTTGGTACCGTCCTTTATGTATTTTGGTACCGCCATATCTCAGATAGGACGGACCAGACCCTTTTTAGGGTACCGTCCGTGTATGAATTTGGTGCCGTGGATCCTCCAGGTAATTTTCTGAATTTCGACTCTTTCGTGATTCCAAATTATCTTCCATCACTTATAAATCAATCTTAACTAGTTTATACTGTTCTTAGAACTAGTATTATTTACTAAGGTATATAAGAAATCCATTTCCCACCAAAATTCAAAATTTTGAAAAATCCACCCAAGGAGCCCTTTGGCATAAAGGAAGGAACCAAATTTTTGGTACCTTCAAATCCGTGGGTAATCTGAATGTTAGGAAATTCCACTCACTAGAACACATTTATTGCAAATCTTTTCTTCTTCACTCCATCTTTCTTGTATGGATTGACTTGGGTGATATGACTAGCATTCAACCCACTTCCAAATCATTAGGAACCTCATCTCTTCAATGGTTCAACATCAAATCAAACACATTTCTCAACAATTTTTAATCTCTATAAATTGAAAGGCTTTACCATGATCATCCTCACACCTTTCTCATTCTCACTACTATCTAGCAAATCAAAACCCAAGTTAAAAATGACTAAATCATCACCAAAACCTTGCAAGAAAACCGCTAGAATTAGCGTAAGGCCTTGTTGTTTTGTTCATCTTAGCTCATCATCCGCATCTTCACCACTCACAATCTCATCTCCCATTAGAGATGATACAAATCTTACCTTAGCTACACCCACTTCATCACACATTGTGATCACCACTCCACCACCAACAAAACCACCTACTTCACCTCCACCGGCACCCATCCAAACATCCAAAACCCCTTCACCACCTTCACCAAGGTCTCCCACTCTCACTCCCATGGAGTTATTTTCAACTCCACCAACATCACCAAATCCTTTCCTAGAGGACTTGGAAGACTTGCCTCCTAGGCCAAGTCATCCACCACCATTGCCATCTTTTGGCACAATTGAGCGAATCGCTCATGAGTCGCCTCGGTCATCCATTGACCCAAACGCCCCATTAGGGCCAAGACCTCTCCTTTTCCACCCCATTCACAAGGACATTCATGGTCCTTTATACGGGGATCATCCACTTCCATCATCAATGTCCCCTCATATTGAGGACATTCCGAAGTGCATGTGGGATGACAATCCCACTAGAGAGGAGATTCAAGCCGAACTCCACAACCTCCACCAATTCAAAGGCATGGTGGATTCTCACTTAAGTGAGACAATGCAAATGCAAAATGCTTTGCTTGCATCCATCATGACCACTCCAAACATTCCCAACACCACCAACACATCCACCATTCCACCACCACAACCTCCCCAAACTTTCTACCCTCCAAGGCATGGTTGCTCAACTTGTGAGCAAACGGGCCAAACCGTGGAACGGACCCGGGTTATGGTCCATGACTTCCAAGAAGAAATGAGGTTCATCCTCAACCACATCCTTGAGCGTCTCAACGCTCTTTCCCATCCACCATCACTTTAGGATGGTTTTAGAATAGTCTTTCTTTTATTTACTTTCTTAGGATAATTTTTATTTCTTGTACTAAAACACATCATTGTGTTCTCTTTTCATGATCTTTACTCATGAAAAATTTTAACTAATGAATGTTGTTTATTATATTGTTGGTGTCATTACATAGTGTTTGGAAATGCTTGTGAATGATCATTATTACTAACAATTTTTTTGTAGCTTTATTTTCACAATCCATGTATCTTCCCATTAAAGCACCCAATTTAGGGGAGCTTTGAACAAGGGGAGATAATAGCTCGGGCTCATTACATTCAAGATAGCCTCTTCTTTTGTTGAGACAAAAAGGGGAGAAAATATAGAACTTTGAAATTATTTATATTTGACTTTTCTGAAAAAGTCAAACTACATACATTTGACTTTCTAAAAGTCAAACAGGAACCCTCATTGATAATACTTGACTTTTCTTAAAAAGTCAAACTGCATACTTTGACTTTCTGAAAAAGTCAACATCATGCATCAACTAGTGAATTCTTTGACTTTCATAAAAGTCAAATTTCATACACTTGCATTACTATTCTCCTTTCAAGTTCTAAAACTAATATTTTTATAACTCTTGTACAAACTTTGTTTCTTTTATAAAATTAAATTTATATTTTGTCCTCAACAAAAAGGGGAGATTGTTAATACAAATATCGTCATTAAACGTTATTTATATTTTTGATCTTTGCCTAAGTTTTGTTAACGACAAAAGTAAATTTAATTTATAAAAGCTTAAAGCTTGTCAAGTTTATTAGATATTAAAACAAGCTTTTCAAACAATATATTCATCATTCAAGCATTTACATTTATGATTAGTAACATCTTGATATGACTCTAATCATTATGTATGATAGTAGTTTTAGAATGTGTTAGGTTCTTAAAACCAAACACTACTTAAGCATTTGCATATTTCTAAAAATAGTAATACAACATATGACATCATGTATTACATCATGGAAATCATTGGAAGATTTCATTAGATATTTTGTGAAGATTTGTACTCTTCATATCTTGCACAATCTCACTTAGATAGAGTTGACTTTAGGCAAGATTTGATATCTTGGTGTCGACCGGCGGTACCAAAATGGTACACGGCGAACCCTTTTAAGGGTCCGCCGTCCGTGGACGCCTCCGTCCATTTTGGCTATAAAGAGCAATGCCAAGCCAAGTAGTTTCTCATCCCTTTCTAACATACTCTCATACATATCTTCTCTCTAACCTTTCTAACTCAGTTTCATATCATATTAGTGATCTCTTTTGTAGCAAAGAAGATCAAGTCATATTCAAGCTTCAACGAGAAGTTGGAAGTCTTGTTTGTTTAGTGTTGTATGATCTAGTGTTGATCCATACTTCATTGTTGTATCAAACCATCATAATCTTGTGAGTGTGAGTGGTTAGTATTTTAGTCCTCAAAATACATTGTGTGTGGGAGTAGTTGTACCCTTGGAAAGAACTCGACATCTAGCTTAGTGTCGGAAATAGTGTAAGCGAAGTGTAAAGGTTTTCTCCGCCGGTGAAAGGAGCTTGTTGACTAGTGAAGTTAAACTCTCGAGTGTGAGACTCGGGGAGTGGAGTAGGGCAAGGAAAAAGAGTCCTTGTAGGCCGAACCACTATAAACAACTTGTTGTGGTTTGATCATATCTTTCCTTATTTACTTATTACACATTGCTTGCATATTTCATTAACATACTCAAGATCAATATCAATTGATCTTTCAATAAGTTTCAAAACAAAGTTTTTAATTGGTAAACTATTCAACCCCCCTTCTAGTTTTCTACATATATATTTTGCAAGAAACCAAACAATTGTTTGTGTGCGGTTCGTTTTGTGTTTTGGGAAGGAATAATTTTGTGAAAGGATTTTTCCGGTAACAGAGTTGTGTTAGAGAAGAAGGCGTTCTTTTTTTTTTGGCTGCGTTTTATTTTTAGTGAAGTAAATAAAGTTGGTTTGAGAGTTTGAGACAAGTATATAATACAACTAGGGTTTGTATAAAATTTGGTTTGGGCTTTTTTATTGAATTTGGGCCAAGACATATTTCTATCTCAATTGTAATGTTTTTCTGTTTTATTGTAATTATTACGTATGTTTCTTAAGTGTTAGTAAAAATTTAATTTTATAAAAAAAATATTGGGTTATTGCTAAGGTCATCGTAACGGGTGTTTGATCTTGTGTTGGGTATAGAAGAGAAAACATGTTGTTTTTATTAAATGTGCTGGTTTATTAATAGTAACTTTACCCAGATGAATGACACTTTTTATTAAATGTGCTGGTTTATTAATAGTAACATATATAAGCCAATTGATACATATATATATCTTGAACTTTGAGTTTGTAGAACATGATGCAAGTCTCAGTTCCGAGTATTTGTCAAAAAATGGGTCGCTGATTATAAGTTTAATTCATACTGTTTTTCGCAAGGTGCTCCAAACTCATAGTCCAAACAATCATGTTGTTAATTAGCTTAGCTTATTCAACCTTATATAACAACTAAAATTATTATTCAAAATAAAATAGTCTTCTCGAATACAAGCTTACAAGTTTACTAGAACAGTACATAATTTTCAAAGTAAAAGTAAAAAAATATTACATCGTGACCACACTTTTGATCACCTGGAAAACATTTTGTGTAACATCATAAACCATATACCTGAGTCACTCAAGAAACGGGAAATATGCAATCCTCCATGACCTGCTCACTATCAGAGGAGCCAGAATGACCCAAAAACTAGCAATGAATCCAGACACCACACTAATAATCAAGCCCCAATCTGTTCCACGTGATACTTTGTCTTCTTCCTGATCTGTGTTAGGTACTTCAACTCTTGAACAATGCTCGGTGAGGGGATCTCCACAAAGTTCGTTTCCAACAAAACACGACTCATTTAAGCTCTGAAGCTGAGTACTTGATGGGATTTTTCCAGTCAAATTGTTGTAAGATACGTTGAAGATACTCAGCGAGTTCAAGCTTGACAAGCTCATAGGAAGTTCCCCTGAAATCTTGTTCAGTGAGAAATCAAAAGATTCAAGTTCTTTCAAGTCTCCTATGTTCTCTGGGATCCTTCCAGTCAAATGATTCCTTGATAAATTAAACAATTTTAGCTTGATGAGGATTGTTAGCTCACTTGGAATGTGGCCAACAAGTTCGTTATTCGAAAGGTCTAACAACCTCATGAATTCAAGAATACTGCTGTACATGTACTCGTGTCCCTTCATCACCAATGGAACGCTAATTTCAGCTGTAATAGCTGTAATAATACCAAATGGATCATACGCTAATTTCCCAGAAAGGACGCTAAAGTTGTTGAAACATTTTGGAATATCACCCATCAGCTTGTTATTGGAAAGATCCAATATATGAATATATGTAAGATAACAAACCTCGTGAGGAATATTTCCAACAAAATTTTTTGATCTAAGGTTGAGAATACTCAAAGAGAATTCCGTCCCAACCCAAGATGGAATGCTTCCAGCAAGTTCATTTCAACTAAGATCAAGGATCTCTAAGTATGTCAGGTTCATTAGAGAAGCAGGTAATTTCCCTTCTAGCTTGTTTCCACGCATGTTCAATATATATATTACGCATACGACCCAATGTTCTTGGAATTCTACCAGAAAAATTATTATTTTCCAAGTTTAAGTAAACCAAACTCTGCCACTTTTCCCAGCAGTCAGGAAAGACACCCGCCAAACTATTATTTCCTAAATTAAGCATATGTATCATTTTCACACCATCCGAACACATTAAATGATGTAAGGATCCTACAAATAAATTATTTGATAGGTCCAAATTTGATGCAAATGGACCATTTGAGATATCAGGTAATTTCCCCCCAAACCTGTTAGAGCTTAAGTTGAGTAACTCAAGTGCGGGGATACCCGACAAATTTAACATACCTTGCATCTGATTTTTTGACATATCTAAATATTCTAGATTGGGGAATGATCTCCAAAATGACTCAGGCATGGGTGAAGAAATGTTTGTGTTGCTTATGTATAATTCTTTTAACTCCTTCTACGATATAAGCCATGATGGAAATTGAGGCCCTAAACTCCAAGAGTTCAAATATAATCTCTCCAACTGGAAAGGGGGAATCCAGTTTGCAAGGCGCAGTCTTAGGATTAAGTTGTTTCCGCTTCCATCCAGATATTTCAAGTTCACTAGTTTGGCAAAGTGGGTTTCTGTTAAGACACCTGTCAGAAAATAGGAAGAAAATCTTAAATCTTCCAACTTTGAAAGTTGACCAAGGCTATTTGGAAGACTGCCAATAAATTGGTTATGTGAAAGATCCAACTCTTTTAACAATGACAATCGTCCAATTGAGTCAGGAAGACTGCCATTTAGTTGGTTACCATAAAGATATAAAATCTCTAACAATGATAATCGCCCTATGGAATCTGGAATTGTACCAGAAAGTCTCGAGTATAAAATGGATAATGATTCCAAATGAGGTGATTTGCATTCAAGAAAACTTTCAAGGAGATATGTCAAGCTAATGTTTTGAAAATAGTTTGATGACAAATCTATATCTCTCAAATTACAAAGTTTACCCAATGATTTAGGTATAACGTTGATGAGTTGATTCCATAACAGGTCAAGGCTAAAAAGGGCAGTCAAGTTGTGAAAGGAATCAAGAGCTGTACTCGACATATCACACTGACTAATATCTAACGAAATTAGATTGCTACCAATGTCACTAGACGACTCTTTCAATACTGATGAAGAATTCATGAAAGAGTTCCCAGAAACGTGAAGCCACTTAAGAAAAGTCAAGTTACGGAAGCTATGAGCACTACTTCTAGGAATAAGGCCATTAAAATCACACCCACTTAAATCCAAAGAAACAAGACTAGTTATACTAAATATCCATTGTGGCACGAGTCTATTAGTAAAATGGTTTCCAAAAAGATCAAGCAACAAGAGGGATGTGATATTAAGAGTAGGAACATAGGGATGTGCATCCATGAGATGACTGCTTTTAAGATGTAGTTTGGTTAAAGAAGGGAGTGTGTTGATCACCTGAAACCAGTCCATTGCTTTGCTGAGGTCTACCCAACTCATATCCAGGTGACGCAACAAACGGAGATCTGACAACCACTCCATATTCACGACGCTTAAGGGTGTACTTTCAAGCCACCCATCATCTTGAAAACTTCCTAGACAAAGGGTGTGCAATTCCGAAATATTACCCAATTGAGGAGGGATAATTCCACTAAATTTGGAACTCGAGAGGTTAAGATACCTCAAGTTTCCAAGAGAACCAATGAATTCTGGAACTTGGATCCAGCCAAAATCATTACAACTCAAGTCCAAATGCTTTAGTTGCTTGAGGCCCAACAAGGATGGACTTAAATCCCCCTTCAACTGTTGCTTTAAGGCTTCTCTTTGTGTGACAAGCTGACAATGGCCGTCAAGTGCACGAAGATGAATGTGATGAACATGGCCAGTCATGTTATCACAACCAATCCCCGGCCATTTGCAGCAATCATTCTTCTCACCATCCCAATAAGCAAGTCGGCCCCCTTCATCAATGAGACGGTTTTTGAACTCGAGAAGTGCTTGCCTCTCTTCTTTGATGCGTAATACATCTTCAAAGTTTTGATTAGATAAGCATGAACGAAACAAGAGCACAACAAAAATTAAGCACAAGTGGAAAGATGAAAAATGAGAAAATGAAAAAGCACTCATGTTTGGTTGATCACAAAGAGAATAACACACTATTTTTTTAGTTTACAATAATGCGAGGTATGCAGGAGTTCAGTTTAAACTCAAATTTTTACGAGTGACGGGTTGCTTTCAGTTCCGCGTAACAACTGGGTTCAAATTTGGAAAATAAGTAGCATGGTCCCTAAGTTAACTTTTGTGGCAATTTACAAACTAAATTATGTGGACACAAAAGAGTAACATCTGGGCTAGAGATAATTTTGTTACAACAGAAAATGACCCGAGTCCAAGTAAACTAAAAAAAAATTCATCAACCTGTAGAATAAGTTGAAAATCAGTTATGTGGTTTAAATGAAATCAAAGCATCAATAATACATTACACTTATTGCCAAGTCAAGGTCAATTATCCACACAATAAGTTGAAAATCAGTTTATGTGGTTTAAATTTCATCAATGGTAAGGGTGTGTAGTAGTACTAGAACGCTTGTTGGTGGCTTGAAGTCGAATGTCGTGGATGGGAAGGAGTTTGAGAATGGTATGGATGTTAATTGAGCGGGTCTAAAAAGGAGTTGGAGGAGAAGTAGAAGAAGTTGATTAGAGAGCAATTACAGGTGGTTATTAAAGATGTTATGTCAACTTATGGTTTACCGGTTGATGAATTATGACAACGATGATGTCTCGTGATTGGAATTATGGTTTTTGACATGAACTTGTAGCGATTTTGGAAATATGTGATTGTTAGTTTTGGTTATTTTCTACGTTTAGTTACGAACTTGGTATTGGTCATTTGTAATTAGAAGTAACAAGTTTCATGATGTGATTGTTTCGGTTTAACAATAGTGATAATTTGTTGAGTATGTTTTAGGCAAATATAGTGGTTTCCCAGGGCTTAAAATTTTGGGGCCCCTCAAAAAAAGGAGGTCCTGAACATTTTGCACATGCTCAAATCCGGCTCTGAATATTACTATGACATAAAAAATGATTGCCACTTCCAAAATATATAAATCAAGAATGGTTGCGATTTGTATGACTCATTATATTGTTGGTAAATATTGTAGGTAATTTTTTTTAACCCTTTGGAGATATACACAACGATAATCATCCATATAAACTAGCTTCATGGCCCAACACCAAACCTTGTGGCACCTCCAAAACGAATTGAGACCAGGAGTGTTCATTAGTTCGGTTATCATGTTTCTCGGTTTATTCGGTTCGGGTTATCGGGTTAGATTTTTTTAGGCAAAACAGAATCTGAACCGAATTAAAAATGAATCAAACTGAATTTCAATTCGGTTACGTTTTCAGGTTGATCTGAAAAACTCAAAATACATAACTTATAATAAATGTATTTTTTAATTATATAGATTTTTAGCATCAAATTTAGTATTTAATTATAAAACTTAAAAATGTATTTAATTTATAATACATATAGTTTTTTAATTATATAGATTTTTGGCATCAAATGTATTTAACTAGTACTCATTTAATACATAGTTTTATGGGTTGCTTTTACTTTGCCTCAACGACGGGGTTCATATTTGAAAAATGGAAAATATGGAAAATAAGCAGCATGGTCCCTAACTTAACTTTCGTACAATTTACAATAGAAAATGACATGAGTCTAAGTAAACTAAAAAAGACAATATCTTTGAACTTGTAGAATAAGTTGAAAATTACTATTCTATTGCCGACGGTCATTTTTACAAAAATGAATCACGTTGGTTAGATCACTTTTGTAGTTAATCCTCACCGTTCTAATTCCTTAATTATCCACAACAACTAACTAGAGAAAAGCATGGATATCATAATATTAATATACACATGTGCTATATTGTCTCCATGCAGAGAATCCAATTTTTTAAAATATTTCGTATCATCTTTTATTTGGCAGCCAAACCACATTTTGTTTTAGTTTTAAAATATTTTAATAGCTGCACTATTATCTTAAATTGATTTTTTGAATAGAAATTAAAAAATCACTCTAAATTGTTGTAAAATCCAATTTGTAACTTATACAACTCACTCACTAGAAAAGCTTATACAATCACAAAGAAATAAAGGTATGACTATAAAAAATGATCTATTACATTTGAATACAACAAAGGTTTTCGTAACCCACGTGTTACGACAGGTTTAAAACTTTTTATAGTGCGTGTTTATGGTTGAAATAAAAGAAGCATACTTTGTATTATCGACTTTGCTTATAAGCAGTTGTACATATAAAAGTTTAAACTATAACTCTTTTTGAGTTTTGAATTGTGATATCGAAATACTAAGAGTGTTTCTAGCTCATAAAAGTTATACAAGTTTTGAATTAATTGACAAAATGAATGTATACATTTTTGTTATATGTTTGTTATATATTGTTACAATTTTGAAATAAAACTAAGATAAAACATGTGACCATAAATTTAGTAAACATACAAAAATACTAATTTGTCCATTTTTACTATTCATTCACAAATTTTTTCCAGATAATAAGGGGTGATAAATTTCAACTTTTAGTAAATTAACAAATTATAAGTTGAGTTCACCTGCCAAATAGCATTCACTTCTATACTTTTTTATTTTTTCTTTTTTTACATTTTCATTTCACATTCCATTATTCAAACATGCTACCTCATGTGTATCAATTTATATTTCTATGTGATATATACTACTGATTCTTGTCGTCCATTATTCTTATCGAATATGAGATTCTAATATTCCATCAAGTTACCTTATGATTTAATCCAAACTATACTACAAAATTGATGTTTGAGAGTATATTTAAAGTGATTTATTTTTCATAATTTAAGATGCAAACTCCAAAACCATGCTGCAATTGCTCAACAAACAATACGACGAAGTATAGTTTCATGAGATACAATTTTACATGATTAAATTGGTGGGTACATCCTGAAGCTTCCTTTGCAAAGTTGCCTTTTTTACCCATTTTTAGCATCACGTTATGTTTTTCTGTCGGGTTGATATATGGTATTTATAAAAGCATTTCAAAAAGCATCGCATTAGTCTACATTCGAAACAAGTTTAACAATATAGTCTGTAGATTATTGTAATCGTTATACCCGGGCAACGCACGGGTATTGTACTAGTTATATTTTGTGGACAAATATGAGATAGTGCATCAATAATACATTACACTTATTGCCAAGTGAAGGTCAATTATCCACACATTATCTGGTTACGAGTTGTCGAAATTAATTTGGGAGAATAGTAGTAATGGTAAGGGTAATACTAATTGGGCGAGTACTAGTACTAGTACGCGTGTTGGTGGTTTGAGGCCTTTTCCCATCATATCAATCCTCACAACCAAACTAAACCGACAAGCTATTGTCGAAATTAATTTGGGAGAATAGTAGTAATGGTAAGGGTAATACTAATTGGGCGAGTACTAGTACTAGTACGCGTGTTGGTGGTTTGAGGCCTTTTCCCATCATATCGATCCTCACAACCAAACTAAACCGACAAGCTAGAATCACAAAAGAAATATGATTCATACGTAGTCCGATATGGGTTGATTCAGACACAATGTAGTTTGTTTCTCGAACATGTGCTGCAAAACTTGCTAAAAGTTCTTGATTCAAAATCAGTTCTTGTTTCTTGATTCAAAATCAGTAATTGTTTTAATAACAAGTATCTTAATATTAAGATCCTGATTCCAACCTTTTTTAAATGGCAAAACCAAACACCGAAACCGAAACGATACCCATAGATGGAAAATCACAAAGTTTCAATCCTAAGACCTTTCTTGTACTTTCTTTTGTTTTAAGGAGCCGAAAGAATGGCATAAACAGACAAACCATTACAAGGAAAATCCTAAATGACATTTCTGAAACGACAAAGCCAACTGCTCAAGCATTCAAATCTTTCAACAAAACATATCTTCGGCTATGATCCTTGACTGCAATATACATCAAGACAGCGAACAAGATCTTCTAGAGCTACGACTGGCGAAAAGATCATGAGCTTTGGATTGGTTTTTTCTTGACAACACCCTCGAGCACACCATTAGCCAACACATGCTCCAAGGTTGAAGGGTCAACATCACCGCCTAACTGGAAGGAGACCAAGAAATTGGTGGACCAAGATTATGTGTGCATCTCAAAACACCATGTCGTGGGCATGGATCTTTTTCTCCCCGATGTGTGTTACTCCTTGGATTGTGATGGTCCAAAACTCCAAATTATGATTTAAAATTAAATATCACATTTGAATGCTGCAGTAAACAAAAGTTGATAATTAAAAAAATTGAACATCTATGATCCAATTGATGCATATTTTGAACTTCGAGTTCGTAGAAATGATGTAAAGTCACAGTTTTAACTTTTAAGTATTCGACAAAAAATAGTTTTAAATTAATGCTTATTTTGGGCAGATATGGGTAAGCGACCCCTAAGCTTAATTATAAGCTTATCCAAACACTAAAATGAGCTTACTTTGGCAACACAAGCTAATAAGTCCAAAAAATAAGCTAAAACAAAACACCCCCTTGAATATTACAAGAATGAAAACTATAGCATAATCTTAAGATTAAAGGGTTTAAATGTGAATCTCAGACATCCTTTCTGAAGTTGTCGGGTCTGTAAAAGTACACCATAATTCAAAATAGTTTAGGGCATGTTTGTTATATGGGTTTTGTTAAAAAGGAATGGTATGATATCAAAAAATGGTTGTTTGTTATGATTATTTGAATTCAAGTAATAGTATCAAATTTAAAAACCCATAACGCATTAATTTGGTGGGTTTCAAACAATAACAACTCTTCAACAAATATGAGTCATACGTTTTTATTTACTGTTTGTCTTTTTCTGTCTTTTCTTCTATATTTTATTTAAAATTGATATATATATTTCAAATCAACTTATACAATATTAATTTATATAAAATAATTTTATATTTTCCCTCTCATCTTTTTCTTTCAAACCTTTCCCAAATCTAAATCTAATTCCAAACCCATCAACAAACCAAACGCACCCTTAGATTTTATATAGGGGTATTAGGGTACATGAATGTGCATTTAAAAGCTGGAAATTGTGGCTTTTACAGTTATTTAAAAAATCAGTCTAAATTTAGAAGGGTTGATAATAGTGGTACTTACTCTCGTCCTTCTTAACACCTGGGAGAGCAACACGAAACAGAAAACCCTCGTCAGATTCCGAAATGTCAATTGACCCGATATGCGGTCCTATAGTTTTTGCAGCACTCCCTGATACCGGTACTCCATGTTTGGCGACAGCTAAAACGTCTTGCAATTCTTTCTCAGTGGTTTGAGGCAGAAAGATAATAGCTGGCTGATTCTTTAGAGAGAAGTTGAAATCATTCTGTTGTGCCATATCATAATCAAAATGATTTGGAGGTGAGCCTGAGTACGGGACACAGTTGATAGGAGTTACAGCAATCGCAGGTTGATTGTTCCCATTCGCATGAGATCTGGAATTCACAATGGAAACTCGGTTAGAAAAATGAAGACTTTAAAGAGACCTAGGTCAATCAAATTCTGTTATGTTAATAAAGAGTTGATTAAAAGGGTCAAACAGCAGAAAATCATCCAAAATGTATGCAAATGCATAAAAAAGTTTAGATTACTATTATATCAATTAGTTCAGATTAATCATATTTAACACGTTAATCTTTTAAAAAACTGAATAAAGAAGTGAGTGTGTCAGCCCAACTCGACTCAAACCTCTTTCATCTCATGCTTAACATTTACCAACTCTGTCACATTACGCAACCTGCCCATCACTGATATTCAAACAAGTAACTAAATGATCCCATCAAAGACTTAAGGTTTTATTACGCATTGTAGATTTAGACACCCTTCTGGAAAACCAGTTGTCCAAAAAACTCAGTACCCGTTGAACCTAAGACCACCTGTTAACCTCATACAATTTAAACTGAACAGAATTGACCAGCTCAATCAGCACAAAACCGGACAATTACAAAACCAATTATAACCAACAGAATGTAAATCTACCCTAAAACATTGAATAACCAACTTATTAACATCTATTTTTTTTGGTGTGAAAGATTGCAATTTTGGTTTTACAATCCTGCTGCAGCGCTGCTCAAGCACAGCTCTAAGCAGACATGCAGATCATAACTAGGATCAAAAAAGGAATAACAGATACCATCTAACTGAATAAGATGGAAGCATCATACTGTGTCTGCACAAGTACACCGTCAAATATCATTTGATATTCTACAAGCGAATGGTTTAAGAAACTACCTATAGTTTGAATTTGAAAGATACACATTATTGTTTTGTAAACTATTTCTATATGGTGTAGGCAGAAATGAAGATGTAGTTTGTCCCACTTATACGAAGAACATAGAAAAAGAATATAGATATAAATGAAGTGAATCTAAACTTTCTTGACAAGACCATAACTTTGGTACTCAAATATTTAAAATACGTTCCTACAATGAAAAGATATCATCATAACTTGTCTTTTCGATAGGTGAGGGGTGTATATTCTTATGTGTGTCAGTCTTATGGGGAAGGAACATATAAACATGCAAAAAAAATTAGAAGAAAAATGCAGTTATAGTTTTGTTGTTGTTGTTGTTTTGTTTTTTTTTTGCGTAAGAAAGTTCACCTTTACTGTGAGGAGGTGCTCTTTTAGCAACTCTAAGAGCTTGCCTATACAGCTTCAACACTCGAGCACGCAGAATGAAAGTCTGCAAATCAAAGGAGACAACCATAACTGACTCGCCCCTGAGGTCCAATAATATAACATTAGAATCTAATTCAGACATACATTTACCAAATTAGAGTATCATCAAGGCTACAAGAAGAGTGAGTTTTGAGCTGTATCCTGTGAATCGTGCAACTCAATGAAACTAAAAAATGTAAAGAGTGCAATTAAAACCCAATCATAAAAACTGATTCAAGTTGATAATGGGCCAAACTGATAAGAACTGAAGATTTAGCTAAACAGCTTCAAACATTGATTTATATAAGAAAAATCGGAGCAATCTATGTATTATATGTTTCGTAAGTATACTATTATATCAGTTAGTCTATAAAATTGAAATAAAGGTTAACTCGGTCTATTATAAGCAGCTCTAAGATTTTCCATTTTGATCGGAATTAAAATCGTATAAGCATGTCTTCTAGGAATCTTGTAGCAAGTCCTCATGACTAGACAGAGGCGGACTTATGTATGTAGTATGGGGTGGCGTTGCCCCCCATGGCTAGCCGAAAAAGTTGCGGTTTTAGTGTATTTTTTTTTTTTTTTTTATTTTGACCTTTTTTCGAAAGTGCACCCCACTTAAAACTCAAATTAACCCCCACCTACATACTAAAAACCAAAATTCAACACTTTAAAACCTTATAAATCGTTTATCTCTAAGTAACAATACTAGATTTATCATTTCAAATCTAGTTTTTTCCATAGGGAAGCAAAAACTTAATCAGAATGCAGAACTAGAAGTCTTAGCATTCACATGACACATTATACATATATTAATACACATATCATACATATATACATTTGGATTTACATTGAGGTAGAAGGCAAATGAGCAACAAGCTGCGCCGCTGCCCCTCAGCCTTTTTGGGATTGCAAAACTAATCTTTAAAAACAACGTTTGTGGACCTAGGCGTCATAACATCACTATGCATAACTGATAATGATGTTTTTAAGTTGGTCGTAATACATATAAAACAACACGCCAATCGACACCTCAAGAAAGAAAGCTAACGCCATGATATCTTCGATAGAAAATATCAAACAACTCGATTTGATAGCTCAACAAAATATTGTTGCTGTTAGCCCCAAATTCTATAAATAGATGGATTAAAAACAACTACTAGTAGTAAATCATAATAATCAGTCAACCATAAACTGACAATGAAAGCAAACATAATAATAAGTTGAAATCAAATCACAAATTAATTGCCGAAATGTAAAGGACCAACCTCAAAATCGTTCCCACTCCCAGTTTGTTTCTTTCTCTACCCAAATATCCGGTCGGGTCTCAAAACTATCTGTATTCTGTTCATTTTTTTAGTATTTTTCTTTCTTTATATCAGTTTTAACACAATCATAGATTATTACTCGTCTATCGGCTTAATTTCATAAATGGTTAATGAGGACTGTCAGGTTTAACGGGTTTAGTCATTTTACTCTTTTTTTTTAATGGATCATGTCTTTGTGGTTGCGACCTATAACAGTTTTAGCAAATAATGTATATGTATATGTATCATTAATTTCATATATACTCATAATATAATTATTCGGTGCATTATGTTCAATGCTTTAAAGCATAATTTGGATAATTAGAAATTCTCATGTTTTTGGAGGAGAGATATCAAATAACAAATTTATGCAACATAATTTCACCTCAAAAAAGTCAAATACAATTTTAATCTAAACATGTTTCGGATTTGTTTATGTTGTAACAATTTGAATTTAGAAAGAAACATTATATATCTGTATTAAACCGCTACGTCGGTGGCATTATTTTAAACGTTTTTTTATACTTTTTTATTGAGCGGTATTATTTTAAACGTTTTTTAATGTTTTTTTATTAAGGGTTCCGGTGGGTTTTTGTATGGTTTAGGGCTTAGCCATGCCCACGAAGTTTGGCCCGTTATGACCACAGAGTGATGTAATTTTGTTGGGCTTTTTTGAGCAGTATGTATGTCTCTTCGTTTTCTTTGCTGTGAAGCTACGTGTCTTCTCCAGAATTTTTGGTAGGTACGCCGTTTGTTGGATCATTCGTTCATTATTGCATGTTTGATTTCTGTCTTTGTGTTTTTCTTTTACATGTTTGTTCTATGTGGTTTTATCAGTGTGTAAGTCAGTAGGTGTTTGGTGTTGTTTACGAGCTATAATATCTATTATTGTTTGTTATGTTTTTGCATGCATGTTAGTTCGGCTATTCTTTTGCAGCGTGTGGGTTGTTTGGTTATGGATTGTTGTGTTTAGGTTGCTTTGTTGTTTAGATGCTTCGATTGTGTAACACCCCCAATTTCGTGATACGCAGCGGAATTCAAACTGAGTGTTACTTCATGGCACAACAGTCATAACAATAGAAAACGTACTCTAATGGAGTCGTTTCAAAAGATTATCATTCGATTTGTATAAATATCGAGTTTACAAAATGAGGTCCTAGATTGTTCCAATTTACAAAATACATTAAATTGGTTTTCGAATGATAATAAATTTAGCCTTCTTGATCTAGTCCTTGCTCTTCCGTGCCCAGCTTCCGACATTATGGACACTGAAATACTGCTTAAAACTGTCAACACTAGGTTGAGTGAAATTTATAGAGTTTTTGGAAATCATTGAACACATAATGTTGTGTGAAGTTACGTTGTTATACACCTATAATGTTGAAAACAAAACAGATATTATTGCACTAAGCTCATGATACCGAAACGTTACACGATCATATAATAGTAACCGATGCCCTAATAGGTAATTTGCCATTAAACCTATAGATGTTCAAATAGAGTGCGTTTGTTTGCCTACCCGGTCAACACAAACGGGATTTGTCATTCCCGATAGATCTATCCACATTATTCGCGTTCACTCGCAAGTGACTAATGGTTCATGATAATAGGGACTTAAGATTGGCAATAGTGGTACTTAGTGCAACTAATATATTCAAGTAGAATTTGAAAGCAATGTGTTCGGTTTAAAATAAAGCATGTATCTCCCCCAGAGTTTGTAAAACTTAAGTAATAAAAGTGGGGCCTATGAACTCATGTAATCAAGTAAAGTTTAGAGTACTTATGAAAGTAAATGAAAATAGTTGAGCATGTATCTCCCCAAAAGTAATTCAAATGTATAAAAGTAGGGCTATGAAACTCACGTAATCATAAAGTTTAGAGTACTTATGAAAGTAAATGAAAATAGTTGAGCACATGTATCTCCCCCAAAGTAATTTCAAATGTATAAAAGTAGGGGCTATGAAACTCACTCAGAGTAAATGTATCAAATGTATGAAATGATGGATATGCCGTGAGAACTTCTACGAGCAACCTAGAATAGGATGTTGCGATTAGTTTGGAATATGTGCATGAAAACAAACCATCCTATATATATATTCCTATGTGATCATGATGTAGTCATTATCATATGATGTTTATAGAAAGATCTTTAATATGAGAAAACGATTAGTTTATAGTATCGTACTACCATTCGGGCCATCATAATTCAGAGGTCATGCAGTAAACGTTCGAGAGCTAGACACTTTAAATCGTAATCCCAGCAACCTCGTCGATACGTTTTACTCAAATGAAACCCCTCACATGAAGCTCCCTACTATTATAGCACTTAGTAAATACAACATATGTTTTGAGTGAAGATTGTTATAACATAAAGTTTATCATGTTTTAATAACTATCTAGTTTTTACAAGTTCTCGTCCGTTTCATAAGTATAATTACCATAGTTAACGGTCTTGGCAAACAAGCCTTGAGGCTTTAGCCATGGCCTTGCCGTGACTTTGGTCTTGACTACCATGGTCTTGAGACTTAGCTTTGGCCTTAGCCGTAGCCGTGGTCTTGGCTTATGGCCATTAGGCCTCTTGGTTTGCTTTTAGTTGTGACAAAAGTATAGTTGTAATATTATATTTACAGGCAGTTCTGTTTTTGAAAGATTTTTGGCCTGTTTAAGCGTTTTCAAGGTCCGAGCTTCTTTGTTATTAAAGGAAAACGTCGTTCCGGACAACTTTCGTGTTTTAACTTTTTGATTATTCGGAACAGAAGTACCATTTTAAAAAGGGCAGAACTCAAACAGAAAGTTTATGGGCATTTTCGGCGTTTAGGTTTCGCTAACTTCTTTTTGCTTATAACTTTTGACCTCGTTTTGTCCCTTCGGGTGATTCAAATTGCTATGTTTACCTTTTAATATTGTATACCATATTATGTAAGTTAGAAAGTCCTTATGTTACTATTTTTAATGGTCTCACATGTGTAGAATATGACTAGTTTACTAGTTTGTTACTTTTATGACAATATGTGAATTAAAACAAGTGATTGAGTATATGTACATCATGAATCAACATAGTAACTATATATATAGCATGAAATAGTTAAGATTATGATAATAAAGATGAGATGATGGTGGTGATAAGTTGCTACAACTTTTTAGCTTTCAAATAGAAAGGAGTAACTTAGTAAGGATAGGACTTTGATTGATCGCGAAAGATTTCGATTGAGCTAGCTTTCACAACTGGCACCCTTGCAAACTTAAAGAGTTGGTGATGAAGTACTAAGTGACTTGAGTGGATCTAAACTCAAGAAGATCACTTAAACTTGCTAGAGATTTGATGAAGTAGCTTGATCTTTGGAACTTCTTTGCATAAACTTGGAGTTTATGGAACAAATTATGGAAGATATGTATGTTTTAAGTTATGAACGACCAAGAGAAGAGTTTTAGGGTTTTTAGGAAGTCATTCACTTGCTATTTATAGGAGGGTAAGTTTGGTTAACCATATATTGGGTTAAATATTAAATGGTTAGGTTAGACACTTTGTAATGATCTAAAGGAACCTTGTTAGGATTTTGACACCCAAGGTGATGACCCCCCCCCTAATGTCAGCCAAGATAAGATAGGATGACTTATGTGTATAGTTTTGTATTATCTTGATTACAGTGAGTTTTTGGTTCCGTTAAATGCTACGACCGCCATAAAACGTAAACCGGTATCGTAAAAATACGAAACTTGTAGGAATGATGAAAATCATCATTATACTCCATCTAAAAATATAAAATGGGTGATAAGTCTCATTGGGGTGCAAAAACGCTGCTTAAAGCTGGAAATACGTGAAAACGCGTAATTCGCAGTTTAATCGGAAAGAACGAAATTTCAAGGAAACGCCGTGGAATTTATTTAGAGTGGACTAAAATTAGTCTAAAAGTGATATGAGATGTTAAAATGTAGTTTTCGTCATACGCGGGATAACTTTACAGTTATTCGTGAAGTTTAAAGTTACGCGTTTAAGCAAAAATGTAGAACGTACAGTTAATTCCTTATGGTCAAGGAGGATGGAAATATGTTTGAATTTTCCAAAATGTACAAGTGTCAAAAACATATTAGAAACACAGTGCAGAAACGTTAAGTCCGGATGTAATTAGAATTGTTTAAAACGTAGTTTAGTTTTTGTTTCTGCGTTTGGCTTATTTTGTACATAAAAATACAATTCTTAAAAATTCTCAAATTAA
>OU343218.1:12709753-12796025 GCA_910596185.1 Chrysanthemum makinoi
ACGGGCTCGTGGATTAGGATAAGCTAAATGGTTAATAGTTGAGAGCTTTGCTAGTTTATAAGCTTAAGCGTGCCAAGCCCAATCCAAGTCTATCCGAAAAGCCCAAGCAAAGCCTTTTAGGGTTTTAAGTTACTTGTACTATAAATACCCCTCAAATGGTAATTTGAGGGGTGTGCTGAATGATGTGTGTGTGTTTTTCTTTGAAGCAATATAACATCTTATTGTTTCATCTTTCTTCTCTCTACCTCTCTAAACATACATACGAATTCATATTCAAGTCACCACGTTCTCATCTTAATCTTTCTTGCTTCATATCGCAACATGCATTGTGTATAACGTTTGTGTTTGTTTACGTGTTGTGATAAGGTATAAGTGATAAAAGGGGCTTTACAATTGGTATCAATCGCCTAACAATGGTTTAGGAGTGTTTGTGTTTGTTTTGAAGGGTTGTGCGTAAAGGCTCACGTTTTACATCTTTGATACGCATAAAGCTTTAATTTTTGCACCTAAAAAATTCAAGATTCGTGGTTTAGGTTTATTTGGTGCTAAAGTTTCATTTTTTGGAAAAAGTTGAAGCTTTACGTGTTTTCTTCATTTTGAACTCGTTTTGGTTCATTGGTCATTTCTACTCGTAACTTTTCTAAGCACTTTGGGTGAAAAAGGTCAACATTTTGGGTTATTCGGGTGTTTTTAAGGATATCATGCAAGAAAATGGTTGAATCGCTGAAAATTTTTTACGAGTAGGTCAAAACCTAATTCTACTGTAAGAAAGTCAACTACTCATAAGATAAACTTTTTGGTGCAGATTCTTCGAGCTTAGCGGTGACTCGGTGCTTCCCTCACTTGGATAAGTTTGTGGAACACTTCGATTTTGGATATCTCTTACACTGTGATAGTGTAAAAGATTTTTGGGCAAAACCTAATCTTACATAAGTTTTCGAAGCTACGTAGAATACTTACGCATAAGCATTTTCTTACGCCTAAGTTTTCCTTACGCATAAGCTAAATCTTACGCATAACTTTTTCTACTCGTAACTTTACACTTACGCATAAGATCCTACGCCTAAGGAATCCTACGCCTAAGATCCCTACCCATAAGATCCTACGCATAAGCCTGTCTTTCGTAACTTCATGTTTCTACGCCTAAGCTCTTTCGCATAAAGGGTTTTAAAAAAAAATTATCTTTCTTGAGGGGAGACTAAACGTTCAATTTTTACGTGAAATTCAAATTTTGGTTTAACTGTGAAAATTTTGGTCAAAATTTCAAATTTTTGGGCCTAAATTCAAAAATTTCGGGTCAAATTTGGCGTCAAAATTGTCATAACTCAAATTTTTCATACGACCTTAGAATTGATTTTTATTGTGAATTTCAAATTTTGAAGAAAATTTTTAAGAACCAAGGTTCTGATGTACGACTTTCGAGAACACCTCAAGCCGAGTTTAATCTTCTTCAAACACAACTCCTTTATCGTTTAATCGATCCTTCATCAACTTTATCAGATCATACCTTCATCAATGGCAACTCAACAAGACATTCATGCAGTCGGTGCCGAAAACCGACCTCCTATGTTGGCAAAAGGTGGTTATCTTCAATGGACAAGTCGTGTATGCTTTTACATAAGACCAAACCTAATGGAAACTCATGATTAACTCCATTCAGAATGGACCCTTCAAGCCTCGACAAGTCCATGTCCCTGAAATCTGATGCAACACCTCCCATCCCACCATCCTCTCATCTTCAAACTGAATCAGAATACACTGAAGAGGATCAGAAACAAGTCGATGCAGATGACATGGCAATTCATATTGTCCAACTGAGTTTACCAATAGACATTTTTGTTCTGTAGCGGTTGTGAAACTACTTTCGATATGTGGGGAGCGTGTTAGACGGCTATGTTATGGAACAGAAATTGGTAAACAAGACATGGAGAACAAGTTGCTCGAATGGGAGAAGTTTACATCTACACCAGGAGAATCCATTGAATCCTACTATGGAAGGTTTTGCACTTTGATGAATGAACTTATCAGAAACAAATTGGCACCCAGAACAATCGTTCAAAACATCAAGTTCCTGAATAATCTTCGAGAAGAATGGGGACGATATGTCACTATTGTCAACCAAACAAAAGACTTACATCAGGTGAACTTTGATCAACTCAACGATTTTCTGAAACAAAACCAAGCTGAAGTGAATGAAGTCAGGAAAGAAAGATTGGCAAAGAATCATGATCCATTGGCACTTATTGTTAAGACTCAAACTACAGTGAATACACAACAACAAGCTTCATCATCTTCCAACAACAACTTGCAGCAATACATTCAACAACCACAACAACAATTCTATCCACCGGAACAACAAGTCATTCAACAACCGTATCCACAATACCAGGAACAAGGAATCCCTGATCATAAAACTGACCAAGTAGAAGCGACCTTGCAACAGGTATTTTCTTTATTGGATAAAGCATTATTGATCGCATGGGTAATCAGTGGTTCGTATCGAGGTATCGGTCGGGTCGGTATGTTGGAAATCGAGATGGAGACAGAATGTTGGGAATAAAGATGGGTAATCGAATAGCAATGTTGCAGCTGTCATTGGGAATTATGGAAATGTGAATGGGGAATCAGATGCAATATCAGGTTTGATGGACATCAAGGGTCGGTTGTGAATAACTGTTTTATGACTTCGTTGAGAATGCTACCTTCGAACCTCAAAGACAAGATTCAGGATCTAGTGTCAACCGACTTACGAAGCTTGAAAAGATCCAATACATGTTGATGTTAGCGAGAAAAAGAGGTTGGGGTTGGTTGACTGGCGAGGAAATCAAATTGGTACCCAAAATGGGAAGATAAGCAGCTTGATAATGCAACCTCCAGTCATACAATCAATCAACAGGACACAACATCAAGCGGTACTTATGACACAACTCCTGTCTACGACACATATGTGGGAGAGCAAGTTAATAGCAATGTTAACTCTGAAACTCCATATATGGATCCTAATGGAGGTCAAGTGATACAGAATGGTGCTAATGATGAGGAAACACGTGCTTATTTTGAATCATTAATTAATAATTGTGGTATTGAGATTGAGAAAGTTAGTAAGGTCAATCGCGAGGTTAAGGCCGCGAATAAAAAATTGACCGCTGAGCTTGAGAGTTACAAGGGGAACGCCAAAGCTTATGAATTTCATACAAACAAACTTTCAGAATTAGAAATTGGTTATCGAGATTCTGTTTTAAGAGAAAAACAATTGCAACTCAAGTATGACACACTTGATGTGAATTTGAACTTGAAAATAAAATCTCTAAACAAGGAAATTTCTGAACTAAATGACCAACTTTCTAAACAAAAAGCCTTGTTTTTCGATCTTGAAAAAGAAGAAGCATTGATTCTTGATTTTTCAAAGCGAGAAGATTCTCTTCTTGATGAAATTCTGGATAAAAATGAAACTATCAAAAAATTGGATAATTTGCTTCTTACAACGGGTCATTCCGCTAAAACAAACAAGATGCTCTCTAATCAAGCAAATGATTTTCATACTTGCATAAAATGGCTCTTGGTAACAACCCTTATTCGTTCCTCAAGAAAGCTCGAAATCTCGAATGTGTTGAACAATGGAAAACCATTGCATGAACCCATAATTGTGCATGATTCGCTTGAAACGTTGGAACTATCTGAGGAGAGTAGATCAAAAATGAAACAAAAGAATCCGGATCTTAAACCGATTGATTATAACAAATGGAACAAAATTAATGGAATTACTTTTGTTAATCAAAAAGAACAATCAACGTTTTTCACCACACCAAGTGTTTCAAACAAAGTGTCAACACCAGTTTCAAAACCAGTCTCAACTCCTGTAGTTGTCTCAAAATCTCTTTCGAAAATCGAACAAATGTCTTCAAACAATCCTTTTAACACAAGTGATACTAGAAGCATTTTAGATGACGTTAAAACTAGCATTGGGTATCTTCAAAGAGCTGTCAAGTCTAAAACCAATATTACAACTAATCATTGTTTTACTCGTCATGATGACGAAACAAAGAGTTTTAAAACCCAAATTGCCCCTCGTTAACGCCATCAGTGCGGTAATTCATGTTGAACAAGCACTTTTGAAAGAAACAGTGACTTTGTCAAGGACCATAAATCCACGGTAAAGCAAGCTAATGAAAGTTTGAACACATCAAAGTTTTGGAAAATTTAAATGATTCTCTCTTCGAAGATGTTATGACTACCGATATCATGTCCATTATATTACAAACATATTCTGTTGAAGATCATGAAAGACTCCAGTCTGAGACCTCCGCAATTGTTTAAAATATGAAAAAAGCTCTTGAAAACTTGAAAAGAAAGTGTCCTATTTTAAACAACTTGATCGAAAATCTGAGGAATGCAAGTATGACAAAGCTGTTAGATGGCGTGCCTACAAGGACATGCAAGAGCAAAATGATCTTTTGAGATTTCAGCTGGAAAGTCTAAAAGGAAAGGCTGCGGATACTAAGTTTGCAAAACCATTGGTGGAGGAGAAAACAAATGTTCCCAAACCGGTTTTCAAACCAAAACTGTCTATTTCTCAGTTTCCTCCAAAAGTCAATGAGAAAAATGATTTGTCAAAAACATCCTCCACAGACTTTGTCTATCAAAAAACGAATTATCCAAGGTTTTGAAAAACCAGTTTTTGATAAAGAAAAAGTGATTACACATGGCACTTCTAGGAAAAGTACACGGAATGTGACCGCAAATCCAGTTAAAGAATCTGTTGGTTCTAACGACATGGTCAACAATCATTATCTAGAAGAAGCTAGGAAAAAGGCCAGGACTCAAAAAGACGGAATTTTAGGTGCAACATCTAGGGTGATGAATTCTACAAGATTTCAAGGCACTGCTAGTAGTAGTAAACCATTACCTAGGAACACTCTATAAAAGACTAGGGATTGGCTTGCATCTAAGAGTAGTTGCGCAAAAGAAAATGCTATGCCCTTAGAAAACAACACTAGGAATTCTAAGTCTTTTTCGACCAAGAATCAATTTCCAAAAGACTGTAGTGACAAAGTTAAAGCTGCTGTTTTAAACAAGAATATTGAATTTTCGTACTACATGTAAAAATGTGTCTTTTCAGTTAATCATGAGGCATGTGTCTCACAATATCTCATGAAAGATAATTCTCGTGCCAAGGCACAATCCACTAAGACACTAAATAGAAACAAGCCCGTTGATAAATTGTCAAGCGAAACCTAATAGGTGGATCTCTTGGGGCGTAGTTTTTCTAAAAATGAGTCTTCGCGCATCGATGAAAACAACTCCTAGATCTTACCTTAGGTGGATACCCACGGGAAAAGTTTTCAACCAAGTTGGTCTTAGATGGATTCCCACAGGAAAGATTTTTGATACATGCACCAACACAGATAATAGAGAAACTCATCAGTGGTGTAGCTAATGATTGTTATTTATGGAAGGATTTGGAACTTTCAACAAGTACCAATGGATGAGCAAGGATGACATTAAAGATGTCAATTGAAGTTAAATGAAACTAAATGATCCTAGAGATCAGGTTGTGTCTTAGGATTATGTTTTGGAAAATATCCTAATGGTTATGAGATGGGAAAAACTAGGATTTGATCAACTTTGATCAATTTTGAGGTGAGATTGATTAATGATCAATATTTTCATAATCGAAGGATTTCTAACCTAGTTGTGAGGGATCATATAAGAAGAATAAAGTGTGAGTTTTGGGAGCGGAAGAGTGATGGATTGAAATGGTAGATCTAACAAAGCCTTAGAATATGATTTATGTGAGTTGGAAAGAGTAGGAAAGGTCAACCTATCTTGATAAAGTCTTAATCAATCTTAAGACACTATGTTTAGCTTAGTGTGAGGTGTTCTAAGGGATGTGTTTGACATATAATGCTTGCAATTGCATTTTCTGTTTTGCCGGATCCCACGGTTCCTAAGTAGGATCCGTTTAGTACAACATTTGGGATCCATCTATCTGCTAGACAAAACCTTTACTAAAGGTATGCAATGATCTTTGACAATGCATTATATTCCAAGTTTTGTTTAAGTGAGTTCTAAAACTAGGAAATCAAATGTAAGATGTTTTATTTCATGGAAGAGATAGGATTACAGAGTAGAATTGATCCTATTTGACTATTCTAGGTTCCTTGAGTGTCTTCACTAGGAGGATCATTATGTGATTGATGGGTATTGGTGGAATCATGAATGAAGAAAGTCTTCATGAGAGATATGTTTAGCGGTTCCATCATCTTGTTCACAAGTACGTACAACGGACTTTGAAATTGAGGATGGAAGTGCATAACATTGTGATAGAGGCGCGTCAAGAACATTCCATAAGGGATGAGTTTATTCTTGGAGCCTTGAAGATTTGCAATTCGCCTTGCTAAGAAGTAGGCGAGATTGTATGGTTGTTGTGTTAGCAAACAGTATAACATGTGAGCACAACAAGCGGGAAGAATATCTCGATTTCCCCTAAGACTCCAAACATTTTCACGTAGAATGAGAGCAACAGGCTTATACTCTTCTCGAATATCCCGTGTATGGATAATGTTTGGATTGGAGTAATATGGTCGAGGTTTGCATATCATGCGCGTTAAATCTTCCGGAGAGGGTATGTGTGAACAATATGGACTATTTTCTTCACGAAAGTTGAAGAGAGAATCAAGAGACCAATCTTCGGTGAAGGCACATTGTCCATGGTTTGGAATTCGGAGGATGTGAGCAAAATGCCCAAGGCTTAAGTGAATTTTGGTTTTGATATAAAACCAAAGAGATAGAAGCGATCCTCGTACGAACGAAGTTCGACTTGACGGAAGAATTCCATTATGAACCTTGGACATATCTTCTCGTTTATTTCAAGAAGACATTCTAGTCCTATGGCTCGGAAGGAGGTATTGATACCTTCTTCGAATTGTGGAGAGGTTTCTACAATACGTCCTTCATGGAAGTGACGGTTTTCGAGATTATTGAACCCACGGACATGATTGCTAGGTGTGTTGGGCTCAAGGGAAATGTTCGGGGTGTAGACGCTAGTGAGTGAAAAATCAAACTCGTATTCATGGGTCATAGTTGAACCTATAGAAGTGATGGGTTAATAAGGGAAGACGTTTATGGTCAACCTATAATAATCTAACGTTTTTACTAGATATTCTATTAACAATGGTTTTTTTTTTATTTATTTATTAGTATTTAGCTAACTCATGGTTTTGAAACTCTAGTGGATTATTACTTTTAGAAAGATAGTGGTTTTTAATCTTGCATGAAAACTTTTTTCCAGTAGGACGGATCCCACGGTTCCTTTTCAAAAGGGATCAGGCTAGTGTAACTTCCGGGATCCGTGGATCTGTAGTAACAGAACCAGTTTTAATAAAAACATAGGTTTTATGGTTATTGTACCATGAAGTATGTTTTATCCTACATTTTCTTTTAGCATGCATACATGACATCTAATGTATCACGAAAGAATATAACACATATAGATCAAAAGAAATGAAACACACATAATAACACAAACATCCTAGATAAAATAGATTATCAATAATATTGCATTTCAATGCTAAGGATGATACAAAGGATTGGGTAAATGACCCCAATATAGATTAACAACACAAAGTAAATGTCTCCGTATGTGAACTTCATCATAGGGAACACAAGTGCGATGAGTGTTAGGGCGATTAGCATGAGTGCGATGTAAACCATGTTGATGACGGATCTTCTTGGTTTAGGAAGAGATGGAATGAGGAGGAAGATGAAGTTTTTGAATGAGAGGGAATTTTTGAAATTGGAAAATTTGAAAAAGTGAGGATTGAAAAAGTGGTCGTCAGTGGGTTTTATTAATAGGGAAGGAGGAATTTTTGAAATTCGTGTTTTTGTTTTATTAGAAGAAATAAAGCATAAGCTCTATATACTATGACTATAGACGAGAAAAATAACACGTATGTGAGAAACAGGCTTCCTAACGAAGCTACATGTAAATCATGTGTAAACACAAAAATCTACTCAAATAAAATCCTAGCAAATAACACTTATATACTAAACAAATATCATTTAGATATAAGTAGAAAGTCATACCTCGAATGCACTTAGGAATGTCTTTTACAAATGACAAATGTCACTTAGACGATTCCCGCTCCTTTGCGTCTAAGATACCTTCTTAAGGAAGGTATTCTTGTTACCAAGCAACTCCTAAATCTTGGTGGGTATGAGCTTTGACTAATCAACATCACAAAAAAGATTAGTGCAATTTAAGTGAAAAGAAAAAGAAAAAAAACAAAAAAAATGTTGTTATCAAATCAACATCCAAACATATCGTTTTTGAAAAACATGATGTTTGTTTTTTTTTTTTTTTTTAAATTTTCTTTGTAGTTTTCAATTAACTATGGATCGTATCAAGTTTTTAAAGTACAATATACTTCAAGAAACTTGGTAACGAAGCTCTGATGCCAATTGTGGAAAACTAGAAGGGGGGGTTGAATAGTTTTACCAATTAAAACTTCCTTTTAATCTATTTAGATTGACTTATATCAATCTATTTGGTTGTGTGTGTTGGATGTTGATAAGCAAACATATAGAAGATATGTAATGAAAGAAAAGAGTAAGAAGCACAAAACCACAACGCAAGTATTTATAGTGGTTCGGCTACAAGGTCACCTTCCTTGCCCTACTCCACTCCCCGAGTCACCTACTCGAGAGTTCGTAATCACTACACCAAGCTCCTTATGGCGAAGAAGCCTTCACAACGCTCGCCTACTCTTTTTGGGTACTAGGCTAACCAGGGTTCTTTCACACCCAGGTGAACCACTCCTACAACGTCGCCTACCCTTTATAAGGTACTAGGCTAAGTACCTAGTTCTTTCACACCTTAGGTGAACTACACCTTCACAACGTCGCCTACCCTTTATTAGGTACTAGGCTAAGCACCTAGTTCCATTGCAATGGAGGAACTACTACCACACTACACTAACGACTAATCCCAAAGGAGATCTACTCCTTTACAATATCATCAAGGATATCAATATCCTTGGATCCTATACTAGTCTATCTTGTACATCGAAACACACCATATCGATTGTACATCTAAGGCACCTTTCACTAATGCCTTTGACTAGATCTACAAGACACCTTTCACTAATGTCTTGTGTCTTCACTTCTAAGCACCTTTCACTAGTGCTTCCTTGTCTTGACTTTTAAGCACCTTTCACTAATGCTTCTTTGTCTTTGACTTCTAAGCACCTACCACAAGTGCTTATCCTATGGACGATAGATACCCTTCACTAATATCTTCGTCTTGACATTTGAGACATCTTTCACTAATGACTTCAACACTACACTTCTTTGAAGAAAGAAAGGAATCATCAACAAGAGGACTTCAGTAGCCTTGATGATGAGGAAGCATAGCAACTCATGGACTTGAGCTTGCTCGACTTCAAAGGTGGTGATCTTGCCTTTAAGAGGAACCTAAAAGATCACACAAAAACAAAACTACAAACATAGATCTCTTGGATCTAAGGTTAGTGAGATCTAACTCAGGGGAGAAAGTGTGTTAGAAAGAGGATTGAAAGGGGTGAGTAATAATGAAGAAATGGCTCACTATTTATAGCAAATTCCTCACTTGTTCCCACGGATCCCACGGATCCCTTCCACTTGGGATCCGGCTAGCACAAAGCTAGGGATCCGTGGAACGCTCCTCCTTACCCATGGGTATTTTTGGTTATGGGTCATGGGTCATGGGTTATGGGTTGATCCATGGTTTCTTTCTAGATACAATGTACCTTAAGGATACATTGAACTTGTATAAGTGGTATATATAAAACCATGGGTTATGGGTCAAAACCATTTGCTAGTTTTTATCTATTTAGTATATACTTGTTTTTTTACCCATTTTAGTATATACTTGTTTTTACCCATTTTAGTATACTTAGCTTAAGTATGTGTTAACTCAATATGTAAACACTAGTTGTTGTACATATATATATCTAGATTATAAAATCACTTATACTTGTTAAGCCAATATGTAAACACTAGTTGTTGTACATATATATCTAGATCATAAAATCACTTATACTTGTTTTAGTGTTTTATGTGAAAATGTGAATATGTTAGAAAACTATTAGTTCAAACCATTTACGTATTTTATTTGTTTCGTTAATATGATTTTACTTTTGTTATCGACAAAACATTAGAAGATCGTAAAATATAAATAAACGTTTTTACGGCTTATTTGTATTAACACATCTGCTACTAGTTGTCACTAGATGACACTGGTATTGAAGACAAAGACGTCATGGACCCAGTGACGCACTGCACTAAACCTTCTAGCCACTCAATTCCTCTTAAAAGGATTTGTTTCATTCTCACTGGGAACCCTACATAATCTATTGACTTTCTCTTAGAGATCGTTGGTATTGAAGAAGGAGACCCTCTCCCTAGTCTCCGCTCAGGAAAACCAAAATGCACTATTGAGTCTAGAGCCACGAGATTCATCAAAAGATCTCATAGGAACACATGACATGACATCGCTTGTTGTTCATCAATAAGGACACAAGTGATATATTCTAGAGTCCTACGCAGATCTTAGCAATCTGCCAGAACATTTATGGGAAGTTTCACAATTGTGATTCTTCATGATTGAATGGAAACTCCTGCCAGGGTCAACATCAAGCAGCCCCGACAGCAGGTCACTTCGGTAACTCCCCGTGGATTACGCTTAGTGTGTCTCAAATGGTCTACCGTCGTGGGGTGATGCTTCGGTGTACCTCAGCGACTCATCTGAACTGTAGGTGTATTTCGGTACATCGCATTATCTCACTTGTGGGACTCCAGTTCAGGAACGGCCCTTGTAAGAATTAGAGACGTGTTTTCACACTATGCTGTTAACACCCTCCAAATTCAAACTTATAAGTGCCGGAATCCGCTTATTACTAACCTGTTTTATGTTTTCTTCTTATGGAAGCTCCGGAGCGGATTGATCGTGCAGATTTTCCACATGCTCATACCAACAACACATGAAAGTTCTCATCATAGTCAAAGGCAACACAAAGTTAAAGATGATTCTTCGTCAATGTCAAAGAATCTACAAAGTGTAAAGACTCGAGAACTACATCATTGGTAACCAAAAGACAAATAGAAGTGTGAGCATGGTGGAGAAAGACGTGGAGACACCAAACCAACGAAGTTGAAAATGGCAGACAACCACATTAAATGATCACAAAGCATGAAGGAACAAAGAATCAAGACTATTCTATATCTACTCACAAAGTTCAAGCTCAAAAAGATTAAAGACCTATTCAAGTGGAGCATCTTTTGAATGACCACCCCTTAGGGGGAGATTGTTAGCCTTAATAGTTTTTATTAGAAGTGATGGTCATTCACATTTAGGAACTTTGTAACTCGTGTTAGATATCGTGCTAGAATAGTCAACGGGCTCGTGGATTAGGATAAGCTAAATGGTTAATAGTTGAGACTTGCTAGCCGTTTATAAGCTTAAGCGTGCCAAGCCCAATCCAAGTCCTATCCACGAAAAGCCCAAGCAAAGCCTTTTAGGGTTTTAAGTTACTTGTACTATAAATACCCCTCAAATGGTCATTTGAGGGGTGTGCTTGAAAGTGTGTGTGTGTGTGTGTTTTTCTTTGAAGCAATATAACATCTTATTGTTTCATCTTTCTTCTCTCTACCTCTCTAAACATACATATGAATTCATATTCAAGTCACCACGTTCTCATCTAAATCTTTCTTGCTTCATATATACGCATAACATCTGTGTGTATAACGTTTGTGTTTGTTTACGTGTTGTGATAAGGTATAAGTGATAAAAGGGGCTTTACAAAAATTGATGATCAAATCCATTCAGGATGGACCCTTCATACCTCGACAAGTCCAAGACCCTGGAAATGCTGATGCAACACCTCCCGTCCCACCATTTTTTCGTCTTCAAAAAGAATCGGAATACTCTGAAGAGGATCAGAAGAAAGTCAAGTCGCGATGACATGGCAATTCATATTATCCAACTGGGTTTACCAAGAGACATCTTTGCTGCTGTAGACAGTTGTGAAGCTGCTTTCGATATGTGGGAACGTGTTAGACGACTTTGTCATGGAACTGAAATTGGTCAACAAGACACGGAGAACAAGTTGCTAACTGCTTGGGAGAAGTTTACATCTACTCAGAGAAGAATCCATTGAATCCTACTATGGAAGGTTTTGCACTTTAATGAATGAGCGATGAAACAAGCTGACACCCAGAACTATCGTGAGCAACATCAAGTTCTTGAACAATCTACGAGAAGAATGGGGACGATATGTCACTATTGTCAACCAAACAAAAGACTTACATCAAGTGAACTTTGATCAACTCAACGATTTTCTGAAACAAAATCAAGCTGAAGTGAATGAAGTCACGCAAGAAAGATTAGCAAAGAATCATGATCCATTGGCACTCATTGCAAAGACTCAAACTCCAGTGAATACACAACAACAAGCCTCATCATCTTCCAATAACAACAACTTGCAGCAATACATCCCTCAACAACAAAACTATCCATCTGAACAACAACATTACCAGGAACAAGGTATCACTGATCTTGAAATGGAACCAGAAGAAGCTTTGTCACAAGCATTTGCATTCTTGGGTAAAGCATTCAGATGTCGCTATTCCACACCAACTAACAACAACCAAAGGATTTCATCAAACACTCGCAACAGGCAAATTGCACAGCCGGGTATGAATATGGGTCTTCAAGGACAAATGGTTGGAGTTATTGGGAATCAGCAGGGATATGCTACTGGATATCGCATGGGTAATCGGTGGTTCGAATCAGGTAATCGTTGGGTCAGAATGTTGGGAATAGAGCAGTGGGTAATCGAATGGGAATGTTGCAGCTCCAGTCGTTGGGAATTATGGAAATGTGAATCAGGGTAATCAGGTTACGTGTTATAACTGTCAAGGATTGGGTCACATGGCAAGGAATTGTCCAACTAAGCTGAAAAAGAAAGATCTTGCGTTATCTTCGAGAAGCTATCATGTTGGTACAAAAGGAACAATCTGGACTTCAATTGAGTCCGAGGAAAATGACTTCATGGCTATTATGGATGATTTGGAAGACCTCGAGGAACTCAATGCAAACTGCATCTTCATGGCAAATCTTCAGGAGACTAAGTACGACACTGATTCTGACGCACCTCCTGTCTATGACGCCAACGCAGTATCCGAGGTACCAATCATTGATCCATGCTATAACAATGTCATATTTGATGTGTTTACTCATGACGAACAGCATTCTGTGACATCAGCACCTACTTATGATACATACCTGGACAATCCGAGTTGTAGCAATACTAACTCCGAAACTCCAGATGTGGATACTAGTGGAGGCTGTGTGGCACAAAATACTGAGACTGATGAGGAAACACGTGTGATAACGCTACACGCGTCGTTCGGGGTCAAGGAAACTTCCTTTTCTTCGAGCAAGTTTTATAACACCCTAGGCAGTGAACCTAATCGTTGTAGTGTAGTAATTAGGGTAAGCCACGGGTATTGATATCGTTCTCTAGGGGAATAGGAATGCTAGTAGGGAGTTACTACGCTAAGGTTAAGGGTTAAGGTTGAGGAAGATTATTTTTTATCTTTTTATGTTTTATGAAAAAGAAAGGTACGAATCGCGGGTATTGGATTTGGGGGGTTGGTATTTCTACCGATTACTCTACTATTATCTAATTATCTAAACTAAGGTTGTGGGAGTCTATGTCTAATTAATGTGTGCTCGTATGATAGTTTAAAGATGTGTTTACTTAGTTTGTATTACTCCTTAATTATCTCCTATTGATGGTTGAGTTGTCACGTCTTATTCTTAGATGCGTTGTGTGTCTAAAGTTGTAGGGTATGCGTTTCTTCCTAACTCTTTGAACTTACCAAAGGGTCTCGTCTACAAACCCACTAGGGATGATAAACTCCTACTCTAAGGCACTCTATGGATGGTTTAGCCTACAACTACTCAGGTAATTATATTCTAAGGTTCACAAAGATGAATCAAGCATTAAGTACACAACGAATGATCTATCGCATTACTAGATCATATATCAACTAAGATAAGAAACAACCAATCAATATTCAATAATTAAGTTTCATACTTCCTAAGCAAACACACAAATAAATTAGCCGGACATGGAGAACATGCAAGCATACACACAAATAATCAAAGACATAATTGAATTAATGAAGTAAAGACTTATCTTGATGTAAGATAGGGTTTAAAACCCTAAAATACTGTACAAGACACCTTAGGTTCGGTTTTAGGTTTTCACTCCAAAAAGACTCTCTACAAAACTGAAAAATTCGGATTCTATATATAAGATTACAATTGCGACGGCGTCACCTTATGTTTCGTGACGCCGTCGTGTCGCCGTCATTAGGGTTTCGTCTTGGCCACGTTAACCTTGCGACGGCTTCACCTTATGTCCGTGGACGCCGTCCTCTTCGCCCTTACATCGTGCGGATTGCATCTAGGCGTGCGAGTAGCGACGGCCTACTCTTTACAACCGGGACGTCGTCGCTTGAAAACACGATTTTGGGTTCGGACCGTCACAACAATTTTGGGACGGCGTCGCTATTAGCACCTGACGCCGTCGCCTTCTAATTTCAGCAGCTGTGAGTGTCTCGATTCTGACTTTGGCCATTTTCTTCATATATTCGCCTTTTCGTCCAAATAAGTGCCATTCCAGCATTTTGCCTTCAAGAGACCTAAAAAGTGAAAAGGAACGATATTAAGCAATAACGGATACAAAAGTGATCAAATAAGGACTAAACCGACCCCTCAAAATGGTACCTTTTAAAACCTTATCAAATATCCCTACACTTGTTATTTGCTTGTCCTCAAGCAAATGTGCTTTTAGCCAATTAATTTATAAGTTAGGGGTCATGAAGCATTAATTCAAAACGGTCCACAACACATATAAGCCCCGCAAAAGTCATAACAAGCACGGAAATTACATACTAGCACCTCACATGGGGTGTTTAGATACTCACATCTCTCTCGGGTGTATATATGAAATATAACAAATAGGAAATGGAAGATAAACACTCATTAACCGGTCCTAGTACATAGATTACCATAGGCTTGAGAATAGATCAAACCTTCACCGCTTTGTGAAGCACCTAGGAAAGACTATCAAAGAGGTCTTTTAAAGGGTTGTAATGTTAGGCTTACGGTAGGGAAACAAGGGTTTGGTGGGATAGGCTATTTAGTGGTGGCAAGTCAAAAATCTTTATGTTACAAGCATATGAAGAATGGCGTTGCTAAGCCAAGACTCGACACTCTAAACTCTAGATAACTGAAATAAACAAACATAAATTTAAAGGATAGATGTAGGATGGTAGTCCGTATTTTTTTTTTTTTTTTTTCACTCTATTTTTTTCTTTTTCTAATTTTTTTTTTCGATTTTTTTTTTTTTCATACACTTTTACTCTACCATCCTCTACGATAACATCAAAATACTAGGGATTTATAGGCATATCCCTACACTTGAGTTTTATTACTCTAACACTAATTTGACCCGATTTGAAAAGATCAAAACACTTGGGGTACATTATTACGCAAACAAAGGGAATTTGAATTTAACGTTCCTTCCCGTCATTTCATAAACTTTAACTTTTCCCATGAATCCCAATCGTCCCAAAACATTGTACAAAGGATATGACTTCGACTTAGCAACTTATGCAAGCAACTAGATAATTGAACTAAGGGTTTAGGGTGATAACAAACATTTGCACTAAAAGTGAGTGCATAAGGGGTAGGCTAAGGCGATTTGGGTGTATATTTGGGGGTGGGGTGTAAACAATGCTCTTCATTGATATTCCGGAAAAACCGAAACATCACGAGAACTGTGAAAAGGATAGGCTAAAGGGGTTAACTAGGGTATCGTGTACTAAAGATGAGTACAACGCAAAGGGTGTGGGGAATTACTCAACCGATGTGGAAGAAGTAATTATATTACCGGTATCAAACAAGGGTTATTCTAATGCCTCTTATCATTTAGTTATTCCTAACTACACAAGTGTAGCCTCACTTGCGATCTCGGAATGCATCACAAAACAAGTTCTAGAATCTAATATACTACAGGTTCACACTCTAAGCATTAAAGATGAATGCTTTAATTCCTACTAATCTAAGGGCGATCCTCACATTTTGGTGGAATTTGGGTGGTAAAGGGTTTTGTGCTAGTCATATAACTTCCTATCCGTGAGACGCTTTTGTTAAGACTAATGGCCCACTCCTATATGTCATAAAAAATTTAAATTTGGTGCCAAAATTACCCTAACCGACATTTTCTCATGGTTTATTACACAATCACATTTGGACAAAGCAAATAGTCAAGGATAAGCATAGTTTCAAAGTTCCCGTTTTATTTTCCTCCCTACACTTAAACTGAACATTGTCCCCAATGTTCCCGAAAGTATCAAAGTTATGATAAAAGAAGGTAATCAAAAACGAAAAGAAACTAGTACTCCCCTGATTAGCTCGGTAGGATCCGTGTAAAGTGGTGGTTAAACTCTTTTCCAAGAAGAATTATTGCGTGAAAAGCTCCTTCCAATCTTATGTAACTTCTTCTTGACAAACTAAACCTGTACACTTGAAGAAACAAACGACCTTCGCGTAAAATAAAATCGGCGGTAATAATATATATAAGACTCGATTTAAACTAGGATATAATGCTTGTGTAATGGATGTTTACAGAATTTCTAAGAAAATTAAGACCTGAAAATTCCAAAAATTTATAAGTAGCTCAGAAAACGAGAAAAAAGTAATCTGATGTTTTTACTCCTTCCTGACGCCATCAGGTTGCAATCCTGACGCCGCAGGTTATCTGACAAAACTGGTCTGCGATTTTCTGGAAAAATTCTGGAAAATTTACATCTTTAGAATCTGGAAAATTTCTACAAAACATCCATTATGACTCGATACAAGCATTTGACTCGAACAAACAAACATAAATATCTTTTAGTTAATTGTTATTCTCATGTTTACGTTTCTTTTGAAAACGTGTGTAATCCTCCCTACACTTATCCCCTATGTAAAATACCTTTATATGCAATTAAGACGAGGTTAAAAACAAAATAAAGCATTTTTACAAATTTAAACATGAGGATAAACAATTAATAAAAAATATATGACACTAACAAGCAAACAATTAAACATGGGTTGCCTCCCACGAAGCACTTTTCTTTATTAAAGAGTCTTGTAGCTAGACTCATAGTCGTGCTCCTACGTTTTCTCATTACCACCCTCTTCCCTTTTTTTTCCCTTTGTTTTCCCTTCATCGAAAAGGTGTAGACGCTGTATGCTCACCGTGGATTCCTTGCCAACGCTGTCAATTATGGCAACGGTTTTATCTTTTAAATTGGTCTCCTTAATGTGAGGCCCAAACCATCTTGGTTTGTTTCTTCCTCGTAATGCCCTTATCCGAGATCTATACAAGAGCACTTTTTCTCCCTTTAGAAATTCCTTAGGGTCCTTTTGTACTTTAGGTATTGAGGTGGGATTGCTTCCTAACTTTTTATCGGGTTTTCATAATGTCGCATACAATCCTTGAACCATAAAGTCTCTAAGCCCTTTTTCCCAGTCATTCATCTTCTTCTTAACATTTTTGCCCGGGGCTTTTCGATTTCCACCGTAATCATTTCATGATCTTAGAGGAATCTTGGGATGATGGGTATCCTAAGCGTACCCCTCCCGCTTTTAAGTATCATGATGCATTCTCCGCATTTGATGGTTGCCTTGGTGGTGGCCAGGAACGGTGTCCCAAGAATGAGGGTACGTTTTATCTTCTCAACATCAATGATCACGAAATCCACCGGATAAATGATGTTAGCCACCTCAATTAGAACATCAACAATGATTCCTACGGGTGGGACATAAGTATGATTAGCTAAGGAAAGTCTAAGGTCAGTCTTGGCTGGTTTCTCTTTAGTTAACTTATTATAGATTGACAATGGCAGTATGTTCACATCGGTCCCTTGATCGCCAAGTTTATATTGTCCATGTCACCGACATAACTGTATCATGAAATTCCCTGTGGTGTCTCGTTTTCTTGTTAACGGTTTTTTTATAACCAACTCATACAGAGGTTCCATAGGTAGGGCGTCGTATTCTTCTTCCGTCATTTTTCCTTCAAAGCTTCCTAAGAACTTCATTGTACCTAAAGTTGTTTACTATGGTTTGCAATGGTTTTTTTTTTAATTTCGTGCTTAAGGTAGTAGCAATGGTCTCAGGTTCATCATTAGGCAGACTTATCCTCGTGCTTTCCTCGTTTTCCACATCTCAGCCCTTGCATTCTCAGGCATAATGGAAACGGCGTTTACAAATGAAGTGGGAGGGCAATCGTTGCTTCTTACAAGCACTTTTCGGAACCTTTTTTTGGTAAATTCAATTACCAAATTCATCATTTCTTTCATTTTTGCTTGCATTTCCTCTCTCCTGCCTATAACCTCCTCTCAAATCTTGCTAATCTTTCTGTATGAGCTGCCATGTACTCCCTCATTTGATCCTTGAAGCTTGGTGAAAGTGGTATTGGGGAAGTAGAACGGAGCGCCTTTCGGACTTTGGTTTTGCTCGCGACTTGGGGATTCTGAAAGAGGTGTGGAGCGGTTGGTGGAGTGGGCGGATTTGACGACCTCTCGAAGAATTTGTACGGGTGCTCTTTTCTGCCTTTCCATAAGATAATCAATTCCTCTCTCGATGGCACTCAATTGCTCTTCGAGTGTATCGGAGGATTCAGGAGGAGTGGATATGGCATTTACCACGTTAATCGGAGTTTCGGGAGATTCACTCCAATCTTCGTAGCTTTGATCGGCAAGCTCCTCTCTAAATATCCCATGATTTCTCTGCATTAAGTCGCTCGAGTCTTCCACCGGCGGCTCGATCAATGGATCGTCGAGTGATGAAATCGGTATGATCATAGAAGATTTGGATTTGAAGCCAAAGATCAATGCCATGGTGTAGAAGTCTACGGAGTAGTTCCTTAAATCGAGTCCATGCTTTGTAAAGAGACTCACCCTGGAGCTGCTGGAATGTCAAGATGTCTCGCCTAAGCTTAGTGGTTCTCCCCGGTGGGAAAAATTGAGCAAGGAAGCGAGAAGTAAGATCATCCCAACTTGAGATGGAGACGGCGGGAAGTCGCTCAAGCCAATTACTAGCTTGGTCCCGTAGAGATAATTGGAAGAGACGCAGGCCGCGGGTCTCCCGAGTAGTAGCATCAAGGTCGATAAAATCGACAATTTTGAGGAAATCCCTCTGATGCTGATTTGGATCTTCGGAACGAAGTCCATGGAATGCACATCCGTTTTGCACCAACCGGATGGTGTCGGATCGCAGGCCGTAGTTTGGGCTTGGTCGGAAGCTCAATGGTGTTCCTATAGCCTAGGTGGCTTGGTCTCGAGTATTCACCAAGATAAGGCTCTTGGCGGTCATTTGGTGGTGGGTTGATGAATGGTAGTGGGTTATCACCTTCCATGATGAAAAGTGATGGGGTTACGAACAAAGGTTACGAAGAAGGGGGATAGACTACGAGGAAGCTAAAAAATGAGAAAAAAAAATTTACTTGATAGGAATCAAGCAAAGAACCTAAACGAGGTGGACTACTAACTAGCTATCTATTCCCCGCAGCGCCCAAAAACTTGATACAGCTACACGCGGCGTTCGGGTCAAGGAAACTTCCTTTCTTCGAGCAAGTTTTATAACACCCTAGGCATGAACCTAATAATCGTTGTAGTGTAGTAATTGGGTAAGCCGGTATTGATATCATTCTCTAGGGGAATAGGAATGCTAGTAGGGAGTTACTACGCTAAGGTTAAGGTTGAGGAAGATTATTTTTTATCTTTTTATGTTTTATGAAAAAGAAAGGTACGAATCTCCGGTATTGGATTTGGGGGGTTGGTATTTCTACCGATTACTCTACTATTATCTAATTATCTAAACTAAGGTTGTGGGAGTCTATGTCTAATTAATGTGTGCTCGTATGATAGTTTAAAGATGTGTTTACTTAGTTTGTATTACTCCTTAATTATCTCCTATTGATGGTTGAGTTGTCACGTCTTATTCTTAGATGCGTTGTGTGTCTAAAGTTGTAGGGTATGCGTTTCTCCCTAACTCTTTGAACTTACCAAAGGGTCTCGTCTACAAAACCTACTAGGGATAATAAACTCCTACTCTAAAGGCACTCTATGATGGTTTAGCCTACAACTACTCAGGTAAATATATTCTAAGGTTCACAAAGATGAATCAAGCATTAAGTACACAACGAATGATCTATCGTTTCGCATTACTAGATCATATATCAACTAAGATAAGAAACAACCAATCAATATTCAATAATTAAGTTTCATACTTCCTAAGCAAACACACAAATAAATTAGCCCGACATGGAGAACATGCAAGCATACACACAAATAATCAAAGACATAATTGAATTAATGAAGTAAAGACTTATCTTGATGTAAGATAGGGGTTAAAACCCTAAAATACTGTACAAGACACCTTAGGTTCGGTTTTAGGTTTTCACTCCAAAAAGACTCTCATTAAAACTGAAAAATTCGGATTCTATATATAAGATTACATATACGACGGCGTCACCTTATGTTTCGTGACGCCGTCGTGTCGCCGTCATTAGGGTTTCGTCTTGGCCACGTTAACCTTGCGCCGGCGTCACCTTATGTCCGTGACGCCGTCCTCTTCACTTTCTACATCGTCTGGATTGCATCTAGGCCGTTCGAGTAGCGACGGCCTACTCTTTTACACTGGACGTCGTCCTTGAAAACACGAGTTTTGGGTTCTGGACCGTCACAACAATTTTGGGACGGCGTCGCCATTAGCACCTGACGCCGTCGCCTTCTAATTTCAGCAGCTGTGAGTGTCTCGATTCTGACTTTGGCCATTTTCTTCATATATTCGCGCCTTTTCGTCCAAATAAGTGCCATTCCAGCATTTTGCCTTCAAGAGACCTAAAAAGTGAAAAGGAACGATATTAAGCAATAACGGATACAAAAGTGATCAAATAAGGACTAAAACGACCCCTCAAAATGGTACCTTTTAAAACCTTATCAACGTGCTTATTTTGAATCATTAATCAATAATTGTGGCATTGAAATTGAGAAAGTTAAAACGGTCAATCGCGAAGTTAAGGCCGCGAATGCTAAATTGACCGCTGAGCTTGAGAGTTACAAGGAGGACGCAAAAGCCTTTGAATTTCAGAAAAACAAAGAATCAGAATTAGAAATTGGTTTCAAATTTGGTTTTCTAAGAACAACTTTTGCAAATCAAGTATAACACACTTGATGTGATTTGAACTTAAAATTAAATCTTTAAACAAGGAAATTTCTGATTTAAATAACCAACTTTCTAAACAAAAAAAATGTTTTCTAATCTTGAAAAGAGAAGAAGCCTTTGATTACTGATTTTTCAAAACGAGAAGATTCTCTTCTTGATGAAATTCTTGATAAAAATGAAAAAATCCAAACTTTGTAAAATTTGCTTCTTAAAACGGGTCATTCTGCTCAAACAATCAAGATGCTTTCTAATCAAGTAAATCCGCGTTTTCATACTAATAATAGAATGGCACTTGGTAACGACCTCTCTTCGTTCCTCAAGAAAGCTCAGAAATCTCAGAATGTGTTAAACAATGGAATGTTTTGCATAAACCCATACGTTTTCGTGATTCTCTTGAAACGTTGGAACTATCTGAGGAGAGTAGATCAAAAATGAAACAAAAAGAATCCGAAATCAAACCTATTGATTATAACAAATGGAACAAAATTAACGGAATTACTTTTGTTAATCAAAATGAAAAGTCAAAGTTCTCCATCACAACAAGTGTTTCAAACAAAGAGTCAACACCTGCTTCAAAATCTGTTTCAAAACCAGTTGTTGTCTCAAATTCTCTTTCGAACATTGAACAAATGTCTTCAAACAATCCTTTTAACACAAGTGATACGAGAAGTATTTTAGACAATGTGAAAACTAGAATTGTGGATCTTCAAGAACACTGTGTAAAACTAAAACCATTATTACACCTAACAACTGGTTCTCTAGTTTTGACATCGAACAAAGAAAGTTCTTTAAAACTCAAATTGCCCTCAGCGAATGCCATCTGCAAGGGTAATTAATTTTGAACAAGCGTTTTTGAAAGAAACAACTGACTTTGTCAAGGACCATAAATCCCTGGTAAAGCAAGCTAATGACTGTGTTGAACAAATCAAAGTTTTGGAAAATTTAAATGACTCTCTCTTCGAAGATGTTCTGACTACTGATATTATGTCCATCATTTTGCAAACATATTATGTTGAAGATCATGAAAGACTCCAGTCTGAGACCTCCGAAATTGTTTCAAAATATGAAAAAGCACTTGAGAAACTTGAAAAAGAAAATATCTCATATTTTAAACAACTTGATCGTAAAACTGAGGAATGCAAGTATGACAAATTGTCATATGAGCGTGCCTACAATGACATGAAAGTGAAAAATGATCTTTTGAGGACTCAACTGGAATGTCAAAAAGGAAAGGAAAGTGATACTAAGATTACAAAACCATTGACTGCGGAGAAAGCAAATGTTCCCAAACCGGTTTTAAAACCAAAAATATCTGTTTCTATGCCTCCTCCAAAAGTCAATGAGAAAAATGTTTCATCAAAATCAGTCACTCCACCTGCCTTGCCTAAACAAAATGTTGATAAAGGAAAAGCGGTTATCGAGAAACCAAAAGTTTTAGCTCCTGGCCTTTTAAGATGAGTACCACTAATGCGTCTGCCTCCACATCTAAAACATATGGATCAAACGACATAAGTTTAGAAAAGCACTCTAAAGAGACTAGGAAAGCTGAAACCACTTCTCTAGATAAACATGTGAATCCTAATGAGTGTGCCTTACCTTCTACAGGACTAGGAAGAACCTCTAGGAGCAGCAGACTAAAGCCTAAGAGCAATACAAGGAACAATAGAGTCTCGCTTGCCTCTAAGAGTAGTAGCTTGAATAAAGAGAAGAAAGTAGAAGAACACCCTAAGAATTTACCGCTTTGTAATAAGAAAGACATTTCATCTGAATGTAATGAACCTATGAAACTTGCTAAGTCTAATGAATGTGTTGAATCTGTTTGTTTAACTTGCAAGAAATCTTTAACTAATGTTCATGATGATTGTGTTTCTAAGAATGAGATTGTTAAGCCTGTTAAGAAGAATGTTCCTAAAAGAACTTATGCTAAACGAATAGGAAGACTAGTTGCAAGACTTAGGCTTTACACTACCGATAGGGAGCATAATGTTTACTTTTGGGATGACATTTGAAACCCACGGGTAGAACTTTCACACTCCGAATGGTAGAATGAGTGATACACCCTGCCTTACCAATAGATGACTTCTATGAGTGTGATCAGGATTTTACCTCTAACCCAAAGGAACCAAAATCAAAACGGTTTCTAAAATCTTCTTCTTCTCGTGATTGGCAGTGTTATCGAAATATGTTTTTGGATCGCCGACTTCGGGTTGCTCCAAGCACATGACCGGAATCAAGCTGCCGATCAATTTCGCCTGCAATTCATGGGAACCGTACGCTTTGGAAATGATCATGTAGCAGCTATCATGGGTTATGGAGATCTACCTTTTGGAAATTATTTGATCACTCGGTTTACTATGTCCAAGGGTTGGGACACAATTTGTTCTCGGGCAGTCAGGCAGCCTGCGGATGCAAATTTAGAAGTTGCTTTTAGGAAAATGCTTGCTTCGTTAGAAACTTGGATGGCACTCGATCTCTTAACCGGGAATCGCGGATACAAACTTGTATGCTATCGACATCAATCAAATGGCCTCTTCATCACCAATATGTCTTATGACATGAGCATCCGGAACTCAAATTCCGGTTGTGGCACATACGGTTATCCCATCTCAATTTTGACTCCATCAACAATCTTGCCAAAGACAACATCGTCAATGGACTTCTAAAGTTCAAATACACCAAGGATCACTTATGTCCATCATGCGAACAAGGAAAAGCAAAAGAGCATCATATAAACCCAAAACCGCATCTAGTTCGGAAGCAAGGTTGCATATGTTGCACATGGACTTATGTGGCCCAATGAGAGTTGAAAGCATTAATGGAAAAAGTATATTCTTGTTATCGTCGATGATTATTCGAGATATACATGGGTTAAGTTTTTGAGATCAAAAGACGAAGCACCAGGCATCATCATCACCTTTCTGAAACGCATTCAAGTACTTCTTCAAGCTCCAGTAAGGGTTGTAAGAACAAAGACCGTTGCATCATCACCTTTCTGAACAAGAATGGGAGAATTTCTTCGAGTTAATGTTCGATGAATACTATGGTGGAACTTCGACAAATGCATCAAAACATCATTCCGCTGCACCCGCTCAAAATCATCATCCTCCACCACCAACAGAAGATGCATCTACAACGGTCGAAACCAATGCACCAACTCCATCTACTTCATCTACATCTACTCAATTTATGCACCTCGTTCTACCAGCAGCTTGATGAGCAAAACCAAAACCATAACGATGCAACGTTAGATGAAGACTTATTTGAAAACCCATTTGCTACGTAATCCACTGAATCTTCTTCTTTCTTACGCGAACCATCTAACTCGCACAAAAACGCTTAACCAACGGTATCCTTCTACTCGAATTGTGACAAAAGACCACCCAATTGAACAAGTTATTGGTGAACCTTCAAGGCCAATTCAGACGACGCCAACTTGCCACCGATTGCGACTTGTGCATTTACCTTTGCTCAATTAGCAATATAGAGCCATAGAACATTCGCGAGGCAAAAAAACTTTGGCGTAACCCGCATGGATAATAAGCGATGCAGGAGGAACTTCTCCAATACCGTCTTCATGACTCTTGGGAAATGGTTCCAAGACCAATTGACATCCGCGTCATTGATCTCAAATAGTTATGGAAGAACAAAAGGGATGAAGAGATGACTGTAATTCGCAACAAAGCTCGCCTTGTGGCCAAAGGATACAGACAGGAAGAAGGGATAGACTTTGAAGAGTCATTCGCCCTGGTAGCTAGACTTGAGGCGTCAGATATTCTTAGGCCTATGCGCCTCACAAAACATCACGGTTATCGATGGACATTAAGACCGCTTTTGAATGGAACTCTCAAAGAAGAAGTGACGGATTTGTTTTCATGACCGAAGGCTTCATCGACTTGGAACATCCGCATCTACGTCTACAAACTCAAAAAGGCAATCTATGGATTGAAACAAGCTCCGAGAGCGCGGTATGACGAACTGTCCTCTTTCCTTATCCAAAACAATTTCACCAAAGGAACAGTTGATCCTACCTTGTTTACACAAAAAATGCAAAAACGACATTTTGCTTGTTCAGATTTATGTGGACGATCATTTTGGGTCCACTAATCCAATCTTTCAAAACATTTTGAAAATCTCATGAAAAGTAAATTTGAAATGTCCATGATGGGGAACTAAAATTCTTTCTTGGTTTACAAATACATCAGTCCCCTCGTGGAATTTTTATAAATTAAGCTAAATACACAATCGAGATTTTAAAAATCATGGTATGGATAATTGTGACTGCCGGTCGAACACCAATGGTAACTTCACCAAAAATTGGAGCCATTTGTTTGGGAAACCTATTGATCCAAGAAATATCGGAGCATGATTGGTTCTCTATGTATCTTAACTAGTCGAATGTATATTCATTTTGTCGTTGCTTATTAGCACGTTTCGTGCAAAGCCTACCAATCGCACCTCAAAGAGGTTAAACGGATCTTCTGTACTGAAGACATCCATTCACATGGGACTTTGGTATCCGGTGAACCGGATTTGATCTAATTGCCTTTTCGTATGCGACCACGCAGTGATCAAGTTACAAAGAAAAAGTACATCATGAGGAGCACAATTTTTGGGTGAAAAGTTAGTCACCGGTTCAAAGAAACAAGATTGCACTGACTTTCAACCGGCCGAAAGTATGTGTCTCTATCAAGGCTGTTGTGCTCAAGTTCTATGGATGAGAACACAACTCACACATTATGGCTTTACTTTCGATAAAATACCTATGTATTGTGACTCAAAAAGTGCCATAGCCATATCATGCAATCCCGTTCATCACTCAAAGACTAAGCATAACCCTGTCCGCTATCACTTCATCAAAGAGTACGCCAAAAATGGTAATCGTTGAATTATTTTTCGTGAAGACCGATTACCAAATCACCGATTATTAACTAAAGCCCTTCCAAAAGAAAGGTTTGGGTATTTAGTTCGATTGAATTGAATGCGTAAGCCCAACCCTAAGGAGTTAGAACGCCTTCTCAATCTTCTTTGAAAATGATTTTCCAAAAGCTTCACAGAAATATTTTTGAAAACAAAATACAAAATTTGAAAACCAACAAAAGCAAAATATAAAAAATATGGGGAGTATAAAACAAAAAATGTTCCAAAGTTTCACAGAAAATATTTTGTGCTCAAGATAACCTCAAAACCCTTTAATTGATTATGCTTTATTAAAGGGAGTATAAAACTAAAATGTTCCAAATTCATGCTTAAATCAAATCCGCTTGTCTCCCAAAAGATTCCAAAATGTTTTAACTTGATATCAAAATATCATGAATATGCTATTTTTGAGGGGGAGGAGACGTGATTAAAATGTGATCAAAAATGTTTAATGATCGTGGTTTGAATCTCACAATGAGCTCGACTCAGACGGAACCAATGAATTGACGAGCAATCATGTACCATCTCGAAACTTTATAATGACTCTCACTTTGACGGGTAATACTCTTAAGCTAGTTCTCTAGTGATGTAAACTAAGTTCTCGAATCGGTCTAGTTCATTTAAAGCTTCCATCAATTCAAAAATGTGAACTCTACCCTCTATGCATTTCACAAAACTTATGAGCACATGTGAAGGGGAGTGTTTCAAAATATAAAACTCTCGGAATGTTTCAAACATGTTTTCTATCATAAACACTCTGTGAGATTTTCAAGAAAAATGGTTTTAATGGCAACAATAGGATACCATGGAGTTATAAGGTGACTAAGGATAGGAAATTCGTCCTATGATCCGCCAGAGTCGGAGGGATCTACCCAAGGACATCACCAATAGTTTAGAACTAGAAGTCCTTAGGAATGATTGAAAAAAGGAGTAATGTGAGAAAGGAGAAAGTAGGGGTTGAAGAATTACAAAAGAAAGTAAAGAAAGGGTGAAAAGAAATAGCCTCCATAATTCAACCTTAGGCGTAAACCGGGTTCAATACATATGCTATTGATGTCACTAAGTTGACACCGGTATTGAAGAAAAGACGCTATACCCAAAGATGCAATCGCACTAAACCTTCTAGCCACTATTCCTCCTAAAAGGATTTGTTTCATTCTCACCTGGAACCCTACATAATCTATCGACTTTTTCTTAGAGATCGTTGGTATTGAAGAAGGAGACCCTCTCCCTAGTCTCCGCTCAGAAAACCAAAATGCACTATTGAGTCTAGAGCCACGAGATTCATCAAAAGATCTCATAGGAACACATGACATGACATCGCTTGTTGTTCATCAATAAGGACACAAGTGTTATATTCTAGAGTCCTCCATGATCTTAGCACCGCCAGAACATTTATGAGAAGTTTCACCAGGATCTTCGTGATTGAATGGAAACTCCCCGCCAGTGGTCAACATCAAGCGCCCGGACAAAGAAGTCATTTCGTGAACTCCCCGTGGATTACGCTTAGTGTGTCTCAAACGGTCTAAAGTCGTGGAGTGATGCTTCGTGTACTTCGCTGACTCATCCTCAATCAGAGTGTATTTCTCGTATATCGCGTTATCTCACTTGTGGACTCCAGCCAGAACGGCCTCTGTGAGAATTAGAGAGACGGTTTTCACACTATGCCGAACACCCTAGAAATTCAAACTTGTAAGTGCCGAAACCGCTTATTACTAACCTCGCTTTATGTTTCTTATGGAAGCTCGAGCGGATTGATCAAGTAGACTGCCTACATGCTCATACCAACAACACATGAAAGTTCTCATCAAAATCAAAGGCAACTCAAAGTTAAAGATGATTCTTCGTCTATGTCAAAGAATCTACAAAGTGTAAAGACTCGAGAACTTCATCATTGGAAACTCAAAGTCAAATAGAAGTGTGAGCATGGTGGAGAAAGACGTAGAGATACCTAACCAACGGTTGACAACGCGCATAAACCACATTAATTGATCACAAAGCATGAAGGAACAAAGAATCAAGACTATTCAATATCTACACACAAAGTTCTTGCTCGAGAAAAGTAAAGACCTAATCAAGTGGAGCATCATTTGAATGACCACCCTTAGGGAGATTGTTAGCCTTAATAGTTTTATTAGAAGTGATGGTCATTCACGATTAGGAACTTTGTAACGTGTGTTAGATATCGTGATAGAATAGTCAACGGGCTCGTGGATTAGGATAAGCTAAATGGTTAATAGTTGAGACTTGCTAGCCGTTTATAAGCTTAAGCGTGCCAAGCCCAATCCAAGTCCTATCCACGAAAAGCCCAAGCTAAAGCCTTTTAGGGTTTTATGCCTCTTGTGGTTTATAAATACCCCTCAAATGGTCATTTGAGGGGTGTGCTTGAGTGTGTGTGTGTGTGTATTTTCTCTCTCAAGGAATATACAACTTTAATGTGTTTATCTTATCCTCTCACATACCTAATATAACATCAAGTCACCATCTTTCTCATCTAATTTCTACGCTTTGTTTGTGTTTGGGTTTCACGTTTTATACGCGTAACTTGGGTTACGTGTGTTGGGTTTGCTTGGTAAAGTGATAAGGTTGATATCGTAGTGGTCCTACATACTTGATGCTAACACTGATGGTTCTCTCAGCTCTGATGAATTTGACATGTTCCAGAATGGTAATATATGTCATTCAATCTCCAACTATGTAGTCTTTCTTTGACAAACAAAGTTATATGATATATATATCTCAAGGTAATGGCATCGTGAATCGATTTGAAACAGTCATTTCTATAGATGTCTAAATTGGTATGTGGTGCCGCATTGTTCAAAGTTGAAGTAATGCTGGGTTTAGAAGATAGGGACGATGAATACAAGAGCTTGTTAAATGAGAAGCTACAAGAGGAAGTGGTAAGATGGCAAAGTGGTCTCCATTCAAAGTGTACAGAAAGAGCTTTGAAGATAGGCTTTTCCATAATAGCCTATAATCATTTCGAACCAATAAATCCTAACCTTAAATATGTGTCAATTGGTATAAAATCATGATTGTATTTCTTGTACAATGACACAAGAGAACCACATAATTCAAAGTTGTATATATGTTAATTGAATGACGTGATATTTATAAAGGTATGTATATACTATGCAAACATCAGGTTATGAGCTGAAAGTCTTGAATTAGCTCTCCATTCCTTGTACAATGACACAACACAAACAGACAATACCTTGACTCCTATATAGTGTGGGGAATTTGTAGTAATAACGAACACCAACGGATATTCTTAGTCTCTGAAAGGCGTGTGAACACTTTCAGATCGAATCAATTTGGCGGTTCTACCAAATTATTCAATCGGATACAATTCAGAGTTGAGAATTTTCTGTATGTTTGTGTATGAGATATAATGAACCGTTATATGATAATGACCAAACAAACCGTATATAACATGTTACGGGATAACTGCCAATGGCAGTTTTAGGGTTACCAAGTTGTCAAGTTTTGTCCCTCAATTTCCGAAACTTAATTTCGAGACGACACTTCACAGAATCAATGACTTCACAAGAATCATACTACTTCAGCCAGAATCACGCTACTTCAGCCAGAAATGAATCCACAGAAATGAAAATTCAACATGAATTCTTTACATAACAACTTAGTGGAAATAAAAATTTCCAAGCCAACCTGACACACATTTCAAGCGCCAGGGCTCCTTGGACCTGCAGGGCTGTCCCTGGACTCTGCTACAGGCGGCCCCTCGGACCCGGTCCCTTGGGCTTCAGCCCTAAGATCATAATAAACTCAAGTAGATGTGCACTCCGCACCTCCAAACCTAAATGATGTATTATCATGATAAAATTGGTCAAACAAGTTAATCCAATTACACTAAAATACCCAACATTCCTCCCCTATTTTAGTGCAATCCTTGATTAACTAAAACAAGTAATCTCAAACAATCAAACTTTTGCATAAATGAAATGTCGTGACGATTGAATTTCACATTAGTACATTACACATTCCAAATATTCGAATTTCAGGGTGTCGCTTAGGATTGAACCCTAGGAATTCAATATGAATACACGAAGATAATGTACACAAAAGTTTACATACATAGTAGTTCTATCTTGACACATGTTTTACTAGCCTATGTCCTTATCCTTCATAAGCATGTCAAAGCCAAGTCCCAGCTTCTTGAAGCGGCTAAACTTCATGCTTATATAGGTAACTCTTTTAGTCTTGCACCTACAATGCAATTTGTCAAAAGAGCTATTAAGAATAATACATTCAACCTCCCTAACTTGTAGGTCTGAACACATACCTTGGGATGATTCTTCTAATGTGTTCCAATCTCTAAATATTAAGCCTTCCACATTGAATTCAGCACCTAGCGTCATACTAGGTGGGAATTGGGTATCTTAATATCAGAGATTTCTGATGGACTTTAATCCTATCCCTATAGCCGAATTTTCACGAGATCTCTATTCAACCCTTTGGTTAAATGATCGGCTAAATTGTGTTGTGTTTTCACAAACACCACAGATATCACACCATTCGTGATAAGATCACGTAATATGCTATGTCTAACACCTATGTGTCTAGACTTCCCATTATATACTTGACTGTATGCCTTAGCCAAAGTAGCTTGACTATCACATCTGATAGAAATGGATGATATCGGTTTAGGCCACAATGGAATTTCATAAATTAAGTTCCTTAGACATTCAGCTTCTTTACCATGGCCGCTAATGCCACAAACTCAGATTCCATTGTTGAATCAGTTATGCAAGTTTGCTTCTTAGATGCCCAACAAATGGCACCACCTCCAAGTAGGTATACCCAACCAGTTGTGGAAGAATGATCTTCCCGATTGAAATCCAACTTGCATCTGAATAACCTTCAAGAACGAAGGGAATCCAGATAAGTCAAACCATAATCCATTGTTCCTTTCAAGTACATAAATACTCGATTAATTGCTCGCCAATGGATTAAACCTGGATTGTGAGTATATCTACTCAACTTTCCAACAGCAAAGGCTATATCAGGTCTAGTACTTATCATGGCATACATTAAAGATCCAATAGCCCTTGAATATTCAAGTTGATTCACAGCAACACCTTTGTTAGGCACAAGTTTTGTTGTGGGGTCCATAGGAGTACCTATAGGAGAACAATCTTCAGATTAAATTTATCCAACATCTTCTCAATATAATGTGATTGAGAGATAGTAATGCCATGTTCTCCACGTATGATCTTAATGCCAAGAATCACATCAGCCTCCCCATGTCCTTCATCTCAAATTTAGAGGACAAGAACTCCTTAGTTGTGTCAACTTGATCTTGGTCAGTACCAAAGATCAACATGTCATCAACATACAAGCAAATGATTACCCTTTACCGAAGCATCAAATTGTGATACACACTTGTCTCGCTTGGTTTAATGCAAAACCATTAGACAAGATAACATCATCAAATTTCTGATGCCACTGCTGAGCTTGGGAGCTTCAAGCCATAAAGAGACTTAACCAATTTACAAACCTTGTTTCGTTACTGTGCATAACAAAACCTTCAGTTGTCTTATGTAAATCTCTTCATCCAATTCACCATTCAGAAAGGCTGTTTTAACATCCATTTGGTAAATTACAAGATTATGTATAGCCGCAAGTGCTAACAATAATCTAATGGTGGTAATCCTAGCAACAAGAGCATAAGTATCAAAGAAATCAATACCTTCCTTTTGTCTAAAGCCTTGGATAACCAATCTGGCTTTATACTTGTCTATGCTTCCATCCACCTTCATCTTCCTTTTGAAGATCCATTTACTATTCAATGGTTTAAAACCGTGGTAAATCGACGGTTTCCAAGTATTATTGTTCATTATAGAATCAATCTCATCTTGGATTGCCTCTTTCCAAAATGCAAGATCCCTGAAGCCATAGCTTCATCAGTAGGTCCTAGGATCTTCATCAACATTGAAACAATATTGATATTGAAATTGAATTTCATTCCTTGATCCTTCTACCAAATATAATTGGAAATCGCCACCAAAAGATTTGGTTTTTCTTGCTCTTACACTCCTTCTAGGCTCAGAAGGCTCAGGAGGAGAACAAATACTTGGTCGATGCACCAAAGTTACTAGAACTTGCAATCATGGGTCTGCAGGTTTAGATAAAGATGTAAACCTATCCTCATTGCCAAAATCAGCATCTCGTGACTCAATAACAGAGTGCACGGATACATAATCATTAGGTTCTATGACATAGAATATATAGCACTTAGAATTCTCGTGGATAGCCATGAATACACAATCTATACCTCTTTGACCTATATTATTTATTTTAGGATCAGTCATCTTACCATTAACTCTACAGCCCCAAACTCTGAGATAACTCAGCTTTGGTGCCTTTTTATACCAAAGTTCATAAGGGGTTATCTTGTTCCTTTTATTAGGAACTCTATTTAATAGATAACAGGCTGTCAACATAGCCTCACCCCAAAATCCATTACTTAGGCCAGAATAGCATATCATGGAATTAACCATTTCTTTTAATGTCCTATTCTTTCTTTCAGATATACCATTTTGTTGTGGTGTATATGGAGCAAGTGGTTGATGTATTATACCAGATTGAAAATATACTGGATCATAATATTCACCTCCCCTATCGAAGTGTTTTAATCTTCACACCATGATAAAGCTCTACTTCCTCTTTATAAATTTTAAACTTATCAAGAGCTTCATCTTTTGTATGACACAAGTAAACATAACAATATCTAGTAGCATCATCAATAAAAGTAACTACATACTTTTTATTACCAAGTGATGGAGTTGAATGAAAATCACACAAATCACTGTGTACAAGTTCTAATACCTTAGTATCTCTAATGACATTTTTGGTGAAAGGTTGTCTAGTTATCTTAGTCAACACACAAGTTTTACACTTTTCACCATTCAATTCAAAAGGTGTATTAGACTCATTTTTTGACATGTCTATCATTCTCTTGTAATGTACGTGTCCTAGTCTAGCATGCCATAATTCAGATTTACCACAATTATTGCTAGAACTAGTAGAAGCCATGCAAACAGAATTATTAAGAAACGAAACATCCAAATTTAATTTAAACATGCCATTCAAATATCCAAAGCCAATAAAGGTTCCATGTCTAGACAATATGTACTTGTCGCTTTCCAAGACTTGCTTGTAGCCACAATTATTTAATACAATACCAGATACTAAGTTCTTACGAATTCCAGGTACATAAACAACATTGTTTAAAAGTAAAGAGTTTCCAGAAGTAAAGACTAGATTAACAGATCCTAGTCCTTTAATCGGTTCAGTTGCAACATTGCCCATCTTTAATAAAGATCCATTTTCAATTGGCTTAAAGTCCTTGAACCATTGAAGATTTTTGCATACATGACATGTTGCTCCTAAATCCACCCACCATGATAAATCATCATCCGACATAGAATGTTTCGAAATTATTGATACATAATAATTTTCAACAGAATGATCAGAGGTACCAAAACAAACGATTGCTTTCCGGGATCCTTGGATCCACTAGCACCGACCTCGTTTTTCCTTTACCTCCACCCTTAGACCTCGCATCTTTCTTAAAGTGTCCGGGTTTCCCACACTTCCAACAGGTCACCTTTGATTTCTTATCAGAACCTTTGTTGTTATTGCTTTGCCACTTTCGTTTCCCTTTACCAGCCTTAGAGGATTCTCCCTCCTCCACCATGTTCAGAAGAACCACCATGGTTTTAGTACCACCAACAGAACCCCTTTCCATATCACGTATGGATTGTTCAATTTGGAAATGACTTCCAAGTTCAACCAGATTCAATTCCTCTTTCTTATGTTTAAGATTGTTTTTAAAATCCTTCCAAGAGGGGGGCAGTTTATCTATGATACTAGAGACAAATTGATTCATCCATTTTCATATCATATTGTGCAAACTGTCCTAATATCCTTTGCAATTCGGTAATGTTCCATGACAGGCCTAGCGTCTACCATTTTATAGTTATTAAAATTACCAACTAGGAATTTCTTACTAGACGCATCTTCTGCCATGTATTTGGCTTCTAGGGTATCCCATAATTCTTTTGCAGACTCTACGTTTTGATAAATATCAAATAAGGAATCAGACATACCGTTAAGAATATGGCCACGACATATGTAGTCTCAAGTTTTCCCACTTAGAACGATTACGAGTCCGTTCCATGTTTCATTCTCAACAGACCTCAGTGGCACGGGGTACTCAGAACATATACCACTTTCAGATTCGGATAAAAGTGCATCTTCTTTGCCATCTACGAAAATCCGAAGAAAACTTCTCCAACTTTGCAAACGTCTTGTTCGATCTTCACGAATCGGGGTTCGTCATCTAAATTGATTCGATCTTTGTGGGAATTTGTAGTAATAACGAACACCAACGGATATTCTTAGTCTCTGAAAGGCGTGTGAACACTTTCAGATCGAATCAATTTGGCGGTTCTACCAAATTATTCAATCGGATACAATTCAGAGTTGAGAATTTTCTGTATGTTTGTGTATGAGATATAATGAACCGTTATATGATAATGACCAAACAAACCGTATATAACATGTTACGGGATAACCGCCAATGGCAGTTTTAGGGTTTCCAAGTTGTCAAGTTTTGTCCCTCAATTTCCTAAACTTAATTTCGAGGAACGACACTTCGCAGAATCAATGACTTCAAAAGAATCATACTACTTCAAATAGAATCACGCTACTTCAGCAGAAATGAATCGTCGTCCAGAAATGAAAATTCAACATGAATTCTTTACATAACAACTTAGTGGAAATAAAATTTGGCCTGAACTCGCGCTCGACCGGCAGCCGGGGCTCTGCCTGGATTCCAGCTGCCATGTGGCCCTTGGACCCCTACCGGGGCTGCCCCCGACCTCGTCCCTTGGGGCTTCGCCCCTAAGATCATAATAAACTCAAGTAGATGTGCACTCCGCACCTCCAAACCTAAATGATGTATTATCATGATAAAATTGGTCAAACAAGTTAATCCAATTACACTAAAATATCCAACATATAGTTATCGGAAACTAACAATAAAAGGTCTTTTATGTAAGGAACAACTATCTTAACTCTCTTATCCCTTTGATATTGTTGTTGATAGTCAGAAAACATGTATTTTTGTTCAATGTTGTAACAAATCTTATTTCAACAATTATCAAAATACTTTCAGGAAATCAGACCCAAACAAACAGACACGCGAAAGATAGCAACGATATCACCTGTAGATAAGTACAAGGTTTACGATTAATAGGTGATTAGGTCTCTGGCAAAGAATTGATACTTCTGACTGAAGTTTGATCACCAAGTGATCTCCAATTACTGAGACTCATCAATCACCTTGGTATACATTCCACCATGTAAGCATGTTACATGTATACACTAACATTTCTTAACAAGTATTATCATATTTTTTTGTGATATTTTGCTTGACAAGATTTTTTATTTGCCGACATTTGAATGCCTAGCAAATTATAAATGTATGGTGCTAGCATGAGAGAAAAGAGTACGCGGAAATTTTCATTGGATATCAGCTGTTTACAACAGGATGGCTTATTATCTCAGTCTCCGGGTATGCTATTAAAACAACTATTCATTTTCTTTTCCTGTCCATATAAAACGACTTCAACATAAACTTTATGTTCTTACAGACACGATACCATTCATTTCATACCCCTTTTGCTATTTAGAGTATTTGTTATGCAACCCAACATTTACCATAGGGATCATATGTGCAACAAAGTGTAGCAATTTAACAGTTTAGTTGCATATCATGGCTAGACGTTTACGTGCTTATTAAGAGCTGTGGATGTTCCACAAATGAATATTTCACCTAATAGCATAAGAATCACACAAATTAAAGCTAGAGAATGTGATCCAGCATTTAGTTTAATGCAGCGACAACAAAAGTCCCACTAGATTCACACCCGTCTATTGTATCTTAATAACCAAAAACTAAAAACTAAAACTATTGTATCTTAAGTCGTTATCAGAATAGTTTGCTTTCACTCTGATACTGCAATCTTATACATAGATTTACAAGAACACATAAGAATATACGTATCGGAAACCATGAACAGGTGTACATTTTTCAATCGGGATCAGTGTTTGTTGCTGGGTTGATTTACTCTTCATCTGGATACTCATCTAGAAACAGATTTATAATCTCTCGTTCGTTGGCTGTGAGGTCAAAGTCATCAGTGCCCAACCTCGTCCACAAAGCAGCACTTGCGCTGTCTGGGTCTTCATCAACTACCTGCACTAGTGAAAAAATGCGCTAGTAACCAACCAATGTGTAATGTTCCCCTTTATACTACAACTAGTCAACCATAATGTTCCCCCCATTGTTTTCACTATATATTTTTTGAAGTACTAACCCATCCCTAACACAAAAAATGCAACACTCTCTAACTTGGGCTGTCCCTTCAAAAAAAGAAAACATGTGTCGCTCAAGCATGTGCTGATATGCATATAAAAATTTAAATTATGATATTGAACGGTACGTGGACATAGTTGTTGATGTGACCATCCTTGTTGACAAGAGTAACCGGTTACCAAACAAGCCCGCCCTTTAAGTATGTTACTTACAAATTGAACATCATCATGCAATAAGTCTGGAGCCCCTGAAAGAATTATGTCAATACCTTTCTGGTAGTCCAGTCTCCCAATAAATCCAATCTGTTAAGAGTGTTAACTTCTATGAGTTAAAAACAATCAATCAATCCATCAGACACAATGAAAAAATTACATAGTAATCTGTCCGTATTCGTCATAAAAAATTCCTATCTCTACAATCTAATTCATCTCATTAAAGTCAATTTCTATCAACTAAATATGAAATTTCATATCAACTAAAAGATTTATATTCATGATATCCATAAGTGTTACTTCTTCATCTCCTAAAATTTGTACTTATTCATTTCAAGAAAAACTTATATCCTAAACAAATTATATTATTTTTGAAATATCATGTAATTAGGGGGTGTTTGTTTTGGCTTATATGGCGTGCTTATGATTTATTTGGTTCACTTTTTGTGACTTATTTCGGAACTTTTCGTCTTATATAAGCTCAAACTTTTCGGTTAAAACTTATACAAGCCGAAACAAACACCCCCCAAAATCTAAACTTTTATATCAACTGAAAGCTTTATATTCATGAAATCTAAATTTATTACTACATCATCTCAAAAAAATCGAAGAAATGTTTATATCCTAAAAATTATATATTATTTTTGCAAATTTATCTAATTAAAAACCAGATTTTCACTATATTAAAAACCAGATTTTATACCTAAATCATATAAAACCTTCTAATTAAGTCAAAACATAACAATTATAATCTCATACCCAAAACAAACCCTAATTCATCAACAAACATAACAGATATAATTATACAAATATATAAATTATCAACATCAACAAACACAAAATCAATAAAATAAACCAGATCTATAAATAAAATTATACCTTAGGCGGAGTGGCAACCACGTCCCATCCCAACCGTTGACGTTTCCTGGGCTGGAGATCCAACTGACTCATCGGAAACTCAGTTACACGTTCAGTCTCCATCTGATTTAGATTAATGATGGAAATCATTGTCATCGGTTGGAGATTTCCGGCGCCGGAGGAAGATCGCTGAGAGAGGAGTTGTCTGCTAGGGTTCAATGACAGACATTTGGGAGAGATGAGCGTGTGAGAGATTTGGGATTGGGGTAGAGTAAATTTGATTTGGGAGGGACGATTTTTATGGGTCTTAGTAAGCAAAAGTTTTAGCTAGCAAATGCCAAAAATTTTGTATGTAGTGTATGTAAAATGAGGAAGAAACCCTTTTTAAAAAATATGGTTGTCAGCGCTTTTTAGTCGCCCAAAAAACAATACCTTACCCATACTTTATTTTAATTTCACAACAATGTCGATGTATCAGCTCATCTTGCCAAGCATGTAGCTTGCCTCACCATTTTCAAATAAATAAATAAAAGTGGTCCGGAAAGTGATTAGCCTCAGGGCGCCGGGGGCATTTGCATCATTTTAACTATTATGCTTGAAGCCGTTGCGTCATACGATTTATGGATTTGGGATGCATTTTTTGGGATAGCGGGTGCGAATAACGATATAACTGTTTTGAATAATTCACCGTTATTCAACGACCTTCTTAATGACATTGCCCCCAAGGTTTCGTTTCAAGTAAACGGAGTAACATTTGAAAAAGGGTATTACCTATGACGGATTTACCCAACTTAGTCATCTTTTGTCAAATCATTCTCGATCAGCAGATTCGAGAGAAAAATGCCTTGTTTAAAAAAAACAAGAAAGTGCTCGCAAAGACGTTGAAAGAGCTTTCGGGGTCGCCAAGGACGTTGGTATATTATAAGTCAACCCACAAGCTTGGACTATCAACAAACTACTAAGAGTCATGTACACGTGCATCATATTGCATAACATGATTTTGAAAGATCAAAAGTATGCGATATCCGAAATGAACGATATTTATGTTTGTCCGCGATCAAATATACAACGGACATGGGTTGAAATACGCGACACAACGGAAGAATGCCAAAGAACTCCGTGATAAACAAACACACGCAAAACTTCAACGAAATATTATTGAGCATGTTTGACAACTACATCAGCAACAACAAGATTAGTTTAAATTTCGTATTTTTTTTATTTCGCAATGTATTTTAAATTTTGTATGTTTTTTATTTTTACTATTGTATTTTGTATTTTTATTTAAATGAAATGAATTTTATTGTGTTTGAAAAATATAGAAAAGAAATAAAATGAGGGTGGGTGGGGCCCAAATGAAGAGGTTTGAGTTAGTTGTGATTGGGGGTATTTTTAAGTGAGTGTGTTGAAGTGATGTGGCACATGTGGGGCCCAAATGAAGAGGTTTGAGCTAGCCACGATACGCTACCCTCTAAGGCTTGATTTTGTAATTGTGCTCTTTTATGCTGTAAATGATATATTGATATGTGTGACCTTATTTTGCTAATGAAAATGGTAAAATGTTTGATCCTTACAGTTTGAAGTAGAGGTATATATGTGAGTTTAAAAGTAAATGATGCCATGTGTATGGGTAAGAGTAATAGTGTAAAACTGAATATGATTATTAGTTTCTAATCATGTAGCCTGTAGGATTAGAATTATCCGATTTGGAGAAGCATGTAAAAAGTTGATTAGCTCCAATGTTTTTTTCTACCAAATTTAGCTCCAATCGGGTAATCTGGTACTTGATGGTTGATAGTTTGCTCCGTTTTGTAAAACGAGGGTCCTTCCTCTGTTGGTACTACGGCATGTTAATTATTATTGACACCACTTGTAGTGACTGCATCTTGCTTCATATTACCTTTGATCAAGAAAAATGCTTAAAAGAAAGAAAGGACAACTAACATAAAGATAAAACTTGACTGATGTGAATTTTCGATGCTAAGAATGGACTTTAATCGAGTGTGTGTACTCATATTTTTCCCTAAATTTATGCCAAGAGTGGACTTTAATCAGTGTCCTTTGTGAAGGATCTTTGTGTTGCTTATGATTGTTTTGCAATTGAATCCAGTATTGTGGGTGCAATGTTTCTGACAAACTTGTGGACAACTTGAATCTGTTACATGAGATGAAATGCTATCTGAATCCCTTCTTCAAGTATCAGGACCCGAACAGTAATGCTGATAGCTTTGGATTTAAATATCTAGACATGGATGATAATGACGATGACAACATGTTTCCGCTCTTTATGAGGTAAGCCAAATCTGCAAAAGCTGTGTATTGTCTCTACTTAGAAACACATACATACACACTGTTATAGTGATTGTACGGTCTCAACATGATTGGGGTTTAGTGTTAAAAAAAAGTAGAATGTTATCCTGACCGGGTTGTAAACAGGTCGAGCTGGAATCAAATGTGATCATATGTGGATCTGTATTTATATATTTTTTAATCTGCATATACCAAATAATAGATCCTTTTACAATGTGATCGTATGGTAAATTACTCATCTTGCAGTATATTCTTGTCACTTTTACAATGGCATCACAATCATTAATCACTCATTCCGTTCATATTCCGGCATCCAACACCAAGAACCAAAATCTAAACTCCAAAAATGACCCAAAACAATCATTAAACCAACCCTTTTTGACCCCAACACATATAATTAAAACCTCAAAAAAGGCCTGCGGAAATGACCGAAAAAACCAAAAATTGAGTTGTTGCTGTATCAGAGGATGATGAGATTGTAATACTGAAAATTATGATTGATTATAGGAGTGATATGGGTGATTTTTACGATTTTGTTAAGAAGCCTTTGTGTTTCAAGTTTAGTAGAGGGCAATTGGTTGATAAAGTTACGAGGTTGAAAAAAAATTAAAAGAGCAATGTAGGTAGAGAGAAAATAAGTTTTTCGAAAAGTCATGAACAGAAAGGTTACGGGTTGTCGAAACAAATTTGTGGGAATACTAGTAATGGTAAATGTAATGTGGTGAGTACGAGTATGAATGGAGTGGATAAGAAGGAAGTTAAGAATATGAATGTTAATCGGTTTTTGAAGTATAGTGGGAGTAGTGATGGTGCGGTTTTGGTTGAGGAGATTGTGAAGGGTGGGTTGGAGTTGGTTGAGGGGACGAAAGGGGAGGAGTTGGAGGAGAAATGGAAGAAGTTGAAGATTAGGCAACTTGAGCTTTATGCTAAACGAATGAAGTTGATTATGGCGCAACTAACGGTGGTTATTCAGGATGTTAGGTCAACTTATGGTGATGATCATGCCTCCTGATCATGGGAATTATGGATTTTGATCAGAGCTTGTATATGTTTAGTTTTTATCTTGATTTGTACGTTAGTTATGAATTTGGTATTAGTCGAATGAAATGTAAAGTAACATGGTTCATGTAGTCCTGAGGTTGCATTCAATTCCTTGCATTCAACTCAACTGTGGTTTCAAATAATTTAAAGGAAATAAACAAAAAAGAAGATTTTGACTGGTTTTACCAACTCGGTGATATTAGATGATTCACGCGGTCTAAAGAAAAATAAATAAATAAATAAATAAATCCATGGTCTGGTACCGGCTCAGCTGGAAAGTTAGGTTTCGAGAACAATGATCTTTCCAGAGAAAAAAACAGAACAAACTATCAAATGACACCCGGCTTGTTTACATGTGCAACAAAGCTAATTAATACTTCATGTTTTAAAATCAGTTCTTGTTTTAATAACAAGTATCTTGATATGAAGATATCAATTCCAGTTTTTAAAGATGCAACAACAAAACACCCAACTCTTTCAAAAAAGAAAAGAACGAAACACCCCAAACTGAAACTAGATACCCAAAGATGCAGTTAGTCAAAATCACAAAGTTTGAATCCTAAAACCTTTCTTATACTTCCCTTTGTTTAAGGAGCTGAAAGAATGGCATAAACAGACAGACCATTGCAACAAGAAAACTACTAAATGACATTTCCGAAAACCACAAGGCCAAGCATTCAAATCTTTCAACAAAGCATATCTTCCGAAACTGGCTATGATCTTTGACCACAATATACATCCAGACAATGAACAAGTTCTTCTAAAGCTATGACTGAGGACAAGATCATGAACTTAGGATTAGTTTTTTCTTGACAACACCCTCGAGTACACCGTTAGCTGACAGATGCTCCAAGGTTGAAGGGTCAACATGAGCGCCTAGCTGGAAGGAGCCCGAGAAATCACCAGTTGGACCAAGATTTTGTGTGCATCTCAAACACCATCCATGGGCATGAAACTTTTTCTCCCCTAGTCCCCTGTATGGCTGTATGTGTTACTCCTTGGATTGTGCTGGTCCCATCAGAATGAGTATCACACTTGAAAGCTGCAGTATACCAAAAAGAATTCTAGAATTGAACATATATAAGCCAACTGATATATATCTTGAACTTCGAGTTCGTAGAACATGATGCAAGTCTTAGTTTCGAGTATTTGTCAGAAAAGGGGTCGCTCATTATAAATTTAATTTGTACTGTCTAAATACTCTACCGTGCGAGTTTATATACGATAATCCATCATCTGTTTTTCGCAAGGTGCTCCAAAGTCCAAACAATCATGTTGTTAATTAGCTTAAACTAATTCAACCTTACTAAAATAATTATTCAAAATAAAAATAGTCTTCTCGAATACGAGCTTACAACTTTACTAGAACAGTACTTAATTTTCAAAGTAAAAACATATTACAACATGACCACACTTTTGATCACCTGGAAAACATTTTTATGCGTACCATCATAAACCATACACCCGAGTTCACTCAAGAAACGGAAATATGCAACCCTCCATGACCTGCTCACTATCAGAGGAGCCAAAATGACCCAAAAACCAACAATGAATCCAGACACGAAGCTAATAATCAATCCCCAATCCACTCCATGTGACCCATCGTCTTCTTCTTGATGTGTATCAGGTGTTTCAACTCTTGAACAAGGCTCACTCAGGGGATCTCCACAAAGTTTGTTGCCAACAAAGCACGACTCATTTAAACTCTGAAGTTGAGTACTTGATGGGATTTTTCCAGTCAAATTGTTGTAAGAGACGTTGAAGCTACTCAGTGAGTTCAAGCTTGACAAACTCATAGGAAGTTCCCCTGAAAGCTTGTTCAGTGACAAATCAAAAGATTCCATTTCTTTCAAGTCTCCAATCTTCTCCGGGATCCTTCCAGTCAAATGATTCCTCGATAAATTCAACGATTTTAACTTGATGAGGGTTGTTAGCTCACTTGGAATGTGGCCAACAAGTTTGATATTCGAAAGGTCTATATATATCTTGAACAAAGAAATCTAGAATTGAGCATATATAAGCCAACTGATATATATCTTGAACTTCGAGTTCATAGAACATGATGCAAATCTCAGTTCCGAGTATTTGTCAGAAAAGCGGTCGCTGATTATAAGTTTAATTTGTACTGTCTAAATACACTATTGTACGAGTTTATATACGACAATCCATCATCTGTTTTTCGGAAGGTGCTCCAAAGTCCAAATAATCATGTTGTTAATTAGCTTAAACTAATTCAACCTTGCTAAAATAATTATTTCAAATAAAAATAGTCTTCTCGAATACAAGCTTACAACTTTACTAGGAACAGTACATAATTTTCAAAGTAAAAGTAAAAACATATTACAACATTACCACACTTTTGATCACCTGGAAAACATTTTATGCGTAACATCATAAACCATATACCCCGAGTTCACTCAAGAAACGGAAATATGCAATGCTCCATGACCTGCTCACTATCAGAGGAGCCACGATGACCCAAAAACCAACAATGAATCCAGACACGACGCTAATAATCAATCCCCAATCCACTCCATGTGACCCGTCATCTTCTTCTTGATCTGTATCAGGTGTTTCAGCTCTTGAACAAGGCTCGCTCAGGGGATCTCCACAAAGTTTGTTGCCAACAAAGCATGACTCATATAAGCTCTGAAGTTGAGTACTTGATGGGATTCTTCCCGTCAAATTGTTGTAAGACACATTGAAGTTACTCAAGGAGTGCAAGCTTGACAAGCTCACAGGAAGTTCTCCTGAAAGCTTGTTCACTGATAAATCAAAAGATTCAAGCTCTTTCAAGTCTCCAATCTTCTCTGGGATCCTTCCAGTCAAATGATTTCCTGATAGATTCAACGATTGTAGCTTGACGAGGGTTGTTAGCTCACTTGGAATTTGGCCAACAAGTTTGTTATTTGAAAGGTCTAACAACCTGACCAGACTAAGAATAGTGCTGTATATGTACTCGTGTCCCTTCATCACCAATGAATCACTACCGATAACTTCACTGCCAAGTGAAAGAAAAGTAAATTGATCATCTAAGATAGTTTCTTTCCCAGAAAGGACGCTAAAGTTGTTGAAGCATTTTGGAATATCGCCGATCAGCTTGTTATTCGAAAGATCCAATATTTGAATACGTGCAAGATAGCAAACCTCGTGAGGAATATTTCCATCAAACTTGTTGGATCTAAGGTTGAGAAGTCCCAAAGAAGAAAGTTGTGTCCCAACCCAAGATGGAATGCTTCCAGCAAGTTCATTTCCACTAAGATCAAGGATCTCTAAGTCGGTCAGGTTCCTTAGAGAAGCTGGTAATTTCCCTTCTAGCTTGTTCCCACGAATGTTCAATGATCTTAATTCACGCATACCACCCAATGTTCTTGGAATCCCACCGGAAAAATTATTATTTTCCAAGTTTAAGTATGTCAAACTCTGCCACTTTTCCCAGCACTCAGGAATGACACCCGACAAATTGTTATTTCCTAAATTAAGTGTATCAATTAATTTCCAACCATCCGAACACAATAAATGACGTAAGGATCCCACAAATAAATTATTTGATAGGTCCAAACTTGAGATATCAGGTAATTCCCCCCCAAACCTGTTATAGCTTAAATCAAGTGATAACATTGGGTAAAGAGTACTCCAGAGCATACCCGACAGATTTAATGTACCTTGCATCTGATTTTTTGACATATCTAAATTCAGTAGATTGGGGAATGATCTCCAAAATGACTCTGGTATAGGTGAAGAAATGTTTGTGTTGCTTATTTCCAAAGCTTTTAAATCCCTCTGCGATATAAGCCATGATGGAAATTGAGGCCCTAAACTCCAAGAGTTCAAATATAATCTCTCCAACTGGAAAGGGGGAATCCAGTTTGAAAGGCGCGGTCTTAGGATTAAGTTGTTTTTTCTTCCATTCAGAACTTTCAAGCGCACTAGTTTGACAAAGTGGGTTTCTGTTACGACACCTGTCAGAAAATTGGAAGAAAAATCCAATTCTTCCAACTTTGAAAGTTGACCAAGGCTATTAGGAAGGCTGCCATTAAATTGGTTATATGAAAGATCCAAATGTTTCAACAATGACAATCTTCCAATCCATAATGGAAAAGGACCAGAAATTTGATTCTCAGATAGATCTAAGGTCCTAAGAAAAGCTAATAGCCGTATGGAATCTGGAATTGTACCAGAAAATTGATTCTGACGAAGATCAAGGTGCTTCATATGCATGAGTTGTCCAAGTTGATTCGGTAGATGACCAGAAAGTTCCGATTCGGATATGGATAATGAATCCAAATGAGGTGATTTGCATTCAAGAAAACTTTCAAGAAGATATGTCAAGCTAATGTTTTGAAAATCGTTTGCTGACAAATCAATATCTCTCAAATTACAAAAGTTACCCAATGATTTAGGTATTATGTTGGTGAGCTGATTACTTGACAGGTCAAGGCTAAGAAGAGAAGTCAAGTTGTGAAGGGCATCAAGAGCTGTACTCGATATATCACACTGACTAATATCTAACGAAATTAGATTGCTACCAATGCCACTAGACAACTCTTTCAATACTAATGAAGAATTCATGAAAGTGTTCCTAGAGACGTGAAGCCACTTAAGAGAAGTCAAGTTACGGAAGCTATGAGCACCACTACTAGGAATAAGGCCAATAAAATCACACTTACTTAAATCCAAAGAAACAAGACTAGTTATACTAAATATCCATTGTGGCACGAGACTATGATCAATAAAGTAAGTTTCTGAAAGATCAAGCAAAAGAAGGGATGTGATATTAAGAGTAGGAACATGGGGATGTGCATCCAAGAGATTAGTGTATTTAAGATGTAGTTCGGCCAAAGAAGGGAGGGTGTTAATCACCTGAAACCAGTCCATTGCTTTGCTGAGGTCTACGTTACTCATATCCAGGTGATTCAACAAATGGAGATTTGACAACCACTCCATATTCACGACGAGTGTATTTTCACCCCTGCCATTATCTTGAAAACTTCCTAGACAAAGGGTGTGCAAGTCCGAAAGATTTCCCAATTGAGGAGGGATAATTCCACCAAAATTGGAACTCGAGAGGTTAAGATACCTCAAGTTTCCAAGAGAACCAATGAACTCAGGAACTTGGGTCAATCCAAAATCATTGCAGCTCAAATCCAAATGCTTGAGCTGCTTCAGGTCCAACAAGGACGGACTTAATTCCCCTTTCAACTGTTGCTTTGAGGCTTCACGGAGTTCTTTTTCTGTGCCGCGAAAGTCAAGACAATGACCATTAAGATGAATCTGATGAACATGACCAGTCATGTTATCACAAACAATCGCCGCCCATTTGCAGCACTCGTTCTTCTCATCAACCCAAGAAGAAAGTTGGTCGGCTTGGTCAATGAGACCGTGTTTGAACCGGAGAAGTGCTTGCCTCTCTTCTTTGATGCATAATGCATCATCAAAGTTTTGTTTAGATAAGCATAAATGAAACAAGGCCACAACAAGTAAGCACAAGTAGCATGAAGAGAAATGAGAAAATGAAAGAGCACTCATATTGGTTGATCACAAAGAGAATAACACTCACTCGTTTTTTAGTTTACAATAATGTGATGTACGTGGGAGTTCAATTTAAACTGATTTTTTTACGAGTGACGAGTTGCTTTCAGTTTCACGTAACGACTGGGTTCATATTTGGAAAATGGAACATGTGGAAAATAAGTAGCATGGTCCCTAACTGAACTTTCGTGACAATTTACAAACTAATTTGTGTGGACACTTAGGGTGCGTTTAGTTAGAGAAAAAATTCTCTTGTTTTATATCTCTAGTAAAAAATTAGATGAGAAATTTATTTCCACAAAACACTTGAAAATATAGAAAATGCTACTGATATTTGTATTTTATATTTGAAGAAGGGGAGGGAAGGTTGGGGTTTACAAAGGAAAGCTGAAAAACAACTGGTGCTTTAGTTGAGTAAAAATTCCCTTGTTTCTATCTCTGGTTTTGAAAAATTAGATGGGAAATTTATTTCCACAAAACACTCAAAATATAGAAATGCGCTACTGATATTTGATTTTCTATTTGAAGAAGGATGGAGGTTGGTTTACAAAAAAAAAAAACAACTAAAAATTTGTTTTCTAATTTTCGTTAGATTAGGAAAAGGGATTAAGTGTTGCAAAAACATTTTGTTGGAAAATGATAATTTGAACGCGATCTCTATTTTCCTTGTTTTAAACAAGGGTGTTTTCCCCCAACTAAACGCACCCTTATTTTCTGCTATTCTTTTTCCTTCTCAGTATGCAACAATTTCATTGGCTGGAGATAATTATGTTACAATAGAAAATGACATAAGTCCAAGTAAACTAAAAAAACAAATTATCTTTTGGACTTCTAGAATAAGTTGAAAATTATAGTATGATGACAAAAATGAGATCATACATTACACTTATTGCAAAGTCAAGGTCAATTAGTCTTCACTAGATTACATACCTGGACCGAGCAGCCTAACTTTCGAAATGTCATGAACAGAAAGGTTACGATTTGTCAAATTTGATATGGGGGAGTAGTAGTAATGGTAAGGGTAATACTGTTATAGGGTGAGCAGTAGTACTAGTACGCGTGTTGGTGGTTTGAAGTCGAATATGGTGGATGGGAAGGAGTTTGAAAATGGTACGGATGTTAATCGGTTTAAACAGTACTACTCCCACCTATGATTCTAAAGAATTCCAGGGAAAAAACATAAAAGGTGAAGATTTTGATAGATTTCACCACTCTTCAAGTTTGATGGGCGATACAAGATACATTCATTCTGTTTTTAAAAAACCAGTCTGTGTCTTGGTTCCGGCTCAAGTGGACAGTTTGGTTTTTAAAACAATGATCGTTTTAGAAAAAAAATGAGAACGAATTAACAAATGACACTCGGGTTGTTTATATGAGCAACTAAGCTAATTAATTCTTCATGTTTTAAATTAGTTCTTGTTTCAGTAACAAGTATCTTAATAATATTCTGATTTCAAATTTTTAATGACACAACCAAACATCCAACTCATTCAAAAAGAAAAAGAAAGAACCAAACACTCAAACTGAAACTAGATACCCATAGATGCAGTTAGTGAAGCAAAATCACGAAGTTTCAATCCTAAAACCTTTCTTGTACTTTCTTTTGTTTTAAGGAGCCGAAAGAATGGCATAAACATTCAGACCATTACATCAAGAAAAATCCTAAATGACATTTCCTAAAACCACAAGGCCAACTGCTTAAGCATTCAAATCTTTCAACAAAACATATTATCCGAAACTGGCTATGCTCTTTGACTGCAATATACATCAAGACAGCAAAGAAGATCTTCTAAAGCTACGACTGAGGACAAGATCATGAGCTTTGGATTGGTTTTTTCTTGACAACACCCTCGAGCACACCATTAGCCAACACGTGCTCCAAGGTTGAAGGGTCAACATCACCGCCTAACTGGAAGGAGACCGAGAAATCACCTGGTGGACCAAGACTTTGTGTGTGCATCTCAAACACCATGCCGTGGGCATGAACCTTTTTCTCCCCGGTGTGTTACTCCTTGGATGGTGATGGTCCCATCAGACTGAATATCACATTTGAATGCTGCAGTACACAAAAAAATAAAATAAAAAATTAACATCTATGAGCCGATTGATACATATTTTGAACTTCAAATTCATAGAAAATTATGTAGAGTCACAGTTTTGAGTAATCGACAAAATTTGATTTTACTTCAATGCTTATTTTGGGTAGATATGAGTAAGCGACTATATAGACCTAAAAAATTGATGAGTTTAGATGAACAGATCTGAGATAATCTACACTTTAACTTTAAGTCAACTTAATTATTGACTGTCAAGTCTTCTAGTAGACACATCCAAATACCTAAATATTGGGACTATTTATCGTTCCTCGACATGGTCGTGAGTTGATTTTAGTTATTAGGTCAGCTCAAATGTTTCTTTCATTGCTTTGGTGTAGGGCTGAGCATCAAAGGTCCAAAACCGAACCGGACCGACAAAACCGACCGAACCGACAAAAACCGACCCGACCCGTTCGGGTTCATGTTTTATATATTTTCGGTTTCGGTTCGGTTCAGCCCAAAACCGACAAAAACATACCTAAATACACATAAACCGAACCGAACCGACGTAAGCCCGACATTAAATCAAAAACCGACGGCCCGCCGGTTCGGTTTCGTTTAGGTTTTATGAATTTCGTTTTCGGTTTTGGACCCACGCCAGCCCTACTTTGGTGTGTGTGGGTGGGGGTCCACGCTATTTTGGGCATAATCTTATACGATAAATAGCTTATCGCTTATGATGCTAAGAGTTGTTGTCAAAACACTAAGATGAGCTTACTTTGGCAACATAAGCTAATAACTCTAAAAAATAAGCTAAAATGTGTGACTATACAGTTATCTCAAAAATCAGTATGCAGTATATTTTGGATCACAGCCATAAAACTAATTGATCATTTTAGTAAAAAAAAAAGTATAATACCAATTATAAAGAACATCTAGAAGAGCTGATAATAGTGTGGTACTTACTCTCGTCCTTCTTAACACCTGGGAGAGCAACACGAAACAGAAAACCGTCGTCAGATTCTGAAATGTCAATTGACCCGATAAGCGGTCCTATAGTTTTTGCAGCACTCCCGGATACCGCTACTCCATGTTTGGCGACAGCTAAAACGGCTTGCAATACTTTCTCAGTGGTTTGAGGCAGAAAGATCATAGCTGGCTGATTCTTTAGAGAGAAGCTGACATCATTCTGCTGTGCCATATCAGATTCAAAATGATTTGGAGGTGGACCTGAGTATGGGACACAGTTGATAGGAGTTACAGCAATCGCGGGTTGATCATCCCAATTCACATGAGATCTGAAATTCACAATAGCAACCAGGTTAAAACGGGTCAAATAACAGAAAATCATCCAAAATGTATACAAGTGCATAGAAAAGTCTAAATCACTTTATGATTAAAATTTCAGATTACTATTATATTAATTGGTTCAGATTAATCATATTTAACACTATCATTTAAAAAACTGAATAAAGAAGTGAGTGTCTGCACAACTCGACTCAAACCCCTTTCATCTCAGATTAATCATATTTACCAACTATGTAACATTACCCGACCTGCCCATCACTGATATTCAAACAAGTAACTAAATGATCCCTTACAAGACTTAGGTTTTTATTACGCATTGCAGATTGACACCCTTCTGGAAGTAATTCTCAAACCAGTGGTCAAGAATTGAACAGAATTGACCAGCTCATACAGAACTAATAATCTAACTGAACAGAATTGATCAGCTCGAATCAGCACAAAACCAGACAATTAGAAAACCAACACTGCCTAACAGAATTGGTATGGTGTGACTCAATTTTGCGGCTACAGTATTTATCCCTAGGCCTAGGCCCTATGTATAGAAGTTTTACAAAAACACAAGTGTCAATGAACATCCATGAACCTAATGTGAAGTGACTTGAGAAAATAGAAAAGTCATGAAGAAGTTTGTTTTGTCCTTCTATTCTCTTCATATTTTTTGTATTTTAAATCCTACCATTTCAAACCAAACTAAACCCACAAAGCTAGAATCACAAACAAAATATGATTCAGATGTGGGGTCTTGAACCACTCTCACATAAGGGTCATTTGTGGGGTGATTCAGACACAATGAAGCGCAAGCTTGATATAATTTCAGGTACAAAAAAAATAAAAAAAATGTGTCCAGTACTTGGGCGTTTATATATAGCATTATACAAAATGCGTAACATATATATCTGGCTTCCCTGTTGTGAGCTTTTGATTGTGTTTATATTTCCTTTTGTGTAGCTGAAGACTAACACTTTATAGTTTTGACTGTCATGTAAAGGTATGAAATAGATTCTAAAAGTGAAGGGATGGAGACAAGGTAGCTGAGGAATGGGGAAACCAGGGAGAGTGCAGCTATGGGAGGTGAATATACGCTCCATTATCATCCCGTATATCTAATTACTTTGATTCAATGAACTCCAAATACATGTTAGATTTTACTTAATACACATCTTGTCACACAGACGCACATACATACATAGACAACTAGAGAGAGACAAAGAAAACAGGAACAGGGGTCGTGACACCTAATATTACAAACCACATCTTTATAACGAAAACAAAATGCTTAAAAGACTCTTTAAAAAGCAAAGATATGTTAACAGATAAGAAGAATTATGAATGAATGAATAAATGAAAAAGATTACCTCTTTTGAGATTAAGAGTGTCACCTCTTTCGCCAATTAAATTAAATGGCAAGTCTCAAGAAGGAAAATTACCAAGGCTCGATAAAGATGTAAAAACTGAGAAAACAAGTGGTCTTTATATACGCGTAAGAAAGAGCGGAACTTTAGTTGCTAGACGATGTGGGGCAACAAAAATGATACTAATAAATAGGCATATATAGATATTTTAAGAAACTCGTTACCATATGGTACTTCTAACCACAAAGATAGGGTCACATAGGGGCATTCATATCCAACCCACAGTCGGATTCCGTATTAGCTGAACCCGAAAGATGATAATAGTAAAAATGTGAAATTGAACTCGAGATCTTAGACCTCTGTTTTGAGTTTATACGAAACTAAGAAACGGTAATGCAACACCGATTCTTCTTATTTAACTCTATATGAACCTCTTTGCATTGGTTGGGTTCCTAAAACTAAGATGATCTAATTATTCGTATTGAAAACTTGTTAGACTAAACATAACATTTATCTAGTCCCTCTACCGAAACAAACACTAGCAAGAACATAATAGTAGCAAAGACAGCACCAAATTCTCAGGCTTGCTCAAGAAAATGCCACATTTGGATGGACATTAAGGATTTTCATGCTATAGATAACCATAAGATACCTTATAAGAACCCAAATATTCAATGCATCAATACTCAATCAACTCAAAAAGAAAGTAACGATCTCAACTGTAAATCCTGTCAACAATATAAATCCTTTAATATACCACTATAAACGGTATCCAAGATCAAATGAAAGACAATGAAACATTTTAACACAAATAAAAGGAAAAGTTTTCCCAATTAAAGATTCAAAAATCATAACTTCCAGATTATGCAAGCAACTTCGGTTTCAGTTATATTAAAGTGCTAAAAAGAAAGGCCAAAGTTTTCCCAGACTAGGAACAAGCACAAGATACTCTAGGACTAGAATAAATGAACTGAACACCAATAAGAAAGGCTGTATCTTTTCACTAAATCTAATTAATATATGGCAACAGAAAATGAGAACTAAAAGGATTTCTAAGATACAAGTGTGTGTGCATGCGTACATTTAGGTGAGGCTAGGTAAAGGTATTATAAGCAATGGCCATGAAAGGAGCGAGCAACTTCATCAATGAAGGTTTCCAGTTTGTTACGTAAAAATAATAGCAAAATGTCACACCTCATAACACTGCTTAACAAAATATTCAAAATGAAACACCTAAAAAAGTTCTTAGCATTGCCATCAATTTTCCTCCGTCCTCTATTTTGTAGATACTACATTCATTTCTAATTGTACCAAGTAGATTTGACCCAAATAACATCACCAATCCATGAATCCTATACACACTCACAAAGCGAATAGTTTGAATGGAAAAACAAACTAAACCTCAAAATTGTAAGAGGACTTTTTTGGAATACTACATCGGTTGTTCTTAAATCTAAACAAAATCTCGGTTTTTCATTCTCTCTTAAGTGAAAGTAGTTAAACTAAAATCTTCAACAAGTGTACTTATGTTTGGACAAAAATGTAAGATCCCATACCAAAAAGGACTACTTAGTACTTAAAACGGGTAGAACAAAGAGTGGACCACATTCTCAAATCTCAATAGCCCTAATTTTAAGCTCAAAAGTATCAATTGATTGAAAAAAAAATAAGAAAAAACAGATAGTTTAGGTTTTAAAAACAGCGGTTTTTCAAATCACACAAAACTAGGATACAAACTAAAAATCCCTAATTTCTTCTCTCTTTTTTACGATTTAAGATTGCGCGTGAAAGTGAAAGACTTAAAAGTTGTACATCATATGAAAAACAAAGCTTGTACATCTTAACTTGCCAAAAAAGGGATTTTTAATTTTCTCAATCAAACAACACAAATTCCATTTTATACCCATAAATATTCCCACACTTTCTTTAAAAAAAGCAGAATAAATTTTAATACACACATAAACCATGAGCTATTTACAGAGGATCTAGACCCTAGACAAAAAATCTTGAAACAAAATCATAAAACAACAATATTAAAGAATCAATCCAAGTAAACAAATTCAAATTTCAATCTTAACAACTCACCTTAGACTTCAAAACAAGTACTAATAATTAAAAGGGTATAAATCTATCAAATATCAAATAAAGAAACATAGGGTTTTATGTAAAATTATAGAAAAACACAAAATTGAAAAAGGGGATTGAAGAAAATACCCGTTAGGAGCAGCCATGAAGAGGGTTTTGATTCAACAAGTCAAAGAGTGAAAAAAGATGGGTTTTTTTTGGGGGGGTTTTCGAATTTATAAAAATGGAGATTGAAGTGAAGTGGTGATGAGAAGACAGAGGTTTTTATAAATAAAGTCGGGTTTTAAACCAGATGTGTTGGTTTGTGTTTTTGTTGCTAGGTTCATGATTTTTTTTTAATTATTTGATACTTGAATTGAAAAAGTTGCGTAAATGTAATGAATTTTCATAAATATTTTAATATATATATTTTGATGATTTATGTTATAAATTATGTTATGTGTCAGATTTTCAAGTATGACATGTTATTAAAATGTGTAGATTGTAATAATTTATAAAAGTTCAATACATTTACATAACTTTTTCAGAATTTACGTATCAAATCGGTACATTTGAAAAAGTTCAATGTTGTTTAATGACCAAAACCCTTTCCCTTTCTTTTTCGGTGACTTGATGGTAGTTTTTTTTTTTTTTTTTTTTTCATTTTTACCTTTTTAACTTTTAACTTAAGAAAATTTGTAATAAGTTCATACGATGCTTAAAAACAAATAGAAGTTTTCTTTGTTCAGGTTATTTGGAGGGAACAAGTCTTTTGACAAGTTATACACGGTCCAACAAGGGTATCTTGTGACAGTTTCCAACCCTTCACTGACCACCACAAGTTGAGTACATTGCTTGATCTAAAGATCAAGACTCAAGTGACATGTCTTAGACAAAAGGGACACGTCCCCCATTACGCCCACTCCGTCATGTCGCGGTCATGGATAAAAAATGAATAGCTCGGTCGTTCATATGAATGAGTCTTTCCCTTTGTTGTGTGTGAGTGTGTTTTATTAAATTGTTTTTGTGAGGTATATTTGTGTTTAAGCGGTGTATGTTTTTTGTGGTGATTGCAGTTATCTTATTGCACTAATTTGGTCATGAAGAAGGTTGTGTTGAGTTGGCATTGATGTGGCAGTGGTGATCGCGATCCTCTTACCACACCATTACACCTAACCTTGATGACTAAAACAATTGAAACATGATCTAGAACATAAAAACTTAAGATTTCTATAAATTTCAAGATTCATTGCACCAAATATGAAACTCATTAAACGAACAGATATTTGATACCATGGCCCAACGAAAGCTTTTAATATTGCTTCTTAAGACTCCGGTTGTCCAACAAGATACTTTGTGATTGAGACCAAATCGTTTCATGTGAGCCAAATACACCATAGAGTGCACGACCCAATTAGTTTCCACGCTTTACGAGCATTCACCCACATCCCTTCATCCAATCACGAAGGAAAGCAAAAATTGTTTGTGGAATTCCCAATAAAGGCCCTACCACCGAAATAGCAGTTTTTTCCATATTCCATCAAAGACATTGGCAATGTTGTAACAAGTGGGTGGTTGACCCTGGTTCTCCTTGGCACCAAGGGCACAACAATTCTTGTTGACTAATCGAAATGTGTCAACGAAGAATAAACTTCTTAAATGGTGTGGCATCATGAAGAGCGAGCCATTAGAAGCATTGGACTTTTGAAGGAGCATGTTTATACTAAACATAATGAGTCTATAGTAGCTGAGGCGAACTTGGAAGATGATTGAGAATATTTGTAGCTACGTAACTGAGAAACCTTTTTTTTTTGCCCGGAGTCCACAAAATGGAATCATTTGTGGTTACGTTTAGCGTAAAATGTGATAATGTGAGTTGTAGATCTTGAAGTTGTCCTCATTCATGTACCATCAAAGGACGAAGACAATCGAAATTCCAAAAAAAAAAAAAAAAAAAAAAAAAAAAAAAATCAGAATTCCTGATGTAAATTTCTTTAATCTTAACAAATGTATATAATTAGACAACAACAATTCTCAATTTTGAAGACTCGGTCCACTAGCACTCGAAAATGATATTAGTCTTTCCAAGACAATTTTCCACTTCTATAGTTATGGACCGTGAACTAAAAGCATATCATGTTCTTTATGAAGATTTTATAATACCTTCCAAACTGTCGAAATCCTTGAATGTGACGGAATGTGAATTAATCGCTTTACTTAGGTAGAAGGCTTGAAATAACTTTTCATTAAAACCAACTTATGTAATGAAGAAGTATTTCCATTATACTTGTACCACCAATATGACAATAGAGCATGATTCTTTTTCCTTGACGGTGCGATTCCCAAACCACCTAATTAATTTGGTTTACAAATTGTATCCCATGTTACCAAGTGTAGCTTCCTGTTGTTCTCATTCCTATCCCACAAAAAGTTTCGTCTAAGCATATTTGGCTATCTAATAACCACCTTTGGTGTCTAAAAAAATATCATAAAGTGTATGGGAAGGTTAATGAGGACAACATTAATAATTAAAATTACAATCCGTCCACCCATAAAGTGACATCGCCTTTTCTAAGCTGCCAATTTGTTAGAACTTGCTACTTTTTGGCATGTTTCGGTTCGTCTTAGATTGACACCAATCGGGACTCCCAAGTAAATGAATGGAAAGGTTCTAGTTGAGCACCCCAGTAGTTAACACTAATGTAACGTCATGTGGGGGAGGGGTGGGGTGGGGAAGGAGGGGAAAGGGTGAAAACTAGGGATGATAATGGATCGTATGTGGATCAAGTGATTTCATATCCACATCTAGGGTGCATCTTCACTACTTTTGCTTGGGTTTTGGTGATGAAAAGTATTAAAAGTTCATTGTTTTCATACGTGGGGATATAAATTAGGAGTTCAAACCAAATATATAGATTATTACAAAACCCGTTGGCTAAAGAGGTTTAAGAAGTACGTGTTCACTTTCGTTTGGCATATTATTTGGTGGGTCATAATATTTCTTCTTTATATATCTCTCATATATTATAGTAATACTTTTAAGATTTAAGATCATTTGAGGACAAAAGATTATTTACATACCATGGATCAATGTACACCATCTATTTTTATTTGATCTAATGGATGAGATTAATCCCAACAATTTAAAAAACCCACTTTCATCATTTTTTTTTTCAAATATTAATATCTTTCAAACCGTTAATCGTTAAGAGGAAAAAAAATTATCATTTAACATTTAATTATCTTTTCACATAGATAGGACTTTGATATACTTTCGACAAAAAAAATTTTTCGTATTTTTTTACGCTTTTTTAAGTTTTTTCATTTTTTTACGTTATAGAAATTTACATTAAAAAATCATATATGATATAACACTATTAGTGTTATATCATATATGATATTAGTGTTATATCATATATGATATTTATATCATATGCGATTTATCATATATGATTTAACAATAGTATCACATATCATATTACATATCAAATGTGATTTAACACTAAAATCACATGTGATATCCAAATTAGTGTTAAATCATATATGACATTTCATGCAAATTCCAGTTTCGAACAAAAACGAAAAACAAAAAGAAAAAACGTGAAAAAAACGATTTTTTTTTCTTTTTTCGAAAGTATACTAAAGTGCCCGTATATAGAAAGATAATTAAATGCTCGTCGCGATGGTGTAATTATTTTTGCATAACGATTAACGGTTTAAGAGATATTTAAATTATAAAAAATAGGTGAAATAATAAAATGTTTTTATTCTCGGCCATTGATTTATTTTTAAATGAATGGTGGAGATGAGTCCCTTGGTATGTAAGAAAAGTTTGGTATGTAAAATAACTCTCCTCTACTTTTAAAACTTAATTTCATTATTAAATATATTTAATAAATATAATTTATTTCCATCTAAACCAACATCAAATCCAAATCTTATAAACCTAATTCCAACCTACTTGTAAACTGTGGATTTTGTTAGAACTTCTTAGATCGTTTTGAGCACTAGGAATAACAATAACAAAGATAATACACAACGGAATAAATATAACAACAATATTATTGTATCAAGGTTTTTCGCATTATCATTAAAACACCATTCAAGCCCCAATTCTACTTGATCAATAGTAGAACGTGTTATACCTAACAACAACAAGGAATCAAACTGTAACACCCCCAAAAACCGAGGACGCCACTCCATTGGCATCATAACACAAGTTATAAAGAACGGATAATAAAACCCGTTTAAGAACTTTTATTAATAAAATAATAAAGTTTACAAAAGTTTAATTGTTGCGGAAATATGGCCCAAAAGTGGTCCCAAATACATCAGTGTTGTCTATGACCATGCCATGCCAAGCCATGCCTTGATATCGTCACACTTCAAAATCAAATACCTGAGAAAACATGCTAAAAAGGTCATCTATAAAGCTGGTAAGTTCATAAGTTTATAGCAAAGCATTTAAGTAATCAAGTTTGTTTTATGGACAAAAGTGTGCTCGATACACCGCGTGTAAGGTTCCAAATAAAAGTGGTTGTGTCTATTACTCAAGCTCTAAGCTCATGGTACAAACTACAACAGTTCTGCATGCGTGTAAGTAGCATGTCAATATAGTTTATGGTGCCCTTAGCAAGTGTGTGTTTCCGTCAACACTTGTGTTCCGACATGGTATACATCCGGAGACCAGTTGGAGCGACCAACCCGGATGGAGGCGTTACCCTCAATAGATCTATTTATAACACTCGCTCCCCAGGATTAATGATACATGAAAGGCGGGCAAATTGTGGAAACAGTTCTCTTAGGCTATCTCGTAATAGTGGTTTACACAAGAGTTTCAGTTTCAGTACATAAAAGTAGTTGTTGTCCATAGAGTATTAGCGTAAAAGCAATAAATCATCAAGTATTTGCATAACAGCAATAGTTCATAAAGTGGTTTGCACGAAAGCAAAAGTTCATAAGGTGTTTGCATACAAGTAATATTATTCATAAAGAGTTTGCATAAAAGCAATATTCCATAAAGAGTTTGCATGTTTCTCACCCCAAAACAGTTATAAAACAGGTAAAGTAGGGGTTATGAACTCACCTCATAAGTCGTTGGATGAGAATAAATTAAGTAGTAAATGTGCACGGTTCCGACACGCAACCTAAATAAGTATGGTATGGTTTTAGTCCAAGTCTTGTATTCAAATGCATGTTGATAAAGTTCAAACAACGTTTGAAAGTTTACCAGTGTTCGTGTTTCAAAAACAAAAGTTTTCAAATATTTGAGTTGTTGTAGCTTATGTGGATGTTTCACAAGTTAATTAGATCATCGATGAACGTAAAAACGCAGTTGTGAAATTATTTATAAGTTTTGGCTCTTGGAACAATGTGGAAATTTGTATACGAAACTTTCGTATAAGAGTTGGTTTGAATATTAATTCAAGTACTATCGAGGAGAAAATAAATACAAGATGAATTGTATTTATTAAATTTGTTTGATCTTTGAGTGGTGAAATATATATACAATTTATATTTAATTGAGTCGTAAGTAAAAAATATATTTGGACAATTATATTATTTTAAGTTTACGCGGGCGATGGTCGTCGAATAGAAATATGTACTAAACATGTTTATTTGGACGAAAAGTGGTATAAATATATAAGTTATTAAACTTTATAAAAGTTTCAAGGTGCAACGTGTCAAAGTATCAAACTTAGAAGGGTTGAAGTTGTAAAGATTTTTATATGTTTCAAAACTTATAAAAGTTTTTAAGAAAAATGTTAAGTGAATTGAAGTTGAGAGGTTAAATGTGTAATAATTAATATGAGTTATAAAACTTATAAAAGTTTTTAAGTGGCAAATAAATTGAAATGGAAGGGCCAAAACTGCCAACAACGAAATTCTCATAAATAATAAAAATGGGCAAATCTTGTGCCAAGATTTGAACTAAAGTCCTTGTAGTTAAATGCATTCGCCCCTCCGAAGTGAGCCAATGGCTCTTTTGTTTATTGTTTCGTATCGTAAACTTAATAATGGATTTTCATTGTTTTATCTTTGTTTACCAAGCTTACCGAGTATGTATTTCGCATGCATGTATATTGTGTTATCCTTCAAAGTTGTAGTTTTCATCTTAAGCACACATTCAAACGTAACTCGTTTGGTTTATTCTGATATGTACCAGATAGTAAACAACCAGAAATCAGTTATGAAATGTAGTTGTTGATGAAAACAAACAGGGAATCACATAAGAATAAATGAAACCGTATTTGAAATCAAATGATTCACTAGGATTGTAATGGAATTGAGAGAGAGAATTATTACAAATCTTTTCATGAATGAATTACAAGTGAAATGGAAATGAGTATTTATACAAAGAAAAAGAAGAAGTAACAGATTTTCCGCAAAAGTTATAACTAACTTTTGGCCTTCATAGAATCCACATTTGGGAGGAAGGAGAACGGCTTTCATGGAATCCATCAAGTAGAATCCAAATTGGCTTATATCAAATTCCTTCCCCTTAACATTTGACTTTCCACAGTCAAATAGCACCTTCAGTTGCTTCCTCTTGATCAAACCCAGGATACTTCTTCAATACTTCAGTATAAAGTTCCCAAGTTGCATCTTCCTCACTGCCATTTGACCACTGTACCAACACATAAACAAGCTCTATTACAACCTTCCCCAATCTCCTGTCCAGGATTTTCACGGAAACACGATAGGAGTCCTTCATTATCACACATAGGAAGAGTTCCAGGCTTATCAACCATCCCTTTGCAAAGCTTAAGTTGGGACACATGGAATACTGGATGAATTTGAGTACCACTTGGAAGCTGCAATTTATAAGCCACATTGCCAATTTTCTCTATAATCTTGAAAGGACCATAGTACTTAGCTGAGAGTTTGTTATAGGGACTTTGTCTAGTTGTTACTTGCCTGTATGGTGCTGCTTTCAAATAGACCCAAACACCTTCTTCAAAATTCCTATCAGTTCTGTGTTTATCTGCCAAACTTTTCATCCTGTCTTGTGCTCTCTTCAGATGAAATTTAAGAATGTTAACCACCTGTTCTCTTGCTTGCATTGTTCTATCCACAGTCTCAACTGTACTTTCACCAGCAAATAAGGCATGTGGATGGGTGGTGTTTGACCATATAACACTTCAAATGGAGTAGTTTGGATAGCAGTGTGGAAATTTGTGTTATACCAAAACTCTGCCATTGAAAGCCACTGTGTCCACTCTTTTGGTTTTTCACCAGACATACATCTGAGGTAACACTCCAGACACCTATTCACCACTTCAGTTTGTCCATCTGATTGTGGGTGGTAAGCTGTTGACATTTGTAGTTTAACTTTCAAAGCCTTGTACAATGATTGCCAAAAGTACTGAGAACACTTTATCTCTGTCACTTACAATGGTATTTGGCAAACCATGTAACTTGTAGATGTTATCTAAGAACACTTGTGCTACTTGTGCAGTTGTGAAAGGGTGCTGAAGGGAAACAAAATGAGCATACTTACGGTGCGTCCACCACCACCAATATAACAGTCTTCCCATGAGACTTTGGCAGTCCTTCCACAAAGTCCATTGATATATCACTCCATACTCTAACTGGTATGGGCAAAGGCTGTAAAAGTCCTGGATAGGCACTGAGATCAGGCTTTTGCCTCTGACACACATCACATTCCTTGATCCATTGCTTAACCACTTTTCTCATTCCCTTCCAATAACAAATAGAACTCATCTTCTGCACAGTCACTTGAACACCAGAATGCCCACCCACTGAATCATTGTGAACTTGTGAGAAGATTTTCTTTCTCAGTACATCATTACTTCCCACCACCAATCTACCTTTCCTTCTTAACTGGCCATTAGTCCAAGTGTACTTTGATGACTGAAAATTAGGATCTTCAAACTGCTTTATTAATTTGGCCAACTTCTCATCAGTCACCCAACTTTCTTCAATTTCTTTGAGAAGTTCAGTAGTCACATTAATAGCTATCATTGCCAATAATTGACCCTGCATTTCTTTCCTAGACAAAGCATCAGCTACCACATTTTCACTACCCTTCTTATAGACAATTTCATAATCATACCCAAGCAATTTAGGCAACCATTTAACTTGGAAAGGAGTAGTAAGCCTTTGATCCAACAAGTATTTGAGGCTGAAGTGGTCAGTCTTTATCTTAAAATGTCTACCCATTAAGTAACCTTTCCACTTCTCCAATGCCATAATAACAGCTAAAAATTCTTTTTCATAAGTGGACAAAGCTTGATGTCTGAGAGATAAAGCCTTACTCAGGTATGCCAATGGATGACCATCTTGCAACAATACAACACCAATACCAGTTCCACATGCATCAGTTTCCACAGTGAATTCTTTCTCAAAATTTGGCAACCCCAACACTGGTGCTTGTATCATGGCTAACTTCAACTGCTCAAAAGCTTCTTGAGCTATGTCAGACCATTCAAAAGAGTTCTTCTTCAATAAGGCAGTTAATGGCTTGCTGATTATTCCATACCCCTTAATGAACCTCCTATAATAGCCTGTGAGGCCCAAAAATCCTCTCAGTTGCTTCACATTCTTGGGTGTAGGCCAATCTTTCATAGCCTCAATCTTAGAAGGATCTGTTGCAACCCCTTTATCAGTAATGATATGACCCAAACACCTGAGATACTGCAAAAGTACACTTGCTTCTTTTTGCAAACAAGGTGTGAGCCTGCATAGTTTGAAAAATCATTTGAAGGTGTACAATGTGTTCTTCAATTGACTTGCTATAAACCAAGATATCATCAAAGAAAACCAATGTGAACTTCCTCAAGAAGGGTTTAAAGATCTCATTCATGAGTGATTGAAATGTGGAAGGAGCATTTGTGAGTCCAAAAGGCATCACCAAAAACTCATAGTGGCCATCATGAGTTCTGAATGCAGTCTTATGAATGTCTTCCTCCTTCATTCTGATTTGGTGATACCCAGACCTTAGATCAAGCTTTGAAAACACCACTGACCCATGTAATTCATCTATCAATTCTTCTATCATAGGAATGGGAAATTTGTCTTTGACAGTGTTCTTATTCAATTGTCTATAGTCAACACACATTCTTCAACTGCCATCCTTCTTTTTAACCATGACTATAGGAGAGGAGAAAGAACTCGACTAGATCGATAACACCACATCCAATAACTCTTGAACCATCTGTTCAATGGCATCCTTTTGGCTTGGAGGATGCCTATAAGGTCTGATGTTAACTGGAGGAGTGTTTGGCATAAGAGGAATATGATGATCATGTGATCTTTTTGGTGGTAAACCAGTAGGAATTTCAAACACACCTTTAAATTCACCCAAAATTTCCTCAATCTTCTGTGACTCAATCATACTTGTCCCTACCATACTACAAAATGATACAGGACAGACACACAAAGTCATAGAATTCAACATAACACTATTCTGTTTTCTAGGTTGCATCCACTGAAGTGTAGCCTGTTGAGAACCCCTTAGCAGTACTTTCTTATTGCCCACATAAAACCTCATGGTTAATTTTTCAAAATTGCACACCATTTCTCCCAAAGTAGACAACCACTGTATTCCCAACACTACTTCACAACCTCCCAAAGGTAATACCATAGCATCAATCATGTAAGTGTCTTCTCCCATGGTCAGAGACAAACCACAACACATCAAGGTACTGGTCATAGCTTGACCATTAGCCACAGACACTTGCAAAGGACACATAGTTTTAGTCTTACAACCCAACTTTTTAACAGTCTGCAAATCAATGAAGTTATGTGTACTTCCACAATCCACAAGCACATGCACCCCTTGTTTGCCTACCATACCCTTAACCCTCATTGTCTGATAATTGTACACACCAGTGAGTGCATTCAATGAGATTTGAGCCACCATTTCATTATTATGATCAATTTCTAAAGTCTGATCATAATTCCCCAAATGACCCATTTCATCATTAGCCAATTCTTCTTCCACAGACTCAATTTCCTCATCTAACACCACTTCTAATGAATGCAATTGACCACTACATTTGTGTCCAGGCACATACTTTTGATTACAGTAAAAACAAAGATTCTTAGCCCTCTTATCTTCCAATTCTTTTTGAGTCAACCTCTTAAAAGGTCTATTCTCACCATATGGTGTTCTTGTGGGTGCAGGCAAAGCCATAGGTCTATTAACTGGTTTTGGTAGAATACCCCTATCCTTATTGACATAACCAGTAGCAACAGATCTCATAGGAGATTGGAAATTATACCTTGGCTTTAATGCAGCATTAGTGGCTTCTTGTTTCTTGGCCTGGCTATACGCATCCATCAATGTTGACAACTTAAACATTCTAATGGGCATCCCAATTTCATCCTTCAACCCTCCAATGAACAAACTAATGGCATATTCTTCACTCAACTCCACCTTATTCACCAATTCTTCAAACAAATCTTGATATTGTTGTACACTACCAGTTTGTTTCAAGTTCTTCAAATCCATCATTGGATCTTCAAAACATGAACCAAATCTTTGCAAGGCTTGTTTCTCATACACCTCCCAAGAACTGTTCTCACCAAATCGCTTAATGAACTGTTGATGCCACACCAATGCCTTGTCATGCACATGCATTGCAGCAATTCCCACTTTCAACTCATCATCTACATTATCAAGACAAAAGAACTGCCTACACCGAAAGATCCAACCCTTCACATCATCCCCATTGAATCTTGGAAACTCAAATTTAGACAACCTACCATATTGTGTAGTTATCTGACCACCATTTCTACCATTGTTACCATAATTCCCAGAACTGGTACCTTCACCATTCCTCATTCTTTGCATTTCACCATCAAATCGCCATAGTTCTTTGCAAATCACTAACAGTTTGTTGGAGTGATTCCATTGAAGAATCTTGATTATTAACTGTGGTTCTTGTATTCACCATCTCACCAGTAATGTTATTGCTCATCTACAATGGAATAACAACTACTGGTCCTATTCTTGATTACCCAAACCAAATGCTTCTGATCAGCTTGTTCAAGGCTAGAGAATTTAACCACTAATGGGCTAGCCTTGTGACCGTACAGATGTTTGGCACTAATCTGATGTAATAGAATAGGTGAAATTAGTGGTGACTAATTTCTTGCCGGAAAATCTTGTTCTTGTCGGAATTACGCCGGAGAAGATAACCGGAAATCAAGAATGTCGGTTTAACAATCTTGAAAATTATCTTGGTGCCAAGAAAGGGCTCTGAATACCACTTGATATGTACCAGATAGTAAACAACCAGAAATCAGTTATGAAATGTAGTTGTTGATGAAAACAAACAGGGAATCACATAAGAAGAAATGAAACCGTATTTGAAATCAAATGATTCACTAGGATTGTAATGGAATTGAGAGAGAGAATTATTACAAATCTTTTCATGAATGAATTACAAGTGAAATGGAAATGAGTATTTATACAAAGAAAAAGAAGAAGTAACAGATTTTCCCGCCAAAAGTTATAACTAACTTTTGGCCTTCAGTAGAATCCACATTTGGGAGGAAGGAGAACTGGCTTTCAGTGGAATCCATCAGTAGAATCCAAATTGGCTTATATCATATTATTTGAATCCATTTGGTTTGAGCTTTCCGAAACAAGCTTTCGAGGCAAAGAGATGTGGTCGACTAGTTGGCTTCTTGTTTACCAAATGCTCATCCGAATAAACATTTCAACAACTAAGTCGGGAGTACGTTGGGTCATAAAACCCGATATGGTTTGTATGCGAGGTTAGGTACTTAACAAAAAGTCGAGCATGAGTGAGTCGAATACAAAGATAGTTCAAAAGTAAGTACGAAACCGAAAATGAACATGAGGTAAATAAGTGAATCGGATAATCATTATTCCAAGATGTGAGCCAAGACTTTATATGTTTAAAATTCATATCTTTCTTGCTTATACTCGATCAAATGTGATAGAAAATGTTCCATACTTCGTTTTAGAAACCCGAATAAACCTCAAGGGTTTATTAGCTCGTTTTACATTAAAAACCCACATCTTTTACGTCTAAAATCTTTCATGTTTATTGTTCAAATCCACGTACATACAGCGCATAGTAATGCATGATAAAGAAGTTTAGCTTATACTAGTAGAGTAAAAGTTAAGGTTTCGATGGCGTTTCATTTTAACGAAAGCATGTATAAATCTAATGAATATATTTTGCAAAAGTAGAACTTGTACAAAATATGTATAAACAAAATGTGAGTTGAGTTTGCTTACAATGTGACATGTCTATGAGTGAAAGAGAGGACCAATGAACTAAGACCTCAACATGTTTCCAAAATAAACCCATTGAGCTTCCAAAATATAACCCGATTCCCTCTTTAATTTGCTTCGAAAAACTGATAATCTCCCACCTCGAAATCTCTCTTTGCTTTAGCTTTGAAACTTTAGTGTTTGAAACTAAAATGTTTGTATGTCTATGAGTGAAAGAGAGGACCAATGAACTAAGACCTCAACATGTTTCCAAAATAAACCCATTGAGCTTCCAAAATATAACCCGATTCCCTCTTTAATTTGCTTCGAAAAACTGATAATCTCCCACCTCGAAATCTCTCTTTGCTTTAGCTTTGAAACTTTAGTGTTTGAAACTAAAATGTTTGTGTGAGTTCAAGACTTGCTTAGTTCGGTTATAAGGAGATACAAAAAGAGATTTTTGCTTGTTACCTCTTCCATTCATTAAATGCACAAGATTGTGATCAAGATATGTGAAATTGTGAAGATGGTGTGGAGTACTTTTTGTCTTCAAAACCATGGGAATGCGGGTGGTTTAGGATTGAAACAGGTCAAGAGAAACACGTCGGAGGTGATTTAGTATCTGAGTTTTCGGTTGAGTGAAACTAGGAGAAGTGAGAAAGAGTCAAATAGATCCAGCCATGCATGTGTATTCCTTTAATTAGTGTATATATTAACATTTTGAGTTTTCATTTGTGTTTAGTATAAGATTGATGAGTGTCTAAATACTCATCATTTTTGTACCATTTAAACTGCAAAAACATCTGAAAACACTCAGAAATGCATCAAAATGATAAAAATATCACAAATAAGTGTTTTATGTGTTTTAGAAGCAAAAATATCAAAATCGGTGAAAAATTATAAAGTTTGCATAATTGGCGCTTTTAGTCCCCAGTTTCAAAAGTTGTCAAAAACAGTCCCTGGTATACCAAAATAAAGAAAAATGTTATTCAAGGTCCCTGAAATATTCTAATTTGTCAAAAATGGACCTTGAATAAATCTTTGTTAAATGGGAAAAGGTCCCCGAACTTTTGAAAATGTCAAGTTTGGTCCCCGAAATTTGAAAATATCAAAACGGCCCTTGTACTATTGGAACTTGTCAATATTGGTCCCTTTGTAACAAGTTTGGAAAAATTACAGATTGGTCCTTCAAGAATTGGAAAATTACAAAACTAGTCCTTGTATAACTAAGCCTTGTCAAAACCCATTTAGACCCCCCCACTTAACCAATTTGACCCCCGTCAAAACCTATTTTGGACTCCAGGTCAAACCATGGTCAAAATCTATCCATTTCCCTCCCTTATCCTGTACACTTTCTTCTCCACTTGCTCGCACTCCAATCACCTTTCCACCACCCTTATCCCTGCACCCTTATCACCTCAACCCCTCTCATCATCATACCTACTTCACCCCCCCTAGTTGCAGTAAAAAAAGCCACAGAAGTCAAATGGTGCCTTTCCCGCCAAAATTGATAAAACAGGCAATGCACTCAAAACACTCCCATTGGCCAAACAAAGTGGTGGGATTTGCTCAAGAGGACACGTGGAACATTATTAGAGTATAAAAGAAGGAAGAGAGGCATGAGAAGAAGCACTTTTGGATTAGCCAATTGTCACTAGTGTAACTTAAATTTTAAACTTGCTTTCGTAGAGTAAATCTTTAATGTTTTCTTAGTGTAATTGTTATTTTAAACCTTCATTAGTGTAATGGAACTCTGTGTTCAGTTTTATACAAGTTATCTTTTAAATTTCATGTTCTTCATAAATTCCTTTAAATTTCATGTCATTTACTTTCATGTTGATTATTGTTGTTTAATGGACTCTTTAGGTCACATAAGCTCCTGACAAAGCTTGTTTAAGCTTTTAGATACATTAAATCAGTCATAGTCTTTAAAACCAAAATCACTAAAAAGGAGAAAATGGAAAATAATCAAAAATCAGATTTATGAAGAAGGTGATAAAGCTGGGTTGGATTTGGAATGCTATGGGGTATTAGGAGCTTATTGGGAAGCTAATAGGTGTAACCTTGTCCTTGGTTTCTATGTCTCAGTCCACTTTCTCATTTGTAAGCATTTTTCTAATTTTTGCATTTTACTGTTTCAATGTTTTAAATGCTTTAATTTTTATGATTCTGTGTTCCTTTGTTGTTATTTAGTCATGTTAAAGCTTAATATTAGGTTGTAATACCTGGGATTGGATTGTGGTGTAATATTGCATTTGAAATGTTAACATGCCAATTTTTTTTTGAAATCCTAAATCTTGACTTGTGTGACTACTGGTGAAGGTTGAAAAAGGTCCATTTTGACATTTTGGATCCTCTGGATTTGATGGAATGGGTTTGCATAGTCTTTTGTTTTAGAAACCTCAAATCAGTCCCTATTTAAGATTGTTTGGTTCTGCATGTCAATCTGTTTTAGAGGCTTGTGTTGTTGTTATTTGTTGTTGTTTAAGTTACATTAATACTTATTAGCTCACCAAGCATAAAAACCTGTCCTTATATAGTAAAAGTCAAAATCATCTAAATCTTTATTAGGCAGTTCACTGTTAGGATTTTGCAATACAAATCTCATCACAGTGGTTCATAAGTATGTTAAGTAGCTTAATCTAGTATCATTATAGCATAATATAACATGTTTAATCAGTAGTTTAAGATTTAAACTCACTTTAGTCAACTTTAGAGTTTTTGTTAAAAGTCAAGTTTTTCCTTGTGTCGTTTTTGAATAAAATATATAATTTTGTTGTGTATTCAATATTAGGATTTAGCCTTTAAGCTTTTAGGATAGTTAAGTTTAGTTGCTTAAGAAAAATAGAAAAATACTAGTTCTCATTAACTCAGCTTATAGAGTACTTATTTTCTAGCTTATTTTGAGTACCTGTTTGGAAATCATGCCCTGCACCACAGTTATGGTGTCAAGTTAATGAGCTTGCATAAGCTTCATTACTTGACCCTAGCTTGTGCATTTAGCTTCTTTGTATAGCCTGTGTGGCCTTTTTATTATTTGCATGCTTGTTTTTATATTTGTAGTTTATTTGCATAGCTTAATCTTTCCATCTATTTTGTCCCATTCACTCCTTCCACTGAAGCAAACAGTGGAAGTGGAGTTGTGTTTCTATGCCTATGAAAAGTTCCCTACAGAGCTAAAGCTTGTGATTTTTAGCTTCTTGTGAAGTTATTCACCATACTCTAAGTCTCAGTATTGGTTGAGCTCTCATGAGCTTATTTGATAAGTCTTGTGAGCTTGTGTTTGCCCATTCCTAACAGTTCAATCCATGAACTTGCACCATTTCCACAAGCTCACACCAAGCTCCTTAGTGATCACTAGTCTTTGTGGCTTGGCTCTTTAGGAAGCCAAGCTACTTTATGATCATGTGCTTAAATCTCACCTTGCAGCTTATTAACCAAGGCTGCAAGTAGCTTTTAATGTGTCCCATTTCACTGAGTACATTGAGAAATCAGTGTATTCAGTGATACTTCATAAGCTCCTCACAAGCTCTCTAGTGGACTTCACTAGGTGAGCTTGAGTTTTTGAAAGCTACCAGATCACCTTTTTATTACAACAACTTATTTGGCTAGTTGAGCTTATTTGATGAGCTTAAATTGCCAAACCAAAAGACTGCAAGGGTGTTTGGGACTGCATGTCCCCAGAACAGCTTATTAGCTTATTATGAGCTTATTGGCTTATATCCAGTGTGCATGCTTGTATATTCTCACTTATTATACTTGTGCATATATACTTTTTCCTTTTGTTTCCTGTGTATAGCTTATTTCCATTTATTTGGAGCTTGAGTCTTGGTCAAGCAAAAGCTTAACTGTTGGGCTCTTAAACTCATGTTTTGCTTATTTCTTTGTTTGTATAGTTGTGTAGTCATTATATGTACTTATTATCTCGTATATACTTGTCCTAAACGAAAGCCCAAAAATAGCTTTTACAACTAGTGCTAGCTTATATGTGGAAGCTTATGGCTTATTTGGCCATTCATGATGGAAATAAGCTCCCACAGAGCTTATTTCCAAGTTTTGAAAAAGTTGTCTTTATTAAAGCTTCATATTTTAGCTTAATATACAGTTTTGCAAAAAGAAAAATCGAAAAAAAATTGTTTTGCAAAAGGGAGAGGTCAAGGTTCGAACATGCGACCTCCCCTTGATAGAGTGATAGTGGGGGTACTGTAACCATTGCCCTTGGGTCTTTCTCGTTAAAACCTTGCACTATCTATCTCTTATACACGTTTTTCATTTTAAGCTTAAACGAGTATTTAAGCTTATTTCTAGCTTATCCAAAGTAGCTTTTTCTAGTTTAGTATTTTTATTAAGTCTGTATTAGTATTAAGTATTTTCTGTAAAAAGTGCAGATTTTTCTAATTAGTTTTTATATTTTTAATCAATTAATTAGTGTTTTATAGTATTTAAATCATAATAAAAAATATAAAAGTCTAAAAAATATAATTCTTTTTTGTAAAATTTTCTTTTATCATATAGTATGTAATAAAATTAGTTTTACACTCGTAGACCTTTTATTTCATAAATTTTACGTTTTGTCTTGCGCTCCAGCGTAATTTTCGTACATAACGCTCGTTTTCAGTTTAAGTAACGTTTTTAGACATTTTAAGTTTACGCTTAAGTTAAAATAGTTTATTTAAGTTATTTTGTTTTATAAAATAAACGTTCATCGATCTGTAAAAAATAGTGATAGCGTTTATTTAATATTTTTTTTATCTTTTATTTCCCTTAATTTGCATTTAAGTCGCTAAGACATGCAAATCCCTACTATAGTTATAATCGTTTTTAGGTTTCGATTGCGTTTTATTGACGTAAGCCTGTGCAGAGCTATTACTATTCATATTCATAGTGTTAGTCAATCGATTCCTGCTTTTTGTACATTCTATATCATTTCAGCATTCACAAGTCATTATATGTGGATTGTCACGCCTCACCAGGACATAAACGATCTAAGGATATTTTTAATCCTTGGTAAACTTGCATTTTCTCTCCCGTTGTCGCCCTTTTATCATCTCTGTTACGGTTGACCGTTCTTGCGTTGACAAGTGTGACGGAGAAATAAAAGATGGGTAGTTCGGGAGGAATCAAATTTTACGCGCCGTTGCGGGGAGGCAGTGCAACTATTATGACTTGTATTTTGTATTTTTGTTGAAATACCTATCCTTGTATGTAAATTACATATACTTCATTTCATATAAACAATATAAAATACAAAAAGATTTTATGGGTAAAATCTATCTGTGCTTTGATTTGCATTTGACTGTCAATTCTCCTAATCTTGATATTCCTAGGTCTAAATTTTGGCTAAACACCATGTTTACACTAAAAAAGGATTTATTGTGCTTAGTATAATTCCTGGAATATGATAGATTAGGTTTAAATCAGTTTCATGTATTGATAATCTCATTAAGGTTTCCCTTTTAGCCAATTTTTATTTTTCGTTTCGTTATATCAAAACCCAAAAATATTTTTCCTTTCTTTTTATAAATCAAAAATCAAAAAGATTCTTCTCCTTTTTCGAGTTTCTTTCTAAGATTCTTAGACTCATCTTAAGTGATGAATATTCATAATTCTGTGAGTGGCAATCCCACTCCAATTTCTCACCCATTCTTTGAGTGGCAATCCCACTCAGTTTCCCCATGAACAATTTAATTCGGGGTCAAGTCAAGCTAGTGACTTGGTTATCAAAAACAAGTCACACTATATGGGTTTTCACCCATATTTCTGTCTCTTCTTTCTGTTCTACCACCTAGTGTGGGGTAATAACCACCTGTTGTATATATATATATATATATATAAAAAAAAAAACTTTGAAAATTGTAAATACAGAAAAAAATAAAATAATTGTTGTGTTACCCCATTTAGTTTTGAATATTGAGGACAATATTCATTTCTAAGTGTGGGGGGGAAATTCTGGCGAATTTTGATCATAAATGTACCCTTTTAGTCCCTTTTTCCCCCAAAATGGCCAAATTTAAAATTTTTTTTTAGTGGAAGTACTATGTACTAAACACAACAAATGGTAATCAGTCCACCATGTCTAACACACATAAGGATTGGCTAATCCAGGAGCAAACGGCTCTTGGTAAAGATATCTCAAATCCGTTTATGGCTTGCAATTTGCCTAAAATTGTATGGTGTTCAACTCACCATATCCTAAAAAGTTAAAAGTTGGCTAGCCCGCAAGGTTATGGCTTGTGGTAAAGGCAGTGGAAAAACCATAATTGGTAATCAGCTCACCAAAGATAATATTGATAATTTATCTAAGAGTTGGCTAGTCCAGAAGCAAATGGCTTCTGGTAAAGACAAATCAAATCCGTTGAAAGCTGGTGGTTTGCTCAAAATCACATGGTTATCGGTGTACCATGGTTCTTACTTGAACTGAAACATTTGGCTACTCCAGAAGTAATGGCTTTTGGTAAAGAGATGAAATCCATTATGTTTTTCAAAACATTGCTAGGGACTAGCAATATCTTAGTGTGGGGGATTGATGAGTGTCTAAATACTCATCATTTTTGTACCATTTAAACTGCAAAAACATCCGAAAACACTCAGAAATGCATCAAAATGATAAAAATATCACAAATAAGTGTTTTATGTGTTTTAGAAGCAAAAATATCAAAATCGGTGAAAACGATAAAGTTTGCATAATTGGCGATTTTAGTCCCCCAAGTTTCAAAAGTTGTCAAAACAGTCCCTGGTATACAAAATAAAGAAAATGTTATTCAAGGTCCCTGAAATATTCTAATTTGTCAATAATGGTCCTTGAATAAATCTTTTGTTAAATGGCGAAAAAGGTCCCCAACTTTTGAAAAATGTCAAGTTTGGTCCCCTGAAATTTGAAAATATCAAAACTGGCCCTTGTACTATTGGAACTTGTCAATATTGGTCCTTTGTAACAAGTTTGGAAAATTACAGGATTGGTCCTTCAAGAATTGGAAAATTACAAAACTAGTCCTTGTATAACTAAGCCTTGTCAAAACCCATTTAGACCCTGCCCTTAACCAATTTGACCCCCTGTCAAAACCTATTTTGGACTCCCAGTCAAACCATGGTCAAAATCTATCCATTTCCCTCCCTTATCCTGTACACTTTCTTCTCCACTTGCTCTGCACCCAATCACCTTTTCCACCACCCTTATCCCTGCACCCTTATCACCTCAACCCCTCTCATCATCATACCTACTTCACCCCCCCCTAGTTGCAGTAAAAAAAAGCCACAGAAGTCAAATGGTGCCTTTCCCGCCAAAATTGATAAAACAGGCAATGCACTTAAAACACTCCCATTGGCCAAACAAAGTGGTGGGATTTGCTCAAGAGGACACGTGGAACATTATTAGAGTATAAAAGAAGGAAGAGAGGCATGAGAAGAAGCACTTTTGGATTAGCCAATTGTCACTAGTGTAACTTAAATTTTAAACTTGCTTTCGTAGAGTAAATCTTTAATGTTTTCTTAGTGTAATTGTTATTTTAAACCTTCATTAGTGTAATGGAACTCTGTGTTCAGTTTTATACAAGTTATCTTTTAAATTTCATGTTCTTCATAAATTCCTTTAAATTTCATGTCATTTACTTTCATGTTGATTATTGTTGTTTAATGGACTCTTTAGGTCACATAAGCTCCTGACAAAGCTTGTTTAAGCTTTTAGATACATTAAATCAGTCATAGTCTTTAAAACCAAAAATCACTAAAAAAGGAGAAAATGGAAAATAATCAAAAATCAGATTTATGAAGAAGGTGATAAAGCTGGGTTGGATTTGGAATGCTATGGGGTATTAGGAGCTTATTGGGAAGCTAATAGGTGTAACCTTGTCCTTGGTTTCTATGTCTCAGTCCACTTTCTCATTTGTAAGCATCTTTCTAATTTTTGCATTTTCTTTGTTTCAATGTTTTAAATGCTTTAATTTTTATGATTCTGTGTTCCTTTGTTGTTATTTAGTCATGTTAAAGCTTAATATTAGGTTGTAATGGATTGGATTGTGGTGTAATATTGCATTTGAAATGTTAACATGCCAATTTTTTTTTGAAATCCTAAATCTTGACTTGTGTGACTACTGGTGAAGGTTGAAAAAGGTCCATTTTGACATTTTGGATCCTCTGGATTTGATGGAATGGGTTTGCATAGTCTTTTGTTTTAGAAACCTCAAATCAGTCCCTATTTAAGATTGTTTGGTTCCGCATGTCAATCTGTTTTAGAGGCTTGTGTTGTTGTTATTTGTTGTTGTTTTAAGTTACATTAATACTTATTAGCTCAGTCAAGCATAAAAAAACCTGTCCTTATATAGTAAAAGTCAAAATCATCTAAATCTTTATTAGGCAGTTCACTGTTAGGATTTTGCAATACAAATCTCATCACAGTGGTTCATAAGTATGTTAAGTAGCTTAATCTAGTATCATTATAGCATAATATAACATGTTTAATCAGTAGTTTAAGATTTAAACTCACTTTAGTCAACTTTAGAGTTTTTGTTAAAAGTCAAGTTTTTCCTTGTGTCGTTTTTGAATAAAATATATAATTTTGTTGTGTATTCAATATTAGGATTTAGCCTTTAAGCTTTTAGGATAGTTAAGTTTAGTTGCTTAAGAAAAATAGAAAAATACTAGTTCTCATTAACTCAGCTTATAGAGTACTTATTTTCTAGCTTATTTTGAGTACCTGTTTGGAAATCATGCCCTGCACCACAGTTATGGTGTCAAGTTAATGAGCTTGCATAAGCTTCATTACTTGACCCTAGCTTGTGCATTTAGCTTCTTTGTATAGCAATGGCCTTTTTATTATTTGCATGCTTGTTTTTATATTTGTAGTTTATTTGCATAGCTTAATCTTTCCATCTATTTTGTCCCATTCACTCCTTCCCCTAAGCAAACAGTGGAAGTGGAGTTGTGTTTCTATGCCTATGAAAAGTTCCCTACAGAGCTAGAGCTTGTGATTTTTAGCTTCTTGTGAAGTTATTCACCATACTCTAAGTCTCAGTATTGGTTGAGCTCTCATGAGCTTATTTGATAAGTCTTGTGAGCTTGTGTTTACCCATTCCTAACAGTTCAATCCATGAACTTGCACCATTTCCACAAGCTCACACCAAGCTCCTTAGTGATCACTAGTCTTTGTGGCTTGGCTTTTTAGGAAGCCAAGCTACTCAGCTTTATGATCATGTGCTTAAATCTCACCTTGCAGCTTATTAACCAAGGCTGCAAGTAGCTTTTAATGTGTCCCATTTCACTGAGTACATTGAGAAATCAGTGTATTCAGTGATACTTCATAAGCTCCTCACAAGCTCTCTAGTGGACTTCACTAGGTGAGCTTGAGTTTTTTTGAAAGCCTACCAGATCACCTTGCTATTACAACAACTTATTTGGCTAGTTGAGCTTATTTGATGAGCTTAAATTGCCAAACCAAAAGACTGCAAGGGTGTTTGGGACTGCATGTCCCTGGACATTTATTAGCTTATTATGAGCTTATTGGCTTATATCCAGTGTGCATGCTTGTATATTCTCACTTATTATACTTGTGCATATATACTTTTTCCTTTTGTTTCCTGTGTATAGCTTATTTCCAGCTTATTTGGAGCTTGAGCTCCAACAGTCAAGCCAAAAGCTTAACTGTTGGGCTCTTAAACTCATGTTTTGCTTATTTCTTTGTTTGTATAGTTGTGTAGTCATTATATGTACTTATTATCTGTATATACTTGTCCTTAAACGAAAGCCCAAAATAGCTTTTAACAACTAGTGCTAGCTTATATGTGGAAGCTTATGGCTTATTTGGCCAACTGTCATGGAAATAAGCTCCCACAGAACTTATTTCCAAGTTTTGAAAAGTTGTCTTTATTAAAGCTTCATATTTTAGCTTAATATACGTTTTGCAAAAGAAAAATCGAAAAAATTGTTTTGCAAAAGGGGAGGTCAAGGTTCGAACATGCGACCTCCCCCTTGATAGAGTGATAGTGGGGGTACCTGTAACCATTGCGCCCTTGGGTCTTTTCAAAAACCTTGCACTATCTATCTCTTATACACGTTTTTCATTTTAAGCTTAAACGAGTATTTAAGCTTATTTCTAGCTTATCCAAAGTAGCTTTTTCCAGTTTAGTATTTTTATTAAGTCTGTATTAGTATTAAGTATTTTCGTAAAAGTGCAGATTTTTCTAATTAGTTTTATATTTTAATCAATTAATTAGTGTTTTATAGTATTTAAATCATAATAAAAAATATAAAAGTCTAAAAAATATAATTCTTTTTTGTAAAATTTTCTTTTATCATATAGTATGTAATAAAATTAGTTTTACACTCGTAGACCTTTTATTTCATAAATTTTACGTTTTGTCTTGCGCCCACGTAATTTTTTCATACATAACGCTTCGTTTTCAGTTTAAGTAACGTTTTTAGACATTTTAAGTTTACGCTTAAGTTAAAATAGTTTATTTAAGTTATTTTGTTTTATAAAATAAACGTTCATCGATCTGTAAAAAATAGTGATAGCGTTTATTTAATATTTTTATCTTTTATTTCCTTTAATTTGCATTTAAGTCGCTAAGACATGCAAATCCCTACAATAGTTATAATCGTTTTAGGTTTCAGATTGCGTTTTTATTGACGTAGCTGTGAGCTTACTATTCATATTCATAGTGTTAGTCAATCAGATTCTGTTTTTGTACATTCTATATCATTTCAAAGATTCACAAGTCATTATATATGTGGATTGTCACGCCTCACCAGGACATAAACGATCTAAGGATATTTTTAATCCTTGGTAAACTTGCATTTCTCTCCCTTTTGTCGCCCTTTTATCATCTGTTACGGTTGACCGTTCGCAAGCGGTTGACAAGTGTGACGGAGAAATAAAAGATGGGTAGTTCGGGAGGAATCAATAAGATTTGTACAAGTATTAAATTTACTTGTGTGTTTTAAACATGGAAAGTCAAGTGTCGAGTAGGGAGTTCAAGAGTCGACTAGGGTAGAAATTGGCACCAATGATCACAAGGAGGATTCAATTCAAGTTGTAAACTCGTCAAGTCGAGTTTAGATTGGGTTGGAACTTTTAAAATTCCAAAAGTAACGCGTTTATAAAATATAAACGTTCGATACTTATGAAGTCTTTCGAGTGTGGTGTTTCTATATCGTCCCATATGTTTTTCGACATCACAAAATTTTTAGAGTTCTTCAAACGAGATTCAAGGCTCGTATGGTTTGTTTAAGTTCGTGTTCAAATGGAAATTTGGTACAAAACATAAAATGTATATACGAAAAACGTATATAAACGAGTTGGATTGTGTTTGGTTGCATAAAATATGACAGAATGAGATTAGGAAAGAGTGGGAAGTTAAAAACTTAAATTCCCATTTTATTTTACGTATCTCGTTTAAGTTTAAACATGAATCGAGACGTCTTGTTCACACGTTGAAAATAGTTAACGTGTAAAATATGTTTTGAAGTGTTTTTATTAAAGAAATATAAAGACATTAATATCGTTTCCAAAATGTGTTTATTAGACTAATGCCATACTTTCTATTGGTCGGTTCGTGCTCGAGCTCGTGTTTAAATAAAGCAAAATAACTTCTCGTATAAGTTAGAAAAACTCATAAGTGATCAGGAAATATAAAATATGCATTTTCTGATATTCATAAGTAGTTTAAATTGTTCGAGTGTGCGAGATAACTTCCCATGATTATATCAAATGAGCTAATGCTTGCTCAAAAGCGTTCAGGTAATAATAAATAAATAATTTATTATTAAATTAAAGTTTGAAAATTTACCGATTGTCACACAAACGATCCTTGAGGCTAAAACTAAAACACCTAGTCGACTACATCTTTTCTTGTGCACCCTAAACTATACGCCTCATGTCCTCTTTATATACCGGAGGATTAGGGCTTACAAAGGAATCATAATACAAGCTTTAAGCTTTATAAAAAGAAAACCACCACGTTAAGGATAAAAACAAACTAGTTTTGCACCAAAACACTCTAACCAAACATCATCTAGCGATTGATACCACTTGCAGGTTCCTAAATATGTAAACTAACACAAGGATTCTAGTGAGAGAAAGTCTAGAGAGAGAAAGAGATGAGAGAATTTATAAGAAACATAATAAATAAAGAGTAATATTGCAAATGACTCAACCAATCTCACAAGTGAGGTTTACAAGAGTATATATACACATAAAGCTAGGGCAACACCCCATATGTCTTTCTAGAAGATTTCCCATAGCCCATTGGCTTACTACAAGGGTTAGTGGGCTAAAGACTAACTTATAAGCCTAATTAAGACAACCTATTACATAAACTAATGACCGACACTTTATAATGATTACACGTAATCCCAACAGATCCGATAGACGCGACTATTATCGAGGAGGCTCAACGTGAAATTTGAGCAAAATAATGTCTCCAAAACTAGTTTAGTTCATGTACTTTTATTTTTATGTATTTTTTTATTTTATTTTATATACTTTTTTTTATGTCTTTTATTTTATGTAATTTCAATTTTAGTTTAATATGTTGTTTATTTAAAAAAAAACAAAAAGAAAAAAACAACTCAACTGAAGTTTGTTTTTTTGTTTTTTTTTATTAAGTTATTCTGAGTTAAAGAAGAAAAAAAAATGCTATTATGATATCACAATATCTCTTTTTCCAATTACATTATTTCTTTGGAGTTTAGATCATTATAAACCTTATATTCTCTATAGACCCGATGAACAATCACGACTATTCATTTTTTTAATCAAAATTAAAAACAAACACTTTCCACCTTTTCTAAAAACAAAATATCTTGCAAACGGCAAATCATTAAACCACAATAAATACACATCGCGATGAGAATTATTTTTTCGATGATTTTTTTTTTCAAATTGTGTTTTAGTGTTAAATTTTACATCTGAAAAAATCAATGTGATTTGTATGTTAGGAATCTCATGTGATTTTAAAATAACAAATCACATTTGATTTTCTCAGACGTAAATTTCAACATTTACGAAAAAAATTTGAAAAAAGTTCTGTATATAGAAGTGTCTCATCATTTAATGAGTTTACATAAATGGTCCCTATGGTTTGTCGAGTACAAAAAATTTAGTCCTTGAATTTTTCTTTGCGGATCATTTCCCTGTGATTTTGATCCGTTAAGGGTTTAGTCCATTGACAAATAATTTTATTAGTTGACCATTAAGGCTGGACGCAGTGGCAAATAAAAAGTCGGTCGGGCAACCTAAAAATCCCAACCACGACGATATTCAAATCGGTCGACACGAGTGTGGGACTTGGTCGTCACATCGATCGAGGCAGCAAATTTTCCAACATCGGTTGGATTTTCGACCGATTCTTTCTTTCTTGTTTTATTTCTTTTTTTTTTGTTCACCGACTGTAGTAACTTTGTCCAGCCTAACTTAAAGGGCATTTTGGTATTTTCTTATATATTGTTAAATAAAAGATGCATTTTTGCACCCCACTTTTAATATCTAACACACACCCCTCCATATCTTTCCTCTGCCGGCTTCCCCTCAACACACCATACCTTCATGCCATTACAACACACCATCATATTAGTACCTATCACCATCACCAAAAACCACCAACCATACACCACCACCTCAACACCCATCACCACCCCATACATTCACGCCACCAGATTTGCCACCACCATCGACCCACCAGAGCTGCCACCACCAACCGCCAACAGATATGCTACACCGTCATCACCTGCCGCCATCACTAGCCATAGTGGAGCCATACAATGTCCAATTTATACTCTCTGAGGTAGTTAAGTGCTAGAAGACCGGTTCATGAAATTTTCATAAATATGATATGGGTTTTTCAAATCTTGGCAAATGAATCAAGATCAAGAAAAAGCTCCATGTTTGTAGATAGTGGTGCTAAAATACTCGAAAAGTTCTATTTCTTATTTATTTTATTTTTTACTGATGGTGATGCTAAAATGGTATAAAAAAGTCAAGTATTTTATGGTGCTAAGTGGTAGAAAAAAGGTATTTATTTTGATAAGGATGGTTATAAACGTGTTAAACTGTTAATAAAAGCCACTTGTAGCGAAATATGTTAGAAGGGTATAGTTCGTTTTTACGCTGTGTTCTTGAGTAACTTCATAAAAGAAAAGAAGAGAAGTGAAGAGAAAGAGAATCACTTCTCTTCTTTCCCTTTCTTCCCAAATATGGGCGGAACCATTTACACCAAAAAAAACACAAGTTCTTTCCGGATCTTTTCCTTTCTTCCCTTTCCAAATCTTGAGAACACTAATTTTTTTGAGTTTCTTTCCAAATCTTTTCTTTTCTTCCTTTTTTAGATCTCAAGAACACAGCGTTATGGTGATAAAGAAAAGGAAAATGATTTGCATGACTAAAATTCATGCCTAAAAACATGTCTAACTCTAAGATGACGACACATGGCAAGATTAGTGGTGAGGATTATGAAAGAGAAAATGTGCATTCCACTTGTCACATGATTAAATGGTTAGACATAAATTTAGTCATATGAATTAGGTCCCTCTATCATTACTCGAAAGAAAAGTTGGTGTTTGATTAGATATTTATAAAAGTGGTGTTTTGATTTGTACAAATGTGGTGTTCATATATTTTTTTAATCTAATGGATATATGTTGATACTGGTTATGAACATGGATAACTCATATATTTTGGTGTTGGTTTTGGTTTTTGTTGGAGTCAAGGTGCTGTTTGGTATAGATGTAAAAATCATAATGTGTATCGGATTGATTAAAGGATTGAATGAGAGTAATTATCATTAACTAAAAAACATTGTTTGGTATGTATTTGAAATTTGTATAGTGTATCAATAATAACTACAATTGTGTAGGATTTATTAATTATTTTTAAATATTTAATCAATTTTTTTTACAAAATCAAATTGATGCTACGGTTTTTTTTTTTTTTGAACTTAATTGATGCTACGGTTGGAAACATTAATAAACGAGGATTTATTTATTTTTTATTTTTTTATTTTTTATTTTTAATAATTTGGGAGTGTGTGATGTGAGACCACTTGTTTGGAATGAAAAACTCATATTTTACCTCCTAGCCACGAATGGTGAATACCTTTACCTAAAGGTATCCTCATAATCTTTTAGACAAAACAAACATCTTTAATCACTTTCATTTTCATTTCTCATTCCGAAATACGCATACCAAACACACCCTAAAGTTTTTTATCGATTGGATTCAGGGACAAAACTTGGACAGCTTTCTTGTGTGGTGGTTGGGGAATCGTTTGTAATGTGCATTGTAATTTTAATGTATAATAAAAAGTTATGCTATACAATTATAAAACCAACGTGACTTAGTTAATGAGATTAATCAATATTAGCTAGTTTAAAAATCATAAGATCTTGTATAATCATTGTGTGAACTTTAAGCTAAATGCTATGTTTTCTAAACATTATTGTTGTTAATTTGTTATCCCATAAGCTGACATTAAAAGTAGACAGTATACAGTTTGTGTTTTTGAAAAGTATACAAATTCTTGGATGTAGAGCAATTAAATAGGGATTACCGTATTGTTACCTAGTTTTTAGGAGGGCTACAAGCAGAAAGTTTCTTTTATTATGAATATTTAGAACAAAATTATAATAATGATTCAGATTTTTTTTTGTGTGGGGGGGGGGGGGCACGACCTTCCCCTGCCCTCACAATGTTCCGCCGGATTTTTTTTGACGTTTTTTTTTTTTCATCATCATCATATCTTTGTTGTTTATGAATTATCGGCTTATGTAGCTATTAGAATAGTGGCTGCAAATTATGAGGTGGCCGGAGTTATTGAAAGGTTTTCTGAAAATACGAGAGATTGAAGATGAATGATGTTGAAAATGAGGGTGTTCTCGTCATTTAACATTTCTAAACACTAGCAGGGTACCCGCGCGATGCGGCGGCGGGTACCTTGTGACTAAATATTTCGACGAACAAATGTTATTTTGTTTTGGGCTGCTGGATTCAGATTTATGCTTTGAAAGTTTAATTAGATTGTACATTGTGGTTAAATAATTGTATATTTTGGTGAAGAGGTGAATTAAATTGTGTATTAATTGTATGTGTTGAATAATATTTTTTTTGTTTTATTTGTGCTTCAACTACTTGTAAATTATGGTTTTTCACATGTATTTTTGAATGAAGGAGTGTTTTTAATAGTGTATTAACTGTAATATATGAGTAGTGTGTTTTTAGTTTTATATGTGCTTTAGATACTTGTAAATAATGCTTTTAATATTGTATTTGCTTAACTAACTGAATTTCTGGTCAAGAGACCAAACCTGTAACATGTCAAAAGTCAAAACCACAAAGAGAAGATAAAAAAAAATGGTTCAGGGACTAAAATTCGTTATACCTAACAAACCTCATAGACCATTTATGTAATTAACTCTTATTTAATTTTCCTCTTTAATTCCTTTGTGAAGTACCCAAAACACAATCTGAACCGCAAACTTAACCCCTTGGATTTTTTGAATGCCAATTGTTTAGCAACCCAAAAATTCGTAACAAAAAGACGGCTAGGTTTCTTCATAAAATAATTTTAAAGTCACAAATTCGAATTCAATCCATCTTTTTATTTCCAGGTATATCAATTATCTTTTTGCCCTGTTTGTTTTCATTCACATATTATATAATCAATTGATTAATTGTGTTTTTTTGTCATCCTAAATATCTATTCCATTCTGTATTTTTTCTTTCTTACATTAATGTCCCACCTAAGTAAATGAAGTAATGAACTAAAAAAATGTTTCATTTATTGTTACAAACTTTAGTTAAGGTAGCGTTTAGTTGTAGAACATTTTTCTTAATTCTTTTTTCATTTCTAGATTCCTTGAAAAGGGAATGACTTTTCTTTCTTAGAGAAGAGTTGAGAATTTTGAAAACTCGTTTAGATAGAGTTATATTTTTCTTTTTTGAAAAAAGATTACCTCGGATTGCGATGGTGAGCGGGCGAGGATGGAAGGTGGAGATGTTAGCAATGGTGATTAGGGTTGGAATCAGTGGCGGAGCTAGAAGAAATTTCGTGGGAGGGCCGAAGCATATTTTTTTTCCGAAAAAACATTAAATGGGAGGGCCAAGATGAAATTTTTATTTTTTAACACATGAAATCGCGAAAAAAATACACTAACGGGCTTAGGCCTAGGAGGGCCAAGACCCCTCCCGGTCCTCACATAGCTCCGCCCATGGTTGGAATGAGATACTTGAATGGTAGATTGGGAAATAACGTTTTATTTATTTATTTTTTTTTAGAGAGAAAAAAGTGGAGGGTAGATTTGGGTTTTCATTTTTTAAGTTAAAAATTGGAAAGCGAGAATTTCACTTTTTTTGAAATTTTTTGGAAACCAGTGACGAAACGGGTTTTCAGTCGTTTTCCTATGAAATATTTCCTGGAAAAATGGGATGTTTTTCACCAACTAAACACATCCTAAAGTAGTTTTGCCCCAACAAAAAGTAAGTTGCTCATTTAGTGGAAGGTAAATAGGTAAATTAACTTCTTTTTTTCCGAAAAAAAGGATTAAATGTGATATAGGAAAAAAGTTTGAAAGTTCACAACGATGATCGCAACACATTTTAGTTCAGGTTCTAAGGTGGGGCATCAAGGTAGGTACATAGGTAATTTTTGTCAAATATACACACCTGTCATCTTTTGCAAAAGGTCAGATTTGGAAATCTTAAGCGTCTCTACCGAGGAAAAACCAAAAACGAAGTATTCAAATGTATATGATAAAATTAGTTTTTAGTGTAATGTTCCTAGAACACCAGGTTTAATACGTTACGCTCACTTTATAGGAGATCCTTGTATTGCATCGAGTGAAATGCTGCCTGTTAGTATGGATGCACCTATCTCAGTTATCATATTAACAGAAAGCTGAGCGGAAATCGTTCAGTGCCCAAGCTTTGTTTTTGGGCGATTTTTGAGTTTATGGATTGGATATAGTTGGTATGTTGGTGGACACATTACTTCTCTGGTTACCTCGTTCAAAACTGCCCCAAAAGCTTAGTAATAGATGAGAAAGATAAACAAGCGATATGAGCATAATCTATGATTTGTGGCATTAGAAGTGGATATGTTTGGTTAGTTATATGTCTTTTCGTGTTTATGCATCCTGTCGTCTAAGCATAATATGAACCCTGACCCTGTTATCTGTCAGGCCTTAAACTAGAACCAGTCAGACGGAAAAAACTAATTGAAATCCATAACAAATTACTGATTAATATATGCATAACACACTCCACAAATCTTGTGCAATATATTTCAATGTTGCATTTCTGCCTTTGCATGTACAATTTGATAAAAGCTATTACTCAATACTACAGATAAAGTAAATACTGCAAGGTTGTAGCATATCATTATCGTTTTTACATAGCATTTCACTGTCTCATTCTAAATGATAAGGAAGCCAAATGTTACACTAAATACTAAAACAAGAATAGAGAAAATAAACTATAAAGTATGATAACAGCAGCATGTGTCTTTCACAGGCAAAGCTTTGCAATAAATTACCAAATTTCCACGAGTGGGGGCTAAAGAGACTTCTAATCGTACGTAAAGCCTTTGGATAATGATTTGTGTAAATGAAATTTTCATCTTAAGAATATATGATAAGCACTTTGCATGTTGCAAATGGGAAGAAGTAGGTAAACACTGCCTTTGTAAGGATCTAGATATTTAAAGTATTACATTAATGAGATTGAGAGTTATTAGAGTGTCGAAAGCTTTTTGCACTGGAGATACACATACAAATACAGTTCGATTCGAAAATGAGACATGTGTAGAGGTGACAGTTTGGTTGGGCACACGGGTTGGGTGATGGATTAAAAGGAATTTGACTTGAAATATGTAGTTTTTGGTGCTAGTCGGGCTGGCCCGTTAACTTAGGATACCGCGGCTTGGTAGGTTGTGTACACTTAAAACCTTACTCAATTAGTCAAATCAATTCTGTAAAATTTCAATGGGTTGAAATTGCCACCTCTAGACATGTATAGCACAATAGCTTGCATCTTTTAGATGATGCAAAACTCATTCTGATGCATTTGATGCCAGCTCAACTGATCACTTGCAAACTTATATATTGTGCTGCATATCTTTTTCAGGGTACTTAAGCCACTGAAATTCAGATTCACACTTATTAGAAGAAACTCAACGTTGCATCTTCATGTCCATATTTTCGGGTTGAAAGCGAAGCAACTTGATCAAACAGAGGTTTAAACAAAAGCAATCGTACAGGGGTATGACGACCCTAAATGATGTCACTAGCTCAATGAATGCAATGCATTTGTGCAACAATAAGGATTGGATGGTAAAGCGTATGGAAGTTGACCATTGGGTGCCCACAGAATCTGAATCTGTTGATGAAATGGACATAAATATGTCTGAAGGAGAAAGAGAAACATATGAAATATATGTAGAATTTTGCTCAGACGACGCTGCTAAGGCAATGGAAATTTACTTGAGCATTATGAGTGAGGTGGTTGGTGGTCATGAGAATGCATTTGCAGTACTAGCAAGCACCATGCATGATCTTAATTGCTTTGTTGTCAATCTTACAAGAACCGAGTTAGAAAAACTTGTGGAATTAGACAATGAGAGACTTCGGGGAATCTACCCTCCTTACAAGGCAGCATAATTGGACATTTGTAATGGAATGTTGTTTGTGATTGGTAATGAAGATAACTGCACACTGTTTGCATTTGCCTTTCCTTTGAGCGTATCGGAAATCGATGAGGGTAAGCATGTATTCTACTATTTTATGCATGGAGACGAGAATCATGAATCAGTCTACGTGCGTGATTTGCTTTCTGCATGACTACAGGTATTTTCTATTCTTCTTTTTCTACCTGATTTCATAACTTTGTTGACCTTTTACCAGCTATTGGACTTTTCTAAGCATTTGGTGGTTGCCATGATTTACCCAATATACATTAATTATATTTGTGGTAAAAAACATTAGACGGAGTTAGGAAGCCAAATTCCCGTATAACCGTGTATGTGGGAATTAACTAGATGACACTCAATCGTGTAGGTAATAGCAATTAAATGATGGGTAACTAGATATGCGCCCATTTCTTTATATGTATTCAAGATACTTAATATAAAATTTCATATTCTATTTGTGTATATTGACTTATGTAGATGGGTGGTTGAATATGCATCCCCGAGTGTTGATGATTGTTCTAAACTAGGGGTGAGCTTCAGGGTTAGGACTGAATCGAGGACCGAAATTCACTAAATCCTTGAACCGAAGACGGGACCAAATGGTCCCGGATGTTCCTGGTCATTCTCGGTGTTGTGCCTAATGGACCGAATTTAGAACATATGTATGCCTAGGTCTATAAGGCCTTATGGCCCAAAGGTGCTGTTTCTGGCACAATGGGTTCTTAAGCCATAAGGCTGTATCATGTTAGCCTAAAGGGCGGATGACCTGCTTCAGATTAGCATAAGGGCGTATGACCTGTATCAAATTTTGTCCAAGGGCTTATGACCTGAATCAGATTTTGTGTGAGGGCGTATGACCCACACGACATCTGTATTTTTCCAACAAACACTTGCACACAATATACAGTATCTATAAGATTTAAACGAAAACCTCTTGAATTAAACAAACTTGTACCAAATACGAAGTTCAAAACAATAATAAATTCATCTGGTATTCAATACAAAAATTTATCAATTCAAGTCTT
>OU343218.1:12796125-12908426 GCA_910596185.1 Chrysanthemum makinoi
AAAATCCAAAGAAACAAGACTAGTTATACTAGATATCCATTTTGGCACGAGACTATGATCCATAAATACATTTTCCGGAATGATCCAAGCAAAGCAAGGGATGTGATATTAAGAGTAGGAACACGGGATGTGCATCCAATAGATTAGTGTATTTAAGATGTAGTTCGGCCAAAGAAGGTAGGGTGTTGATCACCTGAAACCAGTCAATTGCTTTGCTGAGGTTTACGCTACTCATATCCAGGTGGCGCAACAAATGGAGATTTGACAACCACTCCATATTCACGACGCTTGTACGTTCATGCGACCGATCATCTTGAAAACTTCCTAGACAAATGGTGTGCAGTTGTGAAAGATTCCCCAACTGAGGAGGGATAATTCCACTAAATTTGGAACTCGAGAGGTTAAGGTACCTCAAGTTTCCAAGAGAACCAATGAATTCAGGAACTTGGATCCAACCAAAATCATTGCAACTCAAATCCAAATGCTTGAGCTGCTTCAGGTCCAACAAGGACGGACTTAATTCCCCTTTCAACTGTTGCTTTAAGGCTTCGCGAAGTTCTTTTTCTGTGTCGCGAAAGTCAAGACAATGACCATTAAGATGAATCTGATGAACATGACCAGTCATGTTATCACAAACAATCCCCGCCCATTTGCAGCAATCGTTCTTCTCATCAACCCAAGAAGAAAGGCGGTCGGCTTCGTCAATGAGACCGTGTTTGAACCGGAGAAGCGTTTGTCTCTCTTCTTTGATGCACAATACATCATCAAAGTTTTGATTAGATAAGCATACACGAAACAATGCCACAACAACAAGTGAGCACAAGTAACGAGAAGAGATATAAGAAAATGATAAGCGATTACTCATTTTGATTGACTACAAAGTGATTAACGCTCACCTGTTTTTAGTTTACAGTAATGGGTTGCTTTCAGTCTTCCATAATGACCAATTCAAATTTTGAAAATGAGACATATTTTTTTATTTTATCTTGTTTATTTTATTTATTATTATTATTATTATTATTTTATTATTATAAAACATCACTTCATTATAAAATCATAGGGAATTACAAGAAATTAGTGGGGAGCCGAGAAACTAACTGGGCTCCCACTCCTCTAGCAATAGCAAAACAAACCCTACTAAAAATGTAGTTAGCACCACGCGCGCCAATATCTTGAGTGACCGAGAACTTTCGGATACGCTTCGCCAGGTCACCGCCTCCTTCGAGTTCACCAAAGAGAAAAGAAGGGGATGAACCCATATCCATATTTGGTTTCACTTGACACGCTTTGCCTGTGCGGCTTCAATCACGGCATGCCCCGTCACAAAGTCGGTCATACCGGTTGCGTCAAGGGTGATGACCCGTGAGATCAACACATACATCAAGGCCTCTCCCACGAGTAAAGTAACAAGTCAGCCGGGCGTGTGTTGGTCCCTCTCTCAGAGCGATATCAACTTCTTTACGAGCGAAACCCCTACCGAGGAACGGATATCACAGAGTATCACGCACCACATTATGTCGATGTTTAATACCAATACTCACAGCATGATACGGCATGATCCCCATAGATATCACCGTAAAACCTTGGAACAAGCGAGCCCGGTATTTGAGTGGAGAAAGGGGAACACCTAGGCGATAGCATAAAACACAAGGTAGGTTTTAGCATTCATAGGCCCCGCCCAACTATGGGACTACTCGAGCCAGTCTAAAGTATGGTCTTCCATTTGCGATCTCCATAGGGCCATCTCTGCTACAAGCGGAAGGTGGATTCAGCCTCTTTTGTGACACGCGGTGAAATATAAATCGCCAATTTCTTCATGAGTTTGGGAGCAGCAATTTCACAAGAGCTACCCAAAAGGTCGGTCTCCATTTTCTCGTTAAAAACATGCAGGGCATCATCAAAGGAAGATCCGAAGCACTAACACCGGATTGCCGGAGAAGTTCGGTCGTAGGTTGGCCGATTGGAGTCTAGAAGCAAGGAAGACATAATTAAAAACATCACCAGCAGCGTATACACCGAGCCCCCCAAATTCAAAAGGAAGAGTGGCCAGTTTCCATTGCCAATTTCCGAACCCAAGCCTGAGGCAATGACATACGCTCTAAAGAAGGCGAAGTGCTTCATCGAATGAAATTGGCGGTTCAAAAACACGGGGGAACACGCGCATAGAGAAATACGACTTGGAAATGCCAAAGACATGCACCGAGAAGTAGCAACTCAGATTGGGGATCATTAAGCTTAGCAACAACGTCCATGAGTTCAATGGTTTTAGAAACTCGTTTCAAAACGAAGCTTGCTAAACTCAAGGTCAACACCAACGGCCCACCCAACAATTTTACACCATGCAGGCCGGCAATATTGGGAGGGAAAACACCTGAGTGCGCTTCTAGGATCTTCCCTTGGCCAAAAACCCGTTTAATCGGCGTTGAGGTGCAAACCATAACGAGGGCCATCTAACATAATGAGCTGGGGGCCTTCCCAACAAGCAGAGTATCTCCAATGATCGTACCATCATTTAGATACCAAGCTTGAAAGGGGTGAGAAAAGGAGTCTTTGATCTTGCGAGCCAAAGGATGTAGCACCAACGCAAAAAGGAGAGGTCCAAGGGGGTCACCTTGCCGCATGGTTGTGACCATAAAGTGTGTTCCCATAGTATAATCCGGGATAGAGTAGCAAAATTCAACCCAACGTGATATGGCAGACAGGGAGGCGAACCTCTTGTAACATAACCTCACAGTCCACCCAGATTGAAGGCGTTTTTAAAATCCACCAACAACATCGAAAGACCCACGTCATCTCCACGGTCTTCTACAAACCGATTCACGGCATGAAGAATGGCCTCCCTCCTCCAGAAACCCCAACTCCGAACTGTAGATCATTCAAGTATCCATCTAAAGAGTGGCCAATCAAAGAAGCTCCCACCTTGGAGACTAAACGCCTCCAGACAGTCCCCACCGCAATAGACGGATACCACCACCGGGTTTGATCCGGCATGAGAAGCAATCGGCAATATACTCCAAAGCCTTAGGACACTTACCATCAAGAAAAAGATTTACCACTGGTGATGGAGTTGATTAGCTCATCGATATAGCCACGAAAGCACCACTAAAACAATCAAAAGGTGTTGGGCACGTAAACCATCTCTCGACCAATATGTACCACGGGGGAAACTCTTAATCATGTCAAGAACCACAGCAGGAGATGCAATGAGGTTATGATGATCAATAGGTATATCAGGCATTGAAGGAGCAGACTTGAAGGGATGCTTAGCCTTTAGGTCCTCAAGGGTAGTATCATTGTAAGGAGCACCACCTGAAGATGAAAGAACTCCGACAGCAGCAGTATAATGGCCATCACAAACCTTCCTCCTACATTTCTTGACGTTACACTCACCCAACCTGTGTTTCCTCCTCAATATTAGACCAAGTAGGGGTTCAGCTAAAACCTCTCTAACAAGTCACGCAAACTACCACCGGACGTACCCCAAGCCCGAATGGCATTAGTGATATATTCTTCTTGACGCTGGCGCTTAGCAGAACCTACACTCCCTCGTTACTCCTGCAAAATGTTTTAAGGAGACAAAGAGGCAAGGCTAACACAGCTAACCCAACAAGAAATGTCTTCAAGGTGTGCATCACCTTATCAAGAGCTCCTTTCAAAACGCGAGAGAATCCCAAACGGCACTTTGGTGGGATGGATTTGACAGTGTGCAACCCTTTAGCGAGCAAAGTGTCAAGTAAGTGTAAATCAAAACTAGAGTGCTCTTCCAAAACCAAATCTTCAACGCAAAGTGTCAAGTAAGTGTAAATTATTATTATTATTATTTTGAACAGAGAGACAGATGGAAGGAATATAAGTATTAACATAAAAAATAACCTGAGTCAAAGTAAACTAAAGAAAGCGAAATATCTATAACCTATTGCCAAGTCAAGGTCAGTTGTCCCACACGAAAGAGTTATGATGACGATGAAGATGAGAGATTGACTCGTCAAAGACTAACCACCACTCGCCGTGAGGTGCTCAGTCTCTTCCGTGACATAATTCGTGCAACTCGTTTCTTTATGTGGGTTGATTCACGTGGTGAAGTGTGGTGATGTTCTCGAGCAAATGCTCTAAAGGAGTCGAGGAGGCTCGATTTGAGAAAGATCCGAAGTTATAACTCGTTGCTTCTTGGTGACATGATGCAGCATGTGTCTGCTCTTGATAAATTAGTTGAGAAGCAGAGGCAACAAATTGCTAAGGAACAAGCGGATTGTGATCGTCGATGATATAGGTAAGCATTAGAATTCCTGCAAAAAAATCCAGTGTTAGATGTCCAACTTGTTCGATCATCCTTTTAAGGGCATATAAATTTTCGTATTACAGGATGCTACAGATAAAGGTGACAGTTTCAACTCTTTTATTAAATTAAAATTGCTCAGCTTAGGTAGTTAGGTAAGTTGAATGTCTCAGCCAAAAGTGAAATGGTTATCAAGTTGTCCAAAGTTTACAAAATTCACAGATTTAGACTATCAAATGCTATGATTGTGCACGTACTTAACACTTTTTCTGAGTTCAGTATCATCTTAATGTCTCCAGTATTGATGCCAAAATCGGCAAGTCAGCGGGTGTCTGATTGTTTTTTGCTAGGTGCTACTTTGCTAATCGTATAAATTAGACTCATTTATTGTTCCTGAATTCTTGTTTCATTTTATGTTTGCCACACCTGGTTTTGATGATTAATGTGATGGCAACCGAAAATGATAAAACAACTGCTAGCTTTTGCTTAACGGACTAGTATGTATGTTGTCTGGAAATGAAGAGGTTTGGTAACGGGTCAAAACATGAATTCTTTGTATAGTGTCGGTTGGGTTAGGCACAACCTCGGTTGCCCAAAATAAAATTAATTAAAATATATTTATGAAAGTTTAGTGTCAGTCTGTCACAAAAGGTTTAAATATATATTACGGTAATAAAATATGCACAAGTGGAAAGATGAAAAATGAGAAAATGAAAAAGCACTCATGTTTGGTTGATCACAAGGAGAATAACACTCGCTCTTTTTTTAGTTAACAATAACGTGATGTACGCGGGAGTTCAATTTAAACTGATTTTTTTACGAGTGATGGGTTGCTTTCAGTTTGCCCACTGGGTTCATATTTGGAAAATGGAACATTTGAAAATAAACAGCATGGTCCCTAACATAACTTTCGTGACAATTTACAAACTAATTTATGTGGACACAAGTTGGATATTTTTTTGAAGAAATAAGTAACATCATTCATTTATTTCCAGCTCTTTTTTTTTCTTCTCTGTGTGCAACAATTTCATTGGCTGGAGATTGTTTTGTTGCAATAGAAAATGACCCGAGTCCAAGTAAACTAAAAAAACAAAATTTCATTAACTTGCAGAATAAGTTGAAAATCAATCTATGTGGTTTAAATGAGGTCAGTGCATCAATAATTTATGTGGACACAAGTATGATAATTTTTTTGAACAAATAAGTAACATCATACATTTATTTCCAACTCTTTTTTTTTCTTCTCTGTTACAATAGAAAATGACCCGAGTCCAAGTAAACTAGAAAAAACAAAATATCTTTGAACTTGTAGAATAAGTTGAAAATTATATTATGTGGACAAAATTGAAATCGGTGCATCAATAATACATTACACTTATTGCCAAGTCAAGGTCAATCATCGACAAAATATCTCTAGATAGTCTTCACTAGATTACAAACCTGGCCCGAGCAGCTTAAATTTCTGAATGTCATGAACAAAAAGGTTACGAGTTGTCGGATTAATATGGAGAAATAGTAGTAATGGTAAGGGTAATACCGCTACTGTAATAGGGCGAGTACTAGTACTAGTATGCGTCTTGGTTGATGGGAAGGAGTTTGAGAATGGTATGGATGTTAATCGGTTTAATCAGATAATCTAAGTTGTACACAAATTATTCAAACATAAACATTTTCATACAGCAGAGATAAATGTTAATCATCCTACTCCCACCTATGGTTCTAAAGAATTCCATGGGAAAAAAACAAAAAAGGAGAAGATTTTGATTGATTTCACCACTCACTTCACGTTTAATGGGACGATATCAGATAAATTCACTCAGAATTCCAGCTGAACTGGATAGTTTGGCTTTCAGAACAATGATCAGAATATGAAATTTTGTCAGTAAAGATGATAGAGAAGTCATGAAGAAGTTTGGTCTTTTCCCCTCATATCGGTCCTCAGAACCAAACTAAACCCACAAAGCTAGAATCACAAATATGATTCAGGCATAGTATTCTGAACCACCCTCAGATATGGGGTGATTCCGACACAGTGTAGTTTGGTTTCCAGAACATGTGCTGCAAAACTTGCTAATAGTTATCTATCTATACTACTATATAAAGCATTTAAGTTGTGGGCTCTACAAAAAATTAAGATAAGGAGCTCCAATCATTGAGTGACATGTGTCACTTCTCTAACTAAAAAATAACAAAAAGGGAGGAGCTCTAACAAACTAAAATAAAGAGCTCCATGGGTGACACATGTCACTTTTTAACTAATTAATCAACTTTATTTTTAAATTTAAATATCTTTTAATTCGTTTAATTTTTTATGATCTAATTTCACCATATTTTTTAATATTTTGTGCTCTTTAATTCAACATCCATTTTAATATATTTTTATGAGTTTTTAGTTTTTACATTTTTAGTAAGTTTATTTTATTTTGATTCAAATTTTTATAACTTTAACTTTTATTTCAATCAATACAAACTTTATTTATCAAAATCATTTACTTTTGGGAAAGTGTTTGACGGGTAAGAGATTGTGAAAGTCTTTTTATATGCGGGAATAATGATGTCACGGGAAAGATACGGAAAACCCAAACATACACATACAACTAACACATGTACATTTGGAGTGTTGTGAAATGAATTTACTAAGCGGGTAGAGAATTGCGAGGAGAGTTGGATTAGCAATTCATTTACTATATTTATTATATAACTATATTTATCGACGCCGCTGTGCGCTGGTATCCAACTAGTACTACTATATAAAGCATTTAAGTTGTGGGCTCCACAAAAAATTAAGATAAGGAGCTCCAATCATTGAGTGACATGTGTCACTTTTCTAACTAAAAAATAACAAAAATGGGAGCTCTAACAAACTAAAATAAAGAGCTCCAATAATGGGGTGACACATGTCACTTGTTAATTAATTAATCACCTTTATTTTTAAATTTATATATCTTTTAATTCGTTTAATTTTTTTATATCTAATTTCACCATATTTTTTAAAATTTTGTGCTCTTTAATTCAACATCATTTTGATATATTTTTATGAGTTTTTAGTTTTTACATTTTTAGTAGGTTTATTTTATTTTGATTCAAATTTTTATAACTTTAACCTTTATTTCAATCAATACAAACTTTATTTATCAAAATCATTTACTTTTGGGAAATTGTTTGACGGGAAAGAGATTGTGAAGGTCTTTTTATATGCGGGAATAATGATGTCACGGGAAAGATACGAAAAACCAAAACAAACATATACAACTAACACATATACATTTGGAGTGTTGTGAAATGAATTCACTAAGCGGGTAGGGAATTGCGAGGAGAGTTGGGTTAGCAATTCATTTACTATATTTATTATATAACTATATTTATCGCCGCCGTTATGCGCGGGTATCCAACTTTGATTCAAAATCAGTTCTTGTTTTAATAACAAGTATCTTAATATTAAGATCCTGATTCCAACTCTTTTTATATGACACAACCATAATAACACCCAACTCGTTCAATTATTAAAAATAAAAAGAATAATAATAATAAAAAATAAAAAAATAATAAAAAAACACCTCACCCAAACCAAAACTAGATTACCCATAGATGCAGTTAGTGAAGCAAAATCACAAACTTTCAATCCTATAACCTTTCTTGTGTTAACAGGTTTTAGGAGCCGAAAGAATGGCATAAACAGACACACCATTACAACAAGAAAAATCCTAAATGACATTTCCGAAAAACACAAGGCCTACTGCTCAAGCATTCAAATCTTTCAACAAAACATATCTTCCGATACTGACTATGACCTTTGATTGCAATATACATCAAGACACCAAAGAAGATCTTCTAAAGCTACGACTGAGGACAAGATCATGAGCTTTGGATTGGTTTTTTCTTGACAACACCCTCGAGCACACCATTAGCCAACACATGCTCCAAGGTTGAAGAGTCAACATCACCGCCTAACTGGAAGGAGACCGAGAAATCACCTGGTGGACCAAGATTTTGTGTGTGCATCTCAAACACCATACCGTGGGCATGAACCTTTTTCTCCCCTGTGTGTGTTACTCCTTGGATGGTGATGGTCCCATCAGACTGAGGGCTTGTTTGTTAATTTTTTTTAGAGTTAACTACATTTTTGGTCCTTGTGGTTGTACCTGGATTTCACTTTTGGTCCATTTGTTCAAAAAGTTGCGATTTTAGTCCAAAATGCATAGTTTGGTTCCACTTTCAGTCCAATTCCGTTGCTTCCGTCAAATATAGTCGTTAGCACCTATATGAATTAGTAAAGTGAGGGTAATTTGGTCTTTGTATGTTATTTTTTATTAGTTTTTTTTTGTTAACTTAAAAACCCTCCCCTATATAATACATAACACTAAAGAAATTATCCCCATTTAAACACACACCAACACCAAAAACGTATCCCATGCTTAGATGCAGAGAGTGCAACTCGGTAGAGTAATCCTACTTCATGGACGCCATTCAACCCGGGGAAGACGTTTTTGGTGTTGTTCTAAAAAGTGAGTAATGAATCCTTTATTTTTTGCACATTTTTTCAATTTGACCTAATTTTGCAATTGCAATTTGTTTAGGTATCAAATCATGGGTTTATTGATTGGTATGATCCACCTATGTGTCAACGTCTCTCGGCATTGATTCCGGGTTATTAAGATCAATTAATCAGTTACAAGGTGTTGTTGCTCAAAATCGTGTTGAATCAAGAAGGTGAAGTTTGTTGTTATTGTTTAGTTGGGTTTTTTCATTGTAATTTATCTTGTTAAATGATGTTAGGGATCGCTAGTTGGGAATGTAATGGTAGTCTGTTGACTTTAGAAGTCTTTTGACTTTTCACTTTTGAATGTAATGGTACCTGTTTTGGTTGGTGTATTTACTCAATGGTAGCTGTTAGTTGGGAATGTGATGTTAATGTAATGGCAGTGTATTTAGTTAATGGTAAATGCTACCTGTTTTGGTTGGTGAAGTAATGGCAGTGTGTTTGTATTGAATTATGTTAGTTACATTTGACATACCAAAAGAACAAAAGTCATGCAGACTTGTGAACACCAACATAACAAAGTTTACATACCAAATTCTTACTAGTTGACATACCAAAGTCAAACAAACAAAGTCTTACATAGTTGACGAACCAATAAAGTCTTACATAACCAAGTCTTACATAACAAAGTCTGAAACAAAGTACCCTAATAAAGTTTGACAAACCAGAGTCAAAGATAACAAAGTTACCAATATTCAAGGACACAAAACACAAAAGTCAAACATACCAATGTCTGAAACATACAAAAGGTCAAAAATACCATTTTAAGTATTTTTTCTTGGTGATTTCTGCGTAGGCCTAATAGTTGGTGCAGATGGCCTTGCAAGATTCTTTATGGGTGACCGCTGCGAACTTTTGTCATTCTTGGCCTAACAAATGGTGCAGTAGGGCTAACAGTTGGAATTGGTGTGTGTCATGAGATGGTGCAGATGGGTTGACAGATGTTTGTGAAGGGTTGACAGATGTTTGAGATGGGTTGGCAGTTGGTGTAAGACTTGCAGATGCTTGAGATGGGTTGACAGATGTTTGAGATGGGTTGGCAGATGGTCTAACACTTGCAGATGCTTGAGATGGGTTGACAGATGTTTGAGATGGGTCAGGCGGTCTAACACTTGCGATGCTTGTGATGGATTGATCTGTTGGCCTCCTCTCGACCTTTGCAAGATCTTTTGTTATGTCCTGATTCCCCACACTTTTTGCAACTAATAGTCTTCCCTTCTCTACTTAACTTCCCATTTTTTACCATACCATCATATAACTCAGCTGCACTTTCTTCCTCTTTTTCTTGGTCTACCAAAGGGAGGGTGATAACTGGTGGTGTTAGTGTGATTGGGCTTGGTGACTTCTCCCACATGTCAGGTCCCCTACAAGGATTTATCTTGAACCTATACATTTCTTGCCAAGTAGACAACCAATAACACTCACTCACCCATGACTCGTAGTCCGGCTCCATCCCATTGTTTGCCATGTCCCAGATACTTGCCACTGCATGCTTGCATGGCATTCCTGTGAGAACCCACTTCTTACATGAGCAAGTCCTCCGATTCATGTTTACAACACACCGCTCTCCAAAAGGACCGGATACTTGATATAAATCTCCTCCATTCCATGTAACAAATGTACCTCCTTTTAATGTGATTGAAAATCTTTGTGGCATTAGGTGTAAGAGGTCCAGTACTCTTGTTGATATTTTGTTGCACAATGACTATCCTTTTCATGAGATAGTGTCTAATGAATTCCGGCAAGATGATGGGCTTATCCCTGCCATCTAATAGTTGCCTGTTGAGAACCTCACACATATTGTTCAAGAGAACATCACACTTAGGTCTCCCTAAAATGACAATATCATTGACAGTGCATTAGTTAAATTGCAATATCAAATTACATTAAACTGGTTCATATTCTTAAAATGCATGACATTAAACTGGTTCATATTCTTAAAGCGCATGACATTAAAGCTGGTTCATATTCTTAAACTGCAATATCAAATGACATTAAAATGGTTCATATTCTTACCAGAGAAATGGGACCTGGACCAATGCTGAGTGGAATCAACTTCACCAATCATAAAGCTCCTTATTAGCTCTTCTAAATTCTTCCATGTTTTTCAAAGACGCACATTAGTGGATGTTGCACACCTCCACAACAGATCTTTATATTGTTTCGCCCTCCATGATAATTTCATGTTGTCATAGATATGTTTCAAACAATATCTATGTTCAGCTGCTGGGAACATTTCTTGGAGAGCGGTATAAGCCCCTCACACAAAAGTGAAGTTATAATAGATGCAGACCATGAATAATTGTAATGGAAAAATAAAAAACAATTACCAAGTACCTTTTGTCTATCTGTCACAAAAGTGAAGTTAGAATTTCTGAAGCTCTCCAAGTCATCTCCTAAGCGTCTAGAAACCACCTCCAAGATTCTTTGTTTTCGGTCTCAACAATCTGCATAAGCCAAGGGGTATATTCCATTATTGGGATCAACCCCTACAGCAGTTAATATCTGTCCTGGATATGGTCCAGACATGAAACACCCATCCGGACCAAGAGATCTCTTCCAACTTTAAGTCCACTTTTTAAACCTCCCAAGCAAACATAGATTCTTCTGAATTTCCTTGTGTTACTAGCTACATCACATGTTCTTTCCACATCAAACTTTATTGTAGTGTCTGGATTTTGAGCTACCAATTCTAAGGCATAATCTTTTAACCTAGCATACTGGTTGTAATCCCGAAACCCTCTCCTGTGCCATCTGTTTTGCCCTAAAACTTTTGATTTTGTAACCAACTTCAAATTTCTTTTGTATTTGGTCTTTCAAAGCAGCTATGGGTATCTTGGGGTTTGGTTTTATTGATTCTTCTACTATTCTGGAAAGAAACTTAGCTGTACACTTTCTCACATTTCTTGTTTGTAAACATGTATGGGTATCCTGAAAGATTTTCACATACCAAGTTTCTTCCTTTGATCTAGAACAAAGTAGCGACCATTGACAAGAGTGAGAATCTTTAACATTTACTTTAGGTTTACCACCTTTTTTTGTGGACTAAGGGTATCTCGACCAGTTTGTGTTTTTTTTTTGTCTTCTTGGACTTATCAACATGTGATCCACTTGGCCCACTAGGCCCAAACTGAGATGCATTCTCAATACTAAAAATAGGAACATTTCCTCTACACTCAGCCCTTACCTTGGTTTTATCATTCTTTGTCAAGTATATGTCTCTTCTTGTATCAACTGAAATTCTAGTAACCATCTCCTTTATCAAGTCTTTGTTACCAAAACTTTGCCCAACATAAAAGTTTTCATTGTAAATCTGCCCATCAACGTGTTTGTGTTTTTTGTAACTTCTTTAAGGCTCTTTTCCTATTACACCTCTGGATCATCTCGAGTCACTAGCACTTCCAAAATCATCCAAGTCTTCTTCTAAAGATGGGTCATCTTGTTCAACTAGTTCATCTTGGGCCACATTACATCCTACCCACTCAAAGATAGCATCAGTGTGCTTCCTAAAATCTTCCATATCTACCTCAACATCATCAATATTATCCTCTAATTCAATATCAAATTCAGTGTCTTCATGTCATCACTATCGAACCCTCCTCACTATCATCACTCTCTTGACTGTGATCACTAACTACACCATCTGTCTCATTTGGTTCACTAACATTAGGATTATCATTTGGTTCACTAACATTAGGATTATCATTTGGGTCAGTTTGATTAGGCATAGCACTTGACTCCCCATTTCGTGTTCTAGGTCACAAAAGAATGGATTAAAGTCATCTCCTAAGTCGTGCTTCATTTGGGTCAGTTACTTTAGGCATATCAACTGGGTGTATAACATACAACTCAATGATTTTAAACCTATCAACATACTTTATCAACTCCAAGACATCACTATCATTGCTTAATACATACGGACCAGATCTAAATTGCCATTTGGAATCTTATAACAATATTGCATAGATGGATTGTGATAACCTAAGCCTGCTAACATACTTTTTACCTCAACTAACAAAACCCATCTCATCAATTTGATCAAACCAATTTACCCTTCCACCATTGTAGACACGATTTGGTGAACTAGTAAAGGAACCACCATGGTGTATCTCTAGGGAAAAAAACACTTGGAAATTTCCCTGTTGCAACAAAATACATGATATATCAGTCTACATTGACAGATATGTACAAAACATTAAACCCCCAACACAACTTAAACCATAAATTGCAAAAACAAAAATAACTTACTGTATACACGGTATGGATCAAATGTACGACCATCAGGTCTCAAGAGCCATTGGCAAAGCAACATTTAGGGTTCTTCTCAGCTTGCAATTAGGGTTTTTTCATTGTTCAACTATGAGGATGAAAAGTGAAATGGTAGTTTTGTTGACTTTTTAAGTAGTTATACACTTTCATTTAGAGGGGAAAGTTAAAGGACGAAGATACCCTTGTGTAATTATAATAAATTAATCAATCCCTCACGTGACACACTTTGGTAACGGAAGCAACGGAATTGGACTGAAAGTGGAACCAAACTATGCATTTTGGACTAAAATCGCAACTTTTTGAACAAATGGACCAAAAGTGAAATCCAGGTACAACCACAAGGACCAAAAATGTAGTTAACTCTTTTTTTTATTAAGTCATGTTTAATTAAGAGACGACTTAATGCAGACACTCTCAGTTTTATTACTTAATATTTTCAGTCATATTTCTCAATTAAGTCACAAACAAACAGTTTTCATATGACTTAATGAATTCAGTTTTTTTCATATTAAGTCAATTAAATCACAAACAAACACCACCTGAATATCACATTTGAATGCTGCAGTACACACAAAAAAATATTAATAATAATAATATCTATAAGCCGATTGATATATATTTTGAACTTCGAGTTCGTAGAAAATGAAGTAAAGTCACAGTTTTGAGTATTCGACACAAAATGATTTTACTTTAATGCTTATTTTGGGAAGATATGGGTGAGCGACCCCTAAGCTTATAAGCTTATCCAAACACTAAACTGGGCTTACTTTGGCAACATAAGCTAATAAGTCCAAAAAATAAGCTAAAACAAAACACCCCCTTTCTGAATATTACAAGACTAAAAACTGTAGTATACGGGCCAGAAAATTAAGATTAAAAGGTCTAAATGTGAATCTTCCTTTCTGAATGTGCATTTAAAAACTGAAAATTGTGACTTTTGCAGTAATCTCAAAATCACTTTTTATCCAAACACAAACTGGTTACCATTTTATTAGGAAAAAGTATAATACGAATTATAAAAAGCATCTAGAAGAGCTGATAATAGTGTGGTACTTACTCTCGTCCTTCTTAACACCTGGGAGAGCAACACGAAACAGATAACCCTCGTCAGATTCCGAAATGTCAATTGACCCGATAAGCGGTCCTATAGTTTTGCAGCACCCGGATACCGCCACTCCATGTTTGGCGACAGCTAAAACATCTTGCAATTCTTTCTCAGTGGTTTGAGGGAGAAAGATCATAGCTGGCTGATTCTTTAGAGAGAAGCTGACATCATTCTGTTGTGCCATATCAGATTCAAAATGATTTGGAGGTGGGCAAGGACGGACACAGTTGATAGGAGTTACAGCAATCGCAGGTTGATCGTCCCAATTCGCATGAGATCTGAAATTCACAATGGAAACCAGGTTAGAACAATAAAGACTTTAAAAAGACCTAGGTCATTCAAATTCTTTTAAGTTAATAAAGAGTTAATCATATTTAGCACGTTAATCATTTAAAAACTGAATAGAGAAGTGAGTGTGTCAGCCCAACTCGACTGAAACCTCTTTCATCTCATGCTTAACATTTACCAACTCGACTCAACCTGCCTATCACTGATATTCAAAAAGCAATACTGCAAACTAGTAACTAAATGATCCCTTACAAGACAAGTTTTTATTAGGCATTGCAGATTTAGATACCCTTCTGGAAGTAATTCTCAAACCAGTGGTTCAAGAAACTCAGTTAGTACCCGTTGAACCTAAAACAACCTGTTAATCTCATACATGACTAATAATCTAAACTGATCAGAATCGAATCAGCACAAAACCGGACAATTACAAAACCAACGCTAACCAACAGAATTGGTATGGCCGAGGCCCTATGTATAGAAGTTTTACAAAAACACGAGTGTTATGCTATATAGAAAAACACATACTCAATGAACATCCATAAAATTAAATCATGATACTAATGTGAAGTGACTTGAGACTCATGAATACGAAGTTGTTTTAAGTTAAGAAAATAAAAAAGTCATGAAGAAGTTTGTTTTGTCCTTCTATTCTCTCCATATCTTTTGTATTTTAAATCCTACAATTTCAAACAAAAGTAACTAAATGAACTTGTGTTGGGGTTGCTAGAATCACAAACAAAATATGGTTTAGATGTAGGGTCCTGAACCGCTCTCGCATAAGGGTCGGATGTGGGGTGATTCAGACACAGTGAAGTGCGAGCTTGAGATAGCTCGGATACCAAAAAAAATAAAAAATTGTGTCCAGCACTGGGACGTTTATATATAGCATTATACAAAATGCGTAACATATATATCTGGCTTCCCTGCTGTGAGCTTCTGATTGTGTTTATATTTCCTTTTGTGTAGCTGAAGATTAACACTTTATAGTTTTGACTGTCACGTAAAGGTGTGAAATAGATTCTAAAAGCGAAGGATGGAGACATGGTGGATGTGGAATGGGGAAACCAGGGAGAGTGCGGATATGGGAGGTGAATATACGCTCCTTTAACATCCCTATATCTAGTTACTTTCATTCAAGGAACTCCAAATACATATTAGATTCTACTTTATACACATCTAGTTACTTCCATTAACATCCCTATATCGTGACACTTAAACACTCTTTATAAAGCAATGATATGTTAATAGATAAGAAGAATTATGAGTGAATGAATAAATGAAAAAGATTACCTCTTTTGAGATCAAAAGAGTCGAGAGAGATGATACCACAGGTGTCACCTCTTTCGGCAATTAAATTAAAAGGCAAGTCTCAAGAAGGAAAATTACCAAGGCTCGATAAAAATGTAAAAAACTGAGGAAACAAGTGGTCTTTATATACGCGTAAGAAGGAGCCGAACTTTAGTTGCTATTCGATGTGGGACAACAAAAATGATACTAAGTAATAGGCATATATAAATATTTTAAGAAACTCATTCCCATGATATCAAAAACACAGTCGGATTCCGTATTAGCTGAACCCGAAAGATAAAAAGTAAAGTAAAGTAACTCCCAATACCGTCTTCCACGGGTTATGGGTCCCAATACTGTCTTCCACGGTGTATGGGGGAGGTTAAGACGTAGACAACCTTACCCCTACCTGAGGTAGAGAGGCTGCTTCCGGTTCTCCCAAAGGTAGAAAAGAACCTCCGGCCTTGCAAGGGGTGAGGATCGAACCCTTGACCTCTGTCTCCAGAGGCAAGAGTGTTAACCACTTGATCCAACCTTGACCTCTGAACCCGAAAGATGATAATAGTAAAAAAAAAGTGAAATTGAACTCGAAATCTTAGATCTCTGTTTGAAGTTTAAACGAAGCTAGGAAACAGTAAAGCAACACCGTTTCTTCTTATTTTAACTCTATATGAACCTCTTTGCGTTGGTTGGTTCCTAAAAGGCAACTAAGATGATCTAATTACTCGTATCGAAAACTTATGAGACTAAACATAACATTTATCTAGTCCCTCTACCCAAGCAAACATTAGCAAGAATAGCTCCAAATTCTCAGGCGTGCTCAAGAAAATGCCACATTTGGATGGACCATAAGGATTTGCATGCTATAGAAAACCATAAGATACCTTATAAGAACCCAAATAGTCAATGCCTCAATACTCAATCAACTCGAAAAGAAAGTAACGATCTTTAATTGTAAAATATATATTTCAAACATGGTTCAATACCACTATGAATGATATCAAAGATCAAATGAAAGACAATGAAATAAATTAATGAAAATAAAAGGGAACTTCCTCCCAACCAAAGATTTAAAAATCATAACTTCCATATTATGAAAGCAACTTCGGCTTCAGTTATATTCAAGTAAAAAGAAAGCCCAAATTTGCTTTATCCAAACTAAGGAACAAGCACAAGCAGCATTAGAATAAATGGATTGACTAAAATAATAGCAATGGAAAATAAGAAACCAAAAATGGATACCTAAGATAAACGCATGCGTGTGTGTACACCAGTAGGTGAGGCTAGGTAAAGGTATTATAAGCAATGGCCATGGAAGAAGCAAACAACTTCATAACATTGCTTACCTAGGAACATTGCTTAAAAAATCTTAGCATTGTCATTAATTTTCCTCCGTCCTCTATTTTGCAGATGCTATTTTCATTTATATTTTGTACCAAGTAAATTTGACCCAAATCACATCATCAATCCTCAAATCCTATAAACACTCACAAAACAAATAATTTAAATGGCAAAACAATCTAAACCTCATAATTGTAACAGGACTCTTTTGGAAAACTACATTGGTTGTTCTTAACTAACTCCCGCTTTCTCATTCTGTAGACTAGTAGTAAAACTAAAATCTTCTTGTAAATCTAATTAAACACGCGTACTTATGTTTGGACAAAAATGTAAGATCCCATACCAAAAAGGACTACTTTCTACTTTATACGGTTAGAACAAATGGTGGACCACATTCTCAAATCTCAATAAGACCCTACTATCTCTTCCTACTTCAAGCTCAAAAGTATCAACAGATTCGACTTTTTTTAAAAGAAAAAAAATATAGTTTAGGTTTTAAAAACAGCGGTTTTTCAAATCAAACAAAAGTAGGATACAAACTAAAAAGCCCTAATTTCTTCTCTTTTTTAAGACATGAAAAACAAAGCTTGTACATTTTAACTTGCCAAAAAAGGGACTTCTAATTTTCTCATTCAAACAAGACAAAATTCATTTTATACCAATAAATATTCCCACACTTTCTTTATAAAAAGTACACTAAATTTTAATACACACATAAACCATGAACTGTTTACCGAGGATCTAAACCCTAAACAAAAAATCTTAAAACAAAAACACAAAACCCTAAACAATAATTATGGACTTATGACTTTTATTTTTCAAGGATGTTAAACTTTTTAGTTTTTTGTGGTTATTGACTTATTTTGTTAGGATATTGCTAATATTTATTTTTTTTTAAATAACTTCCTTTATAATTTAAGGTCTCCGATATATCAATGATATATCACCGCCAAGACAGATATGGCGCTTGGCTGGGGTCGACAGCCACCGTACAGCCGAGCGATATTTACAACCATGTCTAGAATAAATGAATTGAACACCAATAAGAAAAGCTGCATCTTTTCACTAAATCTAATTAGAATATGGCAACAGAAAATGAGACAAAAAGGATATCTAAAATACAAGTGTGTGTGCGTGCGTACATTTAGGTGAGGCTAGGTAAACGTATTATAAGCAATGGCCATGGAAGAAGTAAGCAACTTCATCAATGAAGGTTTCCAGTTTGTTACGTAAAACTAATAGCAAAATGTAAATTTGACCCAAATCACATCACCGATCCTCAAATTACACACTCACAAAACGAACAATTTAAATGGCAATACAATCTAAACCTCATAATTGTAACAGGACTCTTTTGGAAAACTACATTGGTTGTTCTTAACTAACTCCCGCTTTCTCATTCTCTCTCGAGTGGTAGTAGTAAAACTAAAATCTTCTTGTAAATCTAATTAAACACGTGTACTTATGTTTGGACAAAAAAGTAAGATCCCATACCAAAAAGGACTACTTAGTACTTAATAAGGGTAGAACAAAGAGTGGACCACATTCTCAATAGGACCCTACTATCTCTTCCTTCTTCAAGCTCAAAAGTATCAACAGATTTGAAATTTTTTTAAAGAAAAAACAGATAGTTTAGGTTTTAAAAACAGCGGTTTTTCAAATCAAACAAAAGTAGGATACAAACTAAAAAGCCCTAATTTCTTCTCTGTTTTTTACGATTCAAGTTTGCGCGTAAAAGTGAAAGACTTAAAAAATGCACATTATATGAAAAACAAAGCTAGTACATTTTAACTTGCCAAAAAAGGGACTTTTAATTTTCTCATTCAAACAACACAAATTCCATTTTATACCAACAAATATTCCCACGCTTTCTTTAAAAAAAAAGTACACTAAATTTTAATACACACATAAAGCATGAACTATTTACAGAGGATCTAAACCCTAAACACAAAATCTTGAAACAAAAACACAAAACCCTAAACAATTTCATGAAACAACAATACTAAAGAATCAATCTAAGCAAACAAATTCAAATTTCAATCTTAGCAACTCACCATAAACTTAAAAACAAGTACTAATAATTAAAAGGGTATAAATCTATCAAAATATCAAATAAAGAACATAGGGTTTATTGTAAAAGTATATAAAAACACAAAATTGAAAAAAGGGGAAGGAAGAAGATACCCGTTAGGAGCAGCCATGAAGAGGGTTTTGATTCAAGAAGTCAAAGAGTGTCAAAAGAGGGTTTTTTTTTTTTGGGGGGTTTTCGAATTTCTTTTGACTAGTTATACCTGGGCGGGCTAAATTTAAATGAACAGGCACAAATACTTGCTTTCCCTTGAGATCTGACTGATTCTTTCACACTCATCTTTGTTGCCATTTTTCAAATTCACTAAAATAAAAACACGATTAGTAGCAAATATATTTTATTCTAGGATGATTGGGTTTATTGGACTTGCGATGATTTGTGATGTGTTCGAGTTTCATGGTTTTTGTAGCATGAGTGTATTAAGTTCATTTTGACCAGTTCTAATAATGTAGAGACTGCAAAGGGCAAGGGCCAAATCTCACTCACCTTAACTACACACTAACACGTGACTCCCTTGCCACCATCCTGACTCACACGCAAGTCACACAAACCAAAGGGATTTAAGGTGAACGACTCACCTAGGTGAGATTGTAAAAACACCGGGCCTCACTTTTTTTTTTTTGGAAGGTAAATATTATTAAAAACAACCACGAGCGTCCTCAAAGAAAGGACCCCCGGGCCACAAACCAGAATACACCATGTCTAAAGGATAATTACACCAATCAACCCACTCTAAACTTTTCAACTTAGCTCTATGTTTAAACCAAAAATACGAAGACATCTTGATACTCTCAACCACTTCAATCGCCCGTCGCCGATTGCCTTTGAAAATACGATCGTTACGTTCAATCCAAATGGACCACATAGTAGAAAAGACAATGCCACGAAGGATATATTTAGCTTCTTTAGAGAACGGCTGAGAGCTCGTACTCTTCATTAAATCGGTAACATCAAAAATAAGCGAAGGATTCAAACGACACCAAGCCTCCACCCGGTACCAAACTTCAGCGGTAAAAAAGCACCCTGTGAATAAATGCGTATTCGTTTCAACATCCATGTCACACAGCTCACATAAGTGGCTTTGCAAGATAACCCCACGTTTATGCAATTCATCTTTGGTCGTTAACCGGTTAATAAGAGATCTCCACACCATAATCTTAACTTTCAAGGGGACCCAAACCTTCCATTGCATCTTAACCTGGCTGATGGTGCACGGGGCAGCAGCGAGCAACTTCTTGGCGCTGGAAACAGAGAACTCACCGGATGAACAAGCTTTCCATCTCCATTTATCTTTACCACCTTTCCAAACGAAATTATAAATGGCTTCCAACAGATTGAGAAGCTCTGCAACTTCTACAGCAGAGGATGGGTTCGAACGCCACTGCCAATGCAAATTTTTAATGCCATCCACAACCTTCAGCCTATCCGAGATCAGAACCCACTTCTGCTTCTCAAGTCTATATAAATGTGGATAAAATAAACGAAGAGGTCCTTCAAGGAGCCACGAATCCACCCAGAATCTGATCGATGAACCGTCTCCCACAATACCTTCGAAATAACTCTCCAAATTACTACCGCTCCCAATCTTTTTGCCACAATTTTTAGTAATTTGTTTCCAGCAACCACTAGCAGAAGTGGTACAAGGGAGAGAAAACCAAGATCTACCAAAACCATGACACCCAATAACCACTTTCTTCCATAAACAATTCCCCCCCGATTTAAAGCGCCACGCCCATTTAAGGAGAAGCGCATCATTAACTTCCTCCAATTTGGATAAGCCTAGACCACCCGTTTTCTTAGAGGTTGTTATGACGTCCCATGCCACCCAATTGATCTTTTTATCCGCACTACAACCCGCCCAAAGAAAACGTCTCATAATCGCCTCAATACTCTCTATGACCGCCTTAGGGGCTTTATAGAGAGAAAGGTAATAAATGGGTAAGTTCTCCAAAACGGACTTAATGAGAATCAACCGACCACCCATGGAAAGATGTTTCGCTTGCCATCCGGCTAGACGATTCTTTATGACATCCAACACCAAACTCCAATTATTGATTCTACTCATTTTAGCTCCAACTTTAATTCCCAAATACACAAAGGGAAAAATCCCTCTTCTACATCCCAAGACATCAAGCATACTATCCACTTCCCCATCTTCCGTACCAATCCCAAATAAGTTAGACTTATGAAAATTGATACGGAGGCCCGAGCATAGATAGAAAATTCTAAGGATACGAGCCGTGTTTTGGAGATTATCTATGGACCATTCACCAATAATTAAGGCATCGTCTGCAAAGAAAAGATGGTTAAAACCCACATTGTCATCCGAAAAAATAATACCTTTAAGAATTCCCATATTATTTTCCTTTTAAGGAGAATGTTCCGGAAATCAAAGAAGCAGTCTTTGGTTGTGGGTCTAATAAGGCCCCTGGCCTGACGGGATTCAATTTCAGCTTTTTTAAACATTTTTGGGATGTTTTCGCAGGAGATTTCCACCGTATTTTGTCTTATTTTCATGCCACAGGTTCTATAAACTTGGGCTGCGGGTCGGCTTTCATTACATTGATTCCTAAGGTTAAATCGCCTGTAGGTCTCAAAGACTACAGGCCCATTACTCTGATTGGGGCTATTAGTAAGGTTGTATCTAAAGTCCTTGCTAACCGTCTCAAGAAGGTGATGGGTAAGTTAATCTCGGAGAATCAATCGGCATTTCTTTCTGACCACTTTATCTTGGATGGACCGTTGGTGATCAATGAAGTTTTAGAGTGGTTAAAAAGAAAGAAGAAAAAGGCGTTTATCCTAAAGATTGATTTTGAGAAGGCATACGACAACGTTAATTGGAATTTTTTATTGTCTTTGCTGTCTCAAATGGGGTTTCCTGAATTATGGTGCAAGTGGATTAAAGGTGTCCTTGAGTCGGCTTTTGCCTCGGTTCTTGTTAATGGCTCCCCTACTCTCCAATTCAAAAGTGAAAAAAACCGGGCCTCACTTAATTATTTATTTTGTTTATGAGTGTATGTGCGGTATTTAGTGAGATATATTTTTATAAAGTGAGTATCTTAATGAAAGATGATGGTAGAGTGACCTTGTTCACAAAAAGCTGAGTGGAAGTGAGTGAAAGAGCGAGGAGAGAGAAAGCTGACGTGACGCTGAGGTGTAAGGTGAATAAGGTATTGTCTTGCCTTCTAGCCTAATTGTAATTAGTTCAAATGTTTGTTAGATCACTTTTCCCTCTTGTATATAACGAGTATATATGCTCGCCCGTTGATGTGGGATATTTGTACAAGTTAGTTTAGTCAGTGTAAAAAAAGTTCGATGTTAAAGCAATTGCTATGAATACCATTATCATAGAATATTAGAAGCGTTTACTTGTTAGATAGTATATTGCATTTGGATGAGAAAATAAAAATTAATTTATTGTCAAAGCTCAATTTATTTAATAGTTATAAACATATATAGCGAAACATTACAACTATAAGAATTTTAACATCTACAAATATTTGGATTAAAAGTAATATATGTTTACAAATAACAATTCTATAATGAAAGCAAGGTCTATCATCTATGAATTATGAATGTCGGTCGATCGGCCATCGTAGGAACACGGTTTATAAGCTGAAAAAGTCTAGCACTTGGTGTGATGCATCAAACTTTTTTTTCCTAAAGTAGTCAAATACTTCCTTAATCTTCTTATTTTAACATTAAATCATAATTTTTGTGACGTGACACCTATTAATTATACTTAACCCTTTTTTTCTCTAATTTCCTCACTTTTGGGTCTGTTTTGACAAATGTTAAGAATTAGAGGTATGAGTTATACTTTTTTTCACATAATCCCTCATCCCCTTTCCCTTATTGTCCCCAAACGGTTAAAAAAAAGTCAAGAACCCTAAATCATGAGTAGTTCATCTTCAGCTCAATCCCGTTTAGTTGGAGGTAAGATTGAACACTTTTGTAAGTGTAATCGTCAATTGAGAGTGCAAACTTCAATTCAACCACGAGGACGAATCCAGGAAAGCGATTCGTAAAATGTGCCGATTGTCGAGTGTATGAGTTTCTGGATGATGACCTTCCTAGCCAATACTACAAAGACTTGGTATATGGGTTCTTTCAAAGGCAGAGAGTAATGGATATTGCACCAATGATTGAGGCTCTTGCTTTGGAAAAGTCAAGGATGGAAGATGAGTTGAAGGCTACAAAGTCAAGATTGGAAGATGAGTTGAAGGCTAGAAAGTCTAAGTTGGAATTGTATGATAGGTTGTTTATGATCATGTTAAGATTTTTATGTTTCATCTGTGTTTGGTTTGGTATGACACTATCCAAGTGATGCAATGATTAGATGAAGTTTGTAGATCATATGAAGGTAATGTTTAATGTTTAATGTAATGTTTTCAAATGTTAATTGTTAAGTTTGTGTAAACAGTTTGTTAATGTTTGGATAATAAGTGTCTGCATATCTTGGCAACTATTAGTTTGCACATCATTTTGGCAACCATTAGTCTGCACATCTCCACAGATATTGCATATAAACTTTAGAGCATGTTAACAGTTTCTTAATGTTTAGATAATAGGTGTCTTTTTGGTACCTGCTATAAATAAGCAATCCCAAACACTACTTTAAGTCTTTTAAATAATGGTCTTGTCTTGAAGATGAGTTTGCATTTGATCAAATTCTTGATAATGGCTTAGGCTGGTGATTGTTATTTGCAGACCATGATTTTCATACCCATGAATATCAGACCATGATTTGTTGATTGTTATTTTCAGGCCATGATTGGCAGATTGTTAAGTTTGATCTTGTTAACTTTGTTAAGTTTGGTATAAGTTTGTGTGTGAGATTGTGATTTGCAGACCATCACCATACATGGTCCATAATAGGGGTAACATAACATTCATAATAGGGGTTACAGTAGGATTATTTTAGGGCACTAAAGCCATACATGTTTAAACTGCAACCAGAACCATTAGTAACTTCAAGTGGTTCTAAACTATTCCTTTCTTTCCCTTCCCTTTTGTAGTGTCAACTGCAGCTTTGGTAGTTTTGACAGCAAATGGTTTGATACCAAGTTCATTACAAGTTACCTTATTTGGCAATCCTAGAACTTGAACCCTAGCATCAAAAGCAAGCTTGGCAATCTGTTTGAAGGTTATTGGGTCCTCATTATCCTCAGCTTCAACATGCTTTGAGCTTGAACCCACTTTTGGTTGATAAAACTCAAGCTCATCATAGCCTGAGTCAGAGCTTGAATCTTTAGTTGGTGGAAAATACTCAGACCATGGTGGTGGATATGATGCTTCTGAACTTGTGGTGTCAACTGTTTCAGTGCTGGAAATGGAAATTATTTTTGAAAAAAAAAACATAAAAACTTGCTACCTCAATTGTAACAGATATGAGAAAATGAGATAAAAAAAGTATGGCTTATAAATCTTGTTGGATACCTGGTTTCTTGCTGGAACCCATGTTTAGTTTCTTGCTTGAACTCATGTTTGCAAAAGAAGGTTTAGATCAACAGATGTGTGAATTGTTTGCATGGTTCATATGGCTTTGTATAATAGTGTGGAATGTGAAGTGTTGATTGGTTGTTAACTAATTACAAATACAATGTATTGCTTTTTAGAGTGTAGTCATTTCATTTGGTAAAGATTCTCACCTATTTTATAGCTTACTACACATCTGTATATCAGTAACTGCAAAGCCTTTTAGATGTGTGAATTGTTTGCATTGACTGCAAATCTGTAAAGATTCTCAACTAGTTAGATGTGTGAATTTCCTTTTAGATGTGTGAATTGTTTGCATTGACTGCAAATCTGTAAAGATTCTCAACTAGTTAGATGTATATCAGTGAATTGTTTGCATTGACTACAAATCTGCAAAGCCTTTTAATGTGTATTGATGGAAAATCTATAAAGAATGACAAATGTATTCACTGCAAAGCTGTATAAAATTGCAAAATAATAACATAAATATATTAGAAACTGCATAATGCATATTTCATTCATCAAAGTAGTTTAAAAATGACCATTAATTAGTGCCCTCACAGATGTGCAAAATGGGCTATTGTTTGATGGTCATTACATAAACTAAGAACACTAGTTTCTGCTAAAGAGTAGTTGTTCTAGTCATATTACAGACCCAAGATTAGGTATCAAAGTTTACATTAGTTGCCCTCACAGGATGTACAAAATGGGCACATGAAATTAGGGTTGTTCAAGCATCATCTAGTACCAGTGCAAACTCTGTAGTGCTGCCCTGGCCATCCAACAATTTAGCTAACTTCATTTTGATGATCCTTTCACTAGGCCTCCTCACCTTGAGTTTAGCCAACTTCTTTTGCAACTGCACTTCATGTGCAACTTGTTGCTGCTACTCTTGAGGTTGTTTTTGAGTTTGATCTTCTTCTTCCTGCATGTTTTCAACTTGAGTAGTTGTCAAGTCAATCTCTATTTGAACTTCTTTTGGCTGCTCTTGAGTGTAACACCCCCAAATCTCGGTACAGCGGAAGACTTAATCAAGTTTTCGGGGCGTTACTTTTTGGATTGGTATCGCACACAAGTAAAATAAAAGATAACCATTTAACCATTTAAAACCAATCCCAAATCAAATATTCAAACGTTTAATCCAAAGATATAAATTTTAGGCCCAAAACATAGTTTAACAAAATAGGTCCCCATTGTTTATCAGAGTCAGAAAATGATCCTTGAACCACGCCTCCATGCCAAGCTTCCACACATCAAGTAATCCAAACATCTCTCAAATACCTGAGAAATCATGCTAAAAGGTCAGCTTACGCTGGTGAGTTCATAGGTTTAAGTTCAACAAAATCATAGTGGACCTGTAAGAGTTGATATGCTATGCAAGACCTAGATAGAATAATACCGTTTGCACACGCACAGATCCTACCCGGATCACCAACAATATAATCACTTACTCGGCCCCTCGACTCTAGTCCAAAGACTGTCATGGCAACCTCTGGAACAGTTGCCAACCCCGGGCTAGGTCGAGATAGAAGTTTATTCTTAGTTAGGCACGGTTAAGCCTAGACTAAGGCAACAACTATCGCACATCTATCTACTAAGTCAAGCATATAAGCAAATCCAATAGTTTTAACGGTCCAAAAACAGTAGCATGATTCTCACCCCAAAATAGTTCAAAACGTAGTTAAAACGTATATAAAAGTGGGGCTATGAAACTCACCTCAAGCAATCAACGCACAATCAACGCACAAATATCACTAGCAGAAGATAACAGAAATCATAGCACTGCAACTATCGACTCGGCACAACCTATTAATGTAGACCAACTTAATATACATATTCCTCAAAATCAACGTTAACTACCCCAATATATTCCATTCCTTTATTTCCAAAAACGTCTCGTTTCACCATTAATCATAGTGTTTGGTATCCTCATGTGTGGGTGTATCGACTCAATATGATGCCATGAATGCACTCAAACAACCAATATATAACTAAATGCGACACAATGAGACCTCTAAACGATAAGCTCCATAGTTCAATAAGTTTTGGAATAAATAGTAGACCTTATCGAATTCGTCAACTCGATAAACTCATTCATTTATTCGTGTCGCTTATTATCCCATAAATCAATCGTATCCTAAAGAGTCATAAGGATAATTCACCCATTAATAAGGTTACCCAACGTACCTAGCGGGCTCTTATTAGATTCGTCAACCTAATAAGTCCGCTACCTACGTGGATCAACAATATTAATGCTAGGTTATCCGTAACCCATGCACACATAACGCAAATAAATAATTACTTATCCAACCTTAAATGTCCACAATTGACATTTATTGATTACAAAACCTTTCCAATTTAGTCGTTAGTTTCCATTTAAAACTAGTAAATAACAAGATAAATCTTGTTATTGATATTTTTGGTACAAAAGCCCATTATTATTTACGTTTCATAGTTTTATTATCATTTTCATATAATATATATATTTCGTCAAATCCCATTATAAATCTCATGTCGTTGATCGTTTCGAGTCCACAAGCACGAGTCATAACTTCTCGGCTTTTAATCAATCAATTGTCCAAATTACACTAAAGTCCATGTTACGGCTTTGTCGGAGTCAACTATTGACTAAAAAGTCAAAATGACGCCGACGTAGCTCAAAGTCACAATATATATATCAAGTCCATAATTAAAAGTCATAACGTCACAATTCAATCCCAAACCAACTCAAAACAATCTCGCCAACCAATCAATCAACCAATTATACTCGAAACCAATGTTATGACCCTAATGGTCATGACACTCCGCGGTCAAGACCACGTGAACCATACAAGTACCAAACACTAACTAAACACAAAACCCATCAACTATCATTGACCAAGAACATGCAACTAAACCCTAAAATGCAAAACCCATCAAATTAATGCACCACACATGTACCAAACACTAATTACTTGTTTATTTCATCACTAATTAGCTTTAATTTCATGTTCCACCCAAAAGCCCCAAAAATAATAATTAGGTCAAAACCCTAATTACCCATTTCGTGGCTTTTTATTGTTCAAACAAGCTCAAAACATGTTCTATTTACTTTCTCTAATCACCAATTACAAAAGCCCTTTGAAATCTTTTGAAACCCTAAAAGTACGAATTTTCATTCGTGAATTTGGAGGTGTTAATGAAGTCCAAATTGAGTGTATGATATATGGTTGGAAAGAGGAGAAAGAGATCTTGCTTTTGGTGGGGGAGGTGAGATGACACTCGCCGGAATCCGGCGGTGGTGGCCTGAAAAAGTGGCGGCCGAAGGTGGTGGTGGTGGTTTAGGGTTTTTAGAGTGAGAAACTAGAGAGATAAAGTAGTGTGTGTGTTTTTCTAGTGAGAGAAAGAGATGGGGGAAATGAGACTTGAGTGTGGTATTTATATCCATGAGCTAAGGACCTCAAAATAAATAAAAAGGGGGGGGGGGGAGGCGCCGGCTAAAATTAAAAAGGGGAGGGTTCGGGTTGAAACTTTTCGTATCTATCTCGTTTACCCATTCCCGAGCTCACATATCGACCCCCGAGTGTCCCACTACATTTATTTAACTTTCCAACATCGTTACTTACGTTTTCCTACGAGTTTTGACTATTCATTTGTCAATTTTCGAGTTACGATCTAAAAGTTACAATAACTCTTGTTTTAGGCTTTTCTAGTGCCGAATCGAATAGTGCCTACCAAATAGAGTTTAAACGCATACGATAACTCATTTAATAATGAAATAAACCGTAAAAACCAATCGACGATATAAAATCAAGTCACGGTTTATAAAATAGTGTTAAAGGAAAATCTCAGTTTAATTTAGCGTAATGCGGTTACCTAAAATAGACTCCCTAAATTTGCCAGTTGTCACAGCCTCCCAGCCTCAGAAGAAACCCGTCCCGGTTTCACTCCGAGTTGCTTGGTGTCATAAACAGTTTAGGATACTTCCTAGGGAAAACGTCCTCACGTTCCCAAGTGAACTCCGGTCCATGCCGGGAGTTCCAACGAACCTTAATAATCGGAATACGGCTATTCTTCAGCCTCTTAATCTCACGGTCCATAATCTCAATCGGTTCCTCAACAAAATTCAATTTCTCATCAATACGAATATCTCTTAAGGGCACAACTATGTTTTCCTCTGAAAGACGTCTCTTAAGATTACTAACATGAAAGACATTGTGTACACTACTCAGTTCCGATGGTAGCTCCAAGCGGTATGCTACCGGTCCGATTCTTTCCAGGATTGGAAAGGGACCAATATATCAGGGATTGAGTTTTCCACGCTTTCCAAAATGAATCACTCCTTTCCAAGGAGAAACTTTCAACATAACACGATCTCCAACCTGAAATTCTAAAGGTTTCTACCTCTTATCGGCATAACTCTTTTGTCTATCACGAACGGTTTGCAACCGGTTTCTAATATGTACTATCTTCTCAGTGGTTTCTAGGACAAGTTCGGGACCTGTAAGTTGACTCTCGCCAACTTCAGCCCAACAAACAGGAGAACGACATTTTCGGCCATACAGTGCCTCAAATGGGGCGGCCTTAATACTAGAGTGATAACTATTGTTGTAAGAGAATTCGGCCAAAGGGAGGTGTCTCTCCCAGCCTCTGCCGAAATCAATAACACATGCTCTAAGCATATCCTCTAAAGTCTGAATGGTTCTCTGGCTTTGACCATCGGTCTGTGGATGGTAAGCAGTACTCATACCCAAATTCGATCCTAACGCTGTCTGTAAAGACTTCCAAAAGTGGGATGTAAAACGACTATCCCTATCAGAAATGATAGATATCGGTACTCCATGACGCGATACTATCTCCTTAAGATACAATCGAGCAAGCTTATCAAGACTATCGGTTTCACTAATAGCTAAGAAGTGAGCAGACTTAGTTAAGCGATCAACTATTACCCAGATAGCGTCATTGCCGCTAACTGTTCTCGGTAATTTAGTGATAAAGTCCATGGTTATTCGCTCCCATTTCCATTCCGGGAGTTCGGGTTGAACAAAAAGTCCTGATGGTTTCTGATGTTCGGCCTTAACTTTAGAACAAGTCTGGCACCTACTAACATACTGAGCTATCTCGGCTTTCATATTGGGCCACCAGTATAATTTCTTAAAATCCTGATACATCTTATCGGCTCTGGGATGAATTGAGTATTTTGATTTATGCGACTCATGCATAATCAACTCATGGATTCCACCATGAAATGGTATCCAGCTTCTGTCTCTGAAGCATAATGTTCCATCGGAACGCTTCAAGAAGCCGTTTTCACTTTCTACCATTCCATGAAGATTCTCATAAGGATGGTTCTCTTCCGTCAATGCCCCTGCTTGGGCGGCTAAAATCTGGGATGGTAAGGGCGAAACAATGATCATTCCTAAGGATCTAACAAGTAGGGGTGGAATGTCCTCCTTACGACTAAGGGCATCAACCACAACGTTAGCCTTACCAGGATGATAACGAATCTCACAGTCATAATCACTAAGCAATTCTAACCAACGACGTTGTCTCATGTTCCGTTCCTTCTGATCTAAGATATGCTTCAAACTCTTATGGTCGGTAAATACTACACACTTGGTTCCATACAAGTAATGTCTTCAGATCCTAAGAGCAAACACTACAGCACCTAACTCAAGGTCATGGGTGGTGTAGTTTTTCTCATGCTTCTTAAGTTGTCGGGATGCATAAGCAATCACCTTCTCCCATTGCATCAAAACAGCACCTAAGCCTTTATGCGAAGCGTCGCAGTACACGACAAAGTCTTCGCTTCTTTCGGGCAAAGCTAGGATGGGCGCACTACACAACTTCTCCTTTAGAAGTTGGAATGCTTCTTCTTCCTTTTCTCCCCATTCATACTTAACATCCTTCTGGGTTAGTTTGGTCAGCGGTTTAGCTATCTTGGAAAATCCCTCAATGAATCTCCTATAATAGCCTGCTAAACCTAGAAACCTGTCGGATTTCTGATAGGTTCTTAGGAGCTGCCCATTCCTTAATGGCCTTAATCTTAGCTGGGTCAACATGAACACCTCGACTATCTATCACATGACCTAAGAATTGCACAGACGGAATCCAAAACTCACACTTAGAGAATTTGGCATACAGCTTCTCCTCTCTTAGCAATCCTAAAATGAGCCACAAATGCTCTTCGTGCTCCTCACTACTCTTAGAGTATATCAAGATGTCGTCTATGAATACTATCACAAACTTATCTAGGTACGGCTTACACACTCGGTTCATGAGATCCATGAAAACCGCTGGTGCGTTGGTTAAGCCAAACGACATCACTTGGAATTCATAGTGTCCATAACGAGTCCTAAACGCGGTCTTAGGGATATCCTCTTCTCGAACTCTAAGCTGGTGATAACTAGATCGTAAATCGATCTTAGAAAACACACTAGCTCCTTGGAGTTGGTTGAATAGATCATCTATTCTAGGTAACGGATATCAGTTCTTCACGGTCAACTTATTCGATTCCCTATAATCAATACACATCCTAAACGATCCATCCTTCTTCTTCACAAACAACACTGGTGCTCCCCACGGCGATGAACTTGGTCGAATGAATCCCTTCTCTGACAATTCAGCCAACTGTTTAGACAGTTCCTCCAATTCTCTTAGAGCAAGTCGATAAGGTGCCCGGGCTACGGGTGCCGCACCGGGTATCAACTCTATTTGGAATTCCACTTGTCGAACAAGTGGAATCCCTGGCAGATTGTCGGGAAACACATTCGGAAATTCTCTAACGACGGGTACATCATTAAGGTTTCTTTCATTCTTCTCCTCGCTTTTCTTTTCAGAAATTCGAGCTAAGAAAAGACAACCTCCTCTATCGATGTACTTCTGAGCCTTGATACAAGAGACGATGCCCAACCGGGAAGGACTTCCACGGTCGCTCCGATCTCCTTGTATGCTCAGAACTTTTCCTCCATACGGTAAACGCACAATTTTCTCATCACAAATGATGTGTGCACCGTTCTTCGATAACCAATCCATTCCGATAATGACGTCAAAACTTCCTAAGGTAACTGGCAACAGATCTATACTAAACGGGCGGTCTAGGAAACTTAAGGTACAACCTCGAACTACGGTGTCTATCTTCTCTCTATTCTCATTTGCTAATTCCACATCGTAACTAAACCCTAGAGGTGTTTGGGAGATTCCTAGTAATGGCATAAAGTTGGTGGATACGAAACTCATATCCGCACCAGTATCAAATAGTGTGGAAGCATAGAGACTATTGAGAAGGAACGTACCTGTAGCTACGTTAGGGTCCTCACCAGCTTCCTTCCTGATAGCGTAAACACGCGTTGTTCCCATGTCTCTCTGCTGATTCCTAACACCATTGTTTCCCTGGTTTCCTACAACCTCACGCTTCACAAGGTTTAAGCCATTACCTCCTACACCTCGGTTAACAAATCCTCCTACATTACCAGGATTTCCTCTCATCCACGGCTCTCGACACTCATTCTTAAAGTGTCCCTTCTTTCCACATCCAAAATAGGTGACAGTGGCCTTCCAGTCCGCTCCTTGTGCAGTTTGAGCTGCAGCAAGTGGTCGGGACCTACAGTCTTTGGCCATGTGTCCTACCTTAGAGCACTTCCTACACACAATCGGGCACGGTCCATGGTGGTGTCGGTTACAACGACCACACACAGGCTTACTACCTTCGTAACCTTTCTTATCTCCATTTCCTATGGCGAACACTCTAGCTGTCTCTTGCCGTTTGTTGCCATTCCCTTTTACAACTTCATTCCTCTTCCTCTTATCGTTCCTATCACTCTTACCCTTATCTCCTAATTCTAACACACAAGAGTCCATCGACTGAGCCACAGCAATTTCCTCATGCAAATTGACTGGCTTTGCAGCGATGACATCATTTCGAGTAGCTAAAGGTAATCCAACAGATACCGTTTCAATCTTAAGTTCTTCGGTATGAACCATCTCGGGCAAAGCAGGATAACTCTTGGAAACGACGAGTGTAAGTCGCCATGTCAGTACCCTTAACCTTATGGTTCCAGAACTCACTTTCTAACTTCTTAACTTCATTCCTAGGACAGTAAGTCTTAATCAGGAGAGCCTTAAACTAAGTCCAAGACATACTATAGGCTACATCAATTCCTACTGATCTGTGGTAGTTATTCCACCAAGTCAACGCCTCATCCTTCAAAGTGAAGGTTTCATACTTAACCTTACAATCCTCATCACAGTTACTCACAGCAAACATAGATTCAGTTTTCTCCAACCACCTAGTCAGGTAAACTACTCCCTCAGTTCCTCCAAACTCAATGGGACCACAGAATCGGAATTCCTTATAGGTACAACCTCGAGTTCGATTCAGCATTGGGGTTCCACTAGAAGTGTTAGAAAGATTAGCCTCAGCTAGCAGTTCAGCGACACCCTGCGACAGTAGCTGGTCAATGTGGGCTGGGTTCACAGGTGGAGGGTTTTGTGGAACAGGACCATTCTCAGAACGGTCATCCACATTCGGTTCCCTACAGCTTGGGTTATCAATGTTCGGGTTCTCAACATGTGGTGCGATCGGGTCCGGACGACGACCTCGACGACCAGGGGCAACAACAGCAGCAGGAGCTGCTCAGTTGTTCCTAATCAAGTTTCGTCTTGTTGCCACCATTCTGGAGGCAAGAAGAACAGTTTTATAAGTTCACAATTTATGCCCTAAAATAGAGTTGGGTTCCAAGGGTCACTACATAACGCCTTAATACATACTCAAGGCTAACAAGGATAACGCTATACCAAAGAGAAATAATCAAATACCGCATCATAGCTAAGCGTGCACGTTCCAATAACCATAACTCATAGGTTTCACAAGTGGAAATATACAGAAGGATTTGAAGAAATCAAAAACGATCCTAACAACGGTAACTATGAACAACTAGGATAATCCAACATCTCGAACTAAGTAATACTTAGTTTCAAGATGGCACAAAACCATGAATCTAATACTGTCTAGCTACGTCTACGAGCACTCCTAAACGATCTCCAAACATCATCCATCACTCTCCAAAGTGATAGAATCCCCAAACGCTGAGAGTCGCAATCCTTCCTAAGATTCACGACCTCCTTCTCCAAACCATCAACCTTGCGCTGAAGCGCTTGGTCTGCCTCCAAGGCTGTCAAGCACTCTGTATGCCGGTCTCCAACCTGCTCAAAGAGTCCCGACATACCTTCTCTTAAGGCCATCGACTTCTTCCCTATCTTAGTCAAATCTATTCTCAAATCCTCTACACCAGTCCTCGTCACTCCATCTAATCGATCTGATAACCTACTAAGACTAATATTCTGGGATATAATTCTCCTCCAGACCTGACCCGTACCTCCATACTCCTCGGGCTCAGAAACAATCTCCGATGGCATCTCAGATCCTAACGGGCTACCTATATAAGGTGAGTAAGGTGGTAAATCGATGTCTAAAGGCTGTCCAGGGGACTCAGGCTCAGGCAAAGGAGAACTTGGTCCAGGAGAATGTGCAGGACTTTGCAATGGAGGAGTGCCCCCTTCTGGGATATCCTCATCATCCTCCTCCTGAGGATCCTTATCCTCATCAACATACTGCTCCTCAATCTCATCCTTCTCCTTGACCTCATGCTCCTCCTCACCCTCATCCATAGGGGGAGAGTCCATGAGTCAGAGTCTCTGTGCAGGTAAATCCTGAGGTGGTACACTAGGAGATCTAGGCCTCCTAAGACATGGTGATGCTGCTAAATGAATAGGTGATGATGGTGGTCGCACGGACATGCAGGCAGTGCTATAAGCAAGCCTAGGAGTCTATGCTCTCGCTAAAACCTAATGTAAAGTGAGCTGCCTAGACGAGCTAGGGCGATCTGATGATGAACTAGAGTGACGGGCGATCTCATAAGGATCACCCTGCGTAACCGTCATGAGAGTCAATGCTGGCGAACTAGCAACAGCAAGGACTTCCTCAGACACATCAAAAGCTAGTGAAGGCATAGTCTGTAACAACGACATAGGGTAGGTATAAGTGTTCGAAACAACTAGTTTTAATAAGCGCAACAACTTAACCAAAACACATATCACATCATGTAAGCTTTAAAAGTGTAGGTACCGCATTACTCAAAACATGCCTTTAAATAACACACATAAGTTGCGTTCTATCACATAATCACATATCAAAGCAATCGAGTTCAAATTCCAAAATCGTAATATACCGTTTACCCAAATTAATTTCCGTAATATCTCGATAATCACATCTCATTTTCCCAAAACCAATAATCATATCTCATTTCCAAAACCAATAATCATATCTCATTTCCAAAACTAATAATCATATCTCATTTCCAAAACCAATAATCATATGTTATTTCCAAAACCAATAATCATATCTCATTTCCAAAACCAATAATCATATCTCATTTCCAAAACAAATAATCATATCTCATTTCCAAAACCAATAATCATATATTATTTCCAAAATGTTTAGGAATACCCCTAAACATATCCAAATCATAACTCAAATCTCTAAATCATAACGTTTTCATAATCAGTTCACAATATCCTCTAACATATCATCTCATAATTCAAATCGCATTTCATACCATAATCAAATAAGAAGCTTCGGCTTGGCAAGCGGGCGTGCATCGGTCGAGGATCAATTTTTCTTAAAAGCGGTTATAGTTTAGGGTTTATAAAATACCTAGTTCTCTATAACCTTGAGCTCTGATACCAATCTGTAACACCCCCAAATCTCGGTACAGCGGAAGACTTAATCAAGTTTTCGGGGCGTTACTTTTTGTATTGGTATCGCACACAAGTAAAATAAAAGATAACCATTTAAAACCAATCCCAAATCAAATATTCAAACATTTAATCCGAAGATATAAATTTTAGGCCCAAAACATAGTTTAACAAAATAGGTCCCCATTGTTTATCAGAGTCAGAAAATGATCCTTGAACCACGCCTCCATGCCAAGCTTCCACACATCAAGTAATCCAAACATCTCTTAAATACCTGATAAATCATGCTAAAAGGTCAGCTTACGCTGGTGAGTTCATAGGTTTAAGTTCAACAAAATCATAGTGGACCTGTAAGAGTTGATTTACTATGCAAGACCTAGATAAAATAATACCGTTTGCACACGCACAGATCCAACCCGAATCACCAACAATATAGTCACTTACTCGGGCCCCTACGACTCTAGTTCAGCACTGTCGTGGCAACCTCAAGAACAGTTGCCAACCCCGGGCTAGGTCGAGATAGAAGTCTATTCTTAGTTAGGCACGGTTAAGCCTAGACTAAGGCAACAACTATCACACATCTATCTACTCAGTCAAGCATATAAGCAAATCCAATAGTTTTAACGGTCCAAAAACAGTAGCATGATTCTCACCCCAAAATAGTTCAAAACGTAGTTAAAACGCATATAAAAGTGGGGCTATGAAACTCACCTCAAGCAATCAACGCACAATCAACGCACAAATATCACTAGCAGAAGATAACAGAAATCATAGCACTGCAACTATCGACTCGGCACAACCTATTAATGTAGACCAACTTAATATACATATTCCTCAAAATCAACGTTAACTACCCCAATATATTCCATTCCTTTATTTCCAAAAAAAACGTCTCGTTTCACCATTAATCCTAGTGTTTGGTATCCTCATGTGTGGGTGTATCGACTCAATATGATGCCATGAATGCACTCAAACAACCAATATATAACTCAATGCGACACAATGAGACCTCTAAACGATAAGCTCCATAGTTCAATAAGTTTTGGAATAAATAGTAGACCTTATCGAATTCGTCAACTCGATAAACTCATTCATTTATTCGTGTCGCTTATTATCCCATAAATCAATCGTATCCTAAAGAGTCATAAGGATAATTCACCCATTAATAAGGTTACCCAACGTACCTAGCGGGCTCTTATTAGATTCGTCCACCTAATAAGTCCGCTACCTACGTGGATCAACAATATTAATGCTAGGTTATCCGTAACCCATGCACACATAACGAAAATAAATAATTACTTATCCAACCTTAAATGTCCACAATTGACATTTATTGATAAACGTGTACTCGAAACGTTAATTATTTATTTATTACAAAACTTTTCCAATTTAGTCGTTAGTTTCCATTTAAAACTAGTAAATAACAAGATAAATCTTGTTTTTTGATATTTTTGGTACAAAAGCCCATTATTATTTACATTTCATAGTTTTATTATCATTTTCATATAATATATATTTCGTCAAATCCCATTATAAATCTCATGTCGTTGATCGTTTCGAGTCCACAAGCACGAGTCATAACTTCTCGGCTTTTAATCAATCAATTGTCCAAATTACACTAAAGTCCATGTTACGGCTTTGTCGGACTCAACTATTGACTAAAAAGTCAAAGTGACGCCGACGTAGCTCAAAGTCACAATATATATATATCAAGTCCATAATTAAAAGTCATAACGTCGCAATTCAATCCCAAACCAACTCAAAACAATCTCGCCAACCAATCAATCAACCAATTATACTCGAAACCAATGTTATGACCCTAATGGTCATGACACGGTCACGGTCAAGACCACGTGAACCAAACAAGCTTCTAAAAGCTTTTCGGCTCCACGCGTCTCATCCAAACCTCAACTAAACCAATCAATAAGCTACCAAACTGACCCAACTCGGACCCAAGACCCAAGTGGGTCTCGTACGCTCCTCATGAGCCACGTACGAGCCCAAGGTGGCTCGTCCACTATTCCAAATCCATCCAAACACAACCAAATCAATTCTACAACACTCAAATCCAATCATTCAAGCTCCAAACACTAACTAAACACAAAACCCATCAACTATCATTAACCAAGAACATGCAACTAAACCCTAAAATGCAAAACCCATCAAATTAATGTACCACACATGTACCAAACACTAATTACTTGTTTATTTCATCACTAATTAGCTTTAATTTCATGTTCCACCCAAAAGCCCCAAAAATAATAATTAGGTCAAAACCCTAATTACCCATTTTGTGGCTTTTTATTGTTCAAACAAGCTCAAAACATGTTCTATTTACCTTCTCTAATCACCAATTACAAAAGCCCTTTAAAATCTTTTGAAACCCTAAAAGTACGAATTTTAATTCGTGAATTTGGAGGTGTTAATGAAGTCCAAATTGAGTGTATGATATATGGTTGAAAAGAGGAGAAAGAGATCTTGCTTTTGGTGGTGGAGGTGAGATGACACTCGCCGGAATCCGATGATGGTGGCCGGAAAAAGTGGCGGCCAAAGGTGGTGGTGGTGGTTTAGGGTTTTTAGAGTGAGAAACTAGAGAGATAAAGTAGTGTGTGTGTTTTTCTAGTGAGAGAAAGAGATGGGGGAAAAGAGACTTGAGTGTGGTATTTATATCCATGAGCTAGGGACCTCAAAATAAATAAAAATGAGGCTACAAGTAAAAAGGGGAGGGTTCGGGTTGAAACTTTTCGTATCTATCTTGTTTACCCATTCCCGAGCTTACATATCGACCCCCGAGTGTCCCACTACATTTATTTAACTTTCCAACATCGTTACTTACGTTTTCGCACGAGTTTTGACTATTCATTTGTCAAATTTCGAGTTACGGTCTAAAAGTTACAATAACTCTTGTTTTAGGCTTTTCTAGTGCCGAATCGAATAGTGCCTACCAAATAGAGTTTAAACGCATACGATAACTCATTTAATAATGAAATAAACCATAAAAACCAATCGACGATATAAAATCAAGTCACGGTTTATAAAATAGTGTTTAAGGCAAATCTCAGTTTAATTTAGCGTAATGAGGTTACCTAAAATAGACTCTCTAAATTTGCCAGTTGTCACATTGAGGCTGCTCAGTTTCACCTTGGTCACCAAACCATCTTGCATAAGCTAATGTGCAACCTCTTTTCATGCTCTTCCTATTTGACCTACTTGAGGCACAAGTTTTCTTCTTTGACCCACCAATTCCACTTGACCCAACAGTTTCACTTGATCCACCAACTGCACTTGTCCCACAAATCTTCTTCTTTGACCCACCAATTCCACTTGACCCACCAGTTTTCCTCTTTGACCCACAAGTCTTATTTTTTGACCCAGACACATTCCCACTCTATTTTGTTTATCTTACCTCCATAACATCATCCTCTACAACTGTTTCTCTAGGTGCCTTTTCAACTGGTGTTTCTTTACAACTTTTTCTGATGTGCCCAGCTTTGTGGCATATAGAACAAGCCATCTCAGTACCTACCCTTGATACTTTGGTTGAGCTACCACCTTCACCATTTGCTCTTATTGTTTTCTTTCTAGGCCTACCAGGAATTTTTTGGGTTCGGGATGCAAAACAATTGAGTACATACTCTGATCAGGCCATAAATGAATACCCTCAACTGGTTTCAAAAAATGGTTATATGTCTCATAATACATGTCAGTTTGAAACCAAGCTGGCACATAGCTCTTAGGTACCCTGTTTATATAGAAAATTACCTTTGTTGCATGTACACAAGGTATACGTGATAATTTCTACATTCTACAGGTGTAAGACCTCTTTGGTTCATCAACTATGATCTGACCTCAAACACATTCCCACCAGCAGGGATAACATGCCAGAACCTACAATATAACAAACTTATTAGTGTCAATTCAAACCCTTTCATAACATAATTAACTTTCACTTTTAAATGAAACTTACTTTTGTTGTTCTTTCAGCCATTCCAATCTCTTTTGAATGTTGGGACAAACTCCAAGGTTCCATTTCTTACTGAGTTCCCTTATAATGCTCATCAATTGATTTCTCATACTTTGTCAAAGCAAACTTCTTTGCATTTGTACACTTATACTTTTTTCATCCCTAGGTCAGATAGAGCAGACAACTTAATATCAGGGTTAACCCTAATCTTATTATCAAATACTGTTCCTATCCACTTTTAGTTGACTAATGAACCAAATTGGAAATTCCTAACACATGTATGTTCATCATTTAAAGACTGTATCTAAAAAGTTTTTTCATTATTCATCCACCTAGCATAACATTTCCAAGGACAGGAAGGTAATTCATCTATAGTAACACTAGGATATCTAATATTGTTCCTTTGTTTACCTTTATCAGGATCAACCAACTTTGGTGGTCTCTGTCCACATTTTGCCACAACCTTTGTGGCAATACTCCCCTCATACCTCAAACAAAAGCCATTAGCCAATTCATAGTAGGTTAGACCCTCTTTAAACTTAACAATAGTCGCATACTTTTCACCAACCTGCATTACAGACAGAACAAATGTTTATAACCAAAAATTTTAAACAATATCACAAGTTCAAAAAGTAGAACCATACATTTGGATGCCTCAGTCTCCAGTGACTACTTTCATCATAGACTGGATACCTATCAACAACTTTTTCTACACAAATAAAAGGATCTTGAGGTACAGTGTTTTCAGATGACTGTAGCTTTCTCATCAAATTATTCATAAACAAATCATGTTCAATCATAGTCTCACTTCTATGATTATTAGCAGGTACAATGTTTTCAGTAGAGACTTAACTTCCTTCCCTCTATTAGCTTTGATTCTTTTTTTAAGTTCAATCAACTCCTCTTCACCAGGACTGAGATAGTTAACTGATTTATCTGAAGCATAGCCACTATCATTGTGACTATCAAAGTCACTATCAAACTCAGTATCATAATCAACATCTGTTTCATCCTCTCTAACCTTCCCTTTGCCCTTATCAACACTTACATTCTGTGACAACTCGTAAATTCCTCGATGCGTCGTAATTGGAGAAACGTCGATTAGAGCAATCGTTTGATTTAATTTGAGATACGAGCCATATTTTATATCGTTTTTATTGGAATTAATATTTTAAAAACAATGGCGTAACTCCCGTGTCATGAATCCTTCATTTTCTAGTCAAAACGAGCCCCGAACCTAATATAACGAAAGTTTTACGAAGTTACATCTAGGGTCCTTGTGTTATGTTTCATCTTCACCCTTGTGTTTACTCAAATTGCAACAATGGTCCCTCCAGGGGTATAAATACCCCCACACTCCTACTTCCTCCCATTTCACTCATTTTCTTTCTCTCTCTAATAAACACACACACAAAGATTTCTCTCCTTTCTCTCTCTCTAAAATCCGGCCACCCAAACTAGGGTTCCAGCGCCGTCACTGTAACACCCCCAAAAATGGTTTGCAGTGGAAGAAAAGGTTTTTGGGGTGCTACTCCATTGGATCATAACACAAGGTGTAAAAAAATAGATTTTTCATAAAAGATTTCATTTATTTCGGTAAAACAAGTTTACATAAGTTAAATTGTTGCGGAAAAATTGCCCATTAATAAAATGTGGTCCCCATACGTAAATCAGAGTCATCTATGACCATGCCATGATAATACCCAAGCGCCTCCAGAGTTAGCTATCGCCTTTTTAATACCTGAGATAAACATGCTTAAAAAGATCAACACAACGATTGAGTGATATTCATAGGTTTAGTAAATGGTTGAACACAAGTTAAAGATGATAATTGCTTCGAAGATAATTACCATAGAAAATAGAGATTATTATTATGCACTAAGCTCATGACACCAATACTAACTGCAAACACCTAATTACTGGTGTAAGTAATAAAATTTCCCCGGATGTAATAGCCAATTACATATAGATAATCAAATATGGTGCTTGGTTATTTCCGATAACCGAAGTCGGGTCGTCAATTCCCATTGTACTATCCACAATATTTGCGTTCACTCGCAAGTGATTAATGGTTCATGATGAAGGGGACTTTTGGCTGGCAACTTAGGCTATAATAATAATAATCAGGCAAGCATACCTTTTAAGAAAAGACTTGTGTCCTAGTTTATAACATGTATCTCCCCCAAAGAGTTTATAAAATAGTTAAAAGAGTAAAAGTGGGGCTATGAACTCACCTTAGTGATATGGTAGAAAATGCACAACAATAACAAGTACGGTATGACAACGGCTTCAACACGAAACCTAGATATAATATGGCAAGTCTTAGATAATATATTCCGTTTACGACCCTAAATGGCAATGTTTGAAAAATGGTTTAGTTGTGAGACACTCGTATCGTTATAACTTGTGTGGTAATACTTAAAGTTTAAACACAAAATATTTTCATATGTTTCAGTTTATGAAATGCTTATAGATCAAAAATGAATGTTTTCAAATACTTTCTCGTGTGTTTATGTCACGTAGCTTAAATGGACGTTTCATAAGTTAATTCGATTCTTAACAATGTACATAAAAATATAGTTGTGAAAATGTTCCTTAAGTGTTGGCTCTTGGAATAATGGAGGAATGATGTATACGAAACTTTCGTATAAGAGTTGACTCGAATATTGGCTCAAGTATTATCGATGTGGGAAATAAATACAAGTCGAATTGTATTTAATTTATTAGATTTGTTGATTTCAAGGTGTGAAAATATATATACAATATATATATATATATATATATATATATATATATATATATATATATATATATATATTATCGAGTTGTGGTTAAATAATATATTTGGAAAACAATATAGTATTTTTAAAGTTTACGCCGATGAGGTCGTCAAAAGATATGCGTTAAATATATTTACTTAAACGAAAAAGTGGTAAAATGTATAAGTTTATCAAACTTATAAAAGTTTTTTAGTGAAGAGTGTCAAAGTATTAACTAGAGGTCTGAAGTGTAAGGTTTTAATATAAGTTTTAAACTTGTAAAAGTTTTAAGCGGAAGTGACAAGTTGTTCAAAGTTGGAGGACTAAAGTTGTCGAAAATAATATAAGTTTCAATCTTATAAAAAGTCTTAAGAAGAGTGTCAGATGATTCGAAGTTGAGGGGCTAAAGTTGTAAAACTCGTGTTTATATCAATAGTTGGGCTGATGTATTTTTTTTTTAAAATAAAACCCAAAAATGACCAAAGCTGGGTTCGAACCCAAGTCTGTGGCAATACTGAAATGAGGCGCAACCTCTAACCGAGACCTATTATGAATGATATGTCCTAATATAAGTCATGATTTAATGTTATGCATGCAATTCGTATGATATCTATACCAATTGTGAATTTTTGAAAATAACGTTTATCGTCGAAAAATAATCTTATAACGTCTTGACAATTTATAAATTACTTTACAAGTATTTTCGTTGAATGATATCCTACGATAGTCATTTAGTAATTTATTAAGAAATTATAGCTTTTCGTTGTAAAACAATGTCATTTGACAATTCATGAAAGTGACTAAATGGCCTCGAAATGCTAGTCGTAAAATGGTGAATCTCGAGTGTTAGAAAAAAAACTCAACGGTTTTGGAAAGCTTGTAACATTATCTCAAAGTCTTAGCTTTTGAATTTTCATCATAGAGGTCTCGATCATGGAGAAAAACATAGGTGAAGTAGGGTACTTGTACCAAAAATATTGTTTAAGGGTAAATTTCGGCAAAGTTTGAGGGACCGTATTTTATACGTTACAACTCCGTTTGACAAACGGTTGGACATTTTGGAAAATAGGCTAGGCGAACTTACTTTTACTAGAAGACATCATTTTATAAAAAGTGTTCCATCAATGTTAAAAACGACCCTCAACATGGTCATTCGCGGCCGTAAATTTTTGGCTATTAGAAAATATATTAGTTATGCTTATATGAAATAGTTACGACAACCTTGTTTAAACGCGTGTAATTTAATCGTTACAAGTCCGTTTTCTACGTTTTATATTACTTAGCTTCGTGTTAAAGTATACTAATATATTTTTTATAAATCGACTCATTTGATAACGCTTAAGACTCATTTTTGACTCGTAAAAATTTGGGACAGCATGCTGAATTTTTCTGGAAAAATAGTTTTCGTCGTTAAACTTGAAAATAGCATAACTTCTTCGTTATAACTCCGTTTTAACCCATTCAAGCGACAACGTTTTCGTTTTAAAGTATATTTTCTGAATATCTAGCCCAAAATATTTTGTAAACTGTCAAAATTTCTAGAATTAACAAAAATGATCAGACCCTTATATATAGTTGTCGAAATGGATTTTTCTCGCGTAATACTTATTCTAACCACTTCAAACCAATGCCAAAGCTATACTAAACCTACCATACACCTTATTAGGTGTCATGGGTTCCTAGACATTGTCAAAAATGATATGTTTCAAGGGATAATTATAGGATGATATATATTCATTAATAGTACTTAAAAACAAATAAAGTGGTATAGATAATCATATAACTTGCATGTTTTTCTCAAGCAAGATAAAATGACCAAAGTATGAATATGAAAAATTAAAAATGATCATGAAATGCTTACTAGTGAAGTGATGAGGTTTAAAGAACAAGGATTTTTCCTAATACCCTAGGTTTTTATTTCAAAACCTTGATTAAGAGTATACTAGAGCTGTATAATTAACTTGTTCTTGAAAAAAATTTGGCTTCCTTGTATATTTTCTTCCTATGGCCAGTTGATACAAGAGGAAAGGAGAGAGTATATTTTTTTTACACCTTAGAATATGTGCTTCTATGTGTTACGTTAGTATAATATTAAAAATAAATACATGTGTAAGGCTATACTAGTATATGTGTTAGTCTAAGATGAAGATTTTTGTCCAATTTGTGTTGAGTCATCCATTTAGGTCGACCAAGGTAAAACAAAACAAGAGTTAGTGTATTTTGTACAATTAAATGTATAGATGTATAAGTAAAGTTGGTAATTTGTGTATATAATTAGTTATTTAGAGTAGCGTTAGCTAAAAATAAATTTTAACGGGATAAAATAAAATGTATTGAAGTGATAAAAATTATAAAAATACATTTCTCACAATATTGAGTGAATAAATATTTATCGAGTTGAATTTACGAAAACCGTCGTAAATATTTATACATAACAATTTATATACAAAATAAATTGAAAACATCGGGTAAAATAATAATATAATTTTTATAGTCTTAAAATGAGTATAAAAATATATTAGGATTATTTTTGGAAGTGTCGGATCAAATGTTCAAAATAAATGATTACGCGATAGCGTTTATTTAATAGGAAATTATACGTTTAATGAAAATGCAAAACCATGCATGAACTAATATGATGATGATGTTGCTAATGATATGTAGACTAAATCTAGTCTATATGAAATGTCCTCGATGATTGCTCATGAATTCGCAGCTAAACCATTAAGGTTACGCGAATTTGATACTCGTAAACCTAGTTTACGATAAATGATGAATAGTGAATCATGAATAGTGATTTTCTCCGAGAATGAATAGTGTTTCATGAATAGTAAAATTTTGAAATACGTTCTCAGAATATCAAATTGACTCCGAAAACGATGAATAGTAAAATGATGAATAGTAAATTCCCGAGATGAATAGTAAATTTGAGAAATGACCTGAAAATATGAGTTGTCACATTCGCCTATCCAAAAAGGAATTTAGTCCCTGAATTCAATCCATGTTGGGTTCTACGGTGTTATCGGTGAAAAGGTGAGGATATTTGAGTCGCATAGGGTCTTCCCGCGTTTTCTGAATTGTACCACGCCTTTCCAAGGCGAGACTTTCAACAACTCCGTTGTCAACTTGAATTTCTAATGGTTTGCGACTTATGGAACATATTTCCAATATATTTTGCGTCGCATATCAATGTAAATTTTCTATCTATGTTTTGTTGCTTACGATTACTTTGTTGTTTCATGAATGAGTTATGGACTAATGAGTTGGACTTTCCTGATTTTGACCCGTGAATAGGTGATTGACACCTCAACCATAGAGTGCCTCAATTGGTGTAATCAATATGTTCATGTTCTAACTATTGTTGTAAAGCAACTTGTTCGATGAAGAATGATTTGCCTAGTCATTTCTAGAAAATCACACATGCCTTGAGCATAGCTTCTAATGTTGGAATTGTTCTCTCGCTCTGACCATTGAGCTGTGGATAATAGGTGGTACTCATGTCCTAGTAGGTTCCATGGGAATCTTGAAATGATTATCAGAAGTCTAAGGTGAATCGGTTACCTTATATTAGGTATAATTGAAATTGACACTACGTGTTACATGACAAATTCCAAAATATCAAGTCTGTCAAAAAGGAAATTATTGAAAAGAATAGATTATGGGTAATAGTTGTGCTTCCTCACGCTTCTAGTTCTAGCGAATGTCATGACTTGAGTCTTCCTTGCCTAAGGTGCTTGGTCTCCATTACTAAAATGTTTATTGTTTGATGATGACTCTCTTAATTTCTCATATCGAAATATTTCCACGCTCTATGCCGTAAAGTAACAAAACCTTAAATATTTAAGTGATGTGGTGTGATGATTGATTTCCAAGATTTGTACCGATTTCACTTGTAGATGGAGAGTCATTGGTTGTCCGATATGTTCAGACCTGTTGCATTTCTTGATATGGAAGTGAGGTTACTTGGAATTTCTAGAGAACACAATGCCTTAGGGAAAGTTTATATCGATAACCTTAATTTAACCAAATTTTCCTTTAAGGGAAACTCATTGTAGGGAAGTTCACATATTGTTGAGGCCATGTTTAATGGAATGTTCTGCAGTCTCAGTTAGAAGACTTGGTTTATCCCTATAGTGTTGCTTAGTGGGTATTCGCTTCGTACTAAATCTCGTAACTCGGTCTAGCTAGTACTTTTGAAATGATAGTATTTGGCTTCTAATCCAAAGATAGTGGTTCGGAATATCTCGTGATGTCTTAAAATTTTTGTTAGGTTTTGAAAGATCTCGCTACCTACTTCTAGTCCTTGTTGGTAATTCCGAAATCCTTTCATTGTTTTCTTGTATTGAGGAATCCTCCTCGTAGATGGTATAGAAAGTTTTTCCTAAAAAGGTCACTGGTAAAAATTTCAACTTATCGGTTGAGTGAGTGACGAATGGCGTAGGTATCTATAGAGTGTTGACAAAAGAGGTGTTTATGAGCAATTTATCTGATTAAAATCCTTGCTTTTGAGTGAAGATTGTTTTAAGAGATTTGAAATGATGCTTGTTACTTTCATGACATAATTCTTCCTGAATTATACATAGGTGATCAGGCTATGTATAATCAAGGACAAATGATGTGATGCTTGGTTTTGTTAAAATGGTATTATGTTTCTCCGAAGTTTTAGATGGTATTCAACGTTTTGTTTCGTAAGATAATGGCTCAATAATTTTTCAGAGTAACATGAAAATCGTGTCGCATGATGGTATTAAATAGTTGATAAAATGACTAAAAATCAATTTATAGGGTGGTAACAAAACAGCTTGCTTTAGAATTCTGTGAAGCCATTTTCCTAGGATGGTAGTAAAATAGCTTGGAATAAAATGATGTGAAATAATTTTATGAAGTAGTAGCAAAGTAACTTGAAATATAATTTGTTGAATGGTTTATAGGATACATGGGAGAATCTCATAGAATGGTAATATTCTCCTAATTAGTCAAGAATAAAGTTGGCCTAATCCCTAGTAAGATAACGGTATATTGTTGCGAAATGATTAAAAATTTGGCAATTGGAATAGGGAATGAAATAAACAAAGGTAGTGATTATCGTAGAGATAATAAATGATAACGATTACATTAGCTAGAAAGGTACTTATTATCTGTTTCTGTTAGTGGTCTAATCATGTCTCAAGTGTAGGAGTAGTAGGCTGTCTAGCAACAACTATAGGTGATGATGAATATAATAAACATGTATATAACAAATGAACGTAGCGGAATCATCACCAACAACGGATCCATATTGCCATATGATCAATCAAATAAAACATAGATAAGGTTTATACCTTTGTAGCGTGATTCCGGTAACGAGACACCAATCACCTCCACGAATGGAACCAAGAAACCTAAAGACCAATAAGGTTGGCCTTTCCCAATGAGTGAAACACACTAAACGTCCAACAAACACCCTTAGATGCTAGCCTTAACCTTAACACCGATCCTTGCACTAGATAACCCTTAGAATTATCAAGAAAGGAAAAACAAAAACAAAAACACCTTTTGGTGTGTGTTTTGTGCCGTACACAATAGGGGAGGGGAGGGTGAGTTTGAAGAGCAAATTGTAACCTCCTTTCAATCATAATCAATTATCATCAATTAGCATTAAAGCTAATTGATGTCAAATCAATAGTTACACATTAGGCCCTTTAAAGTCCAAAAGCTCCACTTTACATCCTTATGTATCAAAGGTTATTCATAATGAAAATACGATAAATGCATTATGATAATGGTGTCTAAGTGTATATGTGTGTGACCCCATAGGCTCACATATGACTAGCCATATAATTATTTATTATGACACGAGCATACTCCAACAGCTCCCACTTGCGACGTCATAATAGATATGTAATTATATAAGCAATGGTTAGTGTCTAGCAACACGCCAATGCCCCTAGTGATATGTGAGGTTAGTTTCTCAAACATTTCATTAAATGGTTTATATGTCATATATCCCTTTGTTTCAGATACCATGTTGAATATTAGACATGGATCAAAAGTCATTCTAATTGTTCAACTATTATGTTCTCGATCTTGATATTGAACAAGATTACCAAGTGAATTAAGATTCATCTTAATATCATTTGGGTATGGCCATACAAACATCTGTTCAAATCATCGAGGGGCCCAATAGTATCTAACTCTAAACCATGTGGAGGAACAAATCCTATTTTGACTGCACGTGTCATTCATGTGCTTCAAATCATTCCTGATTGTGTCCTTTATAACTACCTTGTTCAGGACAGCGTTTAACCATATCAAGGAATGAAACTCCACACATGCAAAACCTGCTTGCATCTCAAGTCTAAGGATAATAGACATAACCATTTTCGAGATTCACTATATGACGTCGATCCATGCAGTGAATACTCGTAGGTTGGGTCAGTCCAATGCTCATCACCATGAACAACATGTGAGTTTGGCAAAAAAGTCACCAAGACACTCACAATTATCTTAATTTGATGGTACTCCCATACCGTCAACCGACAATGGACAAGTTTTGAATGAAGAAATTCATTCATGGATTTAAACATGCAAATATAGAATACAGTTGATATAAATGAAAACGATAATAACCATTAAATCAATTCATTACATAATATAAACTGTTTAACATTCCAATTATTCAAATACTAAAATAAACAGATCTACATGAGACTACTAGCTGGTCGAAGTCCAATGTTCCTAGCATGCCCAACATGTTTCGTGCAAGGCATTGCTTTATTAAGAGGATCAGCTAAGTTGTCATCTGTGTGAACTTTTAGAAGACGAATATCACCACTTTCGATAACTTCTCGAATGTAATGAACTTTTCGACGAAAGTGTTTGGCACCCTTTTGAACACCAGGTTCATTTGCAATGATAATGGCACCTGTATTATCACAGTACATATCCATGGGTAGTTCATTGCTGGGAACAATGCCAAGCCTAGAAATGAATTTTCATATCCAAATCGCCTCCATTGCAGCTTCTGAAGCAACAATGTATTCTCGCTTCAGAGAGGACATTGCAATCGTGCTCGTTTTTGAACTCTTCCGTCAAACGCCTCCATTCATGATGAAAACGAATCCAGTTTGGGACTTGGTGTCATCACGATCGGTCTACCAACCCAAGGCATCGATAGCAAGTGATACTGAGCTCGCGGTTGTCATCGCCACCATAAACAAGAAACATATCTTTAGTATTACGAAGATACTTTAATATGTTCTTAACAGCAGTCCAAGTGACATTCACCGGATTCTGTGATACCTACTCGTCAGGTTCTAAGCGAACGCAACATCAGGTCTAGTGCACCTTACCGCATACATGATGGATCCCATAGCAGAAGCATATGGGATACCCTTCATCCTTTTCACCTCTTCGGGTGTAGAAGGTTCTTGAGTTTTACTCAATTCCGTATTCGGTTGCATTGGAAGATTTCCACGTTTGGAATCTTGCATCCTAAATCGCTTTAGGATTTTGTCAATGTATGCACTTTGACTCAAGCCGATTAACCGCTTTGATCTATCCTGTAGATCTTGACTCCAAGTATGTACGTAGCTTCGCCTAAGTCTTTCATTTCAAAACAATTTCCAAGCCGAGTTTTACATCTTGTAGCATTAGAATGTTGTTTCCCATGAGTAATATGTCATCGACATATAAGACTAGGAATACGACATTACTTTCACTAGTTTTCTTATATACACATGGCTCATCAAAGTTTTGAGCGAAACCAATCTTTTTGATTTCTTCATCAAATCCCTTGTTCCAACTTCTAGATGCTTGCTTTAATCCATAAATGGATCTTTGAAGCTTGCAAACTTTGTTGGGATGTTTAGGATTCACGAAGCCCTCGGGTTGCACCATGTAAACATCTTCGTTTAGGTGGCCGTTCAAGAAGGCTGGCTTGACATCCATTTTCCAAATCTCATAGTCATAGTACGCTGCTATGGCTATAAGAATCCTAATAGCTTTAACGTCAGCAACAGGCGAGAAGGTCTCTTCACAGTCAATCCCGTAGGTTTGAGTGTGACCTTTTGCTACTAGGCGTGCTTTATAGGTGTGTACATTGCCATCCATGTCGGTCTTCTTCTTGAAGAGCCATTTACTCCTAACGGTTTTAGCATTAGAGGCAGTCAACTCGACCCAGACTTCATTGTCTTTCATGGATTGAATCTCCGATTTCATAGCACCGAGCCATTTATCGCGTCGAACTTCGATAATGCACCGATAGTTAGCAGGTTCATCCTGATCCCCTAACTCATGTTCCTTAGCATCGACATAGAAACCATATCGCTCAGGTGCTTGAGGTATCCTTGCAGATCTACGAATCGGAGCAACATCTCTATGAGGCTCGACATTTTCATGTTCGATCTCATTTCGATGCTCACTAATGTTACCAGAAGGTTGTGCATCTTCACTTTGAATTTCGTCAAAGTCTATGGTGCTCCCACTTGCTTCTTGTGAAATGAGACTGTTCTCAAGAAACTCAGCATAACGAGCAACAAATATTTTGTTCTCGGGTGGGTAGTGGAAGTAGTAACCCATCGTTTCCTTTGGGTATCCTACGAAGATACATTTGATGGATCTAGACTCAAGTTTGTTTGGCGTTTCTCGTTTCACGAGGGCCTCACAACCCCAGACCTTCAAGTAAGACAAGTTAGGGACTTTCCATGCCATATTTAGTATGGAGTCTTATCTACCTTCTTGGTTGGAACCATGTTGAGAATGCGAGCAGCAGACTCTAGGGCATAACCCCAAAAGGACATTGGCAACGTTGTTAGACTCATCATAGATCGAACCATGTCTAGCAAAGTTCGATTTCTCCTTTCAGATACACCATTATGTTGTGGTGTATGTGGAGGAGTGAATTGTGAGACTATCCCACACTTTTTAGATGATCTAAAAACTCTTGACTCATATATTCGCCTCCACGATCGGATCGAAGAGCCTTTATAGTCTTATCGAGTTAATTTTCTACCTCACTTTGAAATACTTTGAACGTTTCAAAGACTTCATGTTTATGTTTAATCAAGTAAACATAACCATATCGACTGAAATCGTCGGTAAAAGTGACGAAGTAGTTAGCTCCTTCCCTAGACATGATCCTAAATGGGCCACATACATCAGTATGTATGAGTCCAAGTAGGTCTTTAGCTCTTTCTTCAACATGGGAAAAAGGCTTGCGCGCCATCTTACAGGATATCCAAGAAACACATTTATCAAAAGACGTGCATCAATTGATTCTAAAAGCCTATCTTGTTGCAAACTTCGTTGCGTTTCTTGTTTACGTGGCAAAGACGACAATGCCATAGAAAAGTGGAATCCATGTTACGTTTAGATTTCTTGTTGCTAACATTATATATAGAACCATTGTTTGAATTAGGATCACGCATATCAATTTCAAAAATACCATCTCTAGGAATAGCATTAAAATAAAAACATTATCCTTAGAAACCGAAATGCCAAAATCCGTAAAAACATGAATGAAACCATCATCCTTCAAACGAGAAAGTGAAACAACACCTCTAGTAATAGTAGGTGCGAAATGACAATTATTCAAAACAATAACTAGTCCATTAGGAAGGATTAAATCATAGCTTCCTATCGCTTTGACTGGTGCACGATTCCCATTACCAACGTCTGAGGTCCAAAGCGCCATGCTTCAACTTTCGACTTCCCTAAGAGCACGCACATCATTACAAATGTGAGTCCCACAACCTGTATCATATACCCAGGATTTATTAGGAAAGTATAGAGTTCTATAGTGAAGATACCTGATGTACTAGCCCCGCTAGCCTTGCTCTTCTTCAACTCCGCCAGGTACACCGGACAGTTTCTCTTCCAGTGCCCTACCATTCCACGAGTGATGGCGGTGTGTCCTTGTTTGGGTGCTCCTTCTTAGCAGGTGGGAGAACTTTAGGTTTGGGGGCGTAAGCAAGCTTACCCTTGCCTCTCCCTTGTCCCTTGCCGGTGCTTGCGGTTTCCCCTTATTCTTTTTCTGGATTTTGCCTTGCTTGATAGCTAGGACAACTGGAGCTTTCTTGGGCATACCTTTTTCTGCAAGTTTGAGCATATTATGCAGTTCATGTATGGTCTTGCCCATGTTGTGCATGTTGTAGTTTTGCACAAATTGTTCAAATTCCTTTGAAAGTGAGGTAAGAATCATGCTCACTCCAAGGATCTGAGGCATGGGGTATCCAAGCCGCTCCATCTGATCCAGATAGCCTTTCATTTTCATGATGTGGCTATTGACCGATTGTCCTTCCTCCTGCTTGCAAGCATGGAATGATCTGACAGTTTCAAATAATTCTGCTCACTTGCTGTTCGAACATAGTTCTTAGTTCGGTTATCATGTCAAATGTTGTGAGGTCCTCTAAATTCTTTTGAATTTCAGGGATCATGCTCGCAAGCATAAGACAAGCGACTTCCTGCTGTTCATTAAACCTACGAGTGTAGGCATTACGCACAGCAGCAGTGGCATTTTCGCAGAGGCTCGGTAAAGCCTGTTCGGATGGTAAAACTTTTGTTCAGACTTGAGGACAATCCTCAAGTTTCGGTACCGATCAAAAAGTTGTTACCATTCAATCTCTCTTTCGCGAGAATTGATTTGATTGATGTTGTTGATGGTTTGAGTTGGAGTTGTCATCTACAAAACAAACAAAATTCAAATTTTAGTATCTTACAATAATTAATCCTTTTTAAAATTAACTACCCAAGTTTTAAAAGAAAAACAATTAATTTTGCGAAAAAGGCTAAGATCCTCATTGAGATTCCACCATCACATTAGTTGATCTACTAGCAATGGTGGATTCAATAGGTAGGTAACGTCGACCAATTGCAAATCAAGTGCAACTCTTAGATCCTTATGGGACCCATGGCACTAGTGAACAAGCATCTAGTGTCAAGGTGGCATGTTTAGTCCCATCCTTGCCTCGGGTCAAGGTCTCACCGCTTAACTTGATTAAGTCATCCAATTTGAGAACGTGCGAAAATAAATCTAGGTCCCACGCATAGACAATAATTACCTTGGGTTACAATTCAACCTAGGTCCCACGCATAGGCAAAAAGTAATTGCAAGTGTTCTCAAGCGATTGGACGGCATGACTTAAATTTGTGACGGGTAAAATATTTTGATTTGAATCAAAAAGGTGTACGAAGAAGCATGCATTCATTCTTCGTAGCACAAGTTAAAAACTTTTCTTAACTTAAGTCTAATCATTGTTTTAATTTATGTGTGTCAAGTTGTCCATTTTCAAGTCTAATATAGAACCTATGTGGATTATAATAGAGATTGGACAATACATAAATCGAATAACATACATAACAAGTTACGTGTTATTTTTAAAACAATGATTTTAAGTTAAATCCATATTTAAACTTAGTTAAACTAAATCATAAGACTTAGTTTGAAAATGATTTGTGTTGCGTTTTAAGTTTTAGAAAACGATTTGCAAGTTATATACATTCACAACATACATAATAAGCAAACAACCAACACACAACCACAATATGCAAAGCCTCAACCGATGAAAGAACCTATGCTTGATCTCGTGAGCCATCACGAGAACCAAGAGTCATCTAGGGACATAAACCACAACCACACGGAGGACTCCCACTTGCTCCAAGACCAAGCAAGGACAAGTAGAAGCCCATAATGCACATGAAAAGTGAATCTGCCAGCCCAGAATTTCTGCATTCGGAGGCCCAAATGGCCTAGAAGGAATCATCCCCGAGCTTAGCACCAAACTACAAAGTTGTGGGCCCATGAGTTGTCTACCTGTAGCAAAAATTTGGTTAAAAAATACGCCACCAATCATCGGGAAACTCCGTTTTACTGCATCTTGTACGAGCAGCCATTTTGCGTCTTTATGTCTTTTATGCTTCGCCATTCCATTCCAAGCATCGGTTACAATATATAGAATGTGAAATACAACTAATCTACTATCTATCTATTGTAAAATGCCCAAACAATGGCAAAAACCAAATTAAAATTCATACATAAAAGCCGAAACAATGGCAAACCCCAAATAACAAGAAATTAACGACAATCACAATCATTCATAGCACAAGTGGTCTAGGTTTTCATCGGCTTTGCATATACACATAATAATACCATAAAATTATGAACATAACACGGTGTTGGCTAATCCCATGAGCAAACATGCATGTATTTGCCATGGGAACAATTTAAATAGCATGAAATAAAAGATTTAGCCAACGAATCGAATAAATAATCAACAAGAATTAAAACCCCGATTGGTACGCGAGTAAAATGGATTTAGGTTCTCAAACCTACTGAAATTAGACCTTCTAAAAATCATTTTACCACAGAAAATAAAGCCTTAGAGGCTGTTTTCAAATCGTTTCAAGAATCGATTAAAACAACGCGATTAAAGCCATTTTTAGCGTACCGAACACATTGTTTAATTAACGTATGCGAAACTAATGGCCATAGGACCAAAAAACACAGATGTTTATATAACAATAACATTCTTAATCCATGAAAAATGGAGCCCTCGGGGCTGTTTTGAAAGTGGTTACAAAAAACACTTAAAAACACGCGTTTTTACCATTTTTTCGCATACCCGATAATCATATGGCACATATGATGGCTCGTGATACCACTATAGGTGATGATGAATATAATAAACATATATATAACAAATGAACGCAGCGGAATCATCACCAACAACGGATCCATATTGCCATATGATCAATCAAATAAAACATAGATAAGGTTTATACCTTTGTAGCGTGATTCCGGTAACAAGACACCAATCACCTCCACGAATGGAACCAAGAAACCTAAAGACCAATAAGGTTGGCCTTTCCCAATGAGTGAAACACACTACATGTCCAACGAACACCCTTAGATGCTAGTCTTAACCTTAACACCGATCCTTGCACTAGATAACCCTTAGAATTATCAAGAAAGGAAAAACAAAAAAAAAACACATTTTGGTGTGTGTTTTGTGCCGTACACAATAGGGGAGGGGAGGGTGAGTTTGAAGAGCAAATTGTAACCTCCTTTCAATCATAATCAATTATCATCAATTAGCATTAAAGCTAATTGATGTCAAATCAATAGTTACACATCAAAGTCCAAAAGCTCCACTTTACATCCTTATGTATCAAAGGTTATTCATAATGAAAATACGATAAATGCATTATGATAATGGTGTCTAAGTGTATATGTGTGTGACCCCATAGGCTCACATATGACTAGCCATATAATTATTTATTATGACACGAGCATACTCCAACAACAACAGCTTTGAAACTCTCACAGTCCTCAAATCTATAAGATAGTGTAGTGTCTATAGTCTTAGTGATAGATGGTAATGATGTGTCAAATCATGTACGCTTCCCAAGCTACAAATCGGATGTATAAGTAGTGTATATGAAATGTGATGGTACGGATAGTGCTCTAGATGATAATGATGATGATAAATGAAATACTACTCTCTTTCATGTTGTCTCGCGACGTTTCGGAGGTAAAGCTAGAGTATGCACTATTGGACGACTAATAGTGGTATGAGTAGCTGATGGTGGTTGTATTACATGAGTAGCAGGTGATCTAAAGAGTGAGGGTAAGAGAATGTACTCTCATCCTTGCAGTAAACATCCTAATAGGTCCATTAGGACTAAGCCTATAAGTCCTACCAACTGGTATGATCTGTCCTGGCTGAATAATAGAAACTGTCTTGATCTTACAGTGAATCAATGGTGATTGAGATAATGTAGGTGTAACTTCGCCCTCCTCAAAGGGTTCAGTCTCCACATCAGATAATATGTGTGGTAAGTCTATTGTAGAATCAACTGATGTTAAAATTTGTGATAGGGAATGACAAGGCATTCTCCATGTCAGAGTCTGATGTGAGTATGATGGGATGGGTATCTGAAGGCATCTATGTGACAATCGATGTGAAATGGAAGTAAATAACCCGCATAATGTGCGTATAAAACCGCATGTATAGTGACTATGCACTTATGATGAAATGATGAGATGCTATGATGATGTAGTTATAGTCTAGGGTCAATGATGCAACCTAGTTCTCTATAACCGAAGCTTTGATACCAATCTGTCACACCCCCAAATTACCTATTTTGCAGCCGAATGGAATTCTTGGGGATTGACTGTCATAGCATCACAGTTACAGATATATTGAACGACCTAAAGTGCCGTTTGAAAAGAACATCGTTTGATATAATAAAACATTCAGAGTTTACAAAGATAGGTCCCAAATGAAATTAAACATGTGCGAATTAAGTTTGTTACAATCCAAACGATGTTTTAAAGTGCATAAAACCAAGTGAGACGCGTCGTCACCGCGACTCTATGATATGTCCCCATGCATGCCATGAAGTGAATGCCTTAGATACCTGAAAATACATTGCTAAATGTGTCAACACAATGGTTGAGTGAGTTCATAGAGTTTATGGAAATGTTTTATACGACCAACGCAAGTATAAGTTATGTATGACAAATATGTCACAAAATGGTACAATTGCTTAAGCACATGACACGAAGCTAACTGTTTCTGATGTTCACCCCAACGAGTGTTTTGCCAAACAAATCAATGATGATAAAATGAAATGCATCCGTTGACGGTTGGGACCACCAACACGGATGGAGGAGTCTCCCTCAATAGATCTATCCACTAACCCTCGCTTCTTCCGAAATTAACGGTTCATGATTATGAAATGGGGACATTCAATTGGCAATGAGGTAACTTAAGCAATGTAAATGAATTTGAATATACTTGGGCTCGTATAAAAAATGATGTGCAATGTATTCTCCCCAGTAGGTTTGAAATAATGTATAAACTTGAATAAAACGGGGCTATGAAAACTCACCTGGTGCAATGTTTATGATGATATAATGGCAATACTGAAATGAGGCGCAACCTCTAACCGCGACCTATTATGAATGATATGTCCTAATATAAGTCATGATTTAATGTTATGCATGCAATTCGTATGATATCTATACCACTTGTGAATTTTTGAAAATAACGTTTATCGTCGAAAAATAATCTTAGAACGTCTTGACAATTTATAAATTACTTTAAAAGTATTTTCGTTGAAATGATATCCTACGATAGTCATTTAGTAATTTATTAAGAAATTATAGTTTTTCGTCGTAAAACAATGTCATTTGACAATTCATGAAAGTGACTAAATGGCCTCGAAATGCTAGTCGTAAAATGGTGAATATCGAGTGTTAGAAAACAAACTCAATGGTTTTGGAAAGCTTGTAACATTATCTCAAAGTCTTAGCTTTTGAATTTTCATCATAGAGGTCTCGATCATGGAGAAAAACATAGGTGAAGTAGGGTACTTGTACCAAAAATATTGTTTAAGGGTAAATTTCGGCAAAGTTTGAGTGACCGTATTTTATACGTTACAACTCCGTTTGACAAACGGTTGGACATTTTGGAAAATAGACTAGGCGAACTTACTTTTACTAGAAGACATCATTTTATAAAAAGTATTCCATCGATGTTAAAAACGACCCTCAACATGGTCATTCGCGGCCGTAAATTTTTGGCTATTAGAAAATATGTTAGTTATGCTTATATGAAATAGTTACGACAACCTTGTTTAAACGCGTGTAATTTAATCGTTACAAGTCCATTTTCTACGTTTTATATGTCCTTAGCTTTGTGTTAAAGTATACTAATATATTTTTGATAAATCGACTCATTTGATAACGCTTAAGACTCATTTTTGACTCGTAAAAATTTGGGACAGCATGCTGAATTTTTCTGGAAAAATAGTTTTCGTCGTTAAACTTGAAAATAGCATAACTTCTTCGTTATAACTCCGTTTTAACCCATTCAAGCGACCACGTTTTCGTTTTAAAGTATATTTTCTGAATATCTAGCCCAAAATATTTTGTAAACTGTCAAAATTTCTAGAATTAACAAAAATGATCAGACCCTTATATATAGTTGTCGAAATGGATTTTTCTCGCGTAATACTTATTCTAACCACTTCAAACCAACGCCAAAGCTATACTAAACCTACCATACACCTTATTAGGTGTCATGGGTTCCTAGACATTGTCAAAAATGATATGTTTCAAGGGATAATTATAGGATGATATATATTCATTAATAGTACTTAAAAACAAATAAAGTGGTATAGATAATCATATAACTTGCATGTTTTTCTCAAGCAAGATAAAATGACCAAAGTATGAATATGAAAAATTAAAAATGATCATGAAATGCTTACTAGTGAAGTGATGAGGTTTAAAGAACAAGGATTTTTCCTAATACCCTAGGTTTTTATTTCAAAACCTTGATTAAGAGTATACTAGAGCTGTATAATTAACTTGTTCTTGAAAAAAATTTGGCTTCCTTGTATATTTTCTTCCTATGGCCAGTTGATACAAGAGGAAAGGAGAGAGTATATTTTTTTTACACCTTAGAATATGTGCTTCTATGTGTTACGTTAGTATAATATTAAAAATAAATACATGTGTAAGGCTATACTAGTATACGTGTTAGTCTAAGATGAAGATTTTTGTCCAATTTGTGTTGAGTCATCCATTTAGGTCGACCAAGGTAAAACAAAACAAGAATTAGTGTATTTTGTACAATTAAATGTATAGATGTATAAGTAAAGTTGGTAATTTGTGTATATAATTAGTTATTTAGAGTAGCGTTAGCTAAAAATAAATTTTAACGGGACAAAATAAAATGTATTGAAGTGATAAAAATTATAAAAATACATTTCTCACAAGTATTGAGTGAATAAATATTTATCGAGTTGAATTTACGAAAACCGTCGTAAATATTTATACATAACAATTTATATACAAAATAAATTGAAAACATCGGGTAAAATAATAATATAATTTTTATAGTCTTAAAATGAGTATAAAAAATATATTAGGATTATTTTTGGAAGTGTCGGATCAAATGTTCAAAATAAATGATTACGCGATAGCGTTTATTTAATAGGAAATTATACGTTTAATGAAAATGCAAAACCATGCATGTACTAATATGATGATGATGTTGCTAATGATATGTAGACTAAATCTAGTCTATATGAAATGTCCTCGATGATTGCTCATGAATTCGCAGCTAAACCATTAAGGTTACGCGAATTTGATACTCGTAAACCTAGTTTACGATAAATGATGAATAGTGAATCATGAATAGTGATTTTCTCCGGGAATGAATAGTGTTTCGTGAATAGTAAAATTTTGAAATACGTTATCAGAATATCAAATTGACTCCAAAAACGATGAATAGTAAAATGATGAATATTAACCGATGAATAGTAAATTCCCGAGATGAATAGTAAATTTGAGAAATGACCTGAAAATACGAGTTGTCACATAAATATGCACATTTAGTCTTTAGAAATAATATGGTACGTTTGGTTTTGTAAAATAATAAGGTCGTGTTTGGTTCAAAGAGATAAAAAGGCAACGTTTGGTTTATAAATATGAGACGATATGTTTGGTTTAAATCGTGAACACGTACATGAGCCAAGGATAACGAGGCCATTGTAAATGTTGACAAAACGAGTTTTCTTAACCACACAAGTTTAACGATCACATGAAAATTGACCTATATACATTTGCATGTATGTACGCATGCATACGCATGTATTTATGTTGACAGTGGATACAATCATGGTTTTAGTTTTTAAGACTTGAGAAATTTACAAAATGGCATGTATTAGTTAAAGTAGTTATATTGTACATTAAGGAAAACAAAGAAATATGAGTTTAGAAAGCTCGACTCTTCACGGTGGGTGTGAGTGTTGTCGATCAAACGAGAGGAAAGATCATCATGTATGGGTTGTCTTGTGTTCATGTGACTATCGAGATGACAAGGAGCGTGCGAGGTTATATAGCGTGGCTCCACAGCAAGGTTTCATACAAGAGAGTTTACGACCAACTCATGGTGAGTTTTAATAGATGCATGGTTTAACGAGGTGGTGGGGAGGCACGGTGGAGACAAGTGAGTAACAAAATGACCATGACAACCCGATACTATAGCTAGATTTCTAGATGATTGCGCGACTAGTTCCTTGATGACACGGTATGAGAGTTACCCCAAGATTTTCCCTTTTTCCTTCCGTTATGTGATCGAGTGAGAGTGAAGTGAGCGAATATGTTTTGTATTGTTTGAGTTTGTAAAATGAAATGAGAAGCGTTATGTGTGTATATGCCGAGTATATATAGGCCAAAGAAAAGATGAAACTTATTTTATGTATATCATGCGTACTAGTTTACTTGAACTTGTTAGAGAAGTTAAGTGTGTAAGTATTTGAAGTGTGCCATAAAACTAGTAAAAGTCGCATGGTTAGTTTTCTTCTTGTCCTTGTTTCTATCGAGACCCAAGAGTGAAAGCAAAAGGAGTGTGTAAGAGTGGACAGTGACAGGAGCATGTAAGACTATCTTTATCAACAATTTATCACAACCCAAACTTTTAATAAAATATTATTTTCTCTTTCCTCCACCTACACAACCAATACATATAACCAATCTATATTTTTTTACCATTTATCAACAACCCAATTCAACCAATACATACAACCAATCAATTCATTTATAAAATAATAAGTATTTAAAGAAAAAAAAACAAAAAAACAAATAGCCATTAAAACATTGACATGTGGCAGATTGTAGGTTGGGAACTTGGGTTGCTTGATGATTTAGATTGGAAGGAAAGATTGGATGCTAAGATTAAAAAATATTGTACTTATATTCTTTGAATTGGGTTGGCAACCCAACCGATAAACATAGTCTAAGGGTAACATGAGTCTTGTCTTTCTTGCTTGAGTAAAATAATGCAAAAAGGGTGTGGGCATGCATTTGTGATCAGCCAAAACTAAGGAAAGAGGATACATGTTTGAAGGATGGTGACAAGGTTGTTTTTGGAGTTAACCATCAAAAGGAGTAGGAAAACTTCCGTTTTTTGTTTGTGGGTGAGGCGTTGAGAGAGACAGAATAAGTGTTGAGTTTATGATATATAAAATACAATAAAACATAAAGACATCAAGAGTATACAGCGGAAGACTTAAAGATCATAACAAATAAATTAATTAACAGAAAGTATGCGTAACGTACCTCTGCGAATGTCAATCCCTCGAGCAAAGCAAAACAATCCTCGAGCAAAGCAAAACAAAGAAGTACTTATTGGTGTAAGAATAATGTCTTACAACCACGTTCTTGTACACACGAATTAACCAAACGAATCAAGCGATTGCTAGATCTAACACAAGTCCTCATTTTAAGAAAAACGAAACCAAACTCCCTTACTTGGGGTGTTCGGCCGAATATTAGACTAGAGAGAGGAGAGGAGAGATCTAGGGTTAATTCAATGCACAAGTATATAAAACCCTAGAACCTAACCCTCTTTATATACTAGTAGGTAAACTTAGGGAACAAGTTATGATTTTAGGGCTTGGGAAAGCCCCATGGCCGACTTACATGCAAAGCGAGAATTCATAACTTTTCCAAGATTTCCATTTCTAGTCCTTTCTCTTTTCATTTAACGGTCGTTAGTCATTTTTCCTTCAAATACTTAACGATCATAAACCGGACTTAATGTGCAATAATTAATCGTAAACATAAACATTAATTATTAACTTTAATTCTCATTCGCTAATATGTGCAATCCGTGGTCACGAGTTGAATCCGAGAAATTCACATGTTTGTAAATATATACATTTCCAACAGCTCCCACTTGGATATGTTTACAAAGCGTGAAATGACATTGGTTAGCGTCTAGCAACACACCAATGCCCGGTACAACTTCGTGTATGGTTTTCTGGAGAAAAACCAAGTTTGATGATTCATCATCATATTCATCCTTTGTTTCTAATACCATGTTAATAAGAATATGGATCTCACTCATTTCTTAATTAACTATTCTTTTTCTCGCTTTATGTGATTGATTAAGATTACCAATTCTTACGAACATATTCCGAAGACCTTGGGCATGGCCATGAAAACATCTTAACAACCCTACGAGGGCCCATAGTATTATACTTCAAAATAAATTTGAAAAACAAATCCCATTTGACTACAAGCGGGATTCATAAATTTCGCAACACTTCGAAAACAACCCTTATAACTACCGATTCATGTAGCGTTAGATTGCTTCACAAAAATGCACTACATCCATGACATATCTCTTGTATCTCAAGTCAGAGGATAAATATCCATGATATACTTAATGACAAAGATCCATAAAGTATTATCATGCGGGTGGGATAAGTCCTATATTCAAATCATTGAATATCATCTTAAATTAGTCATGCTACGCATCAATATACTTTCAAGTATATTCTAACTAATACTCATATTTGTCTTAATTCAATATCATTCCCATGTTATTGATTGACAACGGACTATTTAGAATAACTTAAGTTATTCAAGGATTTAAACATGCAAATATAGGATACAATATTATAAATGAAATTAAACGTATACCGTACTTTAATTCATTATAAATAATAATTGTTTAACATCCTTTATCCAAATACTAAATAGATCAACGCATGATAATACTAGTTAATGAATTTTGCCACAAGTCATGAGAATCATACTTGTTGACAAGGCATAATTTCAACTAACTTTGATCTATAGGAATTTTGAGAATACTTATTTCAAGAATTCAATAAGTGAATTTTTTGTATATGTTTACACATATCTTGATATTGTCATATCATTCCATAAGGTGCGTGATAACCTGAACCACCCTTTTATGACAATCATCCTTCAACACTTAAAGTTTAAAATATTCTTTATTCTTTAATGTATAATGCAATTATGCTCTTAATTGAGCATAACTAGTCAACATGGTCATCACCAACGATACCATGACTAGAATTGAGTGTCATCTCAATCATACCAGCATCATTGTGTACAACAATATGCTCTTTAAACATTCATAAACTTTGAATATTTATTTGTTTGGTGTCATCCAAACCTCAAGTTTGTTGACTATGACAATTACAACAATTTGTTGTATAGAATCTGGGAGCAACTCCAGTCTGTGAAATGCAATTCTAAATCCAAACATAAATATTACAATGTTGTTAAATCATCTTGTAATCAAGCATGATACAACAACCTTATACACAACATGATGTTCATGATGAATCTTCAAGTTAGACTTTAAGATCTCATTCATATACTATCTTGTCAAAGATATGTACTCATCATGTTCTAATAGACTCATTTATTTACCTCATATGTTTATAATAATAAACATATATATTCCAAGGTTATGAATTTTATTTTCCAAATCTTACAAACGAAGTTTCATTCTCAACTAAAACTTAATTTAGGTGGAATGTAGTTGCCCATACAACATATAAGATTTAAAAAATAATACTCTCACTAGCTTTCAGGAATACTTACGAGCTATCTTATTTTAATTATTAAATCAAACATGGATTTAATTTTAAACATAAGAATCATCTCCTAGATGCATGCATATATCCATTCATGGATTCTTGCAGTTTGTACATATTCAAAGATTATTTGAATTCATAAAACTACTTTGTATTACTTATCGTCCTCGCAAAAGTAATTCCACAACAAAGAGTTTTGATATTCATTGTCAAAATTTCATATCAATGAAACTAAGTATGACAATTATAATCTTTATACTTTTATTTAATGTATCTAGAAAAGAATATTCAATCATAGTTAATTGCTTAAGTATGATTAATATTATTATCACTAGACATGCATTAAATACGTGTACAATATTGTCCATATGATTCCTACACAAAGATTTAAACCTCTTTCCATTCTTTGAAGAAACTCATTAAGATAAACCAAATATCTAAAGTTGATTATCTCTATGGACAGCATCTCTCCATTCATAGTATGATTGATTTACCACAATTCATCATTATGATTAACAGGCTTACCATGATCCTGTAACTCATATTCCTCATCATATTGAATGTCTAAGATATCCTTGCGGATCTATGAATGACAATTCCATCATATTGAGATCTATCATATACATGTTTAGCCTCATCATGATATTTGCTAGTGCATTTTAGAAGATTATGTATTTTGTAATTTAGTCTTTCAAGATCTAAACAAAACTCCCACTTGCCTTTAACAATTTAAAGATTACCTTTAAATAGTTTAGCAAGTAGAGCAACAATACATTGTTCTCTTTTAGGATATTACAAAACACATTGATAGTTCCAGACATCAGTTTGTTACAACTCACTATACAAGTAGTTTAACAAATTTAGAACTTCATTATAAGACTTAATGTGATTCATCACATTCCATAAACAAATGGTGTCTTATTAATCTTCTAGGTTGGAGTCTTATTGAGTATATTCAATCTATACTCAATCTACTAACCTTGATAACATGTGGAAGAAACGATAGTTATCTTGAATCAAATAATGCCAACAGATTTTGATTCTTCTAACAGAACATACCATAAAACTATGGTATTTCCTTAGAATTTATATTGTAAGAAAATCTAACAATATTTTAGATAACCATCTACTCTATGGCTTACCTATTTACCAACAAAGTAAAACTTAATGGTACAATAGAATTGCCAAGTCAATTGCATGTATTATAACACAAGTATTCTTGACCAAGTCAAAAAACATAATAGTTATAATCCCACTATACATTATAAGTCATTGATCAACTCATTGACTTCATGCATATGTCTTAAAACATAGCAAGTTAACGTCTTACTTTATATTATAAGTCTTGTATTAAAAGACTTTGTGGTTGTGACTTTACAAAATCATAAACATTTATAATAAAAGTAATTATGAACACCACCTCAGGTTTCAATTAATATTTCAAGTTAATATTTACTACATATATTTAAGTCATTCAACGAATACTTAAATTTAAAGTAGTATTAGATTACTTCATTTAATTATGTTATTCCATGAAATGTTCAACGTGCAAAATCATCCATGCTCGTTCTCACGACACGTGGATATTTTACCTTGGCTACAATCTAGTTCACGTTCTCACGTAACATAAATTGTAACTACAACTGTATCTTAAATATTGAATGACATAAATATTGAAAATAAAGTAGTCTTTGTTATCATCTTGACACATGTTCTTAATAGGGCAATCATACATATTTAAGTGTATATTTCCTATTAGAACGTTATTCTCTTACTTTACAGTCAAGAGAATTCATTTAAATCATATTAATATGTGTTGTACCTTGCACACAATAAAGATTTCTCCCACTTGTGCACGGAACAACATCATGTAGCAGATAAACAACACGATACACGTTCGTTTGTTTGATTAATATGATTTGTATCATAGATATAACAAGTAGATGTAGGACTATATTGATTAGTAAGGAAACGCACATGACAATCCTTGAAAACCATAAGTGCCTACAATTGGAAAGTAATTATCTTTGAAGATAATATGGGTTACTACAGGGAAATAAGGCTTGTAGCTCCCATCGAATTAGAAATCATTAAAACAACTTCTTATTGGTAATGCAACACAAATGCTCCCCTTGAATCGACAACATTGTAAGTGTTTCATAACCAATGAAAACAACTTGCTTGCTTTTTACTTTCCTACACCTTTAAAGAACCATACGTAATCATTACTAAGGTACTAAAAGGTGTATTCTACTCTATGAATGATGGGTTATCCATCAAGCGTTATTAACTTGAAAAATTGGGTATGCAATTTCTTCCTTACTGCCTACCATGCCCATCTTGGTATGTAGCACCTTTAAAGGCTAAAGCAAAACAACTAGATAAAATATGCTAGTTTGCTTTTTACCAATTTTCGCGGTAATTAGTCTAGCTTCTTATTTAGTAACTCGTATACATGTTTTCCAGTTAACCAACATTCATGTTTGTTATAAAAGGATTCATTCACCAATTGAGGGTTATGGAAAATATGATGTGCAATTCATTGCTATGAGTTACATTAGAATTTAGACAATTCAAACGTTCCTATTATACCTTTCTCATTCATGAAAAGGAATAGGATTGAGTCTCATGCTTCTCCCATGGAAAAGAGACTTCGTTTGTCTTTTCGGTAAATTATTCTCGATTAAACATTTGTTTGAAAGCAGAATGGATCAATTTACTGATCAAATACCCAAGGTTCATATTCATATAACCAATTAATATTTATTGAAAACTAGGATCCAAATTGTCATAATCTCATCGGTTGATGCGCTAGTAATGAACCTTACACAAAGTGGTAGAGCTTTTGCTCAATTGCCAATTTCAATTGCAATTCCTAGATTTATGGGATTTACATATAGCCAATTTCAATTGCCATGTAAACATGTTTCATCCCATCTTATGCCTTGAGTTGTCAGTTCTCACTACAAAGCTCAATTAAGTTATCCAACTTAAGAAACTGCAAAATCATCCATGCCCGCGTTCTCACGCGTCCGTGGATATTTTACCCTTTAATTACGATCTAAATCACGTTCTCACGCAAATAAAAGGTAATCTCAGGTGTTTCCGTTTCGTTTGGATGGCATATAACTTAAATTAAGGGTAATAATTTTTGATGTTAAATCAAATATGTACAAAGATGTCATGCATTCATTTTCGTAACATAGTTTTTATTAAAACATTTATATCTTGTTTTAATGTATAAGCTTTTCATCATCAAACTTTAATTGAGGTATTGGGTTCACCAATCAAGGAATTAGTGTTAATTATCATCCATTATACCGTACTTTTGCATAAGTGTAAACACTTAGTGTTTCGGATAATTACCACCAAAGTGGCGCATGGAATTAAAACTAATTAAGCCTTAAGATGAGCTTGCACATTTAATGGCTTACTAAGTAGCTCCATTCGAACTTCTGAGGGGAGGACCGTGCAGCGCTAAAGCACAACCTTAGACATCCTTTCGATTGATTGTGCGCACTTCTTTAAACCCCTTTTAGTAGTTCATTCTCATGGGTGAGCGTTCGGTCATTTTGTAAAGTCATCATCAATTAAACGATTATGATTACTATTCTTAAAAATACATGTTTCACCATTGTTTAGTTCAGTTTAGTTTTCTTGTAAAAATACCCTTGTTACAAAACACAAACAAGCAAGTATTTATAAAAATAAACAAATAAACAATGAATGCATAACAAATAAAGGTCATGCATATCAAATAACCACATGCAAACGGTTAAGATAAATCCTATTAATAACCAATTAATAATGATTGAGGTCTTCCCCAATTTTAGATCTATCATAATTTAATGTATATCACTTAAACATGAAAGACATACAATAAAAGCAGATCCATGATAAAACATGCAGAGATAATATCATGGACATAAAATTACATTAACAATTAATGCAATTAAAAGCGAGTTACGCATATACACATAAAGTTGCATGCATCTTAGGGTTTCTAATCCAATTAAAACATTAGTTTACAAAACCCTAATTAGGGCACCAAATAAGCGCCCCTAAAATTAGGGTTTAGGTTTACAAACCCTAGATCTATGCATACAAAAAAACACAACATGTTTATTTTATTTATGTGTTTCATGGTAAATTACTTGTTATACAAGGCTCATGATGCCCTTTGTTGAGTTTATGATATATAAAATACAATAAAACAAAAAGACATCAATAGTACACGTAGGAAGACTTAAAGATCATAACAAATAAATTAATTAACAGAAAGTATGCGTAACGTACCTCTTGCGAATGTCAAATCCCTCGAGCAAAGCAAAACAATCCTCGAGCAAAGCAAAACAAAGAAGTACTTATTGGTGTAAGAATAATGTCTTACAACCACGTTCTTGTACACGAATTAACCAAGCGAATCAGCGATTGCTAGATCTAACACAAGTCCTCGTTTAAGAAAAGCGAAAGCAAACTCCTTACTTGGGGTGTTGAATATTAGACTAGAGAGAGGAGAGGAGAGATCTAGGGTTAATTCAATGCACAAGTATATAAAACCCTAGAACCTAACCCTCTTTATATACTAGTAGGTAAACTTAGGGAACAAGTTATGATTTTAGGGCTTGGGGAAGCCCCATGGCGACCATATGCAAAGCCCAAAGTATTCATAACTTTTCCAAGTTTTCCATTTCTAGTCCTTTCTCTTTTCATTTAACGGTCGTTAGTCATTTTTCCGTCAAATACTTAACGATCGTTAACCGGACTTAATGTGCAATAATTAATCGTAAACATAAACATTAATTATTAACTTTAATTCTCATTCGCTAATGTGTGCAATCCCGTGGTCACGAGTTCGAATCCGGACATTCACATGTTTGTAAATATATACATTTCCAACAATAAGATGATAGGAAAACGATGGTTCAGTGAATGGTGGGTTAAGGGTAGATTTATTTTGTGTTTATTAATATATGTATATAGTGTATTATCTGTTCCCCGTGTTGCATAAGTCGGCTTCCCCATATACGTAAAATATAAAATGTATATTTTCTGAAACGTTTTTGTGAGCGTATTAATATGGTATCATTTTTACTAAGAGTTTAGATTATAACAATTTTGCTTGTTAGTCGAGTCGATTTGGTGAGTGTCGTGTGGGGTTTTATGTTTTAGGAGAAAATCTATGGATTCTTGATTCAAATAGGCTCGGAAAAATCCAGGAGTGAAACTTAGGGATATAATTACGATAGTTATTGTTTAAATTTGTTTGAAATTTTACGGGTTGTTATAGTACCTACCCCTTATGGGAACCTCGTCCTCGAGGTTAAGTTTGTGTTAATTGCTTATGTAACGAAAGATAAATTTGAAAATTTTCTAGTTTTGTTTGCGAACGTGACGTGGATAAATTTATTCGAGTAAAAAGAATATTTCAAGTGGCACAATTTCTTTGAGATGAAAAGTTGGGTAAGAAATTTGCATCCTCAAAAGGATCCTATAAAACCGGTCTTTACACGTGATTGAAATAAAACAATTTCGCAAAGGTCGATGTTTGATGTTTCTTTTAGCATAAGAAGTTTCGATTGGGTTTGACCAGAAGATTTTTGACTCATTAGAATGAATCCTTTTAGAAAAATGTCACCACGCATTTTGTTGTCGGTACAATTGTTATTGAAAGAAAAGTCTTCGAAGTTTGAAAATGTCATAGAAGAAAATGTGGTTGGGTATGTATGTTTCCAAAAGTTTTAGGCGTTTATGGGCATGATTTAGTTGTTAAAGTTATGCTTCTCTAATTTAAGCGGTATATATAAAAAATATAGGGTCTTTAAAATTTTAAGAGAACTTGTATGTAAAGAAAGTTGCTAAATTTAGTTTTGAGATGAAAACTTGTTAAATAAGTTTTTAAGCGACAACATGGAATCGGTTCCAAGTTGGAAGTTTTTATGTGAATTCAAAGTTGTTTAAGCAATTTCAAATAGTTTCAAATACCTTAGCTTTTGTAGATGATGAATCAGTTTCGTTTCCAAGCATTTCCCATTAAAATGTGTATCTATTGTTTTCAAAACAAAGCACTTATTTTTACTCCGAGGATTTGTTCTATTTACAAAAGAAAATTTCAGCCATCCTTTAAAGTTTTTTTTTGAGGAGTAAATAGTTTGTAAGGAAATGCATTAAAAAGTTCATGAAAAGGTTTGTAAAACTACTTTATTGAGTAAGAAGAAAATGCTTTTGTCATGATAAATCGTAGTTTGGTATTAAAGCAACACTTGGTAAAGTGATTGTTAAAACGACTTACAAGGTAGTTAAAGCGATTTATTTATTTATAGAGTTACTAGTGCAATAAGTTAACTTAGTGAGAATTTGGTAAGACAACAATTAAAGGTTGTAAAATAACTTATTAAAAATAATTTGTAAAATAGCTTATAAGAAAACAACGTATTGTTTGTCAAATAGTAGAAGATTTCGTAGCTCAATTAATATCGAGGTAGTTTATAGGATGAAAATAAACTAGTTAGAAAAGTAAAGGCGAATAGTTTGTGAGGTAAGAGTACCAAGTTTTATGGTTTTAAATCGACCGATGGCTAAAACATTTCACCAAAAGGGTAAAATAGTTTATAAGGCGTAATATAAACTTGCGGGGAGAAATTTGTAATATAGTTAATAACTTGCTATTGCAATTGTTTGTTGTTTCATAAAATAGTAGTAAATTAATCGGTTTATCACACTATGAGAAAAATAGTTTGCAAAGTATCAGTAAGGTTATTGTTTATAAAGTGTTAGTAAAATCATAAATTTTTGGTTTAATGGCACAGTAGTAAGACTTTTTGGGAAAATGACTGTGAAGTGATCGTGGGTTTGTTTGGCTCGATGAGTTTGGATTGGTTAGTACGAATGGGGTATTGAGGAGGTTAACCTCAGATTAGTAGTAGCGGTCACGATTTGGATTTGATAGTTTGGTTTCTCTTGGCCTCAAAGTGTTAAGGAGGTTGATATTGCATTTGGTTACTGAGTGTACTTTCGATGGTTATTGATCGGAATTAGTCGAGTATGTCCGGTCGGTCGAGGAAACGGTTGGGTTGAGTTTAATGACCCTTTGTGGTGATTGTGGTCGGGTTGGGGTGACATTGAATAAAATGATATTAACATGTGTGTTTTGGTGAAAGTACAACAATTAACTCAATACTATATTAAAGGCGATATAAAACTAAAATGTTTATAAAAATAATAGGTTGTCTCGAGTTGAACTCGAATTGGTTATGTTGATTCTAATGGGTTGTTTTGGTTCTCGAGCTTGCTTGGTACTAATAGAGTAATGATGGAAAAATATTATTAAATCATAGATTATCATTACAACGGGATATCGGAATTAGTAATTTGGCAAATGGTTTAGACAATAGACTAGTGGGAAATACGTACCAAGCTAATCATATATCAATATCAACCGTTAAGGAAACAATAAATTTAATAACTTGATTTTATATATTAAATTAATTATATATGTCGACACCGGAATAAATCTATCGAGGTGAACGATGTTAGACTAGCAAATAATGGACATGTTATCTATAATATGGGATGATATACACTAGGAACTAACACGTGAATTGTAATTAGTATCGAATATTACGGGCTATAAGCTTGAAGTGACATTAGATGTACGAGTTATACGGATTACGAGTCAAACTTTGTTAAACATTTTGAAGTAACCAAATATAATATGTTAGACATGACGCAAGTTTAATATATTTGTTAGGATTTAGTAAATCCAGTTGTTAAAGTGTCGGTCACCTCAAGTATATGTATTAGTTAGAAAGCTTCGTGAGTTAAGTAGTTATTTAATGTTAGTTAGTATTTAGTTTAGTAACACCGTGGAGGATGGACGACAGTCTTTACCCACGTATGCGATCCACGACCCATAGGTGGCGTTTATGTAAGATACTATAAATACCCTCTACCTCTCAAGGTAGAGGGTTGGAGCTCATAATAATACTTTCACTTTCTCTCACTAAGTTCCCAAACCTCTAAACTTTCTCTCTCTAAAAACCTCAACGTATACGCCCCATTTGTTCATGGTTTAATGTGTTTGTGAAATCCAATATGTTACAAATGGTATCAAGAGCCATGGTTTGATCATCTCTCTTACATGTTCTTGGATTTCTAGTGGTTTTATATAGTTTTTGGGTTTGAAAAGGTTTAGTTGTTTTTGCATCATTTGGATCATTTCTTGTGTTAAAGTTTGAATTTTGAGTGTACTTTTGTGTTTAGAATCATTGTAAGTGTTTGGGTTTTGATTTGGAAAGCTTGAATCACTGTGGTTGGGTTAGTTTTTGATTGAAAAGTGTTGTGTTTGAACTTTTCTTGGTAGCAACTTGTGTCTCGGATTAGTTTTTTTGGTAGCGACTTGCTTCTATAATTATTAGCGACTTGTAGTTGTGGTGGTAGCGACTTGAGCACTAGCGACTTGTCTATTGAGACAAAGCGACAAATAGTACAAAGTAGTGGCTGTACCACTTCGACAAATATTGAAGCCAAGGCGGTTTGGGATAATGTCAAGATGCTTCTCTCGGGTTCTGAATTAACTAAGGAAGACAGAGAATCACAAGTGTATGATGAATTTGAGCACTTTAAGATGAAACCGAAGAAACGTCTATGAATATTACATGAGATTCCACAAGCTTGTGAATGACATGAGGAATATCAAAATGACCATGCCAAATATTCATCCGAACTCAAAGTTTGTAAACAACATGAATCCCGAATGGCACAAATTTGTCACCTCCGTGAAGCTAACCAAAGGATTAAAGAACACCAACTATGAGCAACTGTATGCCTTCCTGCTTTAGAATGAGAAACATGTTATGTTTGAACGAATGATTCTTGAGGAGTTCAAATCTAAACAGGGAGAATCAAGCTCATCAAATGACTCAATAGCATTCTACACCAATGTAGGGATTACTACCAAAGCTTCACAAGTCATACCTACTGGAAACGCTAATCACAAACTCATTCTCATCCGAGGTTCAAGCAACCCGAAGGCCGATGCGATCATGGAACACTTCATTAATCAACTGGCTCTTATGGTTAAACAAAACTTGACCCTTACTCCACATACTAACAGTCTTCACACTAACAATGAAATGTGAATCGCATCCAATCTACACACAATCATGCTATTGTCGAGATGGAAAGGTTATGGTGCAACGACCAAGAAAGGCAGATGAGCAGGGAAGAGGTGGAGTTGGTGGAGGGTATGTGGCAAATTAGAATCGTGGAAGGAATCCAAATCAAGGACAAGTAAAGCCAATCAAGTGCTACAACTGTGGTGGTGATGGACACATTGCAAGGAACTGCACATCTCCAAAACACCCTCAAAATGCAGTACTTCGTGGACAAGATGTTCTTTGGTACAAGTCGACAGGCGTGGACCGGTTTTGGATGAAGCGAGTTGTTGTTTCTTCTGAGGGAAATGCCAAAACCTTTGATCTTTGATGTGGATGAGCATCCAATTCAGAAATAGGTCACAATCATCAATGCCTTTCAACTTGCCGACCGTGATGCATTTGACTCGATGTCGATGATGAACCTACTGCACAATCTTCATGGCTAGCATCTCACCCTATGGTCTCTCCAAGGGTCTCATCACCACAGCAAAGTTGGTCCATCCAAAGAATCAATCATCTCCGAGGTATTAAAACTATAATGATGGTAGGTGGGGAGCAAAGATACATAACAAAGTACAATCTCTTGAAACTTATGAGTCGGATATTGATAATGAGGGTAATAGTAATATTGTCCCATATGATCAATATGTGACACAAAGTGAAAGTGAGATTGTACCAAGTGATGTATCTTCTGCAGTCAATGATGACTATGTTTTTCATGAATACACTGCATGTGCCCCTGATGATTCTGTTATCTCTGAACTGAATGCCTATAAAGAACAAGTTGCTATTTATGAACAACGTGCTAAGTTTGAATGTTTAATAGCAACATGTCCTAAATCCTTATGTGAGAAAAATAAAGTTGTGATGCCTTGTTCCATGCCTAGTGCTAAGTATACAAACCATTCTATGCCCAGTATTAAGAAAGTGAATTTTAATGTGCCTTCAAGTAGCTCGTGATCCCAAGACTTAAACCTCGAATTGCAAAAAGTAGCAAAACCAACTAATGTTCCCATTCCCTCTACAGGAGTAGAAAGTGACACCAAAGCGAGCAGGTCAAAGCCTCAAGGCAACACAAAGAATGATAGGACCTTGCAAGCTAGGAATGTTCAATGGAAGAGAGTAGAAGATCACCTTAGGATCAATTTGAATAAAACGAATCATGTTGATTCTAGTGTTAGCTCTAAGCATCTTTGTAATTAATGCGAATTCTGCTACTTTTGGCAAAACATGTAATGATGATTGATTGGTTTCGCCACTAATCATGTATGTGGTGTGAATGAGTTGATTAATACTGTTAAATGCCCTGTTAAAATTGTTAATGCCAAAAATCAAGCTAAGAAGGCTAGAAAGCAAAGGCGAAAGAAAGTTAGAAAACATTGGAAACCCACAGGAAGAAAATTTAGTAATATAGGTTATCAATGGATACCTAATGCCAAAGTTTAATCTTCATGAGTTGTGCCCTAAATTTTCTAAGTCAATGCCCATTAGAAAATGGATGTCTACCTGGTAACTATTCCTTTAAGAAGTGAACATACTTTGAATAGGTCAAATAAGGACATTAACAGTTAATGCATCTATCCCTCGATGATTCCATTGTTTCTACTTCCGATGTGGGTGTTCCAATCATCGCATTAACCAAATGGAACCCATTCTTGCATGGGGATCCCAATTATCCATTATCAATTCTTGTCTCGTGTTCAACTTCTGATCGCTCAAATCGTTACGTGGTACGGACTCAGCCGTTCCAAGCATATGATGGAGATCGCCAGCGCTCATGAACTTTGTGAGTAAATTCATCGGGACTGTAGATTCGTGAACTACCATTTTGGTGCAATTATGGGTTATGGAGACTATGTTGTTGGTGATAGTGTAATCTCCGTGTTATATTATGTTGAAGGTCTTGATCATAACTTGTTCTCTCGTTGGTCAATTCGTGATTCCATCTAGAAGTGGTTTTAAAAACATACTTGTTTCGTTAGAGAACTTGATGGTGTGGAAGCTGTAAGAGGAACTCGTGGTTCAAATCTTTACAAGGCTCTATCGAAGACATGATGAAGTCTTCTCCAATCTGCTTGTTGTCAAAGGCTTCAAAAATCATGGTTATGGCATCGCCGTCTCAATCACTTGAACTTTGGCACCATTAATAATCTTTCCAGAAAGGATCTTGTAAGAGGCTTACCTAGATTAAAGTATGAAAAAGATCATTGTTTCAAGCATGCCAATTGGGAAAAAGCAAGAAATATGCCCACAAACCTAAACCCACAAACTCAAGAATGGAAGTTCTCATACCCTTCATATGGATTTGTGCGGACCAATGAGAGTTTAAACGATAAATGGGAAGAAATATATTTTAGTCGTTGTTGATGACTACTCTCGATTTACTTGGGTAAAGATTTTGAGGACAAAGGATGAAACTCGGATGTCTTCATCAAACTTATCAAGCTTCGGTGTTCGACTTAACAATACTGTTAGAATTGCTCGAACAGACAATGGCACAGAGTTCGTTAACAAAGACTTAAAGTCAATTTTATGAAAGTGTTGGAATCAGTCATCAAAGAAGTGTTCCACGAACTCCTCAACGAAGCGGTGTAGTTGAAAGACTAAATCGAACTCTTGTGGGAAAGAACAATGCTAATTTATTCAAAGGTTCCAATGTTTCTCTGGCAGGCTATCACACGCTTGCTACACCCAAAATCGTTCCCTCATACACACATCTCATGGAAAAACTCCATATGAACTTGTCCATAAACGAAAACCTGATCTCTCCTACCTTCGTGTATTTGGTGCTTTGTGCTATCCAACGAATGACTCACGATTTAGGTAAATTAAGAGCTAAGGCGGACATTGGAGTTTTTGTAGGTTATGCATCAAACTAGAAGGGTTACCGAATCTACAACAAAAGAACTCGAGATATCATGGAAACTATTCACGCTACGTTCGATGAGTCATCCAGAAAATGCCAGGGACAATCAAGTTCGACCCACATCACAACCTTCATTAAGTAGTCCCATTAGTTCTTCTCCTATACAAAATCTCTCACCAAGAACTCCTTATGTACCTTCCTTAAGATGATTTGAAGAATCTGTTTGATCCAATGTTTGATGAACACTATGAGCCAATTGCTAATGATCTCACAAATCCATCAACGAGGGCTCATATCCCTGTCAATGAAGTTAACCCTTCAGTTTCTATGTCATTAAGTCAAGAAGCAACCGCTGCCGATCATTCGTCTCATCAATAAATCCTCAATCATCGAGTGTACATCATGGAATTGTTTCTCGCACCTATGATGGAGATAATCCCTTTGCTACCTCAAGATGCTCCTTTGAGAACATATTTGCTCCTGAACCATCATCAGAACCATCTTCATCAGGAGAAAATGACTCGCTACTTCAGCCTCAACAACAACCACACGAACACCTTAGAAAATGGACACATGATCATCCATGGACAACATCATTGGAAATCCCTCTCATCCAGTATCCACTCGTAAACAACTTGCAACTGATGCCTTATGGTGCTTCTTCAACTCCGTACTATCTAAGATCGAACCAAAAGACGTTAAAACTACCATGAATGAAGACAGTTGGTTTAATGCCATGCAAGAAGAAATTCATGAGTTTGATCGACTAGATGTATGGGAATTAGTACCTGCTCCTATTTGGATAATAACAAAAAGGGGAAGAGATGTTTGAGTGGCATAGCATGGATTAAGGGGAAGACAAAGGAAGACATACTTGTTTCATTCATGGTGAGATCGCTGATCTCAATTTCTCTACTTCTTCTAGGGAAGTTCGTTCAAGAATGGTTTTGTCATTATCAACTAGGGGAAGATTGTTGGGAATTACACGTTTGAGTTGATAAGACAAAAAGAATGAAACAAGAGGGACTTAATACGACAAGAAGGAAACCTACAAAAAGATGGAAGGACTTGCTTGCAAAAGAAGTTTTATTTATTAGTCCTTAGTAGAGATTTGTAAACCCTAATCCTCTGGTATATAAAGAGGACATGGGGTGTAGGTTTAATTAAGTCTTCCAAGATGTAGTCGACTTAAAGGTGTGTGTGTGTCCTAGGCGTATAGTCTTGTAAACGCCTAGGTTATTAGTTTAGTTATCTAGACGTGTTCCTATAAACGTCTAAGATTAGTTAGTGTTAGTGATTGAAAACCTTGTGTCAATAACAATTATGTTTTGATTTATCCGCTGCTTATTGTCATTGTTATTGTTAAACCCTAAGGCTCATAAACGATCAAGAAACTATCTTCATCACGTTTTTAGTTTCTATCACTATCAAAGTTTCTTCTATCTACTGGATTCAGCAAAGGAGCAGTTGATCCGACATTGTTCACTAGAAAGTCAAGCAAACATTTAATTCAAGTGTAAAGGATATAGAAGTACTCATAGTGCTTCGTCGTGTATCTTGACATCCTGCATGATCAGCATCTGCATAGGATGTTAGTGACATACTGGTGTCCTTCGAGTACCAAAGTCCCATATTGTTGTGCTGGTCTTCAAAGAAACAAATGAGTACTTCTATATCCTTTACAGAGGCTGAATACATAGCCATGTCATCTTGTTGTGCCCAAATCCTTTGGATGAGATCCCAATTATCTGACTATGGCTTTGAATTCAACAAAATCCCTCTGTATTGTGATAACAAAAGTGCCATTGCTCTCTCATGCAACAACGTTCAACATTCAAGATCAAAGCATATCGACATTCGACATCATTTCATCAGGGAACAAGTGGAGAACGGTGTGGTGGAACTTTATTTTGTTAGGACTGAATACCAGTAAGCAGACATCTTCACCAAAGCTCTTCCTAGAGAACGTTTTGAGTTTATCCTCCCACGACTTGGTCTAAAGAGTCTACAACCGGAAACACTTAAACTTCTTCAAGAGGAAGACGATGAGTAAAAGTTTTTCTTCATCCATCTCTTGTTAATATTTATTCAAAAAAAAAATTACAAAATCAACAAAAAGCAAATAGAAAAATATAAAACTTTCAAAAATCCATAAAAATTTGAAAAACTCAAAAAATATCAAAAATATTGTCATTTTGTCATGTTTTTCTTGATTCGATAATATCTACGGTCTTTGTGTTGTCATTAAAAGAGTGACACGGGTCTTTAGATGTTGTTCGAATGTACATAAATAAAAATAAATAAATAAATAAATAAAAATAAAAAAGAAAGTAAACCAATGGCTTATAGTCATTCCAGTTTATAACCCGTTTTTTAAAGAAAGAACAGAGCCATGCTTTACCTTATGTTTCAAATCCCATGCTCTGATTCTAAAAACAAATGTTTGTCACCAAAAAGACAAATGTTTTCTTCACAAATATTTTTCCTTCTATAAATTCTTCAGAAAAATATTTGTTATCTAATGAAAACCAATAGCTTTGAAAATACACCGGACTCAATTTTTGAAAATCATCTGGACTTGACATTTGTCAAAACCTCTATCTCTCAATCAACAACTTATGTCTTTGATTGAGGGGGAGAATGATTTCATTTTAATCTGGTTCATACCAAGGTTTATGTTATGTTTTCAAAGGATATTCAAGCATGTTTAATCTTTGGAGTTTAAAGTCTCTGATTGGTCCTTATCGGTTATATGTTTTCATAAGCAAGTCACAATTCTCCTCAAAAGCTTTCAAAATCAATTTAAATCTACAGAGATCACAAATCTCAAATGATTTGAAAATTGTGATCGGGGGAGAATTTGTGATTTAAATTGGATTTAAATTGATAATTCGATAAATGGTTTTATAAATGTTTAGCAAGCTCTCCTCCCTTCATGTGCCAAACGATTTCAAATTTTCCATGCACATGTTAAGGGGGAGCATCTATATCAAACCAAAAAGGATTGAAACGTGATTGATTTGTTTCAATGTGCAGGTTTTCCCTTATATGTGCAAAATACTTTTGAATCTTGAAGCACATATTGAGGGGGAGCAACTTTTCGAAAAACCACATCATTTCCAAAAATATCTTTAACTAAGTATGAAAAATACTAATCTTGATCGGGAAGGTGATGTAGATATTTTTAGAAAATGCTAATCAATGAATTGAATTCAAGTCCTCTTGCCTCCATGTGCCAAAACTGTTTCAAATATATGATGCACATGTTGAGGGGGAGCTCATTTTCTGAAATATCAAAAACAATTCAGGTACAAAATTCTTTGATAATATATCACAAGTATCTGGATTGATTTTTCAAATGGTTTTCAATTGGTTCCAATGGCTGATGAACAATACTAAAAAGACCAGCCAAATTTTCTTTATGTATGGTGATATAAGGATGGTTAGGTTAGGTATTCGTTCCCACGATCCCGCCAGAGTCAGAGGGATCTACCCAGGGGATAATCCACTAGATAGTGTAGAAGTCCTTAGGTATGATGAAAAAAAGGAGAAAAGTGAGAAACGGGAAGTGTGCGGACTAAGGCTGAGCTAATACTGGAATAAACCCAACAAGGTTTTAGTTATGAAGTCTCGGTAAGCACTGAAGGGGTTGAAGAATGAAAAAGAATTGAATGAGAAAAGGGTGAAAATAAATAGCCCTCCATTAATTCAACCTTAGGGCAGAAACCGGGTTCAATACATATGCTACTGGTGGTTACCAAGGTAACACTGGTATTGAAGACAAGACGTCATGGACCAGTGATGCACTGCACTACAACTTCCCAAGCTACTCAAGTTTCTCTTAAAAGGGACTTGTTTCATTCTCACGGGGAACCTACATAATCTATCGACTTTCTCCTAGAGTTTGTTGATATTGAAGAAGGATACCCTCTCCCTAGTCTCCGGCATAGGAACCAAATATGCACTATTGAGTCTAGAGCCAAGAGATCATCAATAAATCTCATTAGGATACTGTCAATGAAGACTCTCTGTTTCACACAATGTGGAAATTGAGAGACTATATTTTAAGAGTCCTACACATTATCCTTGTGGTATTGCCAGAACATCTAAGTGAAATGCAAACATATTCACAATGAATATGGAAAGCCTTCTAGAGCCAACATCATACAAGCTCTTGGTAGGTGGCATGTGAGATCTATCTAATAGATCAACCATGTGACAACTGAACAGAAACAATGGGGCGATTCAAAATTATGAATCAATCCTGGTTCAGGTTATGGATTGACGGATGCCTTTGAAAAACCGGTTGATGTGCCTAAAAATTCTTTCTCTAGCACATCGACTGTATTAATATTTCAAATATAAAAGGTTTTATGATTGATAACCGATTTTCCTTAAAACCTCGTTGTATTGCAAAAACATTTTATTGAGCAGACACGATTGTTTTCAAATCTCTTTTCATCAATCGGTGAATCTCAAATCGCGGTTCACTCACTGTTGTCTTCTTTGAGATGTTCCGGTTTGAGAACAGCTAGAGCAACTGTAAACCTGTCAAGGAGATTCTTCGAATTATACTGATCACGTGCAGACTTGTACTGACAATGGGGAACCGTGGGCCGTGTACCTCTATTCAACAAAAGTGATCAAAGACACTTTCATGCGCTTTATTGCTAACTGTTGTATGCAGGTACGCCCGACGTTTGCAGCTCATCAAAATGGAGAGGTCAATCCATAGCCTCATTCTCACACAACACATTCTCTAAAGAAATCATGATAAACGCATCAACAACTCTGATATTTTCACTCCATGCTTCAGCTACGCTGCTGCAAATATCATGAATCAACAAAAGCTTCCGCTACTCTGATGAGAAGATATCATGATCCAGAATGTGAGCATGTCGGTCCAAAAGTCACAACATCACATAATGTCAACACTACAAAGGAAGAGTCAGAGATTTATGGTAGCTGATGATCTCAAAGCGGGCTCAAAACTCATTATCACGTGGATCAGTTAAAGACCTCCACTTGGATTAACCAAAAATCATGAAGAATCAAAGACTACGAGCTACAGAGCAAAGAACTTTAACAAGAATCCAAGAACAATCTTAATGTTATATCTGTTTATATTCAATGTAATTTGAGGTGACCTCTCCTTGGGGAGATTGTTAAGATTTAGTAAATCCAGTTATTAAAGTGTCGGTCACCTCAAGTATATGTATTCGTAGAAAGCTCGAGTCGTAGTTATTTAATGTTAGTTAGTATTTAGTTTAGTAACACCGTGGAGGACGGACGAGTCTTTACCAACTGTATGCCTGATCCACAGCCCGTAGGTGGCGTTTATGTAAGATACTATAAATACCCTCTACCTCCCAAGGTAGAGGGTTTGAGCTCATAATAATACTTTTACTTTCTCTCACTAAGTTCCCAAACCTCTAAACTTTCTCTCTCTAAAAACCTCAAAGTATACGCCCCATTTGATCATGGTTTAATGTGTTTGTGAAATCCAATATGTTACAATGTTTGTTTCGTGATATGCTTAAATGTTCTATTTTCTCATATTAACTAATGACGAGATGTTTTGATATATAAATTGTCAACAAATACGGTTTTATTTAGTTAAAAACACTTATTATCTACGATAATAACTTGTGTTTTATAAATATAAAATATCTTTTATAAACTATTGATGACAAGTTATATTGATCATTATGTCGTACTTTATTAAACATTTTGGGTTAAATGAGTTTAATATATTCGTTTTGCGATAAGCCTAAATATTATGTTTTCATATTTTAACCGATAATGAAATATATTACTATATATATTGCTGACGAAAACGGTTTTATTTAAATTTTAAACCTTTATTTTCTACGATAATAACTGTTGGAATCGCTCCTAACACGGAAATGGAACGACATTTACGGGATTACATAATCTATCTTATTTAGCCAAACACATGGACTAGTTATGTCATAGTGTAATAGTTATGTATGTGGTAGGCTATATATACCCCTCCATACTTCCATGGATGGGTGAGATTTCTTAGTGTAATTTCACCTTTCTTATCAATAAAACACCTACTAGTTTCCCTTCTCTCTCTAGTTTCTCTCACTAACTTGAAGATGGCTTTCTTCCATATTCCAAGACCTCCCGAATCACCAAATCATCCATATATTCGATCATAATATTGGTATCAAGAGCAAGGTCGGTTTATTTTTTTTGGTTGATCTTTGGTGATATTTTTCTTGTCAAAATATTGTTTTAGAAATCTGTTATACAAAGTTTTTACCTTTTCATTAGTTTCTTTGGATTTAACAAATTTTCTTTACAAGTCAATATCTATCTGTACAAAAATATCATATCAGTCTTTATCATACATTTTTTTGTACATCTCGTGAAATATTGGGGTCAATCTGGTCTCGTATTATTATGGTCTAAATGAGTCATCAGAATATTCTTTATGTTCTTATTTCTGGGTCGTCATGAAGATGAACGGAACCTTTGGTCGGAAAACATCGCCGGAAAAGTCATCATAGGGTCAAAACCCTAATATTATGCCTAAGACCTCATCTTCAGATCGTTTACGAGTAACTGTGAAGTTACTCGTAAGAAAGTATGGTTACGCTTAAGCCTACGCATAAGCCTTAAGCTTACGAGTAAGCTTACGATTAAGACCCCATTTTTACGCTTAACCATACGAGTAATACTCTGTTTACGCGTAACATGGAACCTAATTTATGCGTAACTATTCTCTTTACGCATAAGCTTATGCGTAAAACTGACTTTGACCATAAAGAATTCGGAGAAGAAGATGATGACTTTGACAGTTTGACCTTGATTCAAAAACAAAATACCATAATTCATTGTGACTTCAGTTTACATCATCCAAGTCACAAACCAAAATCTAAACTCAACCAAAGCCAATAACTAACCTAATTCCAACTCCTCCAACTCCATCATTCCTCTCAATCAAGACTCGTAATAATAAAGAAAAATGTTAAAAAGATCTCAGATATGTGTAAGGAGTTATAACAAAAATCTTTAAAAGAAGTTAACACAATTCATCATCGATCTGTTTTGGAGAACCACTCCTTTATTATCTCCGAACACTTGAAGATTGAACAAAACATAATTGTTTTGTCCCCTCTTTCTCGTTCGTTCTTAAATCAAACGCAACCCAACAAAACGAAAACAACCATGTTGAACCTACCGTGACCCTTCAAAGGATCTTGACGCCTTTTAAGAAAGCTTCTTGATTTGATTTCGTGTGTAGTTTTTTTTTTGTCTTGATATTTGATTCAGATTAAAAAGCGTGGTGGATTAAGATGGTTGATGTGATAAGTGTTTCTCCGAATTTTTTGATTGATGATAAGTTGTTCATTTTTTTCAATCTGAGATTTGAAGTGAGATGTTAGAGAGATGGGAGTATTTTTGTGAGTGGCGGATAATAATCTGTTTAGGGTTAGGTCAAAGTGTTATTTATCTTAACCAATATCTTTGACCGGGTATTTGATTTTACATACTGGGCCAAGTTATTTGTGTTATGATGGATCCGGTTATTGGTATAAGTTTGGAAGTATGGATCCGGACTGGGCCAAGTAAGTCGCATGTGGGCTTTTATCGTATTATGGGATTAATAGTTTATCACTTAAGTTGGCTTGGGTTGTGAATGATGGAATGGGCTGCTATTGGATTCATAAATCGAAAATTGTTAATGTCGGGCTAAATATTTATTATCCAATGTAATATTATACATTGTGTATTTGTGTATAGTTTGGCATTTTCATTGGCAAAATGAGGGTATTTTGGTATGACAAATTGACACTAGGATACATTTTTTGACAAGATCGGGAACCATTATCAAGTTCATTTTAAACCGTTAACAACGGCTAGATTTGGGAATTTAACCGCAAGATGTGACTACGGCGTGAATTCACTATTATTTATTTGAGGTTGAAGTGGGATATCACGGGTACGTGTACTTAGTATCTAAAGATATCGGGGTTGGTTGGATGCATGATTCTTTGAGATCCTTGTTCGAGCTTTAACCGTTACGAATGACAAAGACTTGAGTTGTCTAGTTGTACCTGATGTAAGGAGTTACGTTGTTGTGCTCACAGCATATAACTATCAATTTTAAGGAGTTACGTTGTTGTGCTCAAGTGTCACACTAAGGTGTGGATAATTTGAGAAACTTTAAGTTTACCTTTTTTCGATGGTGTTAAGAAAAAGGGTTCTTCGTCTGACAATAGTGCAAGTTTAAGTCACAAGTTCGGGGTATGTTACTTCAGTCTCAAGTTCGTCATATTGGGTTTTCTCCATCAGTAGTCATTACAAAAAGCCGTCAGAATGATAATGGGGTCGGTAAAGAGTTAGCTGAGAAGAGTATATACTAGTAGAGAAGTCTTATCAGCAATTGATTCTCACATGATATTTATGGTACTTCACAATTGTTCGATTATTTGGACATACATGGTTTCGCTGTCTCCAATTCATCATCAGCATACGTGGTGTATGATTCTGATTCATTGAAAACATCGAGGGGAAGAGAGTATAGGTGGTGTCTGCTTCCTTTGATGTTTTTGGATTTTTTTCGAAAACCCTCTCCTTTCATGAATTTCTTCAATTAGGGGGAAGAAATGAGATGATTTGTGGTTAAAATTTCTCAAGTTGGTGTTATCGTCTCACTTTCACAGAGTTATCGTGTGTGAAGTTACCTAAATATAATGTTGTGATGCCTCACACACGGTCATTTTATCGAGTAATTGTAGATTCACTGGAAACTATTATTCTGATAGACCGCAACATTCAGAGGGAAGTCGTTTCATTTCGTCTTTCGTGGTTTGTTTGGTGTGAAGCATCTACATATGTGAGCAGATCTTGTTGATTTCTTACATGTTACCCCCGAACGGATTTTCCGCAATAAGTAAGATTTACCTTGTGTGGTTTACTGCTCATCTACAAATTCCGCTACGTACTGAAAACTTCTAAAGTTAGAGGAAATGTTCACTACATCAAAATTTCGAATCTGCTGAAGACGGTTGTCAGTTTGGGGGAAGTGATCCGAAACTTCACCAAAAAGGAGTGTACGGAGAAGCTGCTAAAGACGTGCAGTATCAATTGGGGGGAAGTTAATCCAATTTATGCATATTACATCGTTTGCCTACAAGTGAAGAAAACAGTTCTCAAGTCGAGGTACAAGAAGAAGACAAAGAACGTAAACTGTCGTCATCCTCAGCATTTGAAGAGCTTATGAAGACTTTTCTTTATTTGTTTTATTACTTTTCGGAAATGTTGTAAGTAATCCCTTATGTCGTCCCATTGGGGGAAGATTGTTGGAATCGCTCCTAACACGGAAATGGAACGACATTTACGGGATTACATAATCTATCTTATTTAGCCAAACACATGGACTAGTTATGTCATAGTGTAATAGTTATGTATGTGGTAGGCTATATATACCCCTCCATACTTCCATAGAGGGGTGAGATTTCTTAGTGTAATTTCACCTTTCTTATCAATAAAACACCTACTAGTTTCCCTTCTCTCTCTAGTTTCTCTCACTAACTTGAAGATGGCTTTCTTCCATCTTCCAAGACCTCCCGAATCACCAAATCATCCATATATTCGATCCTAACATTGGTATCAGAGCAAATATTTTAAAACAACAATGCAAAATCTTCCTTATAACTCATATTTTATAACACATGTAGCTTTTATAAACTTGTTTGGGAATATTATTTTGATAAGATAACTTATTAAAGTCGTAATGGTTTGGGAATAAATGAACGTGTCATTTATAGTACACTATTTACTATACCTCATATGAGTACTTTCGGGTAAACTTGTATAATTATGAATAGCGATTGAGAAGCTTTTACTAAGTAAGCGATAAATGGAAATTTGTCTTTTATTAGTAAACCTGTACGTTTGGGGAATTATTGGGTAAATTGCCGAAACTTATCAATTAACCTATTTATGTTACATAAGTAGATGTCGTCATTTCCTAGTCTTTGACTAGCTTGAGTATTGTCTGTATTTCATGACCTTGTCGATGCCTTTTTCCCATTTAGTGTGCGTTTTAGTTGGTATGTCTCGGTCATGTCATCATCTTATTTTCTTTTGGCGTGAGTTGATTGTCGAGTCATGGTTCCTTACCACCACACGAAACATTAAAACTAAACTTTTGATATATTAATTGTAAACTTTTGGGAACGAGAATGGACTTTTGAAAGGAACGACATAAATGATCCACGAAAACTACAACACATTACTTTCTATCGATTTCTTTATCATATGAGCTATATTTTAATATTATCGTATACGCATTAGGTTGCGTCGCTTCTACTCTGTTGTACTCGTCGTACATTCTTTTGGATGCCGTGATGATTAGCTTTAGATGCCAGTCGTGTCAATAGTGAATAGTGCATTGTTGTGGCTAAGGTGAGTTTCATAGCCCCACTTTTATCTACGTTTTTAACTATATTAGGGTGAGAATCATGCTACTATTTTTGGCCTGTTAAAACTATTTGGATTTGCTTATATGCTTGACTGTTTAGATAGATGTGCTGTAGTTGTTGCCTTAGACTAGGTTGAACCGTTGCCTAGCTAAGAATAGAATTCTACCTCGACCTAGTCCGGGGTTGGCAACTGTTATAGAGGTTGCCACGACAGTGCTGGACTAGAGTCGCGGGGCCCGAGTAATCCCTAGATGCGGGATATGGTTATATGATTTGAAATCTGGGTAGGACCGGTGTGTGCAAACGGTATTTATCTATCTTAGGTCTTGCATAGCAAATCAACTCCTACAGGTCCACTATGATTTTATTGAATTTAAACCTATGAACTCACCAAAGTAGTGATCTTTTAGCATGATTTCTGAGGTATTTGAAAGATGTTTGGAATACGTGATTGGTGGAAGCTTGGCAAGAAGGCGGGGTTCAAGGATCATTTCTGACTCTGATAAACTTTGGGGACCTATTTTATTAAATCATGTTTTGGGCCCAATATTTATACTTTTGGGTGAAATGTTTTGAATACTTAAATTTGTGATTGGTTTTGAATGTTAAATGACTATCTTTTGCTATACTTGTGTGAGATACAAATCCAATAGTGACGCCCCAAAAACTTGATTAAGTCTTCCGCTGTACCGAGATTTGGGGGTGTTACAGATTGGTATCAGAGCTTAAGGTTATAGAGAATTAGGTATTTTATAAACCCTAAACTATAACCACTTTTAAGAAAAAAAATTGATCCTCGACTGACGCACGGCCGCTTGCCAAGCCGAAGCTTCTTATTTGATTATGGTATGAACTGCGATTTGACTTATGAGATGTTATGTCTTGGGATATGATTATTGATTATGGGCAAATGAGATGTGATTATCGTAACACTACGGATTTGATTTGAGTAAATGGTATATTATGATTTTGGAATTTTGAACTCGATTGATTGATAAGATGATTGATGAGATGTTTATGGCTTATTTGATGAATGGTTTGATTGAACACTTGATTGAGCGTGTGCCCTGGTAGTAGACGATTTAAGTCTGCCTATCTTAGTAGTCCACTATAGGCATTCTGCATGCCTATATACACACGACAAGCATGTCCTCATGCTTACGCATACCCCATAAGCATTTCCATATGCTTATGCATGCCATATAAGCATGTTCTCATGCTTATACATACATAGAAAACATGTCCTCATGTTTTCGCATGCACTATACCTTTCACAAAGTGTGGAGTCCCAAACCTTAAATCTATAACACTCAGATTATATGAAGTAGTTGCTTTGGATATATCCAAAACAATAAAGAGAAAACTTTGTATGAATATACACAAATACGTGGGATCTATTGGAATGTACTTGGAAGATTAAAGTGAACAAATGAACACAGAATGTGATAACCAATAATTCAACATTATTTATGAATAATGCGGATACTCTCAAAGTATCATGGTTACACAATTTCCTTGTGTAATCTCACCACTTGATTTAAAACTTGCACATTAGTAGTGGTCGTGGAAATGATTTGGGAATATAAAGGAATTGGTACTATTATAACTAAGTCAGGGAGTCACGAGCGAGACCTTTTGTCTCGTGAACGTGAGTTCCACGGTTAAGTTTTGATGAAAGCGAGTCTAAAACGCGTTAAAGCTAATAAAACATGTAAACTAGTGTGTTGGTATCGTGTGTTGTGTCATGTTCACGTGTTTTGCATCTTATCATGTTTATGTGTCCTTCGTCATAACTAGATGATGGATTATAACGGTTTGATAATGTCGAAGGGTGTATAGCCTCGTGTCACGATTTTGAGTCGAAACTTTCATAAACCGTTGTTTTATTCTTTAGAATTGTCAAACAAGTGGTAATCGGTTTTGATTATTAAAAATGAATTCATGTCCGTTGGTGTTATAATGATATGTGAAACCAGTAAGTGTTTTCAAATAATAAATTGGACTAACGTGTGATTATTTGGTCAACGCTGAATCATTGGTATGAATCAGATTTTTGGAATTGGACTACATTTCAATTAACAGCCTTGATTGAATAACAAATTAATTGTGATATTTTGGGTAATTGGTAAGTTATTGACAAACATTAGATTTGATACCTGTTAATCGGTTGTGTTTGGGAAATTTAAAAGAGTCGATTTGAAAGTGTTTAATGGTGTTGGGTATGATTGATTTTTAGTATAGATGGCGAGATTGGTATGAGATTTTTTGGAGGATTTATTAGGATTGCGAAAATTGTTTATTTTGGATTTAATGGTATATATGTCAACTTTGCGCTACGTCAGGTGTTATCGTGACTTTCTAGTCTCGACTACCCTGACAACGCCGTAACGTGGTCTTTAGTATTTATTTGGGCAATATGATTATGTAGAAGCCGAGAGTCATGACTCGGACTTGGGAACTCGAAACGAATAATGACTCAAAATTTATATTGAAGTTTTTACCGAAATTTATATTGAAGTTTTTATTGAAATTTATATTGAAATTTATAAGTGAAATGAATAAATTTATATTGAAATTTATATCGAAATTTATATATATATATATATATATATATATATATATATATATATATATATATATATATATATATATATATATATATATATGGTACTAGAAAATATAGATGATAAATGGTTTTGTACTAAGCATTCGATAACAAGGCCCGCCGTGTTATTCGACATTTTAAAAAGGGAACCAACGTTTAAAAATAGAGATGTTTTGTAATAAATGAGTAATTAAATGTTTCGAGGGCACATTAATTGAAGGGTGTCATTTATGAATATCTAATGTCATTTATGTGTTGTACGTGGATAACGGACTTATTAGGTTGACGAACCTAATAGGCGCCCGCTATGTACGTAGGATAACGTTATTAATGGGTGAATTATCCTTATGACTCGTTAGGATGTGTTTGGTTTTGGAATAATAAGCGACATGAATAAATGGTTGAGTTTATCGAGTTGACGAATTCGATAAGATCTAATTATTTATTCTGAAACTTACTAAACTATAAAGTTTATCATTTAGACGTCTCATTGTGTCATTATGAGTCGCATTTTGGTTATTTGAGTGCATTCATGGTGTCTTGTCGAGTCGATACCACACACACACACGATGATACCTGATGACGTCTTATTGTGTCATTATGAGTCGCATTTTGGTTATTTGAGTGCATTCATGATGTCTTGTCGAGTCGATACCACACACACACACGATGATACCTGACGCTAATAACTAAATGGAGCAACGAGATATTTTTTAGACAAGAAAATAAATACATTTTGGGCATATAACATTGAAGTTGGGAAAATATATTAAGAATTGGTTATAATAATTGATTGTGCCTTGTTTAATAAAAATTTATCGAACCTCGATTGAATATAGACTGATCACCTATATTCAGCCAGAGACAGCAGGACATGGATTGATCACCTATGTCCGTCTCAGAGGTGAATATTGAAAATACTGGGAATTGTTATAACAAAATTATGTTCGGGTTTGAGATTGGTTTTAAGAACGATAAACTTTAGGTGGACTCGCACACTCACACTCACACTCACCAAACATCACGAAAACCCGCACTCACACACGACACACTGGCATCGTAACACCTTTTGAATCGTAACACTTCTGGCATCGTTATACATCTCCGTTTTGTGAAATTCTTGTTCGTAACACTTGATCGTAGTTCGCCATAAGTCGGGTGGACCCGATTGGCACTGTTTTTATCCGAATTGTTTTTTGACATAAGCCTCGTTGATCTTGTTCGAGCATTTGAAATTATTTTGAGCTGTTTTGGATTTGGTCTTGACTATTTTGGTTTCGGTTTTGGGTTTTGGTCCTTGAGTTTTTGATTTTGTGATATTGATCTCGTTCCGAGTTTTAACTCATCATTTAACTTCGAATCATCATTTGACCTCGAATTATTATTCGGCTCCGTTTCGTTGATAACTTTGTTAAAATCATCTTTCGACCTTTAATCGGTATTCGATTTCGAAACGTCATCCGGTCGCATTACGATAGTAACCGTATTGGAATTATCATTCCACCGCATTTCGATAGTAATCTTGTTGGAATTATCATTCCACACCGTTTCAGTAGTAACACAGTTGGATTTGTCATCTAGTCTCGTTTCGTTGGTAACTCTGTTACCGACACTTATACCTCAAGCCTAGTCTTGAACTGATTGTTGAGAAAACTTCTGAAACCTTTCCGTTCACTCGATGTTGATTTAAGCGACGTCATCTAGTCGACGTTGCCCATTTCCTAAACCGATAATGTTGTGGTCGACGTTGCTTCGCCAACAGCTTTCAGTTAAGGTAGTACCTTACGTGTTGTTGAAATCGTACCTTATCCTCTATTTAGGTACCCCTATCGATAACTTTCTAACGACCTATTTTAGTAAAGTTGTACACTGAGGGTAACCTTAGATATCATCCTATTGATGATAGTCTGCTACGTCATACCACCAATTGTGGTACTACCTACCCTATTTTATCAATATGGTACCTTACACTCCATCGATGCGAAATTCCTTAGTAAAACAACTTAGAGCCATTAACCTTCACTCGTATTTAGGAGTTGAATTGATAATGATCGATAGTCGAACCTCTTTTGGAGATTATGATTTTGGAGTTGAACCTTGAAACCTTCTGTGTTAAGTGTTAAGTGCACCAATGAGTCAATCGACTAACTGTGGTTAGTAACCAATACTCTCTTTTAGGAGTCTTACTTTTTGTCTCTAACCTAGATATCAAGTTAAGTCAACCGACCGATTGCTGGTAGCAATCAACACTTTCTAATAGAGACATACTCTGAACTTCCTAGACATCTCATCTAGTAGAAATTCCGTGCTCAGCAGAAATCTTGAAATCCTAAGGAGAAACCTGAACCACGTTCTCTAGGACAACCACCTAATCCTTCTCTCATTCATCGAGAAATGCCTACTGTCCTTTTGGACCTCTTAACCAAACGATAAGCTACACCGTAGACGAAACCTTGGAAGTGGAATTCCGCACCTTTACCTGAGTAGTTACTGGTAGCCCTACCTAACCTGCTCACCTCCCGCCAATCAGTAAGATGGAAAGTATGGATGACATTGCTTGTCTCTCTCTCCCATAAGTTATAGCAGTAATAGAGAATCCCCCTACCTTCTTTTAAGGAGGTGAGAGAATACCTACTCCTCTCCTTCCGGTAAAGTGACTTGGGGCCTGTTTGGCAGGGGCTTTTTGAAGGAGCTGTTAGCTTTTTGTTACAAAATAATCTCCTATAAATTAAGTAGCTTTGTTTGGATGCATTAACTACAAGCTTTTATTTCAAACAAATAGCTTCAAAATGAAAAGCTTATTCATGAAGCTTTTTAAATGTCTTGGAGCTGTTAAAACTTTAAATTACTGATATACCCTCCAAACATTTATTTACAATTATAGATTTGTCCTTTTAAGTCATTTTACATATTATAATTATATTTAACATCTAATTTACCAAACAGTTTTATTGAAAAAAGAATACAGCTTGTAGCTCATGTTAACAGTTTTGCAGTTTACAGCTTACAGCTTACAGCATACAGCTTACAGCTAGTTTTGCCAAACATACCCTTGCTCCAATAAGCTATTCCTCCCTCTCGAACTCTAGCTCCTTACATTCTTTCCACTATGGCACTTCTATAAAAAAAAAAAAAAAAAAAATGGAAATCCCCTTAATCCGTTTTCCCTATCTGAGATTCATTTAGTTAGTACACACCTGATTCTCCTTCCTTAACCTTCAACTCACTCCGATACTCGTTAAGGATGAAGTACGATCAAAAAAAAAACCCAAAGTTATACAAATGGACTTCTCCACACGTAAAGGAAACCGTGTGCTTTAGGAAATGCTGATTTCTATCCTTTCCGGATTATGGCAATCGCCACATACCCATTTTTCATCTATCACTTCCTAGAGTCGAGAGAACCGATCTGGATAGGCTTGCAGTGTATCATCTCCAGACTAATGGCTGAAGTAAAGAAACCATTCGAACCCTAGTAGAACACGTAGCGTGCCTATTAAGTTTGACAATGGTTGGGATAGACACTTACCCTTGGCCAACTTCTCCTATAACCGTACCTATCGCTTTATTACCTCAAAGGCACAGTAAGAGATCCATTATGGTCGTAAGTGCCAATCCCTGTTGTTGGGTAGAAATGGAAATACCCAACCTACCAACTCTGAGCCTATTTAAGAAGGTACCAAGGAAACTGTTCTAAGTTGAGACGGATATGTAAGTTACTCACAAACCAATTGGAGACATAGACAACGTAAAATTCTTGAACCCTCCGAGATAACCTAGAATTAAGCTTACGGATCCACCATGAAATTATGTGAAGCGAGTAGTAAACGTGAAAACTTAATCCCCGCTATATCAATCCTTTTGAACATTTTTGCTAGATTGAGACCAGTAGTTCGGAACCTTAAGCTACCATCAGGACTCAGTAGAATTCCCAACATCTAGTGTGTAAATGGAAGATAAGACTCGCCGATAAGGCAATCATTATCCCTTTGGAAAATCCTAATCTTTGGACTTTTAAACTTTGTTGACCTATCGAAACCATAGATGATGAAACTTAGCAACTTTAGTAAAGTTTCCTCTCTGTCTTCGAAGTTCATAGAAACTCGCAGTAAGATCCTAGATTCACGTAGGGAACGTGAAGATAAACCCTCGTGCTTTTGCACTCACCCCTTCTAGACTTTAAAGGATGACTTGAATTGAATCGCGAGGACGCGATTCCTTTTAAGGAGTGAGGGTCGCGGACAACTCGTAAATTCCTTGATGCGTCATAATTGGAGAAACGTCGATTAGAGCGATCGTTTGATTTAATTTGAGATACGAGCCGTATTTTATATCGTTTTTATTGGAATTAATATCTTAAAAACAATGGCGTAACTCCCGTGTCATGAATCCTTCGTTTTCTATTCAAAACGAGCCCCAAACCTAATATAACGAAAGTTTTACGAAGTTACATCTAGGGTCCTTGTGTTATGTTTCATCTTCACCCTTGTGTTTACTTAAATTGCAACAATGGTCCCTCCAGGGGTATAAATACCCCCACACTCCTACTTCCTCCCATTTCACTCATTTTCTTTCTCTCTCTAATAAACACACACACAAATATTTCTCTCCTCTCTCTCTCTCTAAAATCCGGCCACCCAAACTAGGGTTCCAGCGCCGTCACTTTTTCCAGCCAACTTCCGGCGACCTCCAACAATTACACCACCCATCCCATCTTGTAGATCGGGATCCCGTGGTTCCATTTTCATAAAACACTCACATTAAATCTCCCTCATGCGCCCTAAATCTAATTAATTAGATTCGGAATTTCTAGGGTTTTGAGGTAAAACGTTTTTAGAGGTTCCAAGCTTGGCTGTTATGAGTTGTACTCATATGAGACGCCAACAACGAGTCTCCCTCTCGCCTCCTCTTCTCACGGTAACGCACACACCTATGTGTATTTATTTTGTTTTCTTTTTGATTTGTATATATTATTCGTGTTTATATTTCGTGGATAACTAAAATAAAACAAGATTTGAAATCGTTTTCATATTTTTCATGTGGATAGCAAATCAAAAGAGTTTCCTGGGTTTGTTTGGCTCGATGAGTTTGGATTGGTTAGTACGAATGGGGTATTTGAGGAGGTTAACCTCAGATTAGTAGTCGCAGCCACGATTTGGATTTGATAGTTTGGTTTCTCTTGGTCTCAAAGTGTTAAAGAGGTTGATATTGCGTTTGGTTACAGAGTCAACTCAGTGGTTGACCCAGTCGGGTCGGGTCAGAACAATCGGGTCGGGTCAGAACAGTTGGATCGGGTTTAATGACCCTCTGTGGTGATTGGGTCGGGTTGGGTGACATTGAATAAAATGATATTAACATGTGTGTTTTGGTGAAAGTACAACAATTAACTCAATACTATATTAAGACGATATAAAACTAAAATGTTTATAAAAATAATAGGTTGTCTCGAGTTGAACTCGAATTGGTTATGTTGATTCTAATGGGTTGTTTTGGTTCTCGAGCTTGCTTGGTACTAATAGAGTAATGATGGAAAAAATATTATTAAATCCTAGATTATCATTACAACGGGATATCGGAATTAGTAATTTGGCAAATGGTTTAGACAATAGACTAGTGGGAAATACGTACCAAGCTAATCATATATCAATATCAACCGTTAAGGAAACAATAAATTTAGCAACTTGATTTTATATATCAAATTAATTATATATGTCGATACCGGAATAAATCTATCGAGGTGAACGATGTTAGACTAGCAAGTAATGGACATGTTATCTATAATATGGGATGCTATACACTAAGAACTAACACATGAATTATAATTAGTATCGAATATTACGGGCTATAAGCTTGTAGTGACATTAGATGTACGAGTTATACGGATTACGAGTCAAACTTTGTTAAACATTTTGAAGTAACCGAATATAATATGTTAGACATGACGCAAGTTTAATATATTTGTTTCGTGATATGCTTAAATGTTCTATTTTCTCATATTAACTAATGACGAGATGTTTTGATATATAAATTGTCAACAAATACGGTTTTATTTAGTTAAAAAACCCTTATTATCTACGATAATAACTTGTGTTTTATAAATATAAAACATCTTTTATAAACTATTGATAACAAGTTATATTGATCATTATGTCATATTTTATTAAACATTTTGGGTTAAATGAGTTTAATATATTTGTTTTGCAATAAGCCTAAATATTATGTTTTCATATTTTAAACGATAATGAAATATAGTACTATATATATTGCTGACGAATACGGTTTTATTTAAATTTTAAACCTTTATTTTCTACGATAATAACTCATATTTTATAACACATGTAGCTTTTATAAACTTATTTGGGAATATTATTTTGATAAGATAACTTATTAAAGTCGTAATGGTTTGGGAATAAATGAACGTGTCATTTATAGTACACTATTTACTATACCTCATATGAGTACTTTCGGGTAAACTTGTATAATTATGAATTGCGATTGAGAAGCTTTTACTAAGTAAGCGATAAATGAAAACTTCTCTTTTATTAGTAAACCTATACGTTTGGGGAATTATTGGGTAAATTGTCGAAACTTATCAATTAACCTATTTATGTTACATAAATAGATGTCGTCATTTCCTAGTCTTTGACTAGCTTGAGTATTGTATGTATTTCTTGACCTTGTCGATGTCTTTTTCCCATTTGGTGTGCATTTTAGTGTGTATGTCTCGGTCATGTCATCATCTTATTTTCTTTTGGCGTGAGTTGATTGTCGAGTCATGGTTCCTTACCACCACACAAAACGTTAAAACTAAACTTTTGAGATATTAATTGTAAACTTTTGGGAACGATAATGGACTTTTGAAAGGAACGACATGAATGATCCACGAAAACTACAACACATTACTTTCTATCGATTTCTTTATCATATGAGCTATATTTTAAGATTATCGTATACGCATTAGGTTGCGTCGCTTCTATTATGTTCTACTCGTCGTACATTCTTTTGGATGCCGTGATGATTAGCTTTAGATGCCAGTCGTGTCAATAGTGAATAGTGCATTGTTGTGGCTAAGGTAAGTTTCATAGCCCCACTTTTATCTACGTTTTTAACTATATTGGGGTGAGAATCATGCTCGTTTTTGGATTGTTAAAACTATTTGGATTTTTCTTATATTGACTGTTTAGATAAGATATGCGGTAGTTGTTGCCTTAGACTAGGTTGAACCGTTGCCTAGCTAAGAATAGACTTCTACCTCGACCTAGTCCGGGTTGGCAACAGTCTATAGGTTGCCACAACAAGTTAGACTAGAGTCACAGGGCCGATAATCCCTGGATGCGGGATATGGTTATATGATTTGTGATCCGTAGGATCGGTGTGCAAATGGTATTTATCTATCTTAGGACTTGCATGGCAAATCAACCCTACAGTCCACTATGATTTTATTGAATTTAAACCTATGAACTCACCAGCGTAGTGACCTTTAGCATGATTTCTGTATTTGAAAGATGTTTGGAATATGTGATCTGGAAGCTTGGCAAGAAGGCGGGTTCAAGGATCATTTCTGACTCTGATAAAATTTGGGGACCTATTTTATTAAATCATGTTTTGGGCCCAATATTTATACTTTTGGGTGAAATGTTTTGAATACTTAAATTTGGGATTGGTTTTGAATGTTAAATGACTATCTTTTGCTATACTTGTGTGAGATACCAATCCAATAGTGAAGCCCCGAAAACTTGATTAAGTCTTCCGCTGTACCAAGATTTGGGGGTGTTACACATTCCTAGTATCATCACCCTCTAAACTAGTCCTAGTATCATCACCCTCTGCATTAGGCCTCCTCAATCTTACATTTACTACTGGATCTTGCAACTGCACTTCATGTGCAACAGTTGGTACTTCTGCATGCATGTTTTCAACTACACTAACCTTTCCTTTGCCCTTATCAACACTTACATTCCTAGTATCATCACCCTCTACACTAGACCTAGTATCATCACCCTTTGCACTAGTCCTAGTATCATCACCCTTTGTTTCGTTAACCTTCCCTTTGCCCTTATCAGCATTTGCATACTCAACCTCCATCTCAGCCCAATTAACCAACTCATCTACTAAAAATCATTGCAATACCTCTTTTGGGGAAGGCCTTTTGCTTTAGAAATAGAGGCATCCATAAAAGTGGTATATGCTTGACCTAAATACTCTGACGGATCCATATCTAAGTGATCAAGATAAAGATCAAGCCTACCAAACAACTCAGCGAAATCAAACATGTATGCTATTTCCTTATAATTACTTACTCTAACTAAACCTTTGTCTAATTCAAGATTTGGAACTTTGTAATACAAGCCTTGAAAGTAGTTACCAACTTTTTCTTCCAAGAATTCAACAAATGTTTCATAGGGCATCCTTGGAGCAACCATATTAAGGATCACCCCATCAACATTTAAAGGTAAATGGGCAAAATAACCGTCATTGTGTACATCAAATTGGTGCAAATTGGTACCTGGTATCATTCTGCTACAACATTGACAAAAATAACAAATTAGGGTTTATAAAGTGGTAATTACTTTGATCAAAACAGAGCATAATCAAATAAATCAATAAATATATACCTAAAATATCAAAAAACCGCATCAAATGTGGCTATTGAGAAACATCAAATGTGGCTACTGTGTGAAACTAGGGTTTGAGATAATCAATTTACGGATATGTGGTGATAAGAATTGGGGAAAACCTTATTATGTGAAAAAAAATTTATAACTCATACCTTCATTTTGCAACATTTGTCAAAGCAGACACAAAAGTGAGGAAATTAGAGAAAAAAATGGTTAAGTGTAATTAACAGGTGCCACGTTACAGAATTTATGATTTAATGTTACAATAAGAAGATTAATAAAATATTTGACTACTTTAGGGAAAAAAAAGTTTGATGCCTACAAAAGGAAAAAATGGCAAGTTGGATGCCTTTTTAGACCATTTTCCCTATATAAAATGCAAATGCTATCACCTTTAATCGAATGCAATGAAAAACATATCTTCATATAATCTGATACATATTACAACAGGCTAAGATAGGGTAGCAGATGTTAAGAAGTGTGTTGTCCACCATTGCTGCAACTTTAAGGGGTTGCCAAGCCAAGATATAGCCAATCTTATGCATCAAGCGACCCATTAGAATTCATCATAGCCTTAACAGTGTTAGAAGATGTTGGTATAGTTGCATATTTGAAGATAGGGCAGTGGCTGGAAATGTAATTTTTGTGGTTGCAACCTGAAGCAAGTTGTTTTACCAACACATTTGTAACGTTACATTTATCTATACCCGTTAAACTCATCACAGTGTAAATGGGGATAAAGTCTTTTGGTGAGAGGATTATGAGCATTTGTTGAAGTATTGTTAATAGAAGCCTTTTTTGGCTTGTTTTCTGTATTGGTAATTACAAGTCTGGATAAAAGAGTGTGCGTGACCTGGACCATCTCTCACTTATCTATCACGTTAACAGGCTACACAGCATTTATAAGAAGTTTAAGAAAAAGCATACCAGATGTTTCTGAAAGTCGCAAGAGCAAAGTTTTTCTTTAGTGTCTGCAGACTTGAGTGTAAATTTATCTATCAAAAATAGGAAGGCACGCATCAAACAAAAAAGTCATTATAAAACTATAACATTTGTTAAAGTACTACTAACATAAGCCTTGTTTGGTCCTCTTTAATTAAATAAAAAAATGGTATAAAAGGTGAGAGAAGGTGACCAAAATAAGGCTGGAAGGCAAGGTAAGCCTCCATTCACCTTACACCTCAGCGCCACATCAGCTTTCTCTCTCCTCTCACTTCCACTTACTCTCACTCACTTTTTTGTGGAAAAGGTCACACTACCATCACCTTTCATTAAAATACCAACTTTATTAAAATATACCCCACTATATACCCAACTAAATACCCCACATACACTCACAAACTAATTAAATAATTAAGTGGGGTCGGTCTTTTTACAAAATCAACGAGGTGAGTCGTTCACCTTAACTACTCTTGATTCAGTGACTCACGTGTGAATGGTTTGGGTTGGCATGGGACTCACGAGTGACATGCGCATTCACCTTGCACTCACTTGATCCTTGCCGCCCAGTCTAAGTGAATGGTGTGAGAGAAAAAAGAGAAGTGAGGGGAGAAAGAAATGTAACAGTGATCTAAATGTGACGGTGACCCGCTCGTTACCCCTCCATCTGGCCATATACAAAACCGGATCAAACAGGAAACCCAAATACAAACCACGCGTCTACGCCTATTTTTTTTTTCTTCTTCTTGTGCTTTGCCTTTACAATAAAAACCCAACAACGACAACGCTTGTTCAAAATCAAGACATTTATTTCTTACAATACTAATTCAAGGTATAATCTACTTTTTCGCTTTTGATTATGTCTTTAATTCGAATTGGGGTTTTTAGGGCCCAACAAATTTAATAGAAATTGAATGGGTTTAGATGAATGATTGTTTGTAAATGTGTTAGAAAATAATTTAACTAGTTTTTATTAAGGTTGGAGTGTTAATGTTTGTTTTTATGTTGGAGTCTACACCCCTTGAATTGTGAGGAGAAAGAACCTCTCACTAAAATGAAAAATGAATAAGGAGGTGTTGTAGCAGGAAGAGCCCATTTGATTCATATGCGGTGTTTGAAATAAATTGCACGACGATGCTATGGGATTAGTTTTGAGTGCTTAGACAACAGGGTCAGGTATGGAAGGGCCTCCTCTGCCTGCAGATGGTAGTGGGGAGAACATCTCCACGTTTCCATGGTCTCTCTTCTCCAAGATGTCTTATGCGTGTTGCTTTTACAAGTGAGAATGATTTTGTTACTGATTATAAAGATGGAACTGTCATTGTCCAGGTAAATTTTCTTGCTTTTTTACCATTCAATCAATATAATCCGTTAAATACCTAAAAATTATTAGAGTAGTGGAATGATTTTGTTAGAAGATGCCAATGACAAGTTGTATTCAACCATGATCTTTTCTGCATGTTTTGTTTCAATTGATAGAAATCATTGGAGCCGAGGGAATTTTAGAACTTACATTCTAAGACACGTATTTAAGCTTAAAAAATCTAGAATCATATAATATTACATGAGGGAATTCTAAAACTTTGTCGTGGTTTGATTGTTTCTTTCCTTACTTACATATTATCTATTGCTTGCATATTATTCATTTTTCACTAACACATCATTTATCTATATTGATTGATCTCACAACAAGTTTTTGAAACAATTAAGTTTTTAAACGGTAAAACTATTCAACCATCTTCTAGTTTTCTACAAAACTTTTGAGTTTTCAAATTTTGGTTTTTGAATTTGAAAAGTTAAAATCTCAAAATTTTAAAAAGTTGAAATTTTAAAATATTAAACTTAATGTGTTGATGAAAATTAAATAGTCTATATATTATAATAATCATATAAAAAAAACTTGTACATGGAAAAAATATTTTGTAAATAAGAAAAGGCACAGAAATGACTATTGTATTTAAATTATCATTAACCGCTAATAAATAAAGAAAGCTCGCACACAAGTGCTTATTATTATAGCATTCAATATTAACTGTTGAAACTTTAATCTAATACAACAACCTACAACCATGCCATAAAAAAAAGTTTTTTCGAAAGGATTTCCTTATGCTATGAATTCAGTTTACTGAAAGAAAATCACTTGCACTGAAATTTTGTCACATCATTGTCGTTAGGCGGGAACACTCGGCTAAATGATTATGTGCAACCATGCAAAAAAGGGCACACACCACATGGCTCGAGAAAGAGTTTTAATTTTCAACCGAAAAACATAACCAGAAAACAGAGCGTGTCAAAGAGGCTATTTATCAGTAAATATTGGTCGCCGTCACCATACAACAATACCACGCTTTACATTAACGCCACTATTCAACCATGCCAACAGAGAAACAGTTCTTAAAAAAGGATTCTCAAGCGCTACTGATACAATATTTTTTGAAAGAAATTCATTCACCGTCGTAATTTTGTCGAAAATTAGACACCGAGGCCACTAGGCGCGAGTATTTGCCTAGTAAATATAAAGTATTTAATAAAAGTTATTTAATCAAATATAAAGTATTTAATTAAATAAGAAAAACGGTATGAAAGGTGAAAGAAGGTGATAAAAACACGAGAATAGTGAGTGGGAGTGAGGAAAGCGAATAAGAAATATGACCCTTAGAGCACTCACAACAATAACACCATAACACCAATAACACCGTCCACGTCAGCGCCACATCAGCTTTACCATTTAACATTAACATCCTCAAAAAACACCCACAACAATAACATCCCAATAACACCATAACACCACTAATATTTCATATTTTCAATTTCAACCCCTAAACTTAATCAAACACTTCATTTTTTAAACTAAAACAAACATTTCATTAAAACTAAAAACATATTACAATACGAGATTAAAATAAATAAATAAAAAAAAAATACAACGAAATTAAAAAAAAAAACTTATTCATCCTCGTCGCTCTCTTGTTGTTGTCCATGTCGTTCAAGATTCTTCTGCCAAACATGCTCCATAAGGTCCTGTTGGAGTTGGGTATGCTTTTGTCGGTCGTGTATTTCTTTTGCCTTACGACCGTGCGTATCACATCTTTCAACCCATCTTCGTTGCCTCAAATTTGCTGACGGATCCACCCACAATTCGTTATAGTCACGTAATGCAAATTTTTGATCTTTTATAATCATGTTATGCATAATAATGCAACAATACATGATTCTACGTATCGTGGCAATTTCATATTGACGTGCCGGTTGTTGTAGTATACCCCAACGGCCTTGAAGAACACCAAAAGCACGTTCAACATCTTTTCGGGCACTTTCTTGTCTCCTTTTAAAGTACGTATGTTTTCATCGGTTGTTGCGTGAAGGATTTGACGAAAGTTGCCCACTGTGGATAAATTCCATCGCCCAAGTAATACCCCTATTCATACCTAGTTCCGTTAACCATATAAGGTGCTTTTGGGGCATTGTCAGCAAGAAGGTCGTCGAATAACGAAGAGTTATCTAAAACATTGACATCGTTATTTGCCCCGCCATCCCAAAAATACATGCCGATCCATAAATCTTGAGAAGCACTGACTTCAAGCATAATTGTTGGGTATTTTTTTATCACCCCTAGCAAAATGGCCTTGCCAAGCCACTGGACAATTTTTCCATTCCCAGTGCATACAGTCAATGCTACCAAGCATTCCCGGAAAACCATGTTTTTCTTCATGATGTTGATAAATTTTTTGAATGTCGGCCCATGTTGGTTTTCTTAAATACTCGGGCATAAACAAATCAATAATGCATTTGTTAAAATTATCAAGGCAGACCTTTGAAGTACTCTCACCCATTTGCAAGTATTCATCAAATGCATCAGGTGTGGTGTCGTACGCCAATTGACGATGTATGTGACGTACACTTCATTAGAGCACTTATACTCATTCACCCATACAATCGGGTGTTTGCCTAAAAAGGTAAAATGATCTGGAATATTATCGGAAGTATAAGATTCAATACCTTCAACTATTTGCAGGAATAGTTTCCGGCTCATAACGAAATCTTCTGAAAATCCGGTTTGAATACTTACAACCTTGTACGAAATAATCGCTAAGCAGACGTTCTTCCGCAAGCTCACGTTCATGATATACATGGGTACGAGAACGACTAGGATGTTGAGATTCAATACCTTCTTGTTGTTCCAACTGAAGGTGATACTCGTACGCTGCCGCCATAAATTGGAAGTCCTCTTGGTCATCAACGTCTAACCAAGACAGGGAATATCACCGCTTGATTTGGATCCATTGTAAACGAATTTGATTTTTGAAATATGAAAGTGTAAAGAGGAAGTATATAAAGTTTGAATGGAAGTGTGAAAAAATAGAGTTTTAGTTGGGTATTTATAGTGGTAAAAAAATGTTTTTGATTTTTTTTAAAAACTAGCCGTTAAGGGGGTTTTTAGTAAATTTTTTTGAATTTCTAACGGATACTAGACGTTGAGGGACTAGTTGTGTAAGTTTTTCAAACTTTTTTTTTTTTTCCCTGCCCTTAACGGGCGTTATGTATCCAACGGCATAAAATAACGGCGATAATTACGCCTCAATCCATAACGCTACAAGCATAGGCGTTAAAAGCCCATAACGACGTTATCCCGTTACCGTTGGGAGTGCTCTTACTCCTGATAAAAAAGAAACCCAAATACAAACCACGTGTCCACGCCTATTTTTTTTCTTCTTCGCCTATACAAAAAAAAAAACCCAGCATCGCTTGTTCAAAATCAAGACATTTTTTTCTACAAGACTAATTCAAGGTATAATCTACTTTTTCACTTTTGATTATGTGTTTAATTCGAATTGGGTTTTTTAGGGCCCAACAAATTGAATAGAAATTGAATGGGTTTAGGATGAATGATTGTTTGTAAATGTGTTAGAATATAATTTAACCGGTTTTTATTAAGGTTGGAGTGTTGATGTTTCTGTTTATGTTGGAGTCTACACCCCTTGAATTGTGAGGAACTGATGAATAATGATAGGAAACTGTAGAGGAGAAAGAACCTATCACAAAAATGAAAAATGAATAGGGAGGTGTTGTAGCAGGAAGAGCCCGTTTGATTCATATGCGCTGTTTGAAAAAAATTTGCAGGACGATGCTACGGGATTAGTTTTGAGTGCTGCAAACGTAAGGGGTTAGACAACAGGGTCGGGTATGGATGGGCCTCCTGTGCCTGCAGATGGTAGTGGGGAGAACATCTCCACGTTTCCATGGTCTCCAAGACGTCATATGCGTGTTGCTTTTACTTGTAACATGTGTGGTCAAAGGACAATTCGTTCTATCAATCCTCATGATTATAAAGATGGAACTGTCTTTGTCCAGGTAAATTTTCTCTCTTTTTTACCATTCAATCAATATAATCCCTTAAATACCTAAAACTTGTTACTGATTGCATTAGAGTAGTGGAATGATTTTAGAAGATGCCAATGACATGTTGTATTCAACCATGATCTTTTCTGCATGTTTTGTTTCGATTGATAGAAAATATTGGAGCCGACTAGCCGAGGGAATTCTAACTTACATTCTAAGACGCATATTTAAGCTTAAAAAATCTAGAATCATATAGATGAGACTCAAAAATGAAGGATAGGGAGTTGGGAAAATGCTGTAAACGATATGTGTAACCTTATTTGCTAATGAAAATGGTAAAATGTTTGATCCTTACAGTTTGAAGTAGGGGTATGTGTGTCAGTGTGTGAGTTTAAAAGTAAATGATGTCATGTGTATGGGTAAAAGTAAAAGTGTAAAACTGAATATGATTATTGTTTTCTATTCATGTAGCCTGTAGGATTAAAATTATCAGATTTGCAGAAGCATGTAAAAGATTGATTAGCTCCAATGTTTTTTTCTACCAAATTTAGCTCCAATTGGATACTCTGGTACTTGATAGTTGATAGTTTGCTCCGTTTTGTAAAACGAGGGTCCTTCCTCTGCTGGTACTACTGCACGTTAATTATTATTGGCACCACTTGTAGTGACTACATCTTGCATCATATTACCTTTGATCAACCATGAATCAACTTTTGACTTTCCACTGTGAAAAAAATGCTTAAAATTGTTAACATTGTAGTTTTTAAGCTATAAAGAAAGAAAGGACAACTAACGTAAAGATAAAACTTGACTGATGTGAATTTTCGATGCCAAGAGTGGACTTTAATCGAGTGTGTATAAGAATATTCTTCCCTAAATTTATGCAGTGAGTAATATAACAATTTGGCTGAATGGGTGTCCTTTGTGTTGCTTATGATTGTTTTGCATTTGAATCCAGTGTTGTGGGTGCAATGTGTCTGAAAAGCTTGTGGACACCTTGTGAATCCATTCTTCAAGTATCAGGATCCGAACGGTAATGCTAGTAGCCTTGGATTTAAATATCTAGACATGGATGATATTGACGGTGATAACATGTTTCTGCTCTTATGAGGTAAGCCAAATCTGCAAAAGCTGTGTATTGTCTCTACTTAGAAACACAAACATACACACTGTTGTAGTGATTGTACGGTCTCAATATGATTGGGGTTTAGTGTTAAATTAAAAAAGTAGAATGTTGTTCTGACCAGGTTGTGAACGGGTCGAGCTGGAATCAAATGTGATCATATGTGGATCTGTATTTATATATTTTTTAATCTGCATATACCAAATAATAGATCCTTTTACAATGTGATCATATGGTAAATTACTCATCTTGCAGTATATTCTTGTCACTTTTACAATGGCATCACAATCATCAATCACTCATTCCGTTCATATTCCGGCATCCAACACCAAGAACCAAAACTTAAACTCCTAAAATGACCCAAAACCATCATTAAACCAACCTTTTTTTTTATTACCCCAGCCAAACCCATGTCATCAAAACCTCAAAAACGGCCTGCGGAAATGACCCAAAAAACCGAAAAGTGAGTTGTTGCAGTTTCAGAGGATGTGCAGTGAGGATGATGAGATTGTAATATTGAAAAGTATGATTGATTTTAGGAGTGATATGGGTGATTTTTACGAGTTTGTTAAGAAGTCTTTACGTGTCGAGTTTAGTAGAGGGCAATTGGTTGATAAAGTTAGGAGGTTGAAAAAAAGTTAAAGAGCAATGTAGGTAGAGAGAAAAAAAGTTTTTCAAAAAGTCATGAAGAGAAAGGGTACGAGTTGTCGAAACAAATTTGGGGGAATACTAGTAATGGTAAATGTAATGTGGTGAGTACGAGTACGAATGGAGTGGATAAGGAGGTTAAGAATATGAATGTTAGTCGGTTTGAACTTTGAAGTATAGTGGGAGTAGTGATGGTGCGGTTTTGGTTGATGAGATTATGAAGGGTAGTTGGAGCTGGTTGAGGACGAAAATGGAGGAGTTAGAGGAGAAATGGAAGAAGTTGAAGATTAGGCAACTTGAGCTTTATGCTAAACGAATGAAGTTGATTATGGGGCAACTAGTGGTGGTTATTCAGGTGTTAGGTCAACTTATGGTGATGATCATGCCTCGGGGAATTATGGTTTTGATCAGAGCTTGTAGGTGTTTTGGAGACATGTTTAGTTTTATCTTGATATTTTTAGTTCATGACTTCATGTAGTCTTGAGATTGCATTCAATTCCTTACTTGGATGACCTTGTTGCTGGCCTTGTTTCAGTTTACACTATGTTTTCTCTGCATTTATCGCATATATACTTTTTTTGAGGTTTTTTTGGTGCAAAGGTGAATTATATTAACATTTCCAAATAGTTTGTACAAAACTTATAAGAAATAGAATACTAAGAATTGGACATTCCCCAATTCAAGTATTTATCACATCTGAGAATACAACAAAATCAATAAATGCTGGCCAATATCTTTCATGACTGCAACTGAAATTGATTCAAAGTCCATCGCCAGAAACAACTTAGAACCATACAACCAGCAATGCAAAGTTACAATCCTCAATTCACCATAAACTGCACCATATACCATCTAGTTACATTTCAATCTTACCTCCTCTCTTATACTCACTCAACCATCATCCACAGTAAGTATAAAAGAGAAGATTAATGGCTTCACTAGGCACCCATTACCTCTCCACTAGTAGTGGCTATACCAGCAATGCTACATTTCCATCTACTACAATGGCTTCACATAAACTTGGAACACACACCCTACAGTGAGTACCATCCATTACCTCCTATGGCAGTGTATAGCTTGGACCAAGTAGGATCATCTTTCACTCCTCACTATTCCAAGCTTCATACACTGCCCACCATACTTACTTACCCTACACAACTGGAAACCTCTTATGAACCATTTAGAGTCATAAAACTCAAAACAGTCCAAGATACTAGGCCATCAGATGTAGTAAGTATATATATGTAATTTCTTAAATCCTAAGAAATTTTGGATAAAATCCATTATAAACCATATGCAGGGTATTCTTCAATGCACCCCTGCAGATTTCAAATGAGTATTGAATTCAGAATGAACCAAACACCCCTGTAGTAGACATTCTTTGAGCAACTTGACTGATTATCAATCACAAGATACTAATCACTGCAGGAAACTTCATTTTGAACTTACTAATCTTCCAAGAAAAACTAACATTCCTAAATAGCTGATCTATTAGCAACATAGTCTTCTAGGAAGAAGTTTTATTCAAGGTACAAGCCATCTGCCAAATACACCATCATTACCAAATACCATTCAGAATGCACACCATAAAATTACCAGTACTTTACTTTTTCAGGATCTTTTTGCACTTGATATTCCATCTATCTTCCACCCTTCTGACATTGACACTATCTTTAACAGTTATGCCAAGGATCTTATGTTTGATAGTATCAACAATATGATTGAAAACTTCTTGACTTGTCCTATGCACATCTCTGAATATTCTTCCATTTCTTTCTTGCCATAGTGTGTAGACACAAGCTACCAAAGCTAATCTCTTAATAACCCAACCAAAATTTCTTAAAACACATAAATCGGCTAACTCATTCAATAGCTCAATCCAGTTCCATTTATCACATTCAATTTCAGCAATGTCTTTTACTCTGCCCCATACTTCTTTAGAAAAGGAACAATTGAAGAATAGATGTTGTAAATCTTCATTATCATTTAGACATAAGTAACATCTGTTCACATTATATATTCCCCACTTACTCATTCTATCCTGAGTACTCAGTCTTTCTTTAATAGCTAACCACAAAATAAATGAATGTTTAGGTATACACTGTGTAAACCAGACAAGCTTCCACCAGTATACTTTAGGAACTTCATTGCACAAATCAGTTGTAGCACCTTTAACAGAGAACACAGTTTCAACTCCATTTTTTGAAATCCAAACCACAATATCCTTCACATCATTATTACTACTAGGATCTTCGATACTAGTAACAATAGGAAACTTTTCATACCATTCAGCAGGCCATTTCCATTTACCATTTTCTATCATTTCCCCAACAGTGATATTTATAGGCAATCTAGCATCATAGATATCTCTATGGGTGATATATTGCATCAAAGGCCCCATAGAACTCCAATTATCGTATCTGTTTGTGAGGGCTTTATGTTACACATATTTAAGCATCAATCATTCAAAGACAAATGATAATCATCTCAACTCTTAACTATGGTTTTAAAGAATTCAAAGGAAATAAACAAAAAAGATGATCCTGACCGGTTTTACCAAACTCGGCGATACCATATGATTCACACGGTTTAAAAAAGCTCGCCATGACAGTTAGGTTTCCAGAACAAATATCTTTTTAGAGAAAAAAGAGAACATATTATCAAATGACACAAGACTTGTTTACATGTGCAAGATTTTGTGTGCATATCAAGCACCATGCCGTGGGCATGAAACTTTTTCTCCCCTGTATGTGTTACTCCTTGGATTGTGATGATCCCATCAGTATGAGTATCACACTTGAAAGCTGCAGTATACCAAAAAGAATTCTAGAGTTGAACATATAAGCCAACTGATATATATCTTGAACTTCGAGTTCGTAGAACATGATGGAAGTCTCAGTTCTGAGCATTTTTCAGAATATGGGTCGCAGATTATAAGTTTAATTTGTACTGTCTAAATACACTATTGTGCGATTTTATATACGATAATCCATCATCTGTTTTTCGCAAGGTGCTCTAAAGTCCAAAAAATCATCATGTTAATTAGCTTAACTTATTCAGCCTTATATAACAACTAAAATAATTATTAAAAATAAAAATAGTCTTCTCGAATACAAGCTTACAACTTTACTAGAACAGTACTTCATAATTTTCAAAGTAAAAGTAAAAACATATTACAACATGACCACACTTTTGATCACCTGGAAAACATTTTATGCGTAACATCATAAACCATATACCTGAGTTCACTCAAGAAACGGAAATATGCAATCCTCCATGACCTGCTCACTATCAGAGGTGCCAAAATGACCCAAAAACCAAAAATGAATCCAGACACAACACTAATAATCAAGTCCCAATCCACAAAGGACCCATCGTCTTCTTCATGATCTGTATCAGGTGTTTTAACTCTTGAACAAGGCTCACTTAGGGGATCTCCACAAAGTTTGTTGCCAACAAAGCACGACTCATTTAAGCTCTGAAGTTGAGTACTTGATGGAATTTTCCCCCTCAAATTGTTGTAAGACACATTGAAGATACTCAAGGAGTGCAAGCTTGACAAGCTCATGGGAAGTTCCCCTGAAAGCTTGTTCAGTGACAAATCAAAAGATTCAAGTTCTTTCATGTCTCCAATCTTCTCCGGGATCCTTCCAGTCAAATGATTCCTCGATAAATTCAACGATTTTAACTTGATGAGGGTTGTTAGCTCATTTGGAATGTGGCCAACAAGTTTGTTACTTGAAAGGTCCAACAACCTCACCAAATTAAGAATAGTACTGTATATGTACTCGTGTCCCTTCATCACCAATGGAGCGCTAAAGAAGCGTACGTTAAATGCAAGAATAATAAATTGATCATCTGAGATAGTTTCTTTCCCAGAAAGAACGCTAAAGTTGTTGAAACATTTTGGAATATCGCCCATCAGCTTGTTATTGGAAAGATCCAATATTTGAATATGTGTAAGATAGCAAACCTCGAAAGGAATCTTTCCAACAAACTTGTTGGATCTAAGGTTAAGAAGTACCAAAGAAGAAAGTTTTGTCCCAACCCAAGATGGAATGCTTCCAGCAAGTTCATTTCCACTAAGATCAAGGATCTCTAAGTCGGTCAGGTTCATTAGAGAAGCAGGCAATTTCCCTTCTAGCTTGTTCCCACGCATGTTCAATATATTTATTTCACGCATACGACCCAATGTTCTTGGAATCCCACCGGAAAAATTATTATTTTCCAAGATTAAGTATTTCAAACTCTGCCACTTTTCCCAGCACTCAGGAATGACACCCAACAACCTGTTATTTCCTAAATTAAGCATATATGTCGCTTTCATACCATTCGAACACAATAGATTATGTACTGATCCAAAAAATAAATTATCTGATAGATCCAAAACAGCTAGAAGTGAATCATTTAAGATATCAGGTAATTTCCCCCCAAACCTGTTAGAGCTTAAGTCGAGAGATTGAAGTGCAGGGATACCCGACTGATTTAACGTACCTTGCATCTGATTTTTTGACATATCTAAAGACTCTAGATTGGGGAATGATCTCCCAAATGACTTTGGTATGGGTGAAGAAATGTTTGTGTTGCTTATTTTCAAATGTATTAACTCCCTCTGCGATATAAGCCATAATGGAAATTGAGGCCCTAAACTCCAAAAGTTCAAATTTAATCCCCATAACTGGAAAGGGGGAATCCAGTTTGCAAGGCGCGGTCTTAGGATTAAGTTGTTTCTGCTTCCAATCAGATATTTCAAGTGCACTAGTTTGACAAAGTGGGTTTCTGTTACGACACCTGTCAGAAAATTGGAAGAAAATACTAATTCTTCCAGCTTTGAAAGTTGACCAAGGCTATTAGGAAGGCTGCCAATAAATTGGTTATGTGAAAGATACAACTCTTTTAACAATGACAATCGTCCAATTGAGTCAGGAAGACTGCCATTTAGTTGGTTTCTTGATAGATCTAAAACCTCCAACAATGAGAATCCTCCAATCGAGAATGGAATAGGACCAGAAATTTGATTCTCAGATAGATCTAAGGTCCTAAGAAAAGATAACCGCCCTACGGAATCTGGAATTGTACCAGAAAGTCCCAAGTAGGTTATGGATAATGACTCCAAATGAGGTGATTTGCATTCAAGAAAACTTTCAAGAAGAGATGTTAAACTAATGTTTTGAAAACTGTTTGATGACAAATCTATATCTCTCAAATTACAAAGGTTACCCAATGATTTAGGTAATATGCTGGTGAGCTGATTACTTGACAAGTCAAGGCTAAGAAGGGAAGTCAAGTTGTGAAGGGAATCAAGAGTTGTACTCGATATATCACAACCACTAATATCTAACGAAATTAGATTGCTACCAATACCACTAGATAACTCTTTCAATACTAATGAAGAATTCATGAAAGTGTTCCTAGAGACGTGAAGCCACTTAAGAGAACTCAAGTTACGGAAACTATGAGCACTACTACTAGGAATAAGGCCATTAAAATCACAATCACTTAAATCCAATGAAACTAGACTAGTTATACTAAATATCCATTGTGGCACGAGACTATTAAAAAATGTTCCAGAAATATCACAAAAGGGATGTGGTATTAAGAGTAGGAACATGGGGATGTGAATCCAAGAGAAAATTGTTTCTAAGATGTAGTTCGGCCAAAGAAGGGAGGGTATTGATCACCTGAAACCAGTCCATTGCTTCGCTGAGGTCTACGTTACTCATATCCAGGTGACGCAACAAATGGAGATTTGACAACCACTCCATATTCACGAAGCTTGTACTTTCATCCCGCCAATCATCTTGAAAACTTCCTAGACAAAGGGTGTGCAGTTGTGAAATATTACTCAATTGAGGAGGAATAATTCCACTAAAATTGGAACTCGAGAGGTTAAGATACCTCAAGTTTCCAAGAGAACCAATGAATTTAGGAACTTGGATCCAACCAAAATCATTGCAGCTCAAGTCCAAATGCTTGAGTTGCTTGAGGCCCAACAAGGATGGACTTAAATCCCCTTTCAACTGTTGCTTTGACGCTTCTTCGAGTTCTTTTTCTTGCTTTGAGGTTTCTGGGAGTTCAAACTGACAGTGACCTTCAAGTGCACGAAGATGAATCTGATGAACATGACCAGTCATGTTATCACAAACAATCCCCGCCCATTTGCAGCAATCATTCTTCTCATCCACCCAAGAAGAAAGTCGGTCGCCTTCGTCAATGAGACGGTACTTGAACTGGAGAAGTGCTTGCCTCTCTTCTTTGATGCATAATACATCATCAAAGTTTTGATTAGATAAGCATGAATGAAACAAGAGCACAACAAAAAGTAGCACAAGTGGAAAGATGAAAAATGAGAAAATGAAAAAGCACTCATGTTTGGTTGATCACAAAGAGAATAACACACACTCGTTTTTAAGTTTACAATAATGCGAGGTATGCAGAGGTTCAATTTAAACTCAAATTTTTATGAGTGACGAGTTGCTTTCAGTTCTGCGTAACGACTGGGTTCAAATTTGGAAAATAAGTAGCATGGTCCCTAACTTAACTTTCGTGACGATATACAAACTAATTTATGTGGACACAAGTAGTATAGTTTTGTGAACAAATGAGTAACATCACTGGCTGGAGATAATGTTGTTATAATAGAAAATGACCCAGAGTCCATGTAAACTAAATTTCGTTAACTTGTAGAATAAGTTGAAAATCAATTTATGTGGTTTAAATGAAAACTTGGACGAGTCAACTTATTTGTGTTTGATGAGGCGATATGAGTTGATTCACCCAGTTATGAAAAACCGGTCCATGTCCTGTTTCCGGCTCAACTGGACAGTTTGGTTTTCAGAACAATGATCTTTTTAGAGAAAAAATAAAACAAATTAACAAATGATACATGTTTTAAAATCAGTTATTGTTTTAGTAACAAGTATCTTAATATTAAGATTTCGATTCCAAATTTTTAAATGCAACAACCAAATACCCAACTTGTTCAACATAAGAAATAGAACCAAACACC
>OU343218.1:12908526-13020223 GCA_910596185.1 Chrysanthemum makinoi
GCTTATATACGCGAGTATATGTGCGATAGTTTTTTATGTTTTTATAACATTAAGTAAACGTTTTTATACATTTTACATGTTTTATATATATTTTACGCACGTTTTTATATATACACGTAAAAACGTGATATATATAAACGCTTTTACACACGCTTATATACGCTTTTTACGTGTATAAAAACATGTGTAAAACGTATATAAAAATATGTGTAAAAACGGTATAAAACACATATGTGTAAAAAACGATAAAAATAACAACGATTTTATATACATTTTTACGTATATATAAAACCGCATGCGTAAAATCGTAAAAACGATATAAAACGCGTGTAAAAACGCGTAAAAACATAAAACGATATCAAAACGTTTTAACAAAACGTATAAAACATGTAAAACGTATAAAAAACGATATAAAACGATATAAAACATGTAAAAACGTATAAAAACAGGTACATAAAATGTTGTATAAAAAACGCATATAAAACCGTATAAAAATGTGTAAAAATGTGTATAATAACGTAAAATGTGTATAAAAAACGCATATAAAACGTGCGTAAGCGTATAAAAACATATATAAAAAAAAAAAAACATGTAAAACAACGGTATAAAAATGTGTAAAATATAAAACGTAAAAACGGTATAAAAATATGTAAAAAATGTCTATAACGCCAGTAGTAAACGATATATAAAAAAAGATGAAAGACAAAGGAATAATGGTGAAAGTCAAAGCAAACTACAAGGACCGCATTAAATTTTTAAGTGGAAAAATGTCAAACCACTAACGGTGAAAGTGAATGCAAACGCAGAGCACCAATGTTGTAACTTTAAAAACTTGGTAACTCTGTCAATATTACGACATTAAACAAAGAAAATTACAATCTGCCACCCCTCGCGGGTTTGCTCCAAATCAACCGTATCCCTCGTTTCTTTTCTTTTGCTTTTTTCGCCCTCTGGTTTACATATTGCACGCGTTAGTCCTTACTAACCCGCCGTTATCTTTTTCGTTATCTCAATGGCATCGTTAGTCCTAACCAAGCGATCACTTGCAGTGTTAGTCCTTTATACTAACGACCGTTAATAACTCCAAAATTTTATTAAAAATCTTTTCTACGCGGTTTTTATCGTTTTCCCCGTTTTCTTACGCTTTCATGCTTTTTGTCCGCTTATATACGTTTCATCTAATTTTCTACGCTTTTCTTATTTTTTTGTCCGCTTTATAATGTTTCCTTACTTTTTTTACGCTTTTGTCCGTTTTCCTTACGCTTTTGTCCCTTTTTATACGCTTTCGCTACCGTCCGTTTTTTACGTTTTTGTCCGTTTTATACGTGTGTAATTAAAAAAATGACGTGGTTTTAATCTGATTTTTTTCGATTTAAAAAAATACGTCATTTTTTTTAAAAAATACGCTTTTTCCGATTTAAAAATAATTTTTAATATGTCATTTTTTTAAAATACGTCATTTTTTTTTCGATTTAAAAAATCGTCATTTTTCCCGATTTAAAAATACATCATTTTTTTAAAAATACTTTTTCCGATTTAAAAATACGTTTTTATAAAAAATACGCATATTTTTTTTCCGATTAAAAAAATACTATTTTTTAAAAATACGTTTTTCGATTTAAAAATGTTTTTTAAAAATACTTCATTTTTTTTTAAAAGCATTTTTTTTTTCCGATTTAAAAAAGTATGTCTTTTTTTAAATTACACCGTATATAAACGACAAAAACGTAAGAAAACGGACAGCGTAAAAAACGAAGAAAACGTATAAAAACGGACAAAAAAGTAAGAAAACGGACAAAAGCGTAAAAAACGGCGAAACGTATAAAACGGACAAAACGTGAAGAAAACGGACAAAAGCGTAAAAACTAAGGAAAACGTGATAAAACGGACAACGGCAGAAAAACGTAAAAAGTAGACGAAAACGATATAAAACGACAAAAACGCATGAAAACGTAAGAAAACGCGGGAAAACGATAAAACCGCGTAGAAAAGATTTTTTTTAATAAAATTTTGGAGTTATAACGGTCGTTAGTAGTAAAAGGACTAACGCTGTAAGTGATCGCTTGGTTAGGACTAACGGTGCCATTGAGATAACGAAAAAGATAACGACAGTTAGCGATAAGGACTAACAAACAATATGTAAACCACGGGAGCAAAAGCAAAAAAGAACAGGGACTACCGGTGTTATTTGGAGCAAACCACAGGGACGAACGGTGTAATTTACAAAATTTGAAAGTTTTTTACGTACAAAAATAATAAAATTTGTATGTACTTTGCACACTAAATAGTCAAAAAAGAGTAGTTACATTGTTTTTCTTATTTTTATTTGAATTTTGTGTTTACGTTCATAGATTTCAAATGTTCATGTGATTCTTGATAACATGTTTTCGACGTACATAAAAGATTAATCTAACTCTGCCGCTATTGTCGATATTCAAGCTACTTCAATTATTTTTCATGTAGCTTTTAACCATCGTATACTCAAGGTACATAATCACATTTGCATGATCCAAGTAATCAATAAATGGTTTAGACAGTATCAAAGATTGTGGTGGTGTCAAGTCTATACCCAAAAGAGCCAAGTCGGACGACAAGTCAATGAACAATTATAAGGAAAATATTTAAGACTTTGCCCTGCCAATTATAAGTAATCAATAAATGGTTTAATTCAAGCTACTGATTACTATTGTTGGACTTTGTTTCTGTGTCACCATTCCTTAAGAGGTGGTATATGTTAAGGATAAGGATAAGCCCAAGCCCGGTTTGTGGGTTTAGGGTATTAGGGTTTCACTATTATAAATAGTGGATGATTAATAAAGACTAGACTACGGGTTTCACTATCCCTTAAGAGGTGGTATATGTTAAGGGATAAGGATAAGCCCAAGCCCGGTTTGTAGGTTTAGGGTATTAGGGTTTCACTATTATAAATGGTAGATGATTAATAAAGACTAGACTACGGGTTTCAATGTAAACATACGGGTCTTTCAGTATATTGGATGGGTTGCTAACGGGTCACAACGGGTATTTTGAATATGCTTGGGTTGGATTGAGCTGTATTGCTGTTTTATCCATGAGAGTGTGAACTATGCATGTTTTAGATTATGAGATTGTATAATTACTGTCTAAATACACTATTGTGCGAGTTTATATACGATAATCCATCATTTGTTTTTCACAAGGTGCTCCAAAGTCCAAACAATCATGTTGTTAATTAGCTTAACTTATTCGTTCTTATATAACAACTAAAATAATTATTCAAAATACAAAAAGTCTTCTCGAATACAAGCTTACAACTCTACTAGAACAGTACTTCCTAATTTTCAAAGTAAAAGTAAAAACATATTACAACATGACTACACTTTTGATCACATGGAAAACATTTTATGCGTAACATCATAAACCATATACCTGAGTTCACTCAAGAAACGGAAATATGCAATCCTCCATGACCTGCTCACTATCAGAGGAGCCAAAATGACCCAAAAACCAGCAATGAATCCAGACACCACGCTAATAATCAAGCCCCAATCCACTCCATGTGACCCATCGTCTTCTTCAAGATCTGTATCAGGTGTTTCAACTCTTGAACAAGGACTGAGGGGATCTCCACAAAGTTTGTTGCCAACAAAGCACGACTCATTTAAGCTCTGAAGTTGAGTACTTGATGGGATTTTTCCAGTCAAATTGTTGTGAGATACATTGAAGCTACTCAGCAGGTTCAAGCTTGACAAGCTCATAGGAAGTTCCCCTGAAAGCTTGTTCAGTGACAAATCAAAAGATTCAAGTTCTTTCAAGTCTCCAATCTTCTCCGGGATCCTTCCAGTCAAATGATTCCTCGATAAATTTAACGATTGTAACATGATGAGGGTTGTTAGCTCACTTGGAATGTGGCCAACAAGTTTGTTATTTGAAAGGTCTAACAACCTCACCAGATCAAGAATAGTGCTGTATATGTACTCGTGTCCCTTTATCACCAATGAATCAATACTGATAACTTTTTTCTGATACATAGGAACAGGAATTTGATCATTTCTGATAGTTTCTTTCGCAGAAAGAACGCTAAAGTTCTTGAAACATTCTGGAATATTGCCCATCAGATTGTTATTGGAAAGATCCAATATTTGAATATCTGTAAGATAACAAACCTCGTGAGGAATCTTTCCAACAAACTTGTTGGATCTAAGGTTGAGAAGCCTCAAAAAAGACATTTCTGTCCCAACCCAAGATGGAATGCTTCCAGCAAGTTCATTTCCACTAAGTTCAAGGAACTCTAAGTGGATCAGGCTCATTAGAGAAGCAGGTAATTTCCCTTCTAGCTTGTTCCAACCCATGTTCAATGATTTCAGGTAACTTACACGACCCAATGTTCTTGGAATCTCACCGAAAAGATTATTATTCTCTAAATTCAAGACTGACAAACTCTGCCACTTTTCCCAGCAATCAGGAATGACACCCGACAAAGTATTATTTCCTAAAATAAGCACATTAGTCGCTTTCACACCATCCGAACACAATAAATGATGTAAGGATCCCACAAATAAATTACTTGACAGGTCCAAAAAATATGGAAATTTCTGTGCAGGTAATTTCCCCACAAACCTGTTAGAGCTTAAGTCGAGTAAGTCGAGTGCAGAGATACCCGACAGATTTACCGTACCTTGCATCTGATTTTTTGACATATCTAAAGAATTTAGATTGGGGAATGATCTCCAAAATGACTCAGGTATAGGTGAAGAAATGTTTGTGTTGCTTATTTCCAGTTGTTCTAAATCCCTCTGCGATATAAGCCATGATGGAAATTGAGGCCCTAAACTCCAAGAGTTCAAATATAATCTCTCCAACTGGAAAGGGGGAGTCCAGTTTGCAAGGCGCGGCCTTAGGATTAAGTTGTTTCCTCTTCCATTCAGAACTTTCAAGCGCACTAGTTTGACAAAGTGGGTTTCTGTTACGACACCTGTCAGAGAATTGGAAGAAAAATCTAATTCTTCCAACTTTGAAAGTTGACCAAGGCTATTAGGAAGGCTGCCATTAAATTGGTTGTATGAAAGATACAACTCTTTCAACAATGACAATCGTCCAATCCATAATGGAATAGGACCAGAAATTTGGTTATAACCAAGATCCAGGTGCTTCATATGCATGAGTTGTCCAAGTTGATTCGGTAGATGACCAGAAAGTCCAGATGTGGATATGGATAAGGACTCCAAACGAGGTGATTTGCATTCAAGAAAACTTTCAAGAAGATATGTGAAGCTAATGTTTTGAAAATAGTTTGATGACAAATCTATATCTCTCAAATTACAAAAGTTACCCAATGATTTGGGTAATATGTTAGTGAGTTGATTAAATGACAGGTCAAGGCTAAGAAGGGAAGTCAAGTTGTGAAGGGAATCAAGAGCTGTACTCGATATATGGCAACAACTAATATCTAACGAAATTATATTGCTACCAATGCCACTAGACAACTCTTTCAATACTAATGAAGAATTCATGAAAGTGTTCCTAGAGACATGTAGCCACTTAAGAGAAGTCAAGTTGCGGAAGCTATGAGCACTACTACTAGGAATAAGGCCATCAAAATAACACTCACTTAAATCCAACGAAACTAGACTAGTTATACTAAATATCCATTGTGGCACGAGACTATTAAAAAATGTTCCAGAAATATCAAGCAACAAAAGGGATGTGGTATTAAGAGTAGGAACACGGGGATGTGCATCCAAGAGATTACTGTTTTTAAGATGTAGTTCGGCCAAAGAAGGGAGGGTGTTGATCACCTGAAACCAGTCCATTGCTTCGCTGAGGTCTACGTTACTCATATCCAGGTAACGCAACAAACGGAGATTTGACAACCACTCCATATTCACGACGCTTGTACTTTGACGCCACCCATAATTTTGAAAACTTCCTAGACAAAGGGTGTGCAAGTCCGAAAGATTTCCCAACTGAGGAGGGATAATTCCACCAAAATTGGAATTCGAGAGGTTAAGATACCTCAAGTTTCCAAGAGAACCAATGAACTCAGGAACTTGGGTCAATCCAAAATCATTGCAGCTCAAATCCAAATGCTTGAGCTGCTTCAAGTCCAACAAGGACGGACTTAATTCCCCTTTCAACTGTTGCTTCGAGGCTTCTTCACTTTCTTTGTCTGTGTCGAAGTCACCACAATGACCATTAAGCCCAGGGAGATGAATCTGATTAACATGACCAGTCATGTTATCACAAACAATCCCTGCCATTTTGCAGCAATCGTTCTTCTCATCAACCCAAGAAGAAAGTCGGTCGACTTCATCAATGAGACCGTGTTTGAACCGGAGAAGTGCTTGCCTCTCTTCTTTGATGCATAATACATCATCAAAGTTTTGATTAGATAAGCATGAATGAAACAAGACCACAACAAAAAGTATGCACAAGTGGAAAGAAGAAAAATGAGAAAATGAAAAAGCACTCATATTTGGTTGATCACAAAGAGAAAATGAAAAAGCAGTCACTCGTTTTTTAATTTACAATAATTCAAGGTGTGCAGGAGTTCCATTTAAACTCAAATTTTTACGAGTGACGGGTTGCTTTCAGTTTCGCGTAACGACTGGGTTCAAATATGGAAAATAAGTAGCATGGTCCCTAACTTATGTTTCGTGGCAATTTACAAACTAAATTATGTGGACACAAAAGAGTAACATCTGGGCTGGAGATAATTTTGTTACAACAGAAAATGATCCGAGTCCAAGTAAACTAAAAAAAAATTCATCAACTTGTAGAATAAGTTGAAAATCAATAATACATTACACTTATTGCCAAGTCAAGGTCAATTATCCACACAATAAGAGTAGATAGTCTTGACTAAATTAATAGGGTGAGTACTAGTACTAGTACGGGTGTTGGTGGTTTGAAGTCGAATGTGGTGGATGGGAAGGATGTTAATCGGTTTGTGGTTTTGGTTGAGGAGATTGTCAAGGGTGGTTTAGAGTTGATTGAGCGGGTCTAAAAAGGAAGAGTTGGAGGAGAGGTAGAAGAAGTTGATTAGAGAGCAATTACAGGTGGTTATTAAAGATGTAAAGTCAACTAACTATGGTTTACTGGTTGATGAATTATGACAATGATGATGTGTCGTGATTGGAATTATGGTTTTTGATATGAACTTGTAGCGATTTCGGAAATATGTGATTGTTAGTTTTGGTTATTTTCTACGTTTAGTTACGAACTTGGTATTGGTCATTTGTAATTAGAAGTAACAAGTTTCATGATGCGATTGTTTCGGTTTAACAATACTTATAATTTGTTGAGTGTGTTTTCGAAAAAAGGAGGTCATGTGCCGTCAAGCAATTTGCACATGCTCAAATCCGGCTCTAAATATTACTATGACATAAAAATGATTGCCACTTCCAAAATATATAAATCAAGAATGGTTGCGATCTGTATGACTCATTATATTGTTGGTAAATATTGTAGGTAATTTTTTTTAACCCGGAGATATACACAACGATAATCATCCATATAAACTAGCTTCATGGCCCAACACCAAACCTTGTGGCACCTCCAAAACGAATTGAGACTAGGAGTGTTTATCAGTTCGGTTATCATGTTTCTCGGTTTATTCGGTTCGGGTTATCGGGTTAGATTTTTTTTAGGCAAAACAGAATTTGAACTGAATTAAAAATGAATCAAACTGAATTTCAATTCGGTTACGTTTTCAGGTTAATCTGAAAAACTCAAAATACATAACTTATAATAAATGTATTTTTTAATTATATAGATTTTTAGCATCAAATTTAGTATTTAATTATAAAACTTAAAAATGTATTTAATTTATAAAATATATAGTTTTTTAAATATAGATTTTTGGCATCAAATGTATTTAACTAGTACTCGAAATACATAGTTTTATGGGTTGCTTTTACTTTGCCACAACAACGGGGTTCATATTTGAAAAATGGAAAATATGGAAAATAAGCAGCATGGTCCCTAACTTAACTTTCGTACAATTTACAATAGAAAATGACATGAGTCTAAGTAAACTAAAAAAGACAATATCTTTGAACTTGTAGAATAAGTTGAAAATTATATTTTTTGGACAAATATGAGATAGTGCATCAATAATACATTACACTTATTGCCAAGTGAAGGTCAATTATCCACACATTATCTGGTTACGAGTTGTCGAAATTAATTTGGGAGAGTAGTAGCAATGGTAAGGATAATACTGTAATAGGGCGAGTACTAGTACTAGTACGCGTGTTGGTGGTTTGAGGCCTTTTCCCATCATATCGATCCTCACAACCAAACTAAACCGACAAGCCAGAATCACAAAAGAAATATGATTCATACGTAGTCCGATATGGGTTGATTCAGACACAATGTAGTTCGGTTTCCCGAACATGTGCTGCAAAACTTGCTAATAGTTCTTGATTCAAAATCAGTTCTTGTTTTAATAAGTATCTTAATATTAAGATCTTGATTCCAACCTTTTTTAAATGGCACAACCAAACACCCAACTCGTTCAAAAAAAAGAACCAAACACCGAAACCGAAACTAGATACCCATAGATGGAAAATCACAAAGTTTCAATCCTAAGACATTTCTTGTACTTTCTTTTGTTTTAAGGAGCCGAAAGAATGGCATAAACAGACAGAGCATTACAAGGAAAATCCTAAATGACATTTCCAAAAACCACAAGGCCAACTGCTCAAGCATTCAAATCTTTCAACAAAACATATCTTCCGAAACCGGCTATGATCTTTGACTACAATAAACATCAAGACAGCAAACAAGATCTTCTAAAGCTACGACTGAGGACAAGATCATGAGCTTTGGATTGGTTTTTTCTTGACAACACCCTCGTGCACACAATTAGCCAACACATGCTCCAAGGTTGAAGGGTCAGCATCACCGCCTAACTGGAAGGAGACCGAGAAATCACCAGGTGGACCAAGATTATGTGTGTGCATCTCAAACACCATGCCGTGGGCATGAACCTTTTCTCCAAGGTGTGTGATACTCCTTGGATTGTGATGGTCCAAAATATGATTTTAAGTTAAATATCACATTTGAATGCTGCAGTAAACAAAAAATAATTAGAAAAATTGAACATCTACGAGCCAATTGATACATATTTTGAAATTCGAGTTCGTAGAAATGATGTAAAGTCAGTTTTGAGTATTCGACAAAATATGATTTCAAATTAATGCTTATTTTGGGCAGATATGGGTAAGCGACCCCTAAGCTTATAAGCTTATCCAAACACTATAATGAGCTTACTTTAGCAACATAAGCTAACAAGTCCAAAAAATAAGCTAAAACAAAACACGCCCTTGAATATTACAAGACTAAAAACTATAGTTTACAGGCAAGAAACTTAAGATTAAAGGGTCTAAATGTGAATCTCAGACGTCCTTTCTGAAAATTGTGACTTTTACAGTAATCTCAAAATCACTTTTTATCTAAACACTAAAACTGGTTATCATTTTATTAGGAAAAGTATAATACCAATTATAAAGAACATCTAGAAGATCTGATAATAGTGTGGTACTTACTCTCGTCCTTCTTAACACCTGGGAGAGCAACACGAAACAGATAACCCTCGTCAGATTCCGAAATGTCAATTGACCCGACAAGCGTCCTATAGTTTTGCACTCTCGGATACCGCTACTCCATGTTTGGCGACAGCTAAAACGGCTTGCAATTTCTTCTCGGTGGTTTGAGGCAAGAAAAGATCATACTGGCTGATTCTTTAGAGAAAGCTGACATCATTCCGTTGTGCCATATCGATTCAAAATGATTTGGAGGTGGGCCCTGAGAACCGGACACAGTTGATAGAGTTACACCATCGCAGTTGATCGTCCCCACTTCGCATTAGATCTGAGATTCACAATGGAAACCCGGTTAGAACAATGAAGACTTTAAACAGACCTAGGTCAATCAAATTTTAACATGTTAATCATTTAAAAAATTGTATAAAGAAGTGAGTGTGTCAGCCCAACTCGACTCAAACCTCTTTCATCTTATGCTTAACATTTACCAACTCTGTCACATTACGCAACCTGCGCATCACTGATATTCAAACAAGTAACTAAATGATCCCATAAAAGACTTAAGATTTATTACGCATTGCAGATTTAGACACCCTTCTGGAAAACCAGTTGTTCAAAAAACTCAGTACCCGTTGAACCTAAGACCACCTGTTAATTGTTGGCCTTTATAATGGGATCTATAGTCTAAACGTTTCAATCACAAGTATACCAAATGAATGTTGTGCAAATATTATGTAAAACTGTAAATGTGTTTTGTGCATTAATCAAAATATGTCATCATCGTTTACAAAACAAATGTATCGAGATAATAACTGTAATGAAAGGGTACAATGAACCGTTGTGTGTCGGTTCTGTGATTTGGGCAGTTATTGATAACTGCTATGTGGCGGTTGTAACTGCTTTGTTGACTTTTCTTTATGGTTGACTTTTGTTGACCGGGTCATATGGGGTGTGACGGGTTTAGTGTTGGGTCGATGGTGATTAACCCAATATTCTCCCCCTTAATCACAATCGGCTTGCTTTAGATCTCTGACTCCAATTAGTTGTCTCATCGTGAGGAATCTGATCTTTGGTAATGCCTTTGTCGTAACTGTCACCTACGAAACTCTCCACTTATAAATTCGACTTGTAGGTCTTCTCTTTCGACGCATTCTCTTATAAAGTGGTACTTTATGTCAATGTGCTTACTTCTTACATGGAATACGGGATTCTTCATTAGTTCGATGGCGGACTTGTTGTCGACCAGTATTGTAACTTTTTCTTCTTCCGTGTGTGTAAGCTTGCTAAGCAGTCTTTTTAACCATAATGCTTGTGTTGCTGCTGTTTTTGCTGCAATGAATTCGGACTCACATGATGATAGAGCTACCGTGGCTTGTTTTTGTGTACTCCAGCTGATTGGTGATTCACCGTAGTAGAAGATAATTCCAGTAGTGCCTTTGCCTTCTTGAGTGTTGACTCCGTAGCTGCTGTCACTATAACCTTGTATCTGTTTTCTTCCATTGTACTTGTAGGTGATTCCATAATCTTTGTCCTTTAACGTAGCGTAGTACTTGCCTTATAGCTTTCATGTGTTGTTCCTTCGGTTCTTGCATAAAACGACTAAGTAAACCAACGGAGTAACTTAAGTCGGGTCTTGTATGTAACAAGTATCGTAAGCATCCAATCAAGCTTCTATATTCAGTTGAGTTGACCGTTGTTTCTTCAGTGTTCTTTGTTAGTCTTGTTCCTGGATCCATAGGTATTAAAATTTCGTTGCAGTCTAGCATTCCAACTTCTTTTAGGATCTTGCTTGCGTAGGCGGATTGCTTTATTGATATGTCACCCCCAGTTTGTGTGACTTCAATTCCTAAGTAGTAGGATAGTAATCCTAGGTCACTCATCTCGAATTTCTCTTCCATTTGAGCTTTGAACTTGTCTATTTATTTCTTTGGTGTGCCAGTGATGATTAAATCATCCACATAGACTCCTACTAGAAGTATTGAGTCTTTTGACTTCTTTGTGTAGACATCTTGTTCTAAAGCGCACTTCTTGAAATCTAAGGACTTCAAGGTATTATCTAACTTTATGTTCCATGCACGTGGTGCTTGTCTTAATCCGTATAGAGCTTTTATCAATCTGCAGACTTTTCCATTTTCTTTTATAAATCCTTCGGGTTGTGTAACATACACTTCTTCTTTTAAGTCTCCATGCAGAAATGCAGATTTGACGTCTAGGTGATGTACTTCCCATTTGTTATTAGCAGCTATGGCTAATAGCAATCGGACTGTTTCCATTCTTGCTACAGGTGCAAAGACTTCTTCAAAGTCTATGCCATGCTCTTGTATGTAGCCTTTTGCTACTAGTCTAGCTTTATGCTTGACTATATTTTCATTAGCATCTTTCTTGGTCTTGAATACCCACTTTAATCCAATGGCTTTTTGTCCTTTTGGTAGTGTGGTTAGTTCCCATGTATTGTTTCTATTGATGGAATCTAATTCGACCTTCATTGCTTCGATCCATTTTTGATCGTTCGATGCTTCCTTGTAATTCTTGGGTTCATCTTCAGCTAGTAATAAATGATCGGGTAAAACTTCCTCTGTGTTTTCATATAAATCATTCAACGTTCTAAAACCTTGTAGTGGTGTATGATCAAAGTTTGGATGTAAGTTCCGGGTTGCAATTGAGCTACTTTGATTGGTTGAATGTCTTGAGGTAGTTGGTGTAATTTGAGTATTTATTCTTGATGAAATTGTAGATGGTGTGTGAAATGTTTGTGATTGTGAGGGTGAGTTAGTTGCTGATGTTTCATATTCATGATCATCATTAGCAGGGATATCATCGTCTTCTACATCTGGATGGTTTTCGTTTTCCTGATGTTCATCTGTGGCTTCAAGGTTTTCGACTTTGAAGTCAAACCATTCGGGTTCATCATTGGTGTGTTCATCTAGGTAATCCTTCCAGTCCCATGCTTCATCCTCCTTAAACTTCACATCTCTACTAACACATATTCTTTGTGTTGTTGGATCAAACAATCTATAAGCTTTTGATCCTTGTTCGCTTCCTAAGTATACCATTTTGTTGCTTCTATCATCTAACTTTGTCAGATGTTGTGATGGTACCTTTGCATATGCTATGCAGCCAAAAACTCTTAATGTTTCTAAGTTTGGCTTTTTCTTCTTAATTGCTTCATATGGAGTAATGTCTTCTAAGGCTCTTGTAGGAACGCTGTTTAGAATGTATATAGCGTGTCTAACAGCTTCAGCCCAAAAATTTTGTGGCATGTTAGTTGCTTTCATCATGCATCTCGTAGTAGACATGATTGTCATATTTCTTCGTTCAACAACTCCATTTTGTTGTTGTGAGTAAGGTGCGGTTAGTTGTCGTGCTATGCCGTTTTCTTTGCAGTATTGAGTGAATTCGTTAGATGTGAATTCTCCTCCACGATCAGTTCTTAACATTTTCAATGTTATCCTTAGCTCCTTCTCTATTGTTTCTTTGTATTCCTTGAAAGTACCGAAAGCTTGATCTTTCGTACTTAGGAAATACGCCCACATATATCTTGAGTAGTCATCTACTAACAAGAATATATATTTCTTTCCAGATGGTGTTGGTGGTGTTATTGGTCCACATAAATCTCCGTAAACTAAATCTAATGGTGATGTTGATCTAGTTTTTGCTTTCTTGGGAAATGGTGCTCTGCTGTGTTTACCAACTAAACAAACATCACAAATTTGCGTTGTATGTTTAATAGCAGGTATTCCTTGAACTAACTCTCTTTGAGTCATAGATTTTAATGATTCAAAGTTGAGGTGTCCTAATCGTGCGTGCCATAACCAAGTGTTGTCACTTAAGTTTGCTAGTAAGCAAACAAGTGTGCCTATCTTCAGACTTGCTTTGTATAGACGGTTTCTTTGTCTTGTGACTTTTAAGAAGATTTTGTTGTCCATGTCATAAAGTCGTAGTTCATCGTCGTCCATTACAACTTTACAACCTATTTCGGTAAATTGTCCAAGGCTCAATAAATTGTTTTTCAAGCTAGGAATGTAATAGACTTGAGATATGATTTTTTGTTTCTCGTCTTCACATTCTAATAGGATTGAACCTTTTCCTTTAATCTCTACATGAGATCCATCTCCGAATCTTACTTTTCCACTAACGTTCTCATCTAGTTCTTTGAAGTGTTCTCTTATTCCAGTCATATGGTTACTAGCTCCATTGTCTAAGTACCATTGACTATCAACACTTGTCTCTTTATATCCTACATCTTCTTCATGTAGCGAGACCTTTTGATCTTCTAGCTTTGTTACATGTGGGTCTTCTAATATTGCCATTAATAAGGTGGGTTCAAAGTCCTCCTCGACAAGATTAGATTGCATACTAGTGTTTGATTTTGAATAACACTTAGATGCATAGTGACCAGTCTTATTGCACTTGTAACATCTAACTTTGCTGAAATCAATGTTCTGTTTGTTGAAGTGATTGTGAGTGTTTTCTCCATCCTTCTTCTCGTGGTTATTTTTATCGTGGTTCTTCCATCCTTTATATTTTCCACGTCCTCTGAAATTTTTCCCTCTATTGTCATGTCGTGTGAACATCAATTTATCTTGACTGTCCACTTGTTTTCCTTTCTTGAACTTAATCCTCTCTTCGTAGGTCTTAAGTCTTCCTATTGCCTCTTCTAATGTCATTTTACTTAGATCGGAATATTGTTCTATAGATGCGACTATTTGCAAATACCTTTCGGGTACAACATTTAGTAACTTCCGTACTAAGGTTTCATCTTCTATTGTGTGTCCTAGATTAGCGGCTTTGTTTACGAGAGTTGTGAGTTTGGTGGTGAAGGTGTCTATTGTTTCATCTTCCTTCATATATAACATCTCAAATTCGGATTTGAGTGTTTGTAATCTTGCTTGTTTAACTCTGTCTTCGCCAACGTGTCTAGTTTTCAAAGCATTCCAAATGTCTTTTGCGGTTTTGTGCTTTGTTATTTGAAGTAATTGTTCTTCGGGTAAGGCTTGGTAAAGGAAAGCAATAGCGGTTTTATCCTTTTTCTTATTGGGTTGAGTCGTTTCAGTCGGCTCAATTGTTTCCCATAAACCATTCGCTTCGAGAATGATTTGCATTCGAATTGCCCATAATGAGTAATTCGCGGGCTTTAGGATTGAGCATTGAAATTGGGGTGTACTATTATTAGTACTAGGTTCATTACTACCACTATATTTCGTCATATCTTAAAAATGACAAATAAATCTCCAATAAAGAATTTAACACAATGTGTTTTATTTATAAAATTCTTATTTCTTAAAATGAGTTCTTATGTTTTATCTTCCTCAAATGGGTGTAAAACTTTTCTGGGTATAGTTTTAACAATTTTTTAAACTATCCTAGGAGATTAAAAAAAATAAAATGAATAACCTAAGGTTAATTACTCCTTACAAATTATTCCTAATTAGTATTCTAAGCAGTGTAAAACTAGGTTAGATATACTAAAAATGATAACACTTTAATAATGTTTTAAAATAACTTATCAATCTAAAAAGCTGTATATATCAAAATATATAATGTAAAATAAAGTGGCTTTTTTGAAAAACTTTGGAACCTGGAGGGGTTGATGGTTTAACCCGATGCCTTAACAAAAAAAATAAAATCCTTTGAGAGGCCCTTATCAGTACACGCGTTCACTTTATAACCCGTTTATCTCTTTTCTGTTTTGTTGAGATAAAACCACGCGTCTCTTTTATTTCTTTGATACTGTGTGTTTTTTCAGTCTCTATCTTCAAGAAGATAACGTTTTATCTTCTTTCTTCTATCTCCAATATCAACGATGGTTTACCGGCCTCCTTTTTTGATGGCTGTGGTTTTGACCGTCCTTTTACTATCTCCGGTGTGGTGTTCTTTTACGAGCACTGTTAACCCTTCAATTTGAAACCTAGGGTTTCGGATTAATTGGGGGTTTTATGATCCGTGAGTATCTTTACGATTGGAGTTTGCTAATGAATCAATTGGGGTTTTCAATTGATCCTTCTGGGCTTGATTCCGTTTAAGAACAGGTGTGTTCGTTCTAATTCGAATCTTTACTTTTGTGCCCTAATTGATGACACTCGTATTTGTTTTTATTTCGAATCAAAAATATCTACAACGATTAAGTTCGTTTTTTTCTGATCCTGTTTTGGATTGGTAATGAAACTGGTTTCGAATTTTTTTTTTGTGAGTTTAATTTGTTGCCGGGTTGTGAGTGATTATACCCCTGTTGCGACAAACGTTGAGACACAAAAATGACGTCGGGATTTGTGTTCTTAGCGATTTGCAAAAAAAAATTTATTTCGAGACTTGTTCTGTTTTTTTTTATTCTGGAACTTTTACAGTCTGGGTAAATGATGATTGTTGGTTGATAGACCAAACCGCTCTGATACCAATTGTTGGCCTTTATAACGGGATCTATGGTCTAAACGTTTCAATCACAAGTATACCAAATGAATGTTGTGCAAATATTATGTAAAACTGTAAATGTGTTTTGTGCATTAATCAAAATATGTCATCATCGTTTACAAACAAATGTATCGAGTATATATACTGTAATGAAAGGGTACAATGAACCGTTGTGTTGGTTCTGTGATTTGGGCAGTTATTGATAACTGCTATGTGGCGGTTGTAACTGCTTTGTTGACTTTTCTTTATGGTTGACTTTTGTTGACCGGGTCATATGGGGTGTGACGGGTTTAGTGTTGGGTCGATGGTGATTAACCCAATATTAATCTCATACAATTTAAACTGAACAGATATGACCAGCTCAATCAGCACAAAACCGGACAATTACAAAACCAAAGCTAACCAACAGAATGCTGACTCAATTTTGCGGCTTCGGTATTTACCCCTAGGTCTAGGCCTAGGCCCTATGTAAAGAAGTTTTGTAAAAACACATGTGTTATGCTATATAAAAAAACTCAAATTGCAAAAACACATACTCAATGAACATCCATGAAATTTAATCATGATACTAATGTGAAGTGACTTGAGGCTCATGAATACGAAGTTGTTTTAGTTAAGAAAATAGAAAAGTCATGAAAAAATTTGTTTAGTCCTTCTATTCTCTCCATATCTTTTTGTATTTTAAATCCTACATCTTCAAACAAAACTAACTGAATGAACTTCTGTTGGGTTTTAAGGACTTCTCCCCTCATATCGGTCCTCAGAACCAAACTAAGCCCACACAGCTAGAATTACAAACAAAATATGATTCAAAAGTAGGGTCCTGAACCACTCTCGCATAAGGTCGGATGTGGGGTGATTCAGACATAGTGTAGTGCGAGCTTGAGGTAATTTCAGGTACAAAAATAAAAATAAAAAAATGTTGTCCAGCACTTGGGTGTTTTTATATATCATTATAAAAAATGCATAGCATATATATCTGGCTTCCTGTTGTGAGCTTGTGATTGTGTTCATATTTCCTTTTGTGTAACTGAAGACTAGCATGTTATAGTTTTGACCGTCACGTAAAGGTATGAAATAGATTCTAAAAGCGAAGGGATGGAAACAGGGTAGATGAGGAATAGGGCAACCAGGGAGAGTGCAGCTATGGGTGGTGAATATACGCTCCATTATCATCACGTAAAGATATGTTAACAGATAAGAAGAATTATGAATGAATGAATAAATGAAAAAGATTACCTCTTTTGAGATCAAGAGAGTCAAGAGAGATGATACCATAGGTGTCACCTCTTTCGCCAATTAAATTAAATGGCAAGTCTCGAAAAGGAAAAATAGCGAGGCTCAATAAAAATGTAAAAAACTGAGGAAACAAGTCTTTTTATACGCGTAAGAAAGAGCCGAACTTTAGTTGCTAGACGATGTGGGACAACAAAAATGATACTAATAATCAACAGCCTACATTCTCTATACCACTACTATACATTGAAGATTGAAGATTACAGTGAGTCCATTTTAAGAAATCTTATTGCATACGAGCAGTTAACTCCTGCAACTAATAATCACATTACATCGTACGCTTTTGCTATGGATAATGGGCGACCTTCATGACTATTATAATGGTTACTGGCCCAAAAATGTGCTTTTTTAAGGCGTACTTATTTCAGTAGCCCATGGAGTCTGATAGGAGTACTTGCAGCATTCCTTCTCTTTGCTCTTAGCGTCTCTCAGACATACTTCACTATTTACCCCTGTAAATAATTTCCTGGGTCGCATCAGCTAGTTGTTTCATGCTACTAAGCCTTTTCCATTTTTACTTGTCCACTCGTGTGCATTATGTTTATTTATTTCACTAATGTAATAAAATATATATGTAATAACTTCAGTTGGTGCTAATGGGATTGATCGTTATATCTATTTATCATAACTGATGTCTATTTTGAACATTTCTACATACGCATTTAGCAACCAAAATCGATATCTCATGTAAACTAATTATGATAATGCAAATGTAATGATTTAGATTTGTAAGAACACTTACATGTGGGATCATATGATTTACTTGCATTTGACCGGTCCATGAATGTATCAATCGCGACTCGCGATTGGTACCAAGATTCCATATATGCTTGCCCATAGTTACCAGATACGCTATGAACCTGCAATTAGCGTTTCTGATCGAATCGTACCAAATCGGATACAGCAGCGTTCCGGAAACGTTGTACTAGTGATTTCTATGCTTAAAGTGATGCTTCAAATTGCTGTTCAATTGCGTTCTAAACGCTTAAAGGAATTAGTGATTGTGTGGGCTGACTCAAAATGTCTAGTCATTCCCACCCTTCCACAACCTAAACTAAACCATTTTGGCTAATATGGAAGTCTTTAACAATAGAGTTTGACAAAAGGAAGTTTGTATCTAATAATACTTTAGAAAATTTATATCATTAATTATTATACGCCATGGAAAACTTGCACTTTTTTCAATTCTCTTCTTGATTTCAAGAGAGGAAAGTTGGTAAATCAAAGTGTATGGAAAAACGAAATATGTCGGAATTAGCCACCAAATATAGAACTATATTATAGGAATTAAGTCATCTATCGAAAATGGAATGAGCCATTTAAAAATGAAGGAGTCCAGACAGTCTTTCATTGTATATAGAAGTAAATCAACACAAAAACATGCAGGTAAATATGATTTTCAAGACAGATACATACAAAATCTCCAACGCATGCATGTGATACAAGGCAAACAAGATCATAACAAAAGGAGGAGATTCTCAGAATTACCAACCTTAAATTAGATGCCTTAAATGTAGTATAGTATGACTAAACTCAAGGCATGGGTATTAACACATAGGACCAATAAAACTCAAAAGGTGAGATTTGTGAGTTTCATAGCAAGTTCCGTAAATTTTTATGTTTTGATCAATTTGTGAAAAACAAAGGTGAAAAAAGGTTTTTTTTTGTCATTTTCCCTTAAAAGGTTGTGGAGTTTATAGTATAAAAATTATAAATTTGTTTTTATATGACGAAAAAATAAGTAATTAGACTTTTTTCTTGTAGTTATGGTGTCTGATTTTTGGTCAACTGAATTCGGGGTTTAGTGTTCGAATGTACCAATAGTCAGTTATTCAACCATAGCTCGATCCTCGTTCGCCTCCCTATAAGCAAGTGAAAAAACCGACGCTAGATTACGTATATCTATGTTACCATATATATTTCTACTCGATGCAAGATTTATAGAGCATTTAAAATTTTGATTACGTCTCATTAAATCTCATGTTTAATACAAAGAGGTTATAGATTCAATGTAAAGATTATAACCCTCACTAAATCAACAAGTTGTCAACGACTGGCAGAATACATACCTCCGAATCTGCTATTTTAAATTAGAGAGATTTATTGCAGATGCTTTTAGTTTTAGTTGACTGCTATGCAACTATGAGGATGAGTCTCAGATTGATGGTCAATGGCCTTGCATATCGAGCATTTCATCTAAATTCTTTAGTCTCTCCATTCCTTCGCTAATCAAGTAACGAATCCTCTGCCTGTCAGTGCAATCCCTGTTGTTCTCCATCTCTTCTCTAATTGTTTGCATTAATTCGCCTGAGAAATATTTTAGTCAAACTGTTAGAAGCCATGAAATTATCTCATATAGATTAACGGGGTGTTGAAAGTGCTGTGGATCGATTATAATAGCTTAATTTTACAATAATCAATTTTGCAGTATTTGACAAATTAAACTTATTATCAGGATTTTCCCATTTTTAGAAACAAAAATACGATTTTCAAAAGCATCTAAGGAGTTGTTGCAACAATAGTAAACTTTCGGTGTAATCGCTTGGAATACGCACAGCTAAATACCCCTTGGATAACACATTATAGAGTTATGAATGTACATACGGAACACAAACAGGGTAAATGCAATTGGGTATCAAAACGTAAATCTACCCTAAAACCTCTACATCTTTTTATTTTGGTGTGAAAGTTTACAATTTGGGATTTGCAATCCTGCTGCAGCGCTGCTCAAGCACAACTCTAAGCAGAAATGAAGATGCAGTTTGTCCCACTTATACGAAGTAGAGAGAAAAAGAACATATATATAAATGAAGTGAATCTAAACTTTCTTGACAGGACCAGAACTCTGGTACTCAAAGATCTAAAAGACGTTCTTATGATCTGATCAGGCCATCTAAATCTCAGAAAAACTACTTGGGCTCTTACAGCATAGGCAATATTGGAAAGTGACTATTTTCACCCATTCTATCGATATGAGGGTATAAAGTTCAAGAAAGAAGTACTAACACAACACTTCTGCTTAAACCGAAAAGAGATGATTATAACTTGTGTTAACTAGGTTGACTTTAAAAGTTGAAACAATACTTTCATTTCTTTTTGACAAGTGATGGGTATATATTCTTATGTTTTTCAGTCTTTTGGTGAAGTTACATAGAAACATGCTAATGTAATTAGAATAAAATTGCAGTTAAAGTATATTTCGTTTGGCTTAAGAAAGTTCACCTTTACTGGGAGCAGGTGCTCGTTTAGCAACTCTTAGAGCTTGCCTATACAGCTGCAACACTCGAGCGCGCAGAATGAAAGTCTGCAAATCAAAGGAGACAACCATAACTGTCTCTCCCCTGAGGTCCAATAATATAACATTAGAATCTAATTCAGACATACATTTACCAAATTATCATCAAGCAAGGCTACAGAAGAGTGAGTTTTGAGCTGTATCCTGTAAACATATAAATCGTGCAACTCAATGAAATTAAAATATGTAAAGACTGATTCAATTTGGTAATGGGCCAAACTTATAAGAAGAGAAGATTTAGCTAAACTGCTTCAAGTGTTTACAACCTCCTACATTGCTTTATATAAGAAAATTCGGAGCATTATATGTATTATATGTTTTGTATTGGCTGCTAATAGGAGATTATGATCACTAAGTTTCCCATTCTAAGTAGAATACAGGTTCCTGTCCTTAATGAAGGAACTTGTGATGAAGCTGTTTGGGTGACAAGAACAGGGCAGAAAACAAAGTACAAAACCAAGACAGTGTGGCAAGACATGATCAGTAATGGACCTAAGGTGATATGGAGGTCTATGATATGGTTCTCTCAAAGTATTCCAAGGCACACTTTTGTTCTCTGGATGGCTGTGCAGGAAAGACTATTGACTCAAGATAAAATTGCAAAATGGAGGCCTAATGAGATTATGGAATGCACTCTTTGCAAGCAATGCATGGAGCATTTGCTTTTCCAATGCAATTATTCAAAAGTTGTATGGGAAGATATGCAGGACTTGCTAGATAAAAGGTTCTCTTACAACTGGAAGACCATAATTGAAGAGTTCTCTGTATTGGCTGCTAATAGGAGCATTTGGAGTATCCTAAGGAGGCTTGCAATTAGTGTAACTGTATATTTTGTGTGGCAAGAAAGAAACAATAGACTGTATAATAAAGGTGAAAGATCTTGTGACAGTCTAGTAAAGAATATAATTGATATCATCAAGTTGAGAATAATGAACTTCATAGCCAAAGACTCTCATGCAGTAACTGAGGTTGAAGCAAAATGGAGTATTGCTTTGAGAAGGAGCAATCAGAACAGTGCATAAATGAAGATAATATAGAGTAGTATTATGTCTGTATAATGAGTTTCTGTATTTTGGTAGAATAGAGGTAGAGAATGCTTGAACAAAGTTAGCATATTTGTGGGATCCTTAATTAAGAATGTAATGGGGTTTGTCCATTTTACATTTAAAGGATCTTTGTACTTTTTGTGAAGTATATAAAATTTCTCCTTTTCACAAGAAAAAAGAAAAAAAAAAAAAAAAAAAAATGTTTTGTAAGTATATTATTATATCAAAAATGATGATTCTTGATTTTAACTTGGTTAACCTCAATGTTAAGCATGATTTGGTCCTGCTAGAAAACCAAATCCCTTTTTTTTTCTGCAAAACAACTTTAAGTGCACCATTAGTGAGTTTGACCCCGAAGTGTGTCTTAACCCATTTCAAAAGGAGTCACTTGTTAAAATTCAGATACCTGAACCTGACACACCTGACAAGGATTATGATCAAACGTACTTGAAAACAATTTGGGTTCTACGACAGAGGCTTCAGATAGCCCATGGAGTCTCATAGGAGTACACTTGTAGCATTCCTTCTCTTTGCTCTTAAGTCTTACCGTCTTTCAGACATACTTCACTATTTACCCCCGTAACTAATTTCCTAGATTGCATCAGCTAGTTGTTTCATGCTACTAAGCCTTTTCCATTTTTACTTGTCCACTCTTGTGCATTATGTTTTCTTATTTCACTGATGTAATAATATATAAATGCAATAACTTGAGTTGGTGCTAATGGAATTGATCGATATATCTATTTACCATAACGTCTATTTTGAACATTTCTACATACGCATTTAGCAACCAAAATCGGTATCTCATGTAAACTAATTATGATAATGTAAATGTAATGATTTATATTTGTAAGAACACTTACATGTGGGATCATATGATTTACTTGCATTTGACCGATCCATGAATGTATCAATCATGACTCGCGATTAGTACCAAGATTCCATATATGCTTGCCCATAGTTACCAGATACGCTAAAGTACCTGCAATCAGCTTTTCTGATCGAATCGTACCAAAGTGGGTACAGTAGCGTTCCGGAAACATTGTAGTAGTGGTTTCTATCTTTAAAATGATGCTTCAAATTGCTATTCAATTGCGTTCAAAACGCTTAAAGGAATTAGTGATTGCGTGGGCTGACTCAAAATGTCAAGTCATTCCCACCCATCCACAACCTAAACTAAACCATTTTGGCTAATACGAAAGTCTTTTAACAATAGATAATTTATATCATTAATTATTATAGGCCATGAAAAACTTACACTTTTTTTTCAATTCTCTTCTTGATTTCAACAGAGGATAAGTTGGTAACTCATCATATTGTATGGAAAAACGAAATATGTCGCAATTAGCCACCAAATATAGAACTATATTATAGGAATTAAGTCATCTATCCAAAAATTGAAGGCGCCATTTAGAAATTAAGGAGTCCAGACAGTCTTTCATTGTATATAGTAATAAATCAACACAAAAACATGCAGGAAAATATGATTTTCAAGACAGATTCATACAAAATCTCCAACGGATGCATGTGATACAAGGCAAACAAGATCATAACAGAAGGAGATTCTCAGATTTACCAGCCTCAAATTAGATGGCTTAAATGTAGTGTAGAATGACTAAGCTCAAGGCATAGGCATCCACACATAGGGCCAATAAAACTCACAAGGTGAGATTTGTGAGTTTCATAGCTAGTTCCGTAAATTTTTATGTTTCGGTCAATTTGTGAAAAACAAAGGTGAAAAACAAAGGTCAATTTGAACATGAAGAAATTAACATGTTTTACTAATTAATAGTTGAAATATAAAAATTAAAAGTTTGTTTTTACTTGTATACATGACGAATAAATAAGTAACAAGACTTTTTTCTTGTAGTTATGGTGTTTGATTTTTGGTCAACTGGATTCGGGGTTTAGTGTTTGAATGCAGCAATATACAGTTATTCAACCATATTTCGATCATTGTTTACCTCCCTATAAGCAAGTGAAAAAACCGACGCTAGATTACGTAGATCTATGTTACCAGATATATTTTAGCTGTCCAAACACTGCTAGAATCACCACTCACTCACCAGAAGAAAAGAAAAAATATATGTTCATAGCTTCTACTCGATGCAAGATTTATAGAGCATTTAAAAATTTGATTATGTCTCATTAAATCTCATGTTTAATACAAAGAGGCTACAGATTCAATCTAAAGATTACAACACTCACTAAATCAACAAATTGTCAAGGACTAGCAGAATACATACCTCCGAATCTGCTATTTTAAATTAGAGAGATTTATTGCAGATGCTTTTAGTTTTAGTTGACTGCTATGCAACTATGAGGACATGTCTCAGATTGATGGTCAATGGCCTTGCATATCGAGCATTTCATCTAAATTCTTTAGTCTCTCCATTCCTTCGCTAATCAAGTAACGAATCCTCTGCCTGTCAGTGCAATCCCTGTTTTTCTCCATCTCTTGTCTAATTGTTTGCATTAATTCGCCTGAAAAATATTTCAGTCAAACTGTTAGAAGCCATGAAATTATCTCATATAGATTAAAAGGGGTGTTCAAAGTGCTGCAGATTGATTATAATGGCTTTAATTTTACAATAACTAGTTTTGCAGTATTTGACAAATTAAACTTATACTAGTATCATGATTTTCCAATTTTTAGAGACAAAAATCAGATTTTCAACAGCATCTAAGGAATTGTTGCAAGTTTGCAACAATAATAAACTTCCGGTGTAATCGCTTTTCTAAATACCCCTCGGAATAACACTTTATAGAGTTATGAATGTACATACGGAAGTTACGGAACACAAACAGGGTAAATGTAATTGGTTATCGAAAAGTAAATCTACCCTAAAACCTCGAATAACCAACTTATTAACATCTATTTATTTTGGTGTGAAAGTTTGCAATTTTGGTTTTGCAATCCTGCTGCAGCGCTGCTCAATCACAGCTCTAAGCAGATGTGCCGATCATAGCTAGGACTAAAAAAAGAATAACAGGCCTTAATATATCTAACTGAATAAGCTGGAAGCATCATACTGTGTCTACACTAGTACACTGTCAGATTTCATCTGATATTCCACAAGCAAATGGTTTAAGAACTACCTATTGTTTGAATTTGAAAGATCCACATTCTTGTTTTGTGAACCATTTCTCTATGGTGTAAACAGAAATGAAGATGCAGTTTGCCCTACTTATACGAAGAACAGAGAAATATAGTTCTGTTAACTAGGTTGACTTTATAAATTCAAAGACAATGTTTTCATTTCTTTTTGCCAAGTGGTGCGTATATATTCTTATGTTTTTCAGTCTTTTGGTGAAGTTACATAGAAACATGCTAATAAAATTAGAATAAAATTGTGGTTAAAGTATTTCTTTTGACTTAAGAAAGTTCACCTTTACTGTGAGGAGGTGCTCGTTTAGCAACTCTAAGAGCTTGCCTATACAGCTTCATGACTCGAGCACGCAGAATGAAAGTCTGCAAATCAAAGGAGACAACCATCACTGACTCTCCCCTGAGGTCCAATAATATCATATTAAAATCTAATTCAGACAAAAATTTACCAAATTATCATCAGGACTACAGAAGACCTGTAAACATATAATCCATAGCAAAGCAAAAACTTAGGGCATGCTTGTGGAGGGTATTATGGGGTGGGAAATAGGAAAAGCAATCATTAATTATGCTTGGTGGAGGGTAAAGGAATGGAGCATTACCCTAAACTAGGTAATGACCCATTGCACTACAAATTGGGGGTTAAGGTATTCATTACCCTTTGCATTCCTTAGTATACCCTTTGCATTTCCCTTTCCCATTCCCTTAATTGAACCAAGCGGACCCTTAATCAAAATGCAGAACTAGAAGTCTTAACATTCACATGACACATACGTAACTGATAATGATGTTTTTAAGCTGCTCGTAATACATATCAAACAACACGCCAATCGACACCTTAAAAAAAAGCTAACGCCATGATATTTTCGATAGCTAATATTAAACAAGTCGATTTGATAGCTCACCAAGTCTTCCTAAATCTTATGTTAAGTTGTTTCCTACAAACCAGGGGGAGATGGAATTAAACCACAACCTATTTCACAAACCGGAAAATCTTAAGTCCATTAAATGTCCATTAGAAGTAATTTGGATAAAGTAAATATATGAACGATGACAAAATAATGTTGGATTAAAAACAATTACTATTAGTAAATAATAATCAGTCAGCCATAAACCGACATTAAAAGCAAACATAATAATAAATTGAAATGAAAAGACGAAATAATTGCAGAAATGGGAGATTATTAACAAGTAACTTATGAGACTCCATGGGCTATCCGCCTATCAGACATACTTCACTATTTACCCCTGTAAATAATTTCCTGGATCGCATCAGCTAGTTGTTTCATGCTACTAAGCCTTTTCCATTTTTACTTGTCCACTCTTGTGCGTTATGCTTTCTTATTTCACTGATGTAATAAAATATAAATGTCTATTTTATCATAACTGATGTCTATTTTGAACATTTCTACATACGCATATAGCAACCAAAATCGATATCTCATGTAAACTAATTATAATAATGTAAATGTAATGATTTATATTTGTAAGAACACTTACATGTGGGATCATATGATTTACTTGCATTTGACCAATCCATGAATGTATCAATCATGACTCGCGATTAGTACCAAGATTCCATATATGCTTGCCCATAGTTACCAGATACACTAAAGTCTGCAATCAGCGTTTCTGATCGAATCGTACCAAACCGGGTACAGTAGCGTTCCGGAAACGTTGTACTAGTGATTTCTATCTTTAAAGTGATGCTTCAAATTGCTGTTCAATTACGTTCTAAACACTTAAAGGAATTAGTGATTGTGTGGGCTGACTCAAAATATCAAATTATCAAGTCATTCCCACCCTTCCACAACCTAAACTAAACCATTTTAGCTAATACGAAAGTCTTTAACGATAGAGTTTGTCAAAAGGAAGTTTGTATCCAATAATACTTTAGAAAATTAATATCATTAATTATTATACGCCATGGAAAACTTGCACTTTTTTCAATTCTCTTCTTGATTTCAACAGAGGAAAGTTGGTAAATCAAAGTGTATGGAAAACGAAAATATATCGGAATTAGCCACCAAATATAGAACTATATTATAGGAATTAAGTCATCTATCGAAAATTGAATGAGCCATTGAAAATTAAGGAGTCCAAACTCCAGACAGTCTTTCATTGTATATGGTAGTAAATCAACACAAAAACATGCAGGTAAATATGATTTTCAAGACAGATACATACAAAATCTCCAACTGATGCATGTGATACAAGGCAAACAAGATCATAACAAAATGAGATTCTCAGGTTGCGTTTAGTTGGGGGAAAACACCCTTGTTTTCCACAAAATGTTTTGTGGAAAACAAGGAAAATAGAAATCGCGTTCAAATTATCATTTTCCAACAAAATGTTTTGCAAAACACAAAATCTCCTATTTCTAATCTAACAAGGAAAATTAGAAAACAAAATTTAGTTGTTTTCCTTGTTTTCCTTTGTAACCCCCAACCCTCCCTCCTCTTCTTCAAAATAGAAAATACAAATATCAACTAAACGCATTTTCTATATTTTCAAGTGTTTTGTGGAGATAAATTTCCCATCCAAATTTTTACAAAACTAGAGATAGAAAACAAGCGAATTTATTCTCCAACTAAACGCACCCTCAGAATTACCAACAAAAAATTATATGCCTTAAATGTAGTGTAGTATGACTAAACTCAAGGCATGGGTATCCACACATAGGACCAATAAAACTCACAAGTTGAGATTTGTGAGTTTCATAGCTAGTTCCGTAAATTTTTTTGTTTTCCTCAATTTGTGAAAAAAGGTTTGTTTTGTCATTTTCCCTTAGAAGGTTATGGAGTCATAGAATATATAATGATCAAATCAATTGTTTTTAACTTTGAACATGAAGAAAATAACATAATTTCTGTATCCTAAAAATATAATAGCTGAATAATATAGATCCTAATAATATGTTTTATTAATTAATAGTTGAAATATAAAAATTAAAAGTTTGTTTTTACTTGTATACATGACAAAAAAATAAGTAATAAGACTATTTTCTTGTACTTATGGTGTCTGATTTTTGGTCAGCTGAATTCAGGGTTTAGTGTTCGAATGCACCAATAAACAGTTATTCAACCATAGCTCGATCCTTGTTTGCCTCCCTATAAGCAAGTGAAAAAACGGATGCTAGATTACTTAGATCTATGTTACCAGCATATTTTAGCTGTCCAAATACTGCTAGAATCACCACTCACTCCCCAGAAGAAAAGAAAAAACATATGTTCATATCTTCTACTGGATGCAAGATTATAGAGCATTCAAAAATTTGATTATGTCTCATTAAATCTCATTTTTAATACAAAGAGGCTACACATTCAATCTAAAGATTATAACACTCACTAAATCAACAAATTGTCAATGACTAGCAGAATACATACCTCCGAATCTGCTATTTTAAATTAGAGAGATCTATTGCAGATGCTTTAAATTTGAGTTGTCTGCTATGCAACTATGAGGACGAGTCTCAGATTGATGGTCAATGGCCTTGCATATCGAGCATTTCATCTAAATTATTTAGTCCCTTTATTCCTTCGCTAATCAAGTAAAGAATCCTCTGCCTGTCATTGCAATCCCTGTTGTTCTCCATCTCTTGTCTTATTGTTTGCTTTAATTCGCCTGAAAAATATTTCAGTCAAACTGTTAGAAGCCATGAAATTATCTCATAAAGATTAAAGGGGTGTTCAAAGTGCTGCAGATTAATTATAACAGCTTAATTTTACAATAATCGATTTTGCAGTATTTGACAAATTAAACTTATATCATGATTTTCCCATTTTTAGTGACAAGAATCAGATTTCCAAAAGCATCTAAGGAGTTGTTGCAACAATGATAAACTTTTGGTGTAATCGCTTTGAATACACACATCTAAATACCCCTTGGATAACATTCTATAGAGTTATGAATGTACATACGGAACACAAATAGGGAAAATGTAATCACTTATGAAAACGTAAATCTACCCTAAAACCTTGAATAACCAACTTATTAACAACTTTTTATTTTGGTGTGAAAGTTTGCAATTTTGGTTTTGCAATCCTGCTGCGGCGCTGCTTAAGCACATCTCTAAGCATAGCAGGTCTTGATATATCTAACTGAATAAGCTGGAAGCATCATACTGTGTCTACACTAGTACACTGTCAAATTTCATCTGATATTCTACATTCTTGTTTTGTGACCCATTTCTCTATGGTGTAAGCAGAAATGAAGATGCAGTTTGTCCCACTTATACGAAGAACAGAGAAATATAGTTCTGTTAACTAGGTTGAATTTATAAATTCAAAGACAATACTTTCATTTCTTTTTGCCAAGTGGTGCGTATATATTCTTATGTTTTTCAGTCTTTTGGTGAAGTTACATAGAAACATGCTAATAAAATTAGAATAAAATTGTAGTTAAAGTATTTCTTTTGACTTAAGAAAGTTCACCTTTACTGTGAGGAGGTGCTCGTTTAGCAACTCTTAGAGCTTGCCTATAAAGCTTCAAGACTCGAGTGCGCAGAATGAAAGTCTGCAAATCAAAGGAGATAACCATAACTGACTCTCCCCTGAGGTCCAATAATATAACATTAGAATCTAATTCAGACATACATTTAATAAGGCTACAGAAGGGTGAGTTTTGAGCTGTATCCTGTAAACATATAAATCGTGCAACTCAAAGAAACTAAAAAATGTAAAGAGAGCAAATTCAAACCCAATCATAAAAACTGATTCAATTTGATAATGGGCCAAACCGGGGGGATAGCTAATATTAAACAACTCGATTTAATAGCTCAAGAAAGAAAGCTAACGCAATAATATTTTCGATAGCTAATATAAAACAACTCGATTTGATAGCTCAACAAGTCTTGATAAATCTTATGTTAACTTGTTTCCTACAAACCGGGGGGAGTTGGAATTAAACCACAACCTATTATCTTCCCCGGCCCCACAAGCCACCGGAAAATCTCAAGCCCATTGGAACTCGAAAATGTCATAAATTAGAAGTAATTTGGATAAAGTAAATATATATCAACAATCACAAAATAATGAAATGAAGAATAATGTTGGTGTTAGCCCTAAATTCTATAAATTTAAATGGATTAATTTGAAAGCAACCAGTAAATAATAATCATTCAACCCTAAACTGACATTGAAAGCAAACACACATAATAATAAGTTAAAATGAAATCACGAATTAATTGGGAGATTATTAAAGAAGCAACCTCAAAGTCGTTCCCAGTTTGTTTGTTTCTTTCTCTACCCAGAAAATGGAAAGATCCGGGTCGGGTCTCAAAACTATCTATTTGTCATGGAGGGAGGAAACTGAAGGGTGATTGGTTCATTTTAGGGTGATCGGCACATTCTAAAAAAATGATTAAGATACAATTTTAGTGTTCGGACATTTATGCTTTTAAAGATAAATATAACTGAAAATATTGTATGGGGTATAAATGTTCAAACACTTAAAATATGAGTGTCCCAATTATCTATACTACATATAATAGAAAAACGGTCAAAGGTGAAAAGTTGAAAAGTTGAATTATTGAAATTGGTCAAATGAGAGAGAAATGCATAGTGTAATTAATACTCTTATTAAAATACCCCGTTACTTAAAAGTACAATAATTTATTCACATTTTACAACTAATTAAAAGCACATATATCAAATTAAAAACAACCAATTAAAACACCCCTTACTTAAAAGTACAATAAAATTTTCATAACGTACAATTTAAAAAAGCTACTCCGTACAACATAATCCAAAATATAAAATAATTAAACACACTAATTAATGATAGTTTTAAAACACCCTAAAATGAAAAGTACATGTTATTATACACATTATACAAATTAATGAAACACACAAAACTTCATACAAGCTAATAAGTTGATGTTACATATAGTTTTGAAAATCAGACCTGACCTGACCAACGTGTTCAACCGGGAACCGGTGTCGCCACCGGTTTTCGGCTAACCAATTAAAGTCATCCGAAAACGAACCAGAGAGGACCCGTTAAAACCGATACAAACTGGTGAATCAGGTCTCATCGAGATCTTTTCACGTTCTATTTTAAACGTTATACGAAATACTTACCACAATATCGCATATCGTTAATTGTCTGCCGCTACAAACCGATGCCGTTAGGCATGAGTACTCGCCTAATTTTTAAAAGTGTGTAAATAAACTGAAAGGACCCATTATAATTATGGGGTGAAAAAAAATAAAAAAAGGTTAAAAAACATTAATCGCTACAAAGACAAGTTGTTTTATGCTTCCATCCCCACATCATACCCACACATGATGTTGGGTTTTAAAACCCTTACACAATTTTGAGACTTGTGCAGAACTATCGAACAAGTAAAACATCTTTAATCTTATTCCATTAAAGTCGTGAAGGTTGGCACCGGTCGTTCTTGTTGTGAGGTTTTCGGTCGCTAAGGGTCGGGAACTCGGCCTTAGTCGACACTCGGTCACAAGTTACATTCAAAAAAAATATGACCGTTTGTATTAAAAAAAATTAAAAAAATTAAAAAAAAAATACTTTTCTAACTTTTTCAAATTTAAACCCTTTATCAATACCCCATTTATTTCATCATTTTATACACAAATTCAAACAACTTTTCTCTTATACTTCTCATATTAAACTTACAACGTCTAATAAGAAAACTCCCAAATCCAAAACCGCAAGATCCGAATCCAAGAAAGCTCCACATTTAACACCGAATCCGAATTTCCAATTATCCAGTGTCTCATCACCCTTTCGTTTTCGACCCTCAACTTTACAATATCCAACACAACTACCACAACCACCACAAAATAATAACCCATTTTATGTGAATCGTCCATTCAATCCTCCATATAACAACCAACCAATCGCCCATTCCAATCACCAAATGCTCTGTATCATCCTACTATGGATTCATCGTCGCCGTCACCCCAACCAAATCAGGTTAGTCTCCCTTTAACCGTATTAATCTTGATATGGAAATAGATAACGTATTTGTTAGTCTAGATTTTTATGTGGGTCAAGGTTCGGGTCACAGTAATCAAGATTATTATCCGAGTCAAGATTATATTTCGAGTCAAGATTATTCTATGGGCCACGGTTCGGCTCACTGATCGGCCCATGGTTCGGCTCACTGTTCGGCCCACGGTTCAGCTCTAGTTGAAGACGAATCTCCCGTCGAAGAGGTGTCACCCGTCAAAGCTAAGAAGGTTTCAAAACGTGCTTCAAAGGCCAAGAAGAATGATAACAAGGATACATCAAAACCATGGACAACAAATTAAGAGGTCGCGTTGTGCAAAGCTTGGTGCGACGTGTCGGAAAATAGCTTGAGAGGAACGCCAATCGACACCTCAACAAAGAAAGCTAACATCATGATATTTTCGTACCTAATATCAAACAAGTTGATTTGGCTTTACGACCACACCTCATACAATATTATGTTGTTTCACAAATGCCGTCCCTTCCACAAGGACGTTTACAATGGGGAATAGGCGCCTGAAGGTTGGCGCAGCCTGTGGGGTTTGAACTTGACACCTCAACCGGAAAAGCACAATTTCATTCGAGTTCAAAAATGTCAATTAGAATAATTTAGATAAAGTAAATGTATATATAAAGAATCAAAAAATAATGTTGCAGTAGCCCTAAATTCATTAAAAAAATGGATTAAAAACAACTAGTAGTAGTAAATCATAATAATCAGTCAACCATAAACTGACATTGAAAGCAAACAGAATAATAAGTTGAAATGAAATCACGAATTAATTGCAGAAATGAAAGATTATTAAGTAACTTATGTAAAGAACCAACCTCAAAATCGTTCCAAGTTTGTTTTTTGGGTAACCCCGGTGAAAAATATATTATTTCAAACAAAGAACCATAAATGCAAAGCATTCAAAAAAGTGAAAGGACAATCCCAAACACCCTTAAGAAGCTAAACTGAAACATACAATCAACATACAAAGCTAGAATCAAACATGATCAAGCAAAATGAACAAAACAATTCACCAATACAATACATGCATCCACCCTTAGTGCTGTATTCAACACTATCACTTTGAAAAGTTAAAATTCTTTAATAATCCTTCCATTTTGAACTATCCAAATTCCATAATCAGTAGTACATTTTGCAATTCCATAATCAGTAGTACACTTTGTAAAACTGCAGATTCACTTCCTTATTCTGTACTGGTGACTTATTACCACTGGCTTGCCCATATTTAACCTCCTTATTCTTTTCCTTTTGCTTGGGTTGAAATTCATACTTAGTACCATGCTTTTCCTTATTATTTCCATGCTTACTTGGTCCAAAATTTTGTGATTGAGTGTTTGGTTTATAACTGGGGCTTTTAACTTTTTCACCAAAATCACCATTATTCCTTTTTGTTACTTCCACAAATCCATCATTATCACCAACATCCTTCTTACCATTACCTGAATTACCCACTTCCTTATCCAAACTAGGGCTGAGCAAACGACCCGAACGGACCGGACCGACCGAAGGACCGACCGAAACCGGACCGGACCGGACCGACCACATTCGGTCCGGTCCTCGGTCTCAGTTTTTAGGCTAATTCGGTCTCGGTCTTGGTCGGTCCGGTCCGGTCCGGTTCGGTCCAGACCACAAACCGGCTATTTTGCCTAGTTGGATGGACCGACCGAGACCGGACCGACCACATTCGGTCCGGTCCTCGGTCTCGGCTTTTGGGCAAGTTCGGTCTCGGTCTTGGTCGGTCCGGTCCGGTCCGGTCCGGTCCGAGACCGATGCTCAGCCTTAATCCAAACTACCATTTTCTCCACCTTCCACAGTTACATCCATTCCCATTTTTTTGTTGTATGCCCAAACACACAACACTTATTGCACATAGGAGGTCTCCAATCATAAACTACCTTAACTTTTTTCCTACACAGTTCCTTTTCTTGACCATTTCTATACACTACCTCTACCGACTCAAGTAACTCTCTACTAACACTCTAGCATACCCTACTCTTCCCACGTCCAACGTACATACAGAAGCAGTCACATTATCCATAACCATAGGCTTACCAACTCTATTTGCTAGTGCACTAATCCCATTTATGGTCTATGCTTCTAGGGGAACATTACATAACTTGATCCATAAAGGCAATTTCTCTGGTTCTGTTTTATCCAAACGCACATTTATATCCCACTTTTGCACAACTAGAGGTTTGTTGTTAACCATCCAAGGACCATTATTGACTATGAAATTTAACCCATTTAGATGATGAAACTTCATAAAAAAAAGATACCATTATTGCTATCAATAATGTCCTTAAACCCATACCTATACCATATTTTCCTTAAATTGTATCTCGATTCATTAACAGTCAAAATCGTTCCCAGATTGTTTCTGTACCAAACCAATATAAATACCAAACTTTTTGTATTTTCTTTATTTGATTATATATTTCGATCTATGAACATTGCAATAATTTCACCTCAAAAAGGTGAAATGCAATTTTAATGTAAACGTGTGTTTGGTATATAGATGGTATAGAAAACTAGAAGGGGTGTTGAATAGTTTTGCCTCTAATTTTGCCGATTAAAACTTTATTTTAAAGTATTTAGATCGACTTATGTCAATCCATTTAGATCGTGTGTTGGATATTGATAGATAGACATATAAATAAATAATGCAAAGAGATAAAGAGTAAAGGAACACAAAACCACGACACACGTATTTATAGTGGTTCGGCTACAAGGACTTCTTCCATGACCTACTCCACTCTCTGATTACCCAACTCGAGAGTTTCTAAGCACTACACAACACAAGCTCCTTAATATGGCGGAGAATCCTTCACAACGTCGCCTACACTTTATCCGGTATAAGGCTAGACACCGAGTTCTTTCACGAGGTAGAACCAAACCTATCATAATGTCGCCTACACTTTATCCGGTAGTAGGCTAGATACTGAGTTCCATTACAAAGGAGGAACTACTACCCAACACTACAACCTAAAGGAGACAAAATCCTTTTTACAACACTTCAAAGGATATCAATACCCTTTTACCCAAACTACATAAATATACATCGACGCCCCATGTAGAATGTACACCTTCGGCACTATACATCAATGCCTTCAACTCGACATAGTAATAGAGGGAGAGAAGAACTATCAGTAAGATGCACTTCAGTGGTTTTGATGATGACGAAGCTTGGCAACTCATGACCTTGAGATGCACGTCTTCAAGAGGTTGTGATCTCGCTTTTAAAAGGAACCGAGAGAATCACACAATGAGAAAACTACATAGAATGATCCTTTAGATCTGAGGTTAGAGAGGTTAGAACATAGAGAGAAGATATGTCTAAAAAGGGTTGTGAGCAAGAGAGAAATGACTTATTATTTATAGGCAAACTGCCTACGGTTAACCTGGATCCGACGGATCCGTTACCAAGGGATCCGGCAGCTGGGTCAGGCTAGTCCGGATTTTTGGTTGCAAGCCGGGTTATGGGTTATGAACCATGGGTCATGGACTTTGGATCATGGATACCCAACTAGATACATTATACCTAGTCAATGGGTCATGGGTCATGGGTCATGGGTCATGGATCATGGATAATATTCAACATGATTTCATGCATGATGTCATGCAATGGATCATGGGTCATGGATCATGCTCCATAGGTATGGGTCATGGACTTTAGTTTTTACCTATCATTTACCCATTACAAGTTATACTAAGCACATATACATTTTTATAAAATATAAGTAAACAAAATTACTTTGTAAGTGTTTTCTAAAAATGGTTTTGGTTTTATATAACTTATTCAACTAAACATGTTTTGATGATTTTATATGTTTAGTAAAAGTGTGTTAGTAAACAATTGGCTCAAAACGTATTTTATTTATTTCGTTAAAATGATTTTACGATTGTTATCGACAAAACATTAGAAGATCGTAAAATATAAATAAACGTTTTTATGATTATTTGTATTAACAATCTCCCCTTTTTATTGATGACAAAACATAAAATTATTTTAAGTAAAAAATAAAATTCGTAAAACTTTGAATTGGATTTTTACTCTCTTCTCCCACTTTTGTCGAAACAAAAAGAGTGTCGAAAAGAAACTAACACATAGTAGAAAGAATAGAAGTAGAAGAGAAAGATTTAGAAAGAGTTTTAAGAAAAGATTTTAGAAAGTAAGAAATTTTGAAGAGAAATATTTAGAGAAAGAAGTGTAGAGAGAAGAAGTGGTAAGGTAAGAAAAGAATCTCGTCTTAGCTCCCCCTTGATGGATGCTCCCCCTTTATGAGGACGTCAAGTAATTAGGAAGACTAAACGAGTGTATTGCAAGTATTTTGTAACGTTTTGCTTTGACGAAAAACTCCCCCTTGTTGAGGGCGTTAAAATCTCCATGTGTATTTTGAAAATCTACAAAACAAATGTTAGAAAACAAGTATATGGTGCATTGTTTCCTGCAAATGAGCTTAAAGAATAGCTCAAAAATATTTCTGTCCACCGGTTTTGCCGAATCCTTCATCTAAGGGATCTGCCAAGACAAAGTTGAGGGATCCAGGTACCTTGTCACACCCCAAAAATGGCGCAGCGGAATAGCATTTACGGGGTATGACTTCAAAGTAAAGAACACAAGGTGTCTAATAGAGAAGTACTGAATGTAATACATTAAAGATAATAGTCATGAAACTCCCACAACCGGGATAAGTACTAAGTCTGATAATCCATACATAAGTATTCAAAGCCAAACTACATCCCAAGAAAATAACCTAATCCAACTCCACTGATACAACCCGGGAGGGTCTTTATTTAAGTCTTGCTAAGCCAAACCAATACTCAACCTCCTAATGGAACTTCATTCATAACACCTGAAATGGTTACTCGAAAACGTCAACATAAAGTTGGTGAGCTCGTAGGTTTGAGAGTTAAACCACGAGGCTGTGAATAATATAATGTAGGACAATAGTGAAAATGATGACAACATACATGCACTTAGTCACAAAACAACCAGTATCGCGTCAACTGAGCCCAATATATCCATATATCCAAAACCATGTGGGGAGCTACCCCGATAGATCTATCATCACGTAGGCCCTCCGCATAGAGTTAACAGTTACGCAGTTATGTACTCACAAGCAAAATATTGTTATAGCATATAATCACATCATATCACATATATGTCCAAAATCAAGTAAAACCGTAAATCACAGCATGAAAACAGTTTAAAATATCATTTGAGTACCATTTCCCCCAAGGAAAACAAGTTAAAAGTGGGGCTACGAGAACTCACCTCAACAGAGTTATACGATGCAATCAAGTGTGTGCACGAAAATCGAGACGCGCTACTTTAACCGCCACTTGAGATTGAGGGTGAAATGTGATGAGCAAGAACACTAGTGTACCTAATATTACTCCAATAAGCTACCTTTTAACCCAATAATCTCTTAAATAAGCTATGATTTCACCTAAATAAGCCAAATCTTTTTCCCTTCCCTTCTTATTATTTGGTGTCGTGAGCTAAGAGGCTCCAAAAGAAATATTTGTGTGATCTTTTTACTTGTGAAGAACTAATGAATGTGTTCTATTTATTAAGACTTTCATGCATGGCCTTTTCATTTCTTTATTACCCTAGTAAGCTAGTAGCTTAATAAAAACAAAACAAAAGTGTGTGTGTGCTTGCTTTGTTCGGCTTTAAACAAGGGAAAGGGAACAAAAGTCACAACTTGTTCATTTTTTCTTTTTTTATTTATGAAAGTACATTGTTGGTTTCTTTTATAATTCATCTAGGCATGGTTTTAATTATTTTTAAAATGCTTAGGTACTAGTTGGTGGACAATGAAATGATATGTCTTGGTTGTGTCGTGTGAAGAGGGAGATAAAGCAAAGGTTGCTTGCTAGCTTGGTATTAACCACAAGGTTATGTGTTTAGCACTTTAGTTCTAAGTAATAAACCAACAAATTATGAATTATGAGGCATGGTTTTGTTGCTACTTGTCGTATAAAAAGGAACAAAAGAATGGCATGCTTATAAAATTGAGTAAAAGTAGTAAAGTGGTAAAAGAAACCAAGCTCTTTATGATAAAATAATGTAAGAGTTCAAACTTATATCTCCTAGTTGTTTTATTGTTCCTTTCGTGGGAACAAGGGAAAAAAGAATTTTAATATATTTATATTTTTAAGTGTATTGTATATAGTAGTATATTTGGTATTGGGTATTAGTTTTGTAGTTTAGGTTCAATGAGTGAAATTAAATGTTTTTAGTTAAAGAATTATAAAAAGTAAGAGAAATTAGTTTTGAAATGTTTGTAATAGCTTTAATGAGTACAAAAATGTTTTAAAGAAATTGTTGGGCGTATCGGGTACACTATGTATTCATGCAAATTGTGAAATATGTTTATTAAATTAATTAATAATACGTAAATAAATACGCAATTGTCTTAGAAATTAATTTACAAATTGAAGAAGTGGCAATGTACTAAAAATATGTAGACTAAATCTTAGTCCAAAGTCATAGTGGTTGTGTAGAGAGTATTGTTACTTGATTTACGCGACACATTGAATAATTATACGAAATGGTGAATGTGAAATGGTGAATAGATTTTGAGTTTGAGGTTGATTACGGACTTGAAAATTTGAGGGTTGTTATAGTCTTCCCCCGTTAAAGAGAATTTCGTCCCGAAATTCAATTCGTCACCATTAACTCTAAATGGGCATTAGTGAGTAAGATACGCATATGTAAACACTTAATGTAATACACAATAGTACAAAAATCTCTCATCACATATAGATCACTTAGTAAGACCATAAACTTGCAACAATTGAAACAAATGAAGGCATATACGTGTAGCTTGCTCGGATAGTATTCACCCTTTATTTACGTCACACACAGAAGGATAAGGGTGTGGGTATCAAACCAAATAGTACCGGGTGCTACTTCCCAATTGGTACTATCAATACCTCCTAACCTCTTGCAATCACACAGTGAAACCAAACAATAATCACATAGTAAGGCAAGCTTCCGGTCCTTAAGTAAAGTCATCAAAAACCTTAAGCAAATTTTTAGGTTGCTTAAGTTGAGCCTCAACTTGAATTTAAGCTTAAACCCACAACTCATCAAACAAGAACTGTCATGAGATTAAGCTATGTAACAAGTTGAGCCCGCCCTTAAGCTACTTAACAACTTGAATCCAACTTAATTTCGCGGCCCAATCAAACAAGAACAGCCTTGAAATTAAGTTAAGATACTTAACGCTTTTGATGAATTGGCTCAATTTTGGGATCACTTTAAATCAAACAAATCAATAGGTATCTAAAGCTTAGATCCGTATGAGTTGAGGAGACTCAACTAGAGGGAATGCTTATTCATGTTTCCTCTAAAATCTATAGTGCACGCCCTAAGCATATCTCCTAAAGTCGGATAGCATGCCTACTCTGATCATCTGTCTAGGAATGGTAAGTCATACTCAAACTTAATTGTGTTCCCAATGCATCCCATAATGTCTACCAAAATCGCGGTGGGAACCGTCTGTCACGATTCGATATAATAGATACAGACGCTCCTCTAGTTTATCACCCTAATTGAATCTCTTAACCTATTGGGACAACAAGGTGAGAGGTTATGCAATCTTTGAAAGTTCTCAATAAATCATTATGTGATACCCTGCTAATCCTAAGAACAAACGGATCTCTGACGGCGTCTTTGGTGGTTTTCAGTTCTTCACAGCTTCGATCTTGTTAGGATCCATATGAACACCATCTATGTTAATCGCGTGCTCGAGTAAAAGGTACTTTGTGAGTCCAAAATTTACACTTTGAAACTTGGCGTACAACTTTTCTTTCCTAAGTAGCTCTAGAATTAACCTTAGTTGTATCTCATGTTCTCCTTTGGGCTTTGAACAAATTAGAATATCGTCAATCGAAAATGTCAAACTTATCTAGGTACGGCTTGAATATGCAGTTTATCTATTCTATGAATACCACAGGAGCATTGGTCAATCCAAAGGACTTAACCAAAACTCGTATCGCCCGCCTCTTTTCCTGAATGCAGTTTTAGGGATATCAGCCTTGTGCACTCTCTACTGATGAAAACATGAATGAAGATCTATCTTGGAGAAGCATCGCGCATCGTATAATCGGTGTCGTTACGAAGGTAAAGCCTATGCGAATCTCGATTCGTCAACAATGAGTAAATCCTGTTAGGTCTTCACGAAGTACTTCAGACAATCTACATGAGGTATTTTTGGGTTTTCTGCTCGTTCTACTAGGCGCAATGAAATAGGAAATTTAGTAGTAACTATCGAATGATTAGGTTTCATGAAATGCCTCGTACATTCTGGAGCCAAAATTATTCAGAAATTTTAGGCTAAGTAGAAACTTGCTTAAAAACGAACGAATGGTATCTCAACACCCAAGAGTCTTATTACTTGATAGCGGAAATTCGAGCCATCTTATTGGTTTCTACTCTTTGGTCATATACTATATCCATTCCATAACTAAGGTATCAGACTCTAGGTTTCACCCTTAATAGAAGCATGAATTTGGTAGAAACAAATCTATAATCAACGCCGAAACCAAACAATATGATAGCTTAATGATCGCTTAAGGGCAACGTACCCGTCACGGTGTTTGGATCCTGGCGGGCTTCATCCGCTCCTATAACAAATGCTCGACCATGGGCTTGGTTGCTATTGCTACAAGGGTTAGGGTTGTTTCTATGGTTTGAGTTTGTTCCATTAGTCATTAAGGCCTAATTTTGTCCATGTGCCCTATTCAGCTTAGGACACTTGTTTTAAAAATGATCCGGGCTTTCGCACTTATAACATGTCATTAGGTAAATGAAATTAATCGGAGTCACATGCATGGTTACTACTCGACAATCCCTTGCAATATGACCAGGTTGATTGAAGTTGAAACACACTAAGCATGGTTTAGTTTTCGGTGATGGTAGTTACATTTGGCACACTTAGGGTAATGACCTTTATATCCCTTACAGCCCGAGCTCGTGGCCACAAATCCTTTACCCCATTTCAACTTCTTATTGTCACTATTTGCACCTCCTTGCTTACTTGGCTCACTCATGATCTTCCTCTTATAACCACTATTGGATAATGACTCGTTCCTAACCATCTCATCCATTATGGTTGCATATTTCAATATCGCATTCTGGATTGTAGGAGGCTCAGTTTCTCTCACCATCCCGCGAATCTCAGGGACCAAACTGTAGATGTACCTCTCAATTCTATTGGATTCAGGAGTGACCATATGAGGTACTAGTTTAGCAAACTCATGGAACCGATCCGTATAAGTAGCGTAACCAGCTTCTACCTTAGTGTGGTTGTATAACTCATGCTTTATCTTCTGCATCTCATTGTTTGGACAATATTCCTCCTTCAGCAATGCCTTAAAATCATTCCAAGTCATGTCTATGGCAGCTTCTCTACCTCTGGCTTGGATCTGTGTGTTCCACCAGGTCAACGCCTTTCCAGCCAACGAACATGCAACATACTTCACCTTCTAGTGGTTCGCGCACTCACTTATGTCAATCACTAACTACATCTTCTCGACCCATCGAGTATAAGACAACACTCCTCCGTTACCATCGAAGTCCATCGGTTTGCAAGCTGTGAATTCCTTGTACGTGCAGCCTCTGTTATTGTTGTTGTGGTTTCCATCATTGACGTGATCACTTTCATCGACGTTCTCCGCATGATCATTCCTACTCACGTTGTTTCCTTGGTTACTAATGTGATCGTCAACACGAGTGACAATAGTGGGTAGCAATTCTTGTAGTTGTTGAGCGATAATAGTGGCAAGGTAAGGGTTTTCATTGTTGGTACCGTTGCTTCTAGCTTCTCGATCCACCTAGTATACACCAACGCTCCTCCTTGCCGTCAAAATCCACCGGCTTGCATGCCATAAACTCCTTGTACCCTTTCCCACCGTTGTTGTTACTTCCATTTCCAGCATTGTCATTGGTGTTAACGTTCTCCATCTTGTCGTTCGTACTACCTTTGTTTCTGGGGTTGCTGATGCGATCTCCTACCCGAGCGTCGATAGTGGGAAACAAGTTTTGCAGCTGTTGAGCGATGGTCGTGGAAAAGTCGGGATTTGCGTCGTTGTTGTTGTCGTTCCCATTGTCGCGGTTATCACTTCTTCCCCCATGTCTCCCAGTCCTTCCATCCCTACGGGTTGCACCACCTTGGTCAACTCGAGTCCATCTTCTTGGAGGCGTGATTTCCTCAAGGGAGGACATTTGGTGAACGCTAGGTATGAGGGGTTTATGTAGAGACGATCGATTGTGGCGTCCTAATTCTATGTTGTAGTCGCGTCCTAGTTCTATGTCGCAGTCCTAAGCTGACGATCCATGAATTTGATGAGCCTATGTCGCATCATGTTATTGTAAAAACGTTGGCCACATTTACTATCATCATCACTTCACGCCATCTATCCTATATTCCATCTGTCACAATTCTCAATTTCCGATCATTTCTCAAATTTACTATTCATCTCGGGAATTTACTATTCATCGTTTTACTATTCATCGTTTTCGGAGTCGATTTGATATTCTGAGAACGTATTTCAAAATTTTACTATTCACGAAACACTATTCATTCACGGAGAAAATCACTATTCATGACTCACTATTCATCATTTTTCGTAAACTAGGTTTACGAGTATCAAATTCGCGTAACCGTAAGGGTTTAGCTGTGAATTCATTAACATATCATCGAGGACATTTCATATAGACTAGGATTAGTCTATATATCATTAGTAACATCATCATCATCATATTAGTTCATGCATGGTTTTGCATTTTACATTAAACGCCTAATTTCCTATTAAATAAACGCTATCGCGTAATCATTTATTTTGAACATTTGATCCGACACTTCCAAAAATTACTATGATATATTTTTATACTCATATTAAGATTATAAAAATAATATTATTAGTTTACCCGTTGTTTTAAATTTATTTTGTATATAAATTGTTATATTTATATAATTCGACGGTTTTAAGTAAATACTACTCGATAATTATTTCACTAAATTTTTGTAAGAAATGTATTTTTATAATTTTATGACATCGATATATTTTATTTTGTTCCGTTAAAATTTATTTCTAGCTAACGCTACCCTAAATACTTAATTATATACATAAATTACCAACTTTACTTATACATTATACATTAAATGATACAAAATTCACTAACTCCTCTTTTGGTCTTGCCCTTGTCGACCTAAAGCTATGACTCAACACCTTGGAACACAAAAATATCTACTAGCTACAATTACTCTTACTTATCTTTAATTATATACCAAAAACACATACATACACTTGTAAAAAGGTGAAGGAAAAAAAAATCCTCTCCCATCTTCACTCCATAAACCGGCCAAGGAAGAAAAGAAGCAAGAAATTCATCTTTTTGCAAGAACAAGTTAATTACACAACTCTAGTATACTCTTAATCAAGGTTTTGAAATAAAAACCTAGGGTAATTAGGATAAACCCTTGTTCTTTAAACCTCATCATTTAACTAGTAAGCATTTCATGATCATTTTTTAATTTTTCATATTCATACTTTGGTCATTTTATCATGCTTGAGAAAAACATGCAAGTTATATGATTATCTATACCACTTTATTTGTTTTTAAGTCCTATTAATGAATATATATATCATCCTATAATTATCTCTTGAAACATATCATTTTTGATGATTTCTAGGAACCCATGACGCCCTAAGAAGGTGTATGGTAGGTTTAGGATAGCTTTGGCGTTGGTTTGAGGTGGTTAGAATAAGTTTTACGCGAGAAAAATTCATTTCGACAACTATATGTAAGGGTCTGATCATTTTTGTTAATTCTGGAAATTTCGACAGGTTGTAAAAATTTGTGGGTTAGATATTCAGAAAATATACTTAAAAGCAGCGTGGCGCTTGAATGGGTTAAAAGCGAGGTTATAACGAAGAAGTTATTCTATTTTCAAGTTTAACGACGAAAACTATATTTTCAGAAAATTTCAGCATGCTGTCCCAAACTTTTACGAGTCAAAAATGAGTCTTAAGCGTTATCAAATGAGTCGATTTATCAAAAATATATTAGCATACTTTAAAACGAAGCTAAGGACATATAAAAGCGTAAGCGGACTTTAAGCGACTAAATTACAGCGTTTAAACAAGGTTATCGTAACTATTTCATATAAGCATAACTAATATATTTTCTAATAGCCAAAAATTACGGCCGCTAATGACCATGTTGAGGGTCGTTTTTAACATTGATGGAATACTTTTTATAAAATGATGTCTTCTAGTAAAAGTAAGTTAAGCCTAGCCTATTTTTTCGAAAATGTCCAACCGTTCGTCAAACGGAGTTGTAACGAATAAAATACGGTCACTCAAACTTTGCCGAAAATTACCCTTAAACAATATTTTTGGTACAAGTACCCTACTTTACCTATGTTTTTATCCATGATCGAGACCTCTATGATAAAAACTTAAAAGCTAAAACTTTGAGATAATACTACAAGCTTTCCAAAACCGTTGAGTTTGTTTCCTAACACTCGATGTGCACCATTTTACGACTAGCTTTTCGAGGCCATTTAGTCACTTTCATGAAATTGTCAAATGACATTGTTTTACGACGAAAAGCTATAATTTCATAATAAATCATTAAATGACTATCGTAGGATATCATTTCAACATAAATACTTGTAAAGTAATTTAAAAATAGTCAAGACGTTATAAGATTATTTTTAAGACGATAAGCGTTATTTTCAAAATTCACAAGTGGTATAGATATCATACGAATTGCATGCATGACATTACATCATGACTTATTATAGATCATATCATTCATAATAGGTCGCGGTTAAAGATCGCATCTCATTTCGGTAGTACTCACTTTGCCATCGCATCATTTAACCAAGTGAGTATTCACGATCCCATTTTTACCGTTTTGCTATATTTTGGGGCGAAATGCATGAACCATACTTGAATTAAATTGATTCTTACATTTGTGAACTCTTTTGACTTGAACATTTGAACTTGAATCAAATCATTGAACTTAATTATGAACTTATGACTTCTTTGAACTTAGTGAACCGTGACGTGCTATGACCCGACTTAAAGTCTCCCTGTTGAGCGGATTAAAATTCTCCCATGTTCGAAGTGTTCTTAATTGTATATAATAGTTGTATGATGTATTGTTCGTACATTCGCATTGTTAGTCTCCTATTAGTAGGTAGTATGGATAGCGCTATTAGAGGTCGGCCAACCTCTCGTCCACTATGTTACGGAACGCATATTATTTATTCTAGGGGCTTTGCCTGGCATACATTATTATATACGTGGTACTATATTGTGAACTATTATGACCACTTATACTTGACTACTTGACATGCTATATTTTGTGCAATGGGTTGTGAACACACAGGTTGCAAGTTTTGTATGGGCGGAACTTGGAACTGAGTGGATTTACAATGCCTTTGCTTTGTGGACTATTTCCGATGACCGAAACCTTTGACTCTCTTTTACGAGTTTTCTTATTTTACGAAATGTGTATACTCACCAATTATTTTCATTGTTGACCCGTTTTTCTCTCATGCATTTCAGGTGATCGTTAGTAAGCTTTTTCTACCAGGTCTTGCATAATGAAGTTTTCACTTGTCACTACAAATCGTTATGTAATAACACGCAATATTTTGGGATATAAACTTTGTATTATATTTGCCGATGTCGGCTAAACTGGTATTGTAATGGTGTACTCTTTCTTTTGAATCTTAACGTTGGTATGTTCTATTATCTTGTGCTTACGTTCCTTTCCGTTACACCTCGTGTTTCCGCCTCCGGCGAGGGTGTGACAGATTGGTATCAGAGCCAAAGGTTATAGAGAATGCCGATTTTTCAAAAATAAAAATCGCAACTATAACCAAAATAAAGTTTTATTAAATATCGAACATCATTCGAGTCAACTAGTCCTATCGTTGCATCGTTAATCCTAAATTATACATAGCTTGATCAACTATGTCTAATTTATGAAGAACCATGCAATGATAAGAGTGGTAGTTTTAAATCATGTTTAGTCGAGTCTTTAGAGTCTGGTCACCTGAAACTACATTGGTCAGGTGGGTATGCATAGCATGTTTTTACATTCACGTCTACGTTACCGTACCTTGTTTATACTCTATCTTTTCCAGCTTTCGACTTGTTAGACATAGCCTGTCTTTGTTTCTGTCATATTTTGATCACTATAACACATATTACCACCGTTCTGCACCTCACCTGCCTTCATTCGAGTGCCATTTACTCAACCCGATGTTTTGGTCCATTGCAGGATCATGGCAGCAAGAAACACACGCTCAGGAGTCAACAACAACACCAATCCAAATAGCAATGTCAACCTAAACAACAATGCCAACCTAAACAACAATGACAATCCAAACAACAACGCGACTGGAATAGCGGATCTACTCACCCAAATTATGACGCACCTTGATGCTAGACGAACCAACGTTGGAGAGGGTACTTCAAACAATGGTCATGGATGCAGCTACAAAACTTTCATGACATGCAAGCCAATGGAATTTTATGGTACCGAGGGTGCCATAGGACTGCTAACCTGGTTCGAAAATGTTGAGTCAAAACTTAGTATCACGAAATGTACTGAAGAAAACAAGGTTGAGTTCTCTCTGCTGGTCTACTACATGGGTCGAGCATTGACTGGTGGAACAACCAACTGCAGACTAGAGGAAGAGGGGCTGCAAATGCGTTATCTTGGGAAGCATTTAAGAAACTACTAACTGATGAGTACTGCAGAAAAGATGAAGTGCAGAAGCTGGAAGCGGAATTTTGGAGTCACTTGATGGTTGGGGTAGAAGTCGACAAGTACACGATCCGTTTCCACGAGTTAACTAGGATGGTTCCTCACATGGTTTCCACTGTGGAGAAGTTGATCAACCGATATATATAGGGATTGATACCGGAAATTAGGAGGGACGTCACATCGTCGAACCCAACCACTCTGCAAGCCGCTGTGGGTATAGCGTATCGCTTGACAAATGATGTGATCAGTCGGAGAACTAACAAAAGCAAACGACAATGGGCCGAAAGCTACGGAGTATCACCAGGAAGCCGAGACCGGACCAGCAAAACAAGAGGCAGCGAATAATCAAGAACTATGGAGCGACCACTCAGGACCGCAAAGGATATACAGGTCCACATCCTATGTGTACTCGATGTAACTATCATCACTCAGGAGACTACTCAAAGTGCAACAAATGTGGACGGACGGGCCCACTTCGGCGGAATTACTCAAACAGGATCGGGAACCAAGGACAAAGAAAAGCATGTTACCAGTGTGGAAGTCTGGATCACCTTCGGAATACATGTCCAAAGTTGAAAAGAACTCCCAGCCAAGAAGGTAATCGTCCAAATCTGGCGTTGGCAATAGAAGGCCCACAAGATCAGAACATTGATGTTTCCCCGCAACGTGGTCGAGCATTCTATATGGGCATTGAGGAAGCCCAACGCTTGCGGGTAATTCTTTTGAACAACCACATTATTTCTGTGCAACATGATTTTGAGTGCATAACTTCCTTCCAACTTTTACCACGTTCACGACATTGATTAATTTGAGACCTATCGATATCGACCTTAGTTGTAAATTATTTTGTTGATTTGATATGCGTAAGAAAATCCAAGGTCGAACGAATCTTTCAACAGACATTCACTAATCCTCTGTTTGACTTTGATTCTGAATTCACTCTAGTTTCGGATAATCCCATCTTTGACATTCAGAATGAGGATAGTGACTTGTACCTCGTTTCATCTCCTTCTTTACCCGAAGATAAGAATAGTGGCAATCCCACTTCGACGTTAGACCTTCTCGAGGAGTTCGCCGATGAACTCGCTCTTATTGATCATTCTCCTCCGGGAGATGATGATGCTCACTTTGACTTTGAAGCCGACCTTACCGAATTGGAAAATCTTCTTTACAATTGGTCTTCTGATAATTCGTCGAGTGACACTCTTATGGAAGAGGTCGACTCAATTCTTTCTCCGGATGACTCGATACCTTCGGGTTTTCCGAGTGACGATTATGGCTTAGGTCCATCATCCACTCGTCCGCGCCTAAACTAAGCGCCGGATGATGGAACCTCTTCTCACGAGCACGATATAGACATTTTCATTGCTACAGTGGTGGATAAGATTTCCGAACATTCCGTCAATGTTCCTCAATCTAATCTTTTGCTCACCCATCCCACCCGTTGTCAATCCATTGACACTTTGCCTTCCCCTCCCATTTCTTCTCCTTTTCTTAACTCCTACGGGAGTGAAGATACCATCTTTTACCCCGGCATTTCTCTTTCCCTTGAGCCGGTTATATCTCATCGGAGTGGAACTTTCAACACATTCAATGTTTCTCCAAACCACTTGAATGAAAGTCCGATGGGGATGTTCTCTTCCACTTGCTCCCCCATGGACCAATGAATTCGGGGTCGAGTCAAGCTAGCGACTCGGTTAACAAAAACAGTAGCATAACATGGGTTTTCACCCGTGTGTACCACCCTAGTGTGGGGGAGTTGCCCCCCGCTGTTGTATATAAAGTTTTCTAAAAAAAAAATTCAAATAATGGCCGTAGTATTTCCCTTTTACGTTCTATGTTTCGGCATAACCGCCGGTACTTTGAATATTGAGGGCAATATTCATTTCTAGTGTGGGGAAGAATTCTCACGAATTTTATCATGTAATTATACCGCCTAATTCCCCAGTTTTTGGCCAAAATTTTTTTTTGGTTATCACCACCATGTCTAATAAACTAAAGGATTGGCTAATCCAAGAGCAAACGGCTCTTGGTAAAGATATCTCAAATCCGTTGGCGGCTTGCAATTTGCCCAAAATTGTATGGTGTTCACCACCATATCTTTAATTAGTGAAGAGTTGGCTAACCCGCAAGTTTATGGCTTGTGGTAAAGGCAGTTGGAAAACCATAATTGGTAATCGACTCACCAAAGATATTTTATCTAAGAGTTGGCTAGTCCGAAGCAAACGGCTTCGGTAAGACAAATCAAATCCGTTGGAAGTCGGTGTTTGCTCAAAATCACTTGGTTATCGGTGTACCATGGTTCTTACTTGAACTAAAACATTTGGCTACTCCGGAAGTAATGGCTTTTGGTAAAGAGATTCAAATCCATTAAGTTTTTCTCAAAAGATTGCTAGGGACTAGCAATGGTTTAGTGTGGGGGATTGATGAGTGTGTAAAACTCATCATTTTAGGTCAAATCTAACCGCAAAACATCTAAAAACACTGAAATGCATCAAAATACTAAAAATATCTCAAAATTGTGTTTTACATGTTTCAGATGCAAAATTATTGAAAACAAATGAAAAACGAACAAAGTTTGCATAATTGGCGTTTCACCCCGACTTTCAAAAATCGGCAGAAATAGTCCCTGAGCACGTATTTTAAAAGAAAAGTCGCCAAAGGTCCTTTTGAAATCATAAGTTATCATAATTAGTCCTTTGGTGAAAAATTTCAAAACTTTTGAGAAATTACAAGTTTAGTACCCGGAGTTTCAAATTTGGCAAATTTAGTCTTTGTATTATTAGAAATTGTCAAGTAGGTCCTTGCATTATTTGAGATTGTCAAATTTTGTCCTTTGATCACTTTTCAGACTTTCGCGTTTGGTCCTGGATTTTCAGTTTTGGCAACTATGGTCCCTAAATGCTTAATGGATAAATTGTTAGTCCAACCTATACTATTTATCTTGGTCCATTATCCAGGTCCACTTAAATATCACCAAGCCCAATACCCAATCCAAACCCGGTCAAGTATTAACACCCTTCTTCTTCCCCAATTTCCCCAAACAAACCCTGCGCCCAAGAAACACAGAACCCTAAACACTCTTTTCCCTGTTACCAAAACACTCAACCCCTAATCACCCTTTTACCCGTGATCCCAATTCCCAAACCCACTCACTCCCTCCCCAAGATATAGTCACATGTATCTCATTCCACCTTGGCAATCCAAAGGCAAAAAGCCTCTCATAGACGGCTCAGATTTACTCCAAAGTTGTACCTAACAATTGAAGGGTGGAGATTGGAAGGAAAGAAGCACAAATTGGTGTTGTTCTGTTTTATCTCAGAAAAGAAGCACAAGTAGTAAGAAGAAGAAGACCCAAGACTTTAGCTTTATAAAGAGGAGATTGTAGGAATTGTGGAGTAGTCTAGAATGATTTGTCTAGCTCAGTTTTATTTTTCATTGTCATTTTTAGTTTTATGTAGTCTTTAATCTCAAGTAATGCAACTTTCAGTTTTCTTTCTCTAAATTCACTTCATTGCAGTTTTACTTTTTATTTATGTTCATTAAATCCTAAGTTTGTTGGTAGTCATTTGGAAGTTCGTTGTGTTGGTACAAACTTAGTTTTCTCAGTTTCATACCATTAAAGGGTGTGTTTGGTTTATGCTTTTCAATTAGTCAAAGAACAGTTTCAACGCGTTTGACTTTTAGAGTCAAACTCATTTTGAGTTCATGAGTCATGTTTACAAACCTGCATGTTGTTTGGAAAAATTTTGTGAAAGTTGAGTTTGAAAAAAATCTTTGTTACACTCGACGCGGTGATAGCTGCTGTTCTTGAGCCCTTTTTTTTAGCCTAGTTGATTTCCAAAATTTGCAAAAAATTGGTTTTCTCAAATCTCTATATTCCAATCTTGGCTTGTGTCCACTTTACTAGCACCTTAATCCTCATCAGCTTAGTTTAATTCAGTGTTAAAATCTGTACTTTTGGCAAATTTATGTTCTGTCTCAGTGAAGAAATGGCCCAAAACAGCTGATAAAAGCTTATTTTTAAGCTGTTATTAGCCCACTTCTTGACCCCCAATCAGTCTATTTTGAATCTTGGCTTGTCTAACTTTAATTTGGCGCATCTTTTCTTTACTTTGGAAGTTCATTTGCAGCTTAAAATAAGCTCTAAACAGTCCTCCACAGTGTCTCAGGCCTGCAGCGTTGTCTGAGACAAAGGATACCCATGCCAACCATTCTTTACACAGCTTATTTATGCGTGTTAAGCTCTTAATACTTACTGAAATAGGGCAAAAGGCGGTTGGCCGGTGGACTTTTAGTGGTCGAGTTTCAACATCACCTCGGTTTCGGCTTATCCCAAATAAGCTCCAAACAGTTTTTCTTTTGAACGATCTAGTCTACATCTCAAACAGATAAGTTTCTCTTAGTGCTTATTAGGAACTTGTTTAGCTTATTTAGAATCCTTTTTGCTTTTTGAGTGCAGCTAGATTACCTTAGATTCATTTTAGCATCATTCATTACTTTTGTAGCTTATTTGCTTATTCTGCCATAGTTTTAGCTTTAGGACCCTCATAGTGTAGAACTTGTAGCCAACTGCTTATTCCCTTATTATCCTCAGCTTATTTAACTTGTGTTCAGCTTAGTTTACTGGGTCCTAGCTTGTTTAACCTTGTGTTGTTTATTTTTCCTTTAAAGCGCTTATTTGTGCGTAATGGTTGTTGGTTGGTCGCCCACAGTGGTTGAATAAGTTTGTTAAAACAAAAAGCTTATTTAAGAGTCTCACAGGAAAGTTGTTCACAAAAAGTTCTTATTTTGATTGTATCTTCAAATTCCAAAAGAGAAATTTTCCAAAAAAAAAATAAAGTTGCAAAAGGGAGAGGCAGGGGTCGAACCTGAGACCTCTCCCTTATGAAAGTGTTAGAGGGTACCTGTATGCCAATTGCCCTTGGGACTTCCTTGGTTATTTCCTTACACAACTAACTATTTAATTAGATGTGGCAGTCTTGAGTTTTAGCACTTATCACTTATTTACTGACTTATTTCATAAAGCAACACCCATCTTTTCTATTTTTCTTAGGATCAGCTAGCATTAAAGTAGTTTCTGAGAATTTTTCAGATTTTTCAAAGTTAGTTTAGAATTTTTAATCATTTAATTAGTGTAAAAATAGTTTTTAATTCGTAGTAATTATTTAAAAAATCGAAAAATTCCCGGCTTTTTCCTAAAATCATTTTTTGTCATGTAGAATGTAGGAAAATTGTTTTCGCACCCTAGCCTTAAATTGCAAAACTTTCACGTTTTTTGGCTCGGGTGTGTTCCCGGTTTTTTTGCGTTTTAGTATTTTTGCACCCTAGGATGTAATTTAGCTTCGTTTTATTGTTTCTTAGGCTTAGTATAGTTTATTTAGCGTTTACATTATTTTACGTGCTTAATTTTTATCCCCGTTCTTAAATTTGTAGATTAGCGTAATCCATAATCCAAATTCGTTTAACCAATTCAAGTCCTAATCACGAAACTTATCGACACCGTCAATTTCACACCTCGTTGGGACACGACCCGGGAAATCACTTGCCCGGTATCACTTTTATCACATTCGTGAGATTTGGCACGTTAACCTTTTTCCTAAAAGGTTGATTTGTCGAATTTCACGATTATTTTGATATACGTTGATATTGTGTTTTTCACCACTCACTTACCACGAATCAAATTTTGGCGCCGCTGCCGGGGAGGTGTGTTGCGACAATATCGTTAAGGTTTGACGATTAGTGACTTGAAGATCCTTCCTCGTGAAGTTACCGTTTTTCATAAAATCCAAAAATACAAAAATATTTTTGTCGTTCCTCTTATCCATATAATTCTATTTCTCTTACCCTCTTTTGCCGTTTAATTCTATTCTTCGTATCCTCTCGATCACTTAATTCTATTTCTTTAACCCTCTACATGTTTAATTCTCATGGCGACGTTCGATTATCGTCGTTGTTTCCATTGCAAAAGCCGTATGGAAGAGGATCAGCTTTATTGTCAAAATCACGATTGTTTATGTAGGCGGTGTGGTAGGGTTGGTGCAAGCAAATATTGCTATTGGTGCGAATTATCCGATAAAAACTCTCTCGATGATTCTCCAAGTTTTTCCGACCACCCTCCACAACCCGAGATTTGTTCTATTGTTTCTGAACCTAAACCGTCTAGATTTGATCAAAATCTTTCGCGATTTACGGTTAAGGTTAAGAGAAAAGAGCAAGAACCGGAGACCAAAACGGAAGTGGTGGAAATTGCTAGCTCTGAGAGCACACCACTTGTCCCACCTCCGGAATCTTCAAAACCTTTTTCGGACGAAATCATGAACATGCTTCAAAATTGCTTAAATGAACTTCGTCAAATATCAACTTCGGGAAATACCGTTTTACCTACCGTTTGTGATGTTGTTGAGCCCTCGATTCCTACTCCCATTCCCGAGATACTTTCATTCGATCAAGAGTATTGCTACGGTTGTGGAGACATGTTACCGAAAGGTTTCCGTTGTTACAAATGTATGTGCGAGTGGTGTGGAACCTATCTCATTGATGGATGTTGTTCGATTTGTGCCGAGAATTCATTCACTTATGATTCTAACCCGAACTCTTTCAATTATCCTCAAAACAATTTCAACTACCCTCAACAAAATTCATACGAACCACAACCGTACTATCATCATTTCAGTGATTCATCGTTTCAAAGTTTCTCTCCCCAATACCCTCATTGTGCTAAGTGTGGGGGTCCTCATGATGATTATCAATGTCAATCGTGGAATCATAATTACTTTGGACCCGATCCTTGTTATAACACTTCCAGTTTTGACAATGTCCAACCCCCACAACTTCCCGTCATCGATCAATATCCTTGTATCCTTGAAGAACTTTCCGAGGAACAAGCAGCTCTCAACGAAAGATTTCTCGCCGATGAGCGAGCAGCTCAAAAGCTTCTCCTATTGAACGAAGATGCTCAACAGCGTCTCCTATTTAATGAAGCTTGCCGTCTCGATGACGAGGATGAGGAAGATTGGGAGATGACAAAGGACAAGGTGCATATCTCAAGCCCACAAAGTACCGCACATGTCCACTCTCCGCCTTCATATTGCCTATCTACCATAGAACCTTCGGATGACCTTTTAATGGGGGACGAGCATCTTAGCACCATTCCGGAAACGGAACCGTCTAGTGTTGAGAGCCTTGTCCCAACCCCAAGTGAATCCGAGGTTATCTCTGGTGATATGTGTGATGAGCCTCTCGATGATGATTCTTCTCCCACCCCGAAAGAACCTGTTGAGGTGATCTCCGAGTCTGAAAATGACTATACGTCGTTTGATGATTCCTTATCGTGTGGAGACATCGAGTATGTTGAGGAGACACCTTCTGAGCTCGTCAGCTTGGAAGAAGTGAGAGATGTTGATCCCGATGATCTTGATATGGACACTGATTTTGATGCGGATGATGAAGATATTCTTGTTGTGTCCGAGAAGCCTTTTGCTACGACATTCACTAATCCTCTGTTTGACTTTGATTCTGAATTCACTCTAGTTTCGGATAATCCCATCTTTGACATTCAGAATGAGGATAGTGACTTGTACCTCGTTTCATCTCCTTCTTTACCCGAAGATAAGAATAGTGGCAATCCCACTTCGACGTTAGACCTTCTCGAGGAGTTCGCCGATGAACTCGCTCTTATTGATCATTCTCCTCCGGGAGATGATGATGCTCACTTTGACTTTGAAGCCGACCTTACCGAATTGGAAAATCTTCTTTACAATTGGTCTTCGATAATTCGGTCGAGTGACACTCTTATGGAAGAGGTCGACTCAATTCTTTCTCCGGATGACTCGATACCTTCGGGTTTTCAGAGTGACGATTATGGCTTAGGTCCATCATCCACTCGTCCGCCTGCTAAACCGCCAGATGATGGAACCTCTTCTGAGCCTGATATAGACATTTTCATTGCTACAGTGGTGGATAAGATTTCCGAACATTCCGTCAATGTTCCTCAATCTATTCTTTTGCTCACCCATCCCATCCGTTGTCAATCCATTGACACTTTGCCTTCCCCTCCCATTTCTTCTCCTTTTCTTAACTCCTACGGGAGTGAAGATACCATCTTTGACCCCGGCATTTCTCTTTCCCTTGAGCCGGTTATATCTCATCGGAGTGGAACTTTCAACACATTCAATGTTTCTCCAAACCACTTGAATGAAAGTCCGATGGGGATGTTCTCTTCCACTTGCTCCCCCACGGACCAATGAATTCGGGGTCGAGTCAAGCTAGCGACTCGGTTAACAAAAACAGTAGCATAACATGGGTTTTCACCCGTGTGTACCACCCTAGTGTGGGGGAGTTGCCCCCCGCTGTTGTATATAAAGTTTTCTAAAAAAAAAAAAAATCAAATAATGGCCGTAGTATTTCCCTTTTACGTTCTATGTTTGAATAACCGGTACTTTGAATATTGAGGGCAATATTCATTTCTAGTGGGGGGAATTCTCACGAATTTTATCATGTAAATATACCGCCCAATTCCCCATTTTGGCCAATTTTTTTTTAGTTATCATCCGCCATGTCTAATAAACAAAAGGATTGGCTAATCCGGAGCAAACGGCTCTTGGTAAAGATATCTCAAATCCGTTGACGGCTTGCAATTTGCCCAAAATTGTATGGTGTTCACCTCACCATATCTTTAATTAGTGAAGAGTTGGCTAGCCCGCAAGTTTATGGCTTGTGGTAAAGGCATTGGAAAAACCATAATTGGTAATCGACTCACCAAAGATATTTTATCTAAGAGTTGGCTAGTCAAGAAGCAAACGGCTTCTGGTAAAGACAAATCAAATCCGTTGGAAGCTGGTGGTTTGCTCAAAATCACATGGTTATCGGTGTACCATGGTTCTTACTTGAACTAAAACATTTGGCTACTCCAGAAGTAATGGCTTTTGGTAAAGAGATTCAAATCCATTAAGTTTTTCTCAAAAGATTGCTAGGGACTAGCAATGGTTTAGTGTGGAGGATTGATGAGTGTGTAAAAACTCATCATTTTAGGTCAAATCTGAACTGCAAAACATCTAAAAACACTCAGAAATGCATCAAAATACCGAAAATATCTCAAAATTGTGTTTTACATGTTTCAGATGCAAAATTATTGAAAACAAATGAAAAACGAACAAAGTTTGCATAATTGGCAGTTTCAGTCCCCGACTTTCAAAAATCGGCAGAAATAGTCCCTGAGCACGTATTTTAAAAGAAAAGTCGCCAAAGGTCCTTTTGAAATCATAAGTTATCATAATTAGTCCTTTGGTGAAAAATTTCAAAAGTTTTGAGAAATTACAAGTTTAGTCCCCGGAGTTTCAAATTTGGCAAATTTAGTCTTTGTATTATTAGAAATTGTCAAGTTCAGTCCTTGCATTATTTGAGATTGTCAAATTTTGCCCTTTGATCACTTTTCAGACTTTACGCGTTTGGTCCCTGGATTTTCAGTTTTGGCAACTATGGTCCCTAAATGCTTAATGGATAAATTGTTAGTCCAACCTATACTATTTATCTTGGTCCATTATCCAGGTCCACTTAAATATCACCAAGCCCAATACCCAATCCAAACCCGGTCAAGTATTAACACCCTTCTTCTTCCCCAATTTCCCGCCCAAACAAAAACCCTGCGCCCAAGAAACACAGAACCCTAAACACTCTTTTCCCTGTTACCAAAACACTCAACCCCTAATCACCCTTTTACCCAGCTGATCCCAATTCCCAAACCCACTCACTCCCTCCCCAAGATATAGTCACATGTATCTCATTCCACCTTGGCAATCCAAAGGCAAAAAGCCTCTCATAGACGGCTCAGATTTTCTCCAAAGTTGTACCTAACAATTGAAGGGTGGAGATTGGAAGGAAAGAAGCACAAATTGGTGTTGTTCTGTTTTATCTCAGAAAAGAAGCACAAGTAGTAAGAAGAAGAAGACCCAAGACTTTAGCTTTATAAAGAGGAGATTGTAGGAATTGTGGAGTAGTCTAGAATGATTTGTCTAGCTCAGTTTTATTCTTCATTGTCATTTTTAGTTTTATGTAATCTTTAATCTCAAGTAATGCAACTTTCAGTTTTCTTTCTCTAAATTTACTTCATTGCAGTTTTACTTTTTATTTATGTTCATTAAATCCTAAGTTTGTTGGTAGTCATTTGGAAGTTCGTTGTGTTGGTACAAACTTAGTTTTCTCAGTTTCATACCATTAAAGGGTGTGTTTGGTTTATGCTTTTCAATTAGTCAAAGAACAGTTTCAACGCGTTTGACTTTTAGAGTCAAACTCATTTTGAGTTCATGAGTCATGTTTACAAACCTGCATGTTGTTTGGAAAAATTTTGTGAAAGTTGAGTTTGAAAAAAAAATGCTGTTACACTCGGAACAGCAGTGATAGCTGCTGTTCTTGAGCCCTTTTTTTTAGCCTAGTTGATTTCCAAAATTTGCAAAAAATTGGTTTTCTCAAATCTCTATATTCCAATCTTGGCTTGTGTCCACTTTACTAGCACCTTAATCCTCATCAGCTTAGTTTAATTCAGTGTTAAAATCTGTACTTTTGGCAAATTTATGTTCTGTCTCAGTGAAGAAATGGCCCAAAACAACTGATAAAAGCTTATTTTTAAGCTGTTATTAGCCCACTTCTTGACCCCCAATCAGTCTATTTTGAATCTTGGCTTGTCTAACTTTAATTTGGCGCAGCTTTTCTTTACTTTGGAAGTTCATTTGCAGCTTAAAATAAGCTCTAACAGGTCCTCCACGGTCGTTTCACCTGCCAGGTGCAGAAAACAGATACCCATGCCAACCATTCTTTACACAGCTTATTTATAAGCTCGTGTTAAGCTCTTAATACTTCAAATAGGGGCAAAAGGCGTTGGCGGTGGACTTTTAGTGGTCGAGTTTCAACAGCTCACTCAGGTTGCTCACTTATCCCAAATAAGCTCCAAACAGTTACCTTTTGAACGATCTGGTCTACATCTCAAACAGATAAGTTTCTCTTAGTGCTTATTAGGAACTTGTTTAGCTTATTTAGAATCCTTTTTGCTTTTTGAGTGCAGCTAGATTACCTTAGATTCATTTTAGCATCATTCATTACTTTTGTAGCTTATTTGCTTATTCTGCCATAGTTTTAGCTTTAGGACCCTCATAGTGTAGAACTTGTAGCCAACTGCTTATTCCCTTATTATCCTCAGCTTATTTAACTTGTGTTCAAATTAGTTTACTTGGGTCCTAGCTTGTTTAACCTTGTGTTGTTTATTTTTCCTTTAAAACTGCTTATTTGTGTGCGTAATGGTTGTTGGTTGGGTCTGCCCAACGTTAGTTTGAATAAGCTGTTAAAACAGCTTATTTAAGAGTCTCACAGGAAAGTTGTTCACAGAAAGTTCTTATTTTGATTGTATCTTCAAATTCCAAAAGAGAAATTTTCCAAAAAAAATAAAGTTGCAAAAAGGGAGAGGCAGGGGTCGAACCTGAGACCTCTCCCTTATGAAAGTGTTAGAGGGTACCTGTATGCCAATTGCCCTTGGGACTTCCTTGGTTATTTCCTTACACAACTAACTATTTAATTAGATGTGGCAGTCTTGAGTTTTAGCACTTATCAGCTTATTTACAGCTTATTTCATAAAGCAACACCCATCTTTTCTATTTTTCTTAGGATCAGCTAGCATTAAAGTAGTTTCTGAGAATTTTTCAGATTTTTCAAAGTTAGATTAATATTTTTAATCATTTAATTAGTGTTAAATAGTTTTTAATTTGTAGAAAATAGAATAAAAGTCGAAAAAAATTCCCGGCTTTTTCCTAAAATCATTTTTTGTCATGTAGAATGTAGGAAAATTGTTTTCGCACCCGTAGCCCTTAAATTGCAAAACTTTCACGTTTTTGGCTCGGGTGTGTTCCCGGTTTTTTTGCGTTTTAGTATTTTTGCACCCTAGGATGTAATTTAGCTTCGTTTTATTGTTTCTTAGGCTTAGTATAGTTTATTTAGCGTTTACATTATTTTACGTGCTTAATTTTTATCCCCGTTCTTAAATTTGTAGATTAGCGTAATCCATAATCCAAATTCGTTTAACCAATTCAAGTCCTAATCACGAAACTTATCGACACCGTCAATTTCACACCTCGTTGGGACACGACCCGGGAAATCACTTGCCCGGTATCACTTTTATCACATTCGTGAGATTTGGCACGTTAACCTTTTTCCTAAAAGGTTGATTTGTCGAATTTCACGATTATTTTGATATACGTTGATATTGTGTTTTTCACTACTCACTTACCACGAATCACCGGTCATTTCTCAAATTTACTATTCATCTCGGGAATTTACTATTCATCGATTACTATTCATCGTTTTACTATTCATCATTTTCGGAGTCGATTTGATATTCTGAGAACGTATTTCAAAATTTTACTATTCATGAAACACTATTCATTTCCGGGAGAAAATCACTATTCATGACTCACTATTCATCATTTTTCGTAAACTAGGTTTACAAGTATCAAATTCGCGTAACCGTAAGGGTTTAGCTGCGAATTCATGAACATATCATCGAGGACATTTCATATAAACTACGATTAGTCTACATATCATTAGTAACATCATCATCATATTAGTTCATGCATGGTTTTGCATTTTACATTAAACGCATAATTTCCTATTAAATAAACGCTATCGCGTAATTATTTATTTGAACATTTGATCCGACACTTCCAAAAATTATTCTGATATATTTTTATACTTATATTAAGATTATAAAAATAATATTATTAGTTTACCCGGTGTTTTAAATTTATTTTGTATATGAATTGTTATATTTATATAATTACGACGGTTTTCGTAAATACTACTCGATAATTATTATTTCACTAAATTTTTGTAAGAAGTGTATTTTTATAATTTTTATGACATCGATATATTTTATTTTGTTCCGTTAAAATTTATTTCTAGCTAACGCTACCCTAAATACTTAATTATATACATAAATTACCAACTTTACTTATACATTATACATTAAATGATACAAAATTCACTAACTCCTCTTTTGGTCTTGCCCTTGTCGACCTAAAGCTATGACTCAACACCTTGGAAAACAAAAATATCTACTAGCTACAATTACTCTTACTTATCTTTAATTATATACCAAAAACACATACATACACTTGTAAAAAGGTGGAGAAAAAAAAATAAATCCTCTCCCATCTTCACTCCATAAACCGGCCAAGGAAGAAAAGAAGCAAGAAATTCATATTTTTCCAAGAACAAGTTAATTACACAACTCTAATATACTCTTAATCAAGGTTTTGAAATAAAAACCTAGGGTAATTAGGATAAACCCTTGTTCTTTAAACCTCATCATTTAACTAGTAAGCATTTCATGATCATTTTTTAATTTTTCATATTCATACTTTGGTCATTTTTTCATGCTTGAGAAAAACATGCAAGTTATATGATTATCTATACCACTTTATTTGTTTTTAAGTCCTATTAATGAATATATATCATCCTATAATTATCCCTTGAAACATATCATTTTTGATGATGTCTAGGAACCCATGACACCCTAAGAAGGTGTATGGTAGGTTTAGAATAGCTTTGGCGTTGGTTTGAAGTGGTTAGAATAAGTTTTACGCGAGAAAAATTCATTTCGACAACTATATATAAGGGTCTGATCATTTTTGTTAATTCTGGAAATTTCGACAGGTTGTAAAAAATTTTGGGTTAGATATTCAGAAAATATACTTAAAAACGAAAACGTGGCCGCTTGAATGGGTTAAAACGGAGTTATAACGAAGAAGTTATGCTATTTTCAAGTTTAACGACGAAAACTATATTTTCAGAAAATTTCAGCATGCTGTCCCAAACTTTTACGAGTCAAAAATGAGTCTTAAGCGTTATCAAATGAGTCGATTTATCAAAAATATATTAGCATACTTTAAAACGAAGCTAAGGACATATAAAACGTAGAAAACGGACTTGTAACGACTAAATTACACGCGTTTAAACAAGGTTGTCGTAACTATATCATATAAGCATAACTAATATATTTTCTAATAGCCAAAAATTACGGCCGCGAATGACCATGTTGAGGGTCGTTTTTAACATTGATGGAATACTTTTTATAAAATGATGTCTTCTAGTAAAAGTAAGTTCGCCTAGCCTATTTTCGAAAATGTCCAACCGTTCGTCAAACGGAGTTGTAACGAATAAAATACGGTCACTCAAACTTTGCCGAAAATTACCCTTAAACAATATTTTTGGTACAAGTACCCTACTTTACCTATGTTTTTATCCATGATCGAGACCTCTATGATAAAAACTTAAAAGCTAAAACTTTGAGATAATACTACAAGCTTTCCAAAACCGTTGAGTTTGTTTCCTAACACTCGATGTGCACCATTTTACGACTAGCTTTTCGAGGCCATTTAGTCACTTTCATGAAATTGTCAAATGACATTGTTTTACGACGAAAAGCTATAATTTCATAATAAATCATTAAATGACTATCGTAGGATATCATTTCAACATAAATACTTGTAAAGTAATTTATAAATTATCAAGACGTTATAAGATTATTTTTCGACGATAAACGTTATTTTCAAAAATTCACAAGTGGTATAGATATCATAAGAATTGCATGCATAACATTACATCATGACTTATTATAGATCATATCATTCATAATAGGTCGCGGTTAGAGATCTGCATCTCATTTCAGTGTACTCACTTTTGCCATCGCATCATTTAACCAAGTGAGTATTCACGATCCCATTTTTACCGTTTTGCTATATTTTGGGGCGAAATGCATGAACCATACTTGAATTAAATTGATTCTTACATTTGTGAACTCTTTTGACTTGAACATTTGAACTTGAATCAAATCATTGAACTTAATTATGAACTTATGACTTCTTTGAACTTAGTGAACCGTACGTGCTATGACCCTGACTTAAAGTCTCCCCTGTTCGGAGCAGTGCAAATTCTCCCATGTTCGGAGTGTTCTTAATTGTATATAATAGTTGTATGATGTACTGTTCGTACATTCGCATTGTTAGTCTCCTATTAGTAGGTAGTATGGATAACGCTATTAGAGGTCGGCCAACCTCTCGTCCACTATGTTACGGGACGCATATTATTTATTCTAGGGGCTTTTCCTGGCATACATTATTATATACGTGGAACTATATTGTGAACTATTATGACCACTTATACTTGACTACTTGACATGCTATATTTTGTGCAATGGGTTGTGAACACACAGGTTGCAAGTTTTGTATGGGTGGAACTTGGAACTGAGTGGATTTACAATGCCTTTTCTTTGTGGACTATTTCCGATGACCGAAACCTTTGACTCTCTTTTACAAGTTTTCTTATTTTACGAAATGTGTATACTCACCAACTATTTTCATAGTTGACCCATTTTTCTCTCATGCATTTTAGGTGATCGTTAGTAAGATTTTTCTACCAGGTCTTGCATAATGAAGTTTTCACTTGTCACTACAAATCGTTATGTAATAAAACGCAATATTTTGGGATCTAAACTTTGTATTATATTTGCCGATGTCGGCTAAACTGGTATTGTAATGGTGTACTCTTTCTTTTGAATCTTAACGTTGGTATGTTCTATTATCTTGTGCTTACGTTCCTTTCCGTTACACCTCGTGTTTCCGCCTTCGGCGAGGGTGTGACACCATCCTTGAGTCAATTCCTCAAATCCGTTAAGTTAATTAACAACTTGCACCCATATAAATTACGCAACCCAATCAAACAAGAATAGTCTTGAAATTATGGTGAAAGTTGTTTAAGAAACTTAAGGGGTTTGAAAAATAAATTGACTTAATTCAGGAAGGGTTCCTAAGGTCTAATACTATGCACTACTACATACAAGGCAAATAAACACATAACCGCACACATAAGTCCTATTATGCAACTATATGAAGGTTCTTAGGTTATAGTCTAGGTTAAACCACCTAATTCTCTATAACCTGGGCTCTGAATACCAATCTGTCACACCCCAAAAATGGCGCAGCGGAATAGCATTTACGGGGTATGACTTCAAAGTAAAGAACACAAGGTGTCTAATAGGGAAGTACTGAATGTAATACATTAAAGATAATAGTCATGAAACTCCCACAACCGGGATAAGTACTAAGTCTTATAATCCATACATAAGTCTTCAAAGCCAAACTACATCCCAAGAAAATAACCTAATCCAACTCCACGGATACAACCCGGGAGGGTCTTTATTTAAGTCTTGCTAAGCCAGGCCAATACTCAACCTTCTAATGGAACTTCATTCATAACACCTGAAATGGTTACTCGAAAACGTCAACATAAAGTTGGCGAGCTCGTAGGTTTGAGAGTTAAACCACGAAGCTGTGAATAATATAATGTAGGACAATAGTGAAAATGATGACAACATACATGCACTTAGTCACAAAACAACCAGTATCGCGTCAACTGAGCCCAATATGTCCATATATCCAAAACCGTGTGGGGAGCTACCCCGATAGATCTATCATCACGTAGGCCCTCCGCAGAGAATTAACAGTTACGCAGTTATGTACTCACAAGCAAAATATTGTTACAGCATATAATCGCACCATATCACATATATGTCCAAAATCAAGTAGAACCGTAAATCACAGCATGAAAACAATTTAAAATATCATTTGAGTACCATTTCCCCCAAGGAAAACAAGTTAAAAGTGGGGCTACGAGAACTCACCTCAACAGAGTAATACGATGCAATCAAGTGTGTGCACGAAAATCGAGACGCGCTACTTTAATCGCCACTTGAGATTGAGTGTGAAATGTGTTGAGCAAGAACACTAGTGTACCCAATATTACTCCAATAAGCTAACTTTTAACCCAATAATCTCTTAAATAAGCTATGATTTCACCTAAATAAGCCAAATCGTTTTCCCTTCCCTTCTTATTATTTGGTGTCGTGAGCTAAGAGGCTCCAAAATAAATATTTGTGTGATCTTTTTACTTGTGAAGAACTAATGAATGTGTTCTATTTATTAAGACTTTCATGCATGGCCTTTTCATTTCTTTATTACCCTAGTAAGCTAGTAGCTTAATAAAAACAAAACAAAAGTGTGTGTGTGCTTGCTTTGTTCGGCTTCAAACAAGGGAAAGGGAACAAAAGTCACAACTTGTTCATTTTTTCTTTTTTTATTTATGAAATTACATTGTCGGTTTCTTTTATAATTCATCTAGGCATGGTTTTAATTATTTTTAAAATGCTTAGGTACTAGTTGGTGGACAATGAAATGATATGTCTTGGTTGTGTCGTGTGAAGAGGGAGATAAAGCAAAGGTTGCTTGCTAGCTTGGTATTAACCACAAGGTTATGTGTTTAGCACTTTAGTTCTAAGTAATAAACCAACAAATTATGAATTATGAGGCATGGTTTTGTTGCTACTTGTCGTATAAAAAGGAACAAAAGAATGGCATGCTTATAAAATTGAGTAAAAGTAGTAAAGTGGTAAAAGAAACCAAGCTCTTTATGATAAAATAATGTAAGAGTTCAAACTTATATCTCCTAGTTGTTTTATTGTTCCTTTCGTGGGAACAAGGGAAAAAAGAATTTTAATATATTTATATTTTTAAGTGTATTGTATATAGTAGTATATTTGGTATTGGGTATTAGTTTTGTAGTTTAGGTTCAATGAGTGAAATTAAATGTTTTTAGTTAAAGAATTATAAAAAGTAAGAGAAATTAGTTTTGAAATGTTTGTAATAGCTTTAATGAGTACAAAAATGTTTTAAAGAAATTGTTGGGCGTATCGGGTACACTATGTATTCATGCAAATTGTGAAAGATGTTTATTAAATTAATTAATCATACGTAAATAAATACGCAATTGTCTTAGAAATTAATTTATGAATTGAAGAAGTGGCAATGTACTAAAAATATGTAGACTAAATCTTAGTCCAAAGTCATAGTGGTTGTGTAGAGAGTATTGTTACTTGATTTACGCGACACATTGAATAATTATACGAAATGGTGAATGTGAAATGGTGAATAGATTTTGAGTTTGAGGTTGAGTAAGGACTTGAAAATTTGAGGGTTGTTATATACTGCAACTTAGTAGCAGCAATATAGACACAAATATTGACATAATAGTCCAAGTAAGTCATGTATTGTAGCACCAAACATGTTCACATAATCATATAACATACAAACATGTGGTTTCATTTAATAAAATGAGAGAAATGATACACATATTTGAATTCTCTAAAACTAAAAAAATGATACAAACATGTAACACAATAAAAAAAATCCTAACAACCTAGATTATGCCTAAGACTATGAAGAACACCACTTGTGCTTGCATTCCAAGGTTTAGGGATGGTTAGGTTTATTGACTTCATCAAGACGCTCAAGAAGGTGATAGAACATGAAACGCACTTCATCACGTAGTTTATGAACTAATCCTTGGACATGTTGACAATGATAGCAATCATTGTCATGGCTTGGAAATAATGGTGGTAAGAATGGAGAAGTTTGGGGAGGTAAGTTTGATGAAGAAGGTGGTGGTTCCACAAAGGAAGAAGGTGGTGGCATATGTGTTGGTGGTGGAGGAAAATAAGTATCAACATCCATATGATCCGGTTGTTGAGGTTGGAAGTTCCTCATTATCTAAAATGTACCATTTGAGGGTGAAGGAGAGAAATACACGGGTGCTAGTGAAATTCCAACACCGAGGTTTTGGATAGAAGGTTGTTGTGAAATTGATGAGAATGTGGGCAATGGTGGTGGATGAGAAGGCCTAGGTGGCAACTCTTCTAGAGAGTATAGGTTTGGTGATAAGTGAGGTGAGGTGAATGAGAGAACTATAGGTTTTAAGGGTGAAGGTTTGGTTGTTTTAGTAGAGATGGGAGTGTTTGGTTTTGAAGGTATGGTGGTATTTGGCAAAGGTTGTTTGGTGGAAACAAGACTTTGAAGAGTTGGTTTGATTGGTAGAGTTGTTTAAGAGAGGAACTGTAGTGTTTGGAGTTTTTTTGGGTGATGAATCGGTTGATGAAAATTTATGGACAACACGAGCAATTTTCCATGGAGGACTTTTGGTTGATGAGTTTGCACTAGGTGTTTTTCTCACGGTGAAATGGTAAAAGGTAAAAGTTGAAAGAAGAAGTTTTGCTACTGAGAATGAGTGTTTGGAAGCACAAACACAAGTGGTTTACAAAGGGAGAAATTAGGTAAGTGAATTAAAGCATAAACCACTAAAGTTATTCAAATTGCAATGGTTTACATGCACAAGAGTCAACTATAGTGTTGCTCTGTTCTAGGGAGTCATTTAAGACAATGTGAAGTATTTAGGTTAACTAAGAGGGTTTGAAATGATTATCTCAAGTGATAAATCATGTTATATGCAACCAGTTCCAACAGTTCCCTCACTTGAGGGATCCGGCTAGCTTTAAGCTAGGGATCCGGCTATTAGAAGGTAGGAAAAGGAACGATTGGGTTCTAACAAGGTCTAGTACCTACATATCCTAAGTAATTTGGTCCACTAAAGTGTCCTAAATGGTAGAAGACTTAGATGGCCAAGTTTAATGAGTGAGAATAGCCAATGATGACTTTTATGGGGAAAATGGAGTTTTAGAAACACCAATGGGTGATCATGGATGACACTAAGGGAGTGTTTGTTTTTGAAAAAATACTTACTAGCCTCTTACTCTTAATGAGTCAGAGGCGGTAAGAGGTGGTCAGACATTAGTGTTGTTTGTTTTTTTTCTTTTGAGTCAGACCCGGTCATACATATAACATCTTACTCAATAAGAGGTGGGAGGATTGTCTTATTGTCTCTTACTCGACAAGAGATTGAAGACTTGTGTTAATATAATATATTTGATGGTTTATTAACTATGTTATATTTATGATAAAAAGTCTTATTTCATATTTAAATAAGTTACTTATTATCGCATTGCGTTGGTTTAATAAACAAATTGCAGAAACGAGCACTTAAAATCATTCGGAAAATTATACAAAAACAAACAACATTATTTCATTCAGATTTAGACTTTCTAGCCACCACTTACAAGTAAGATGTGGTAGTCAGATTCAGACCCAAAACATCTTAATGAAACAAACACATCCCAAGTGTTTTGAGGATGGTAAGTGGTTGTAGAAACCAGATGGTGATTAAAGAAAAATTTAGAAAATTCCTTAGAAATCATAAGAAATGAAAAACAATATTTTAGAGCATTTTAAGGTTAAAATGAGTAAAATCAGTTTGTTAAAAATGAGAGAAATATCAAAATAAGTGTTTTGAAATGAGAGAAACAATTTGTAAACATTGGAGCGGAAAGATGGTGAGGTTTTGAAGTAATGAAAAATCAAAAACACCTTGAATGTGATCCTAAGTCATCCATAAGTGAATGTGGGATGAATTGAGCCTAAGTAAAACCTAAGTGATCCTAATATAGCATGTTCAACTAGTCTAATAAGGTCAGGAAGGTTGGAGTGATGCTACAAGACATAAAACAAGGTTCCTGTCTACCCGGATCCAACGGTTCCCTCACTTGAGGGATCCGACTAGTTATAGCCAAGGGATCCGGCTTCTGAGATAGAATCCTTAACAAAAGGTTCGCAAAACACATTTCCACATATCAAATTTTGAAACCAATGATCTCTACAGCAAGTATACATGTAAACAAGCAAAACATAGTAATGATAGCATGTAGAAGTTAGCCTATGAGCATCAAATATGATTTTGAGCAATTTTTGACAAATCGATCAACCAATAAATATTTTATAGAAATGATCAAGTTACAATGGTGAACCAATGATAAACTAAAATACGATTTTAGAAAGGGTAGGAAGTCTGTTATTCATAAACTAACTTCTTTCACTCGTCGTTTTCGTTTGATGGATCACCAAATGGCTCCTGGGCGGTCGATGATTTAGGAATGAAGAAGAAGGCAATGGAGGAAGCATTCAAAGGTTCCATCATTTTAATCACAAGTGAATATTAAGGGCTTTGAAATTATGGATGATAGTACATGAAGTGATGATAGAGGCGGGTCAGGAACATCCCCTAAGGTATTAGACTGTTCTTGTTGCCTTGGAGGTGTACAATTCGCCTGGTGAAGAAATAGGCAAGATTGTATGGTTGTTGGGTTAGGAGACAGTAAATCATATGAGCACAACATGCGGGAAGTATCTCACGATTTCCTATAAGACTCGAAACATTCTCACGTAGAATGTCTACAAGAGGTTTCAGTTCATCCCGGAGTTCACATGTGTGAATTATGTTTGGATTCAGATAGTTGAAATGTTGAGAAACACATAGAAGACATTTGATTTCCTGTGGAGAGGGTATGTATGAACAGTATGGACTGTTTTCTTCACGATAGTTAAAGAGAGAATCAAGGGACCAATCTTCAGTGAAAGCACATTGTCTATAATTTGGAATTCGGAGAATATGAGCAAATTGCTCAAGAGTTAGAACAAACTTTTGGTTTTTGATCCAAAACCATAGTGATAGAGAACGATCCTCGTTACGAACGAGCTCAACTTGACGGGAGAATTCCAAAATGAACAGTGGACAATTTTCTCGTTGATGGTGAGAAGACACTCAAATCCTATGGTGCGGAATGAAGTATTGATATCTTCTTAGAAGATTAGAGGTGAGTCAACAACACGTCCTTCATGAAAGAAACGAGTTTCAAGATTATTGAACCAACGAACATGATTGCTAGGGGTGTTTGGTTCAAGAGAGATGTTTGGAATGTAAACATATGTGAGTCGATGATCGAATTCATACTCATGATACATGTTGAGACCTATAGACACGGGACGAATGTTTACATAAGCATGTTAATACATAGTAAAACTTCGAGAATACGAATGTTTTGATTGGTGACACTTTTAAGCATTCTTAATCATAGTTTTGGATTATAGCAAAGTGACAAGATAGGATATCCTAACGTTTTTATAATTTTGTTTTATTTTATTAACAATGACAACCCTACATTTTAATTCACTCTTTTTAACACTTAGTGAAACTACTTATTATAGCAAGTTTTCATAAAATGATTTTTACGGTGATATTAAGGTATTGTGTAGGCAAAGGAGATGAATGCATGAGTTTCACAAGTATTCAGTCATCTGTCCTTCCGGTTCCGCCGGTTCGTTTTGAAAAGGGATCCAACCAGTTAAAATACAGGGATCCGGGAGACCTGCAAAGGTGACAGATATTTTTTTTTTGTTTTTGATGTACGTTATATTCATACAACTCATAGTTTCATGTGTTACAAAATAAATGTGTTTTAGCCAGTGTGATTTCTTGAACTAACACTAATGGTTTTAAACACATCGAGATTTTGAGTGCTCGTGTGAGAGGAAAAAAGAAAGCATATTACGCGAAAATGAAATGAGATAACTAAGACTTCATTTATATTTCATTTCAATGCTTAAAGCAATACAAAGGATCGGATAGATGATAGAAATGTAGATTAATAAAACAACAAACATATCTCCATGCGAGAATGTGATCATGGGGTAAGCGAGGGCGATGAACGAGCTGAAAATGATCAAGAGAGCGACGTAGACCATGATGAAAAAGTTCTTCCTTGGGTTGGATTTCTCGAAATGAGATGATGAAGGGGATGAAAATGTGAGTGTGTAAGAAATTTGAAAGTGGAAGACTAGAAAATGGGATTTGTTGGAGAGAGGGTTTGGCGTTCGAATTTTATGGGGAAAGAGGAGTTTTTAAATTTTGTGTTTTCTTTTATTTGTGTTTAGAAAGATTAGATTTTGAGATATTAGGTTTAGACAACACATATTGACACACCTAGGTTTAGACGGACGACAACATGTAAGCACAAAGTTCTCTAGGAACACAACGTATATACCACGTATACACCACGAATATATTTAGACATTTATATAAGAAACAAGAATAAACAAATAATTTGTGTCACACCCCCAAAATACCTGTTTTGCAGCAGAATGGAATTCCTGGGGGTGACTGCCATAGCATCACAGTTACAGTTATATTGAACGACCTAATGTGTCGTTTTGAAAACACATCGTTTGATATAATAAAACATTCAGAGTTTACAAAAGATAGGTCCCAAATGACAATCCACATGTACGGAAATAAATTTGATACAAGCCAAACGATGTTTTTAAAGTGCATAAATCCCACGTGAGACGCGTCGTAACCACGACTCTATGATAAGTCCACATGCATGTCATGAAGTATATGCCTTAGATACCTGAAAATACATTGCTAAAAGTGTCAACACAAAGGTTGAGTGAGTTCATAGAGTTTATGTAAATGTTTTATACGACTACCACAAGTATAGGCCATGTGTGACAAATATGTCACATAAAAATGTTACAATTGCTATAAGCACATGACACCGAAGCAAGACTGATCATGATGTTCGCCCCAACAGAGTGTTTTTCCAAACAACTCAAATTATGATATTAAATGAAATGCATCTGTTTGACCAGTTGGAATCCACCAACCTGGATGGAGGAGTCACCCTCGATAGATCTATCCACTCACCCTCGCTTACTCCGTAATTAACGGTTCATGATTATGAAATGGGGACATTCAATTGGCAATGAGGTCACGTAAGCAATGTAATGAATTTGATATACTTGGCATCGTAATAAAAATGATGTGCAATGTATTCTCCCCCGTAGGTTTGAAATAAAGTATAAACTTGAAAGACGGGGCTATGAAAACTCACTTGATACAATGATATGATGGCAAAAGTGGATACACTGAAATGTGGCGCAATCTCTAACCGTGACCTATTAATGATGATATATATACATTAAGGCTAGACTCCGAGTTCTTCCACGAGGTAGAACCTAACCTATCACAACGTCGCATACACTTTATTCGGTACTAGGCTAGACACCGAGTTCCATTACAAAGGAGGAACTATTACCCAATGATAAGGATTTAAAAGGTAGACTTTTGAGGGGTCATTTAAGCCCGTAATCGACCACTTTTATATCCGTTACTGCTTAATTTCGTTCCTTATCACTTTTAGGTCTCTTGAAGGTAAAATGCTAGAATGACACTTATTTGGACGAAAAGGCGTGAATATGTGAAGAAAATGGCTAAAGTCAAGATCAAGACACTCAAGCTGCTGGAAATGCACCCGACGACATCACAGATAAAGGGCGACGCCTTCCCTCTAATTGCGACGGCTCAGGAGTGAAATTGTTATTTTGTATCGGACGGCGTCAGGCTTTAAAGAGTAGGGCGCACAACTCAGACGGCCTAGATCCAGATTCATACGGTGTCAGAAGATGAAGCCGACGGCGTCACAACCACAACGTGATGCCGTCACAAAGTTGACTTGGTCAAGACGAAACCCTAATGGCGGCGATCTGACGGCGTCACAATTAAAGAGTGACATCGTCGCAGTTGTAACTCTATATATAGAATTCGAATTTTCAGACTTTTGGAGAGGTAGAATTGTGGAGTAAAACCCAAAACGATTTTGGTTTGTCTTGGGCAGTATCTTAGGGTTCTCATACCCTATTGTACAACAAGATAAGTAATTTACTTCATTAATTTCATTATGTCTTCAATTGTATGTGTGTATGCTTGCATGTTTACCATGTCCAGCTAATTTACTTGTGTGTTTGCTTAGATCTATGAAACCTAGTTATTGAATATTGATTGGTTGTCTCTTATCTTAATTGTAATTGGCTTAGGATTGCAATAGGTCATCGTTGTGTTTTTAATGCTTGAGTAATCTTTGTGAACATTAGTTTATAATCGCCTAGAGTTATTGTAGGCTAAAAATCCAAAGATAACCTTAGAGTTAGTTTATGAATCATAGAGATTTTATAGGCAATAACCTTAAGGTATTCTCAAAGATTTAGGGAAAAAAGCATACCCTACGACCTTAGAAGACACAACGCGTTAAGAATAAGGACGTGACATTCAACTATCAATAAAAGATAACTAGGGAGTAATAGCATCTAGGTAGACACATTTTTAATCATCATACGAGCACACGTCAATTAGACATAGACTACCCTTTAGCTTAGTTAATTAGAATAGATTATAGTATACCCCGAGATTCGTACCTTTTAATTTTCTAAAAAAATATGAAAAAGATAAAAAATAATCTTCCTCAACCCCAACCTTAGCGTAGTAATTTCTCACTAGCATTCCTATTCCCCTAGAAAACGATATCAATATAGAGGCTTACCCTAATACTACACTACAACTATTAGGTTCACTGCCTAGGTGGTTGAAAAACTTGCTCGAAGAAAAGGAAGTTTCCTTTGACCCGAACGCCAGCTGTACAGATCAAGTTTTACGCCGCCACGTAGAATAGAATAGCTAGTTTAGAGTCTATCTCGTTTAGGTTCCCTTGCTTGATTCCTATCAAGTAAGCTTTTTTCTCAATTTTAGCTTCCTCGTAGTCTATCCCTTCTTCGTGAATTTGTTCGTAATCCTATCACTTTTCATCATGGAAGGTGATAATCAACCACCACTCATCAACCCAACACCAAATGACCCGCCAATAGGCAGCACTCTTGGTGAATACTCTAGACCAAGAAACCTAGGCTATAGGAACACCATTGAGCTCCCTGATCAAGCTCAAACTACGGCCCTTCGATCCGACACCATTCGGTTGGCACAAAACGGATGAGCATTCCATGGACTTCGTTCCGAAGATCCTAATCAGCATCTTAAGGATTTCCTTAAAATCGTCAATTCCATCGACCTTGATGCTACTACTTGGGAGACTACGCTCTTGTGTCTCTTCCAATTCTCTCTATGGGACCAAGCTAGTAATTGGCTTGAGCGACTTCCCACCGGCTCCATCTCAAGTTGGGATGATCTCACCACTCGTTTCCTTGCCCAATTTTTCCCACCGGGGAGAAATACTAAGCTAGGAATGAAATCCTGATGTTCCAACAACGTCAAGGTGAATCTTTCTACGAAGCATGGACTCGATTCAAGGACTTACTCCATAAAGTCCCTTATCACGGCATTGATCTTTGGCTCCAAGTCCAAATCTTCTATGATCATGTCAACTTCTCAACTAAGCGACCCATCGACCAAGCGGCCGGTGGTGAACTTAGCAATCTCATGTGACAACTGGCAATTAGGGAGTCTATTTTAGGTAACCGCATTACGTTAAACTAAACCGAGCTTTTGCCTTTCTAACTATTTTTATCGACCATGACTTGATTTGATATCATTTATTGATTTTTATGATTTATTTTATTATTGGATGAGTTATCGTGTAAGTTTTAACTCTTTTTGTTAGGCACTATTCGATTCAGCACAATAAAAGCATAAAACAAGAAATAATGTAACTTTTAAACCGTAACTCGAAACTTGGCAAATAAATAGTCAAAACTCGTGGAAAAACATAAATTAGCGTAATAGAAAGTCGAAGGAACGTCGTGGGACACTCGTGGGACAATATATGAGCTCGGGAATGGGTAAACGGGATAGTTTATGAAAAATTACGGCTTTGGCCCATCCTCTTTCCCCTGGGCCGACGCCCCCTCCTCCCAATTTATTTATTTTTGAGTCCTTCCTTCCCAACTATATATACTCCCTCCCTACCTCATAATACTCTTTCATTTCTCTCTCTAAAATACACCTACACCAACTTTTTCTCTCTAATCTCTTTCTCTAAAAACCCTAACCCTAAACCACCACCACCATCGCCACTTTCCGGCCAAATTCCGGTAAGTGAGATTACACCTCCACCACCATTAGATAGATCTCTCTTTCCTCTTTCCATCCATATATATATATATATATATATATATATATATATATATATATATATATATATATATATATATATATATATATATATATATATATATATATATATATCATAGAAGCCTACATTAACACTTCCAAATCTTACAAATACGATTCGTGATTATAGGGTTTTCATTAAATCTTGTAGATCGGGTTGTAAAAAGGTAAATGGAACATGGGTCAAGCTTGTTTTGGTCTTGAGAAGCCACGAATGGGTCCCTAGGGCTCGTTTAGGGCTCGACCTAATGGGGTTTTTGGGTGAAACATGGGATTAAAACTAATTTACACTTAATAAAACATGTAGCTAGTTATTTGGTATCATGTGGTGTATCATATTGTTGGGTTTTTGCATTTTAGGTTTAGTTTCATGAAATGGGTCTAGAATAGTTGTTGGGTTTGATGTTTGGATGATGATTGGAGGTTGATTGATTGTGTTTGGTGGTAGTAGAAGCCATTTGGGGAGTGTTTGGTTGTGGTGTTGAGGCGTACGAGCCATCAAACCCACGTATGGGTCATGGGTGGTGGTGTACGAGACCCATATGGACCAAGGGTCCGGGTCCGGTTATTGTGGTATATTGTTGGTTGTTGATTGTTGGTGTTTGGATGAGACGCGTGGAGCCGAAAAGCTTCTAGAGCTTGTTTGGTTCACGTGGTCTTAACCGTGACTGTGTCATGACCATTAGGGTCATAACATTGGTTTCGGGCATATATGGTAGATTTATTGGTTGGCGAGATTGATTTGGGTTGATTTGAGATTGAGTTGCGCTATTACGATTAAATACTTGGACTTATATATAAATTGTCAACTTTGAGCAACGTCGGTGTTACTTTGACTTTTTAGTCATTGTTGACCCCGACAACGCCGTAACATGGACTTTAATATATTTTTGACTATTGATTGACTAAAAGCCGAGAAGTCATGACTCGTTCTTGTGGACTCGAAACGAATAACGATATGAGACTTATATTGAATTTGACGTAATAAATATATATATAAACATGAATAATAAATGGTGAAACATAAATAATAAAAAAGCTTTTATACCAAAACTATCGATAACAAGACTTGTCTTGTTATTTACTATTTTAAATGGGAATTAACAACTTAAAATTGAAAGGTTTTCAAATAAATAAGTATTTAATGTTTCGAGTGCACGTTCATCGAGAAGTGCCAATTATGAGCATTTAATACTAGTTTCAAGTATTTAATTTGTTTACGTTGTGTGCATGGGTTACGGATGACCTAACATTAATAATGTCGATCCACGTGGGTAGTGGACTTATTAGGTTGACGAATCTAATAAGAGCCCGCTCGGTACGTTGGGTAACATTATTAATGGGTGAATTATCCTTATGACTCGTTAGGATGCGACCGGTTTATGGAATAATAAGCGACACGAATAAATGATTGAGTTTATCGACTTGACTAATTCGATAAGGTCTACTATTTATTCCGAAACTTATTGGACTACGGAGCTTATCGCTTAGACGTCTCAGTGTGTTGCATTGAGTCACATTATGTTTGTTTGAGTGCATTCATGATATCATATTGAGTCGATACACCCACATGATGATACCAAACGCTAGGACTAAACGGTGAAACAAGACATTTTTGGAGATAAAGAAAAGGAATACATTGGGGTAGATAACGTTGATTTTGGGAAATATATATTAAAATTGGTTTACATTAATAGGTTTTGCCGAGTCGATAGTTGCTGAGCCGTGATTAGCTGTTATCTTCTGCTAGTGTTTATTTGTGCGTTGCTTGCTTAAGGTGAGTTTCATAGCCCCACTTTTATCCATGTTTTCAACTAAATTGGGGTGAGAATCATGCTACTATTTTTGGACCTTTTAAACTATTTTGATTTGCTTATGTGCTTGACGGTTTAGATAGATATGTGGTAGCTGTTGCCTTAGCCTAGGGTAGCAATCCTAATTGCTATAGCACTTGCCTAGCTAAGAATAGACTTCTACCTCGACCTAGTCCAGGGTTAGCAATCGTTCTAGACTTTGCTACGACTGTGCTGGCTAGAGTCGCTAGGGGCCCACTATGACATCGAATATGATATTGATGATATTGTGATTGTGATTGGTATGTGATTGATGTGTATCTATCTTAGGTCTCGCATAGCAAATTAACTCCTACAGGTCCACTATTTTAAACTTGAATTTAAACCTATGAACTCACCAGCGTTAACTGACCTTTTAGCATGTCTTTCTCAGGTATTTAAGTGATGTTTGGAGTACGTGTTCTGTGGAAGCTTGGCAAGAAGGCATGGTTGAAGGATCATAATTAAAACTCTGATAATTTATGGGGACCTATTTTTATAAATCATGTTTGGGCCTATTATTTACATTTTGGCATTAATGTTTTGGATAATTAAATGTTGAATTGGTTTTTGAATGATAATATGACTATCTTGTTTGCTATACTTGTGTGAGATACCAATCTAATGAAAAGCCCCGAAAACTTGATTAAGTCTTCCGATGTACCGAGATTTGGGGGTGTTACATCTCACCGCGGAAGAATCATGGGGTATAATAGAGGACCTTGCTCTCTATGATAACGAAAGTTGGAATGACCCCCGTGAGTTGCCCAAAACCGTCAAGGCAATCTCCTTGCCTCCCATTGACTAACAACCTTCCGACCATAGGATGCTCGAGCTTGAAGATCAAGTTAAATTCCTAATGAGCTTTTACAAAAATCCTAAGTCTTCGCATCAAGTGAACAAAATCACTCTACCTTGTGAGTTATGTAGTGGTCCCCACGACACTCGTGATTGCACAAGACTCCCCGAACAAGATTTTGCGGACTATGCCTCCACGCGTACCGACGGAACGGGAGAGAAGTGGTACACTTTCAAGCCCAAACAAAACAACTTAGGAAACTCCTACAACCCCTCATGGAGGAATCACCCTAACCTTAAGTGGAACCAAAATCCAAACCCACCCCAAAGCTCATCTAGTCCACCTAATGGGTTCAACCCTCCAAACACCGGGAACTCCGCTAGTCTTGAGGCATTTGTGTCTAGATTCATGTCATCTCAAGAAACTCGATTGACTAAGCTTGAAGCCGATTTCAAGTAACGACAAGGCGAGTTGACAAACAAGCTCGACGCCCTCTTAAAAGCCTTCAATAACCGGGAAATTGGAGCACTACCAAGTGACACTATAAAGAACCCAAAAGTGAATTCGATTTCATCGACTTCATGTTCTTGCTCACCTTGGGAGAGTGCATATCCATGCCCTTCACAGCCGAAAGTTCATCCGGTTAACGCCATCAACACGGGTTCCAAACGATCCCTCATAAAGTACCAAGGACCCGAACCATTGGTCCAACCAACTCTTGAGAAACCCGTCAACCAAGAACCCAAACCTAATCTAGAGGAGGAGTACAAAGAACTCCACCAAGAAAAACCGGTTCTTGAAGTCTTGGCTCATGCACCTTATTACAATGCTTTAAAAGAAAAATATGAGCGAGAACTAAAACTAGGAGAACGTGGGTCCGCATTTGTGCAAAATAAGTTACCTAAGAAGTTAGATGATCCCGACCTATTCATTCTTCCGTGTAGGCTTAGAAACTCCAAACCTTTCGACACTTTAGCCGACTTAGGATCGAGCATCAATCTTCTTCCGTTGTCACTCCATAGAAGCCTTAACCTAGGTAAGATAGAGCCAACGGAAACCATCTTAGGTCTAGCGGACGGTAGTATTGCATATCTGGTAGGGATAATAAAAGACATGGTAGTACACGTAGGAGAATTGACTCTTTTGGCGGATTTCCATGTGCTAGACATGAATAAGGACCCGACATGCCCATTGTTAGTAGGAAGGGGATTCTTAGCTACCGCTAGTGCCATCATTGATTGTAAGATGTCTAAAATAGTGTAGGAGAAGGGAGTGCTAGGTCAATTTACGATGTCAAGAAGCATATCTACTACAAAGAGGAAGAAATTCCCTACGAGATCATGTTAGATAGAACGCCATCTAGATATGGACCTTGGATTAATAAAGATTTCATAGGTCCCCAACGACCTTTCTATCTAGAAGAGGCCTTTGTTAGTAATTCAACTTTCCATGACCAATAATTGGCTAGGGATATAGAAGTGAACCCGTTCGAGGACGCCTTCGTATTTAGGAAGATGAGCGAATTCCTAGGAAGATTGCCCGTTAATCTTGTCATGAATAAGTGGAAAGTTGAGAGTGAAAAGCCTAAGCATAAGTGGAATTGGGATAGTCCACCTAGTGATGGTAATGGAGAATGGCACATTAGGATGACGATCTATGACCCCGATGGAGAAAAGTTTGAAAAGGCATACCGAACTACGCATACCACTAGGAACTTAAATGATAAGTTTGATCCTTATGACATTCTTGAGGATAAGCTTACTTACATAGGTACGTAGGGGCACGACTTCGAGTCTAGCTACAAGACTCATAAATAAAGAAAAGCGCTTCGAGGGAGGCAACCCATGCTTAATTGTTTGCTTGTTTGTGTGTCATATATCTTTTCATTGATTGTTTATTCTCATGTTTGAATTTGTGAAAATGCTTTATTTTTAACCTCGCCTTAATTACATATAAAAGTATTTTACAAAAAGGATAAGCGTAGGGAAGATTACACACGTTTTTAAAAGAACGTGAATATGAGAATTACAATTCTTGAAAAAGATATATATGTGTGTTTGTTAGAGTCAAATGCTTGTATCGAGTCATAATGGATATTTTTCAGGAAGTTTTCCAGATTCTAAAGATGTAATTTTTCTATAATTTTTCCAGAAAAATGCAGCAGCACCGGTTGGCCAGATAACTTGACGGCGTCGACCCGGGCTACTGCACGGCCGAGGAGCAGAAACCACTTATTTAACTTTCTCTCATTTTCTGTGCTACTTATAAATTTTCGAAATTTCTCAGGTCTTAATTTTCCAGAAAATCTGCAAACATCCATTCCACAAGCATTATATCCTAGATGAGTAGAGTCATATATAGTTTTACCGCCGATTTTACGCGAAGGTTTTGTCTATTTTCTTAAAGTGTCCAGGTTTTATTTATCAAGAAGAAGATACATAAAATTGGATGGAGCTTTTCACGCATACATTCTTCTTGAAGAAGAATTTAACCACTACTTCACACGGATGCTACCGAGCTAATCAAGGGAGTATTAGTTTCTTTCTCTTTTAATTACCTTCCATTATCATAACTTTGATACTTTCGGGGAACATTGGGGACAATGTTCAGTTTAAGTGTAGGGAGGGAAAACAAAACGGGAACTTTGAAACTATGCTCATCCTTGATTATTTGCTTTGTCCAATTTCATTTGTGTAATAAACCATGAGAAATATCGGTTAGGGTAATTTTGGCACCAAATTTAAAATTTTTCTATGACATGTAGGAGTGGGTCATTAGTCTTAATAAAGCGTCTCATGGATAGGAAGTTATATGACTAGCACAAAACCCTTTACCACTCAAATTCCACCCCAAAATGTGAGGTTCGCCCCTAGATTTGTAGGAATTAAAGCATTCATCTTTAATGCTTCGAGAGTGTACCGGTAGTATAATAGATTCTAGAACTTGTTTTGTGATGCATCCTGAGATCGCTAGTGAGACTACACTTGTGTAGTTAGGAATAACTAAATGATAAGAGGCATTAGGATAACCCTTATTTGATACCCGTATTATAATTACTTCTTCCACATCGGTTGAGTAATTCCCCCACACCCTTGCGATGTACTCATCTTTGGTACACGATACCCCTAGTTAACCCCTCAGAGCCTATCCTTTTCGCGGTTCTCGTGAGGTTTCGGTTTTCCAGAATATCAATGAAGAGCATTGTTTATAATCCACCCCTAAATGTACACCCAAATTGCCTTAGCCTACCTTGTATGCACTCACTTTTAGTAAATTATTGTTATCATACTAAACCCTTAGCGTTAGGATTTGGAAAATCCATAGTGAAGTGTCGGTCACCCCAACTATTGTCTAGCACAAGTTAGCTCGTAGACATATCGTTATTTACGTGTTTATTAGTTTAGTTATTAGCTTAGAGTAACACCGTGGAGGAAGGACGGGTCTTTACCCACTGTAATCTAACCTTTCTCTTTTTATTTATCTCTCTAGAACCACCCTCTCCTCTCTTCATCTCTCTAAAACCATGGCTTTCTTGTTTCATCACCATCCAAGGCCACCCGAATCATCATAACACGATATATGTAAGATCCTACAAATGGTACCAGAGCCAAGGTTTTTGTGTTATGTTGATTTGTTGTGGCTTTTGTAACTTGTTAAAACTGTTTTTGAACTATTTTTGGTCGGAAAATATTTTTTTTGTATTATGTGGGTAAACTGTTTTAACAGATTTTATGTATCTTTTGGTCAATACTTCATGTGACTTATTCATTTTAAAATCTGTCTTGCGTCATTTTCTTGTCCCAAGTCAGTATTTTTATCATATTTACATGAGTTTTTGTACCAATATCCATGAAGTGTATTGTTGGTCTTCATTTTTGTGGTCTTTTACTGTGGTCAAAACGGGTCAAAGAAGCATTTCAATAATGCTTTTTGGGTTTTTATGAAGATTGACGGAAAAGTAGTCGGAAAATCTCGCTGGAAAATTGGTCAAAGGGTCAAAACCCTATTTTTAGGCCTAAGGTGCCATCTACAGAGATATTTACGCATAGCTGTGAAGTTATGCGTAAGGAACAGTTACGCGTATGTTTTTACGCATAAGCCTAGGCTTACGCGTAAGAATGGGTTACGCATAAGAAATGAGTGTTACGCGTATGTTTACGCATAAGGAATACGCAAAGTTACGCTTAAGGTTAAGAAGTTATGCGTAAGAAATATTTACAAGCAGGAAAAGAAAAAACCTTATGCTTATGCGTGAAACTGAAAAAAAAAAAAAAAAGACCCACGACCAATGAACCAAATATCATACGCTCAACAAGACCTTATACCAAAACATCATTCGACCTCTGTTTTAAAATTCATCAGTCCATGAATAATATTACAAGCTAAGTTCACAAATTGAAAAGCACATGTATCATCAGATTCGATCAAACAACAACCTCAATCTTACAATCACTCCTGAACTCTCAATATTCCATGACTCGATTCAATGACCAAGACTCTAAACGAAAGCTCAAAGATCTCTGACTCCAATCAATTTTTTTGCAATCCTTTAAGGATTGTTTCAATTGATTCATTTTCATCATTGATCTCTTTTCGAAGCCAAGCTTCAATGATATACGAATCATTCAAAGAAATAAAATATAACAAGTCTGTTACTTTTATCTCTTTGATTCGTTCATAGTCGAAAAATAAAAATAAAACTCAAAACACAATTTACGACCTACCCGAGACCCCATTCAAAGGATCTTGAAGCTCTTCACCCTTCTTGATTCGGACTTGAGCTGTAATAGATAATCAAGGTTCGGTATGGTTTGTAGTTGCGTTGATTCAGATGTGTATAGTCGAGGGATATGAGATTTACGATTGAGATTCGTTTGTTTTGAGAAGCAGATTGATAATGATATGATGGAGATGAGAAGTGTTTTTTTTAAGATCCGTTTTGAGAGAGGTTTGGTGACTGAAACGTTTTATTGATAGGCGTATTTTTTAGAAGTGATTAGGGTTAGGATATGACCTAATATTTAGGAGAAAAGAGTTATATAACCGGTTATAACTATGTGATTGGATCGTGGGCTAGTGTACATAAACGGATATGTAGGGGTGCTTGGATCAGATACTCCAACATTTGGTCATGGGCTTCTCCTTTAAAACTTGGGCTCGTGCAAATTTGGTTTTGCTGGATGATTGGGTTGAGCCGTATTGTTGCTAATATGTTGATAACATTACTCACAAAACCTTGTCATCCGAATTTTTTTTGGGACAAAAAATTTTGGATACAAATTTTGTAGTAAGTCAAGGTTGGTATGGTAATTTTCACGGAGGATGCAAAAATTCACGGCTTGAGCGAAAATTTGAAAAAATGACTGCGGGATTTTTGTACGGTATTAGTAACGTTATCTCCATATGTGGTCATTACTATTAGCCGATAAATCAATGGAGGTTCAATTTCAGCAATTCCCATGAGATATTCGACGCCAAAGAACATCAATGATTCTTCACAGTCTAAGCAAAATCTTTCAAGAATATTCAGCGTCAGTCATGATTTTTCAAGATGTTTGCTTATGACAAGAACTTCTCGTGCAGCAGGATTTATGGTGTGCTTCTTTGTGCACCTGGCTAAGGCAAGCTTGAAATAGAGCTTCAAATCTGCTCATCTAATGGATTTTCGGTTTGGGGGGAAGCTGCCAAAGTCTCTCTTTCTCAAAGGCTCATGTTCTATCTTCTATTCTGGAGCCTCGGAAGCTTTGGTGGTGAATGTTTAAGAGATGGTGACTTCTATCTTCTTCAACGGGGCTGCTCGATATCCTTATCTCGGTACTCGTATCATCTTCCTTCTTAAACTATATCATCTACTCTATCCTTGTAAATATTTATCAAAAACCAAATACAAAAATATAAAACCAGTAAAAAGAAAATAGAAAAATATAAAATCAACAAAAACCCATAAAAATCAGAAAATTTGAAAAATACCAAAAATATATTTTTTCAAGACATGTCTTCTGATATCGATAACATCTACGGTCTTAGAAATGTCATTCAATAATGGCACGGGACTTTAGATGAAGTTCGAGCAGGAGGTGTAAATATTCTTTTCCAAAACATGTCTCAAAATATGGCTTACAGCATTTCTAGATGTAACCCGTGCTTAAACCATGGTTTGCTATTATTTCAGATAGCAACCCGTTCTTCAAAAGAAGGAAAGTGCTGCGCTAAACCATTTTTCATTAATATCGAGCACTTATCCAAAATCTTAATGAGGAAAGTATGTTGGAGGACTGCTGTTCCTACACAAATGTTTTTCCTTCTATAAATTCTTCAGAAAAATATTTGTTGTTTTCAAAATGGTGGTAAATGAGTTGCTTGAAAATCTATCAGATTAAGAGTTTTCGTAATAATTGAAAACTCAATCAATGACTTCAGCGCTTTTAAAACTTTTCCAAAATTAAGTCATTGATTGAGGGGGAGAATGTTTTCAAATTTATATCATCTAACGGACTTATCTAATGATCATATATACTAAAATGTAAAACATGTTAACCTACGTTGAAGGACTAGGTGTCTTGGATATGATTGTTAGGATTAGATGATCAGAGTTTGATAAACACATTATTCCCATGCCTTATATGATCTGATTGATATGTTGGATTGACTTTTATTAGTCGATTGCTGTTTGGGTGATATCGACCACCATATATTTGTTTGTGTCCACTAACATATGCAGATATCATGGTTCATAAGATTGTTCCCGATCCGGATCCCACAAATGAAGATGATTGGATGCCGAAAGGAAAGGGTAACTATTTCTTGGGTCGACAAATGAAGAAACGGAGCTTAATTGGACCTCTATGAAGAGTTGGCATAACAAATGCAACGCCGAGGTCTCAATCTGCATCAGGTACGGTTTTCTTCCAACCTTCAGCAACAACAACAAAAGCAGCTTAACCACCTAACGTATCTTTGTGCGGGTATAATAGTGACGATACCATTTTTAAACAATTTTTGAAAAATATTGTTTTGAAAATGGAAAAATATTGCTTTTGAAAATAATTGAACTCAAATTTTGGAAATCAACCGGACTTCATTTTAAACTAAAGTCACTCAATCAACGACTAATGTCATGGATTGAGAGGGAGAGTGATTTCAAATTAAATATTTTCAAACGATATTTCATCTATCAAGTCCGGTTTGTACAAAATAAGTGGTGATCTAAAGATTTAATGTTATGTCATGGTATGATTTTCTTTAAAACTCAAAGATCTTTAAAAATGAAATTTTTTCTGTTCTTGTTTGATTGTGAAATTGTTTTATTTTACCTTAAGATCTCTTAAAATAATCATACCTGACACTAACAATCTTTAATGTCAAAAATATGTTCCTTATCTGTCAATTTCAAATTTAAATCAAGCCACGTCTTTCCCCAAATATTTTTAAAATGATTTAAATCAATTAAGATCACAAATCTCAAAAGGTTTTAAATTTTTGATCGGGGGAGAGATCGTGATTTAAATCTCAAATCTGTTTAAATGGAATTGGTTTTAGTCATTCAAAGCCACTCCTACCTCCATGTGCCAAACGATTTCATATACATGATGCACATGATTGAGGAGGAGCATTCATGGAAAAACAAGTTGAGTATTTAAACCAGACCAGAAGTTCTCCCATGTTTTCTAAACCTTATTAAATCACTTGGGATCCAAAATCTCAAAGGGTTTGATATTTTTGATCGGGGGAGAATTTGTGATTTAATATGAAATCTGATAAAAGGTGATTGTGTGTGTAACATATTGGATTTCACAAACACACTAAACCATAATCACTATGGGGCGTACACAAGAGTTTTAGAGAGAGAAGGTTAGAGGTTTGGGAACTTTAGTGAGAGAAAGAAAAATCTTATTATGAGCTCAAACTCTCTACCTTGGAAGGTAGAGAGTATTTATAGTCTTACAATAAAACGCCACACAACGGGCTGTGGATCAGGCATACAGTGGGTAAAGACCCTTCCGTCCTCCATGGTGTTACTTAACTAACTACTACTTAACATAAAATTACTACGACTATGAGCTTTCTAACGATTACATATACTTGAGGTGACCGACACTTTAACTACTGGATTTTCCAAATCCTAACAATCTCCCCCTAAGGGAGGTCACCTCAAACATACATTTAAATTACATAGAAAACAAACAAATATTTCATTGAGATTGTTCTTGGATTCTTGTTCTGTAGCTCGTAGTCTTTGATTCTTCATTTTTGCATGTTTTGGATAATCTGAGTGGAGGTCTTTAACTCGATCCACGGATACCGAAGTTTTGAGCCGCTTTGAGATCATCAGCAACATTAAATCTCTGACTCATCCATTGTGGTGTTGTTATTATGTGATGTTGTGACTTTTGGACCACATGCTCACATTCGATCATGATTTATTCTTATCGAGAGTAGCGAAGCTTTCGCTGATTCATGATATTAGCGGCAGCAGTAGCAAAAGCATGGAATGAAAATATCAGAGTCATTGATGCACTAATCATGATTTCTTAAGATATGAATGTGTTTTGTGAGCATGCGGCTATGGATTGACCGCTTCATTCTTCGATCAACCGCGAACGTCGGGGTGTACCTGATAAAACAAGTAGCAATAAAGCGCACGAAAGTGTCTTTGATCACTGGCGATGAATTGAGGTACACGCCCACGGTTCCCGCTGATCAAGATAACAGTATCCTGTGATCGTATAATTCAAGAATTTCCTTGACAGGGTTTCGCACTGCTCTTGTCGTTCTCAAACCAACGCTCTCAAAGAAGACAACACGGAGGGTGAACCAAATAAACGAGATTCAATGATTGATGAAAAGAGATTTGAAAAACAATCATGTATTGCTCAATAGAAATTGTTTTGCAATACAACGAAGGTTTTAATGAAAATCAATTATCAATCATAAACACCTTTTATTTTGAGAAATAGTACCAACGATATGCTAAAGAAAAGAGTTTTAACGCACAACGACCGGTTTTTCAAAGGTATCCGTCAATCCATAACTTGAACCAGGATTGATTCAAAAGATTGAATCTCTCCATTGTTTCTCGCCCGCTTGTCACATGGTTGAGCTATTGGATAGATCTCACATGCCACCTACCAGGAGCTTGTTTGATGTTGGCTCCAAGGCTTTCCATCTTCATCGTGAATATGAATGCATATCACTTAGATGTTCTGGCAATACCACAAGGATAATGCGTAGGACTCATAAGATATAATCTCTTTCCACATTGTGTGAAACAGAGAGTCTTCATTGAAAGTGTCCTAATGAGATTTATTGATGATCTCGTGGCTCTAGACTCAATTGTGCATATTTGGTTCCTATGCCGGAGACTAGGGAGAAGGTCTCCTTCTTCAATATCAACAATCTTTAAGAGAAAGTCGATAGATTATGTCAGTTCCTCGTGAGAATGAAACAAGCCCTTTTAAGAGGAACTTGAGTGGTTTGGAAAGTTGAAGTCCAGTGCGTCACTGGGTCCATGATGTCTTGTCTTCAATACCGATGTTACCTTGGTAACCACCAGTAGTATATGAATTGAACCCGGTTTCTGCCCTAATGTTGAATAAATTGAGGGCTATTTCTTTTCACCCTTTTTCACATTCAATTCTTTTTCATTATTCAACCCCTTCAGTGCTTACCGAGACTTCATTACTAGAACCTTGTTGGGTTTATTCCAGTACTAGCTCAGTCTCAGTTCGCACTCTTCCCATATCTCACTTTTCTCCTTTTTCCATCATACCTAAGGACTTCTACACTATCTAGTGGATTGTCCTCGGTAGATCCCTCCAATTCTAAGGATCATGGGACCTCAACCTAACCTTATCATCCTTATATCACCATACATAAAGTAAAGTGTGGTCGGTCTTTTTGATATCATTCATCTGCCATTGGAACCAATTGAAAACCATTTGAAAATCAATTAAGATACTTGTGATATAGAATCAAAGCATTTTGTATCTTAATTGTTTTGCTATTTTAGAAATGCTCCCCTCAACATAATGATAAAAATTTAAAATTTATTTAGCACATGGAGGCAAGAGATCTTTGAAATCGTTAGATTAAGAATGAAAGGTCCAATCTTTTGATTAACATTTTCTAAAATAATCATCATCACTTCCTAATCAATTTGAGTAGATAAAACATTTTAAGGAAGGATGAGGTTTTCACAAGTTTGCTCCTCCTCAATATGTGCCTCGAATTTTGAAAGAGTTTTGCACATATTAGAGGTAACCTGCACTTAGAGACAATTCACCACGCTTGCCATAATTTGAGGTTTAAAATAGATGCTCCCCTCAACATGTGCATGGAAAATTTGAAAACGCTTGTCACTTCTGGGAAGGGGGGAAAACATGCTAATCACTGATGAAACCATCTATCGAATTATCAGTTTAAATCCAATTTAAATCACAAATTCTCCCCCGATCACAATTATCAAATCATTTGAGATTTGTGATCTCCGTAGATTTAAATTGATTTTGAAAGCTTTTAAGGAAAATTGTGACTTGATTTGTGAAAACGTTTTAACTGATAAGGATCTGATTTTGAGACTTTAAACTCCATTGATTGAACATGCATAAATATCTTTTGAAAACATAATAATAACCAAGGTCTGGAACCAATTGGGTAACATTTTGTAAACCATTTAGAATAGACCTTACTCATTTAAGTGCAAATTGTTTGAAAAGAACACTTTTTGATTTAATTGAAAAATCATTCTCCCCCTCAATCAATGACGAAAGTCGTTGATTGATGAATTGAGATTTTGACACTTGAAAAGTTCTTTTGATTTTCAAAAATAGAGTCCGAAGTGGTTTTCAAAACAATTGAGTTTTCATAAGATTGCAAATATTTTTCAGAGGAATCTTTAGAAGGAAAAATATTTGAAGTTAAACATTTGTCTTGTTGATGACAAACGCTTGTTTTAGAATCGAGCATTAGGATTGAAACATGAGATAAAGCATGGCTTTTCTTTCTTTTTGAAAATCGGGTTACCTGACAAATAATAACCATTGTTTCTCTTTCTCCCAAAAAATTATTATTATTATTATTATTATTATTATTATTATTATTATTATTATTATTATTATTATTATTATTATTATTATTATTATTATTATTATTATTATTATTATTATTATTATTATTATTATTTTAAGAACATTCGAACAACATCTAAAGTCCCGTATCATTCTTTGAATGACAGCATTAAGACCGTAGATATTATCGAATCGAGAAGAGCATGACAAAAATGACAATATTTTTGAGGATTTTTCGAATTTTTCACATTTTATGGATTTTGAAAGTTTTATAATTTTCTATTTGATTTTTGAAGGTTTTGTAATTTTGTATTTTGGTTTTTGGATAAATATATACAAAGTATAGATGAAGGAAAGACCTTTACTCCTCGCCTTCCTCCAAGACGCTCGAGTGTTTCTCGCTTGGTCAAGTCTTTTCAATCCAAGTCGGAAGAATAAACTCAAACGCTCTCTTGGAAGAGCTTTGGTGAAGATTTCGCTAACTCGGTATTCTCGACTTCACAAAATAGAGTTCCACTACACCGTTTTCCACTTGCTCCCTGATGAAATGACGTCGGATGTCGATGTGTTTTGCTCTTGAGTGTTGAACGTTGTTGCATGAGAGAGCAATAGCACTTTTATTATCACAAAGACAGAGGGATTTTGTTGAATTCAAAGCCATAGATAATTGGGATCTCATCCAAAGGATTTGAGCACAACAAGATGACATGGCTATGTATTCACCTCGAAGAGGAAATAGAAGTACTCATTTGCTTCTTTGAAGACCCGCTTTTACAAGCTTATCACCCAAAAACTCGAGCACCTTGATGTACTTCGACGTATCTTGACATCCTATATGATCAGCATCTGCATAGGCTGTTAGTGACATACCGGTGTCCTTCGGGTACCATAGTCCCATATTGATGGTTCCTTGGAGATACCGAAAGACCCGCTTAACCGCTTCAAGGTACTTTTAGTAGGCTTAGCCTCGATATCAGCACACAGCGAACAAGATGTCCGGTCTCATAGCTGTAGGTACATCGTGGATCCAATCATGCTACGATATTTCGTTTGATCTACCATGATCCCCGAGTGGTCTCATCCAGGCTTTGGTTCGTTCAATCATGGAAGTGTCAACGGTGTCACATGATACAAATCCAAATTTCTTTAAGATCTCATTTGCATATTTAGATTGATTTATGAAAATGCCTCCACGACTTTGTGAAATTTGTAATCCCAAGAAAAATGACATTTGTCCCATCATACATTTGAAATTTCGAACCCATTTCATTTGAAACACGATCACATTCATTGGGGTCAGTCGAGGCAAAGATAATATCATCAACATAAATTTGAACGGAATTAAATGTTTGCTCGACTTCCGTGAACAATGTCGATCAACTGCCTTTGTCAATCAAGTGGATAGAAGAAACTTTGACAACAGATCATACCATGCTCTCTAGAGCTTGCTTTAAACCGAAAGAGCCTTTTTCAAGCGATAGACATGAGTAGGATGCTCGATTCACAAAACCCTCGGTTACGACGTAAACCACCTCTTTCAAATCACCATTAAGAAAGGCTGTTTTCACATCCATCTTATATACGACCATGTTCTTACTAGCCGCATTAGCCAAGAAGATTCTGATAGCTTCGATACGAGCAACAGGAGCAAAAGATTCTTCAAAGTCAATACCCTCTGTTAGTGCAAATATTACGATATTTAATCTATACAGTCTCGTTTGTTTTGATTGATGACAAACATGTAACTTGTAATACATAACGTAAAATGTACAAGTTACTTGCAATTACATTTGTCTCAACATACATTCAACACCTCTCGATGTCTCAAGTCCTCGTATGTTACAACACAGGTTCGTACATGTTTGTTATGTGGCATTATGATCAAAACCCTTAACAAATCATTTAGAATGTTTAAAATACATTTAGAGTCACTAAGTATTTTAATAGGTTAACCATTCTATTTTGAACCTCATTTTACATTTTGCATTCACAAGTATTTCAAAAGGTAACTAGACATTTTATTAACTAGTTACATAATACATTTTATAAGTTTACCTTGATAAACCTTTTAATCTAAAATGGAAATACATGTTACATCATGTCATGCATCATCTTTGAAATCCTTGGAAGATCACTTGAATATTTTGGTTAGATTGACACACAATATATCAAATGTGATCTTAGTAAGATTTGGTAATATCTTGGAAAGATTTGAAGAAAGATTTTTACCTTTTTTTTGTCGCACCCACGAACCCTTTTTCTATAAAGGGGAACCCTTTAAAGGGCTCCTTGGTCCGTGGACGCCTCTCGTCACTTTGGCTATAAATAGAAGGCCATTGTTTTCCCATTTCTTCACCACTTCAAAGCACATCTTCTCCACCTTCTTGCATACATTTAGATCAATCATTAACAATGTAGTAACACACATTAAACACCCTAATGATCATGATCATAATGCTTCTAACATTCATCTTTGTTGTAAGCATACTCTTTGATCAACCAAGGAAATCTTGGAGATCTAGCCATCCCCACTCACCACAAGTTGAAGATCTATCACAAGAAGTTTAGGGAACTTGTGATCTTCATCATGAAGGCTTCCTATCAATGGAAGTTGATTTAGAAGTAGTTATTCATATCCATTAGACATTTGTGTCATGGATCATTAGTGTAAACATCATTGCATCATAACAACACTTTCACCAAACTAGATTAGATGGTTTATGTGTTTGTGCCATAAAACACAAGGTTTATTATGTTGGGCCATAAAACATATTGGGAGTGGTTGTACCCTTGTAAAAGAACTCGACATCTAGCTTAGTGTCGGAAATATTGTATAGGCGACGTTAGGTTGGTTCTACTCGAACTAGAACCCTATTTAGCTTTGTACCGAAAAAAGTGTTTAACGATTGTAAGGTTTTCTCCGCCGAGAAGGAGCTTGTTGATTTAGTGAAGTAACTCGAAGTTGGGTACTCCTGGGGAGTGGAGTAAAGGAGATCCGCGACCGAACCACTATAAATCCTCGTGTTCGGTTTGCACTTTCCTTTCTTTATCTCTTTACTTTTATACTTGCACTATACTATTGTTTGTGATGTGGTTTGATGTTCATGATTGTGACAACTTGGTTTACAATGCTTTATATTAGTCACAAACAATAATTGGTACTTTCATATTATAACAAGCTTAATAAGCGATTTGATACTAAAGATCTAAAGTTTTTAAACGGTAACGTATTCACCCCCCTCTACGTTTCCACACCCTCTTCTTGACGGTATCCTTTGGTAACCAATCGAGCCTTGTTCTTTAGGACATCACCATGCTCATCAAGTTTCACTTTGAAAATCCATTTCAGAGCAATGGTCATAGCACAATCTGGAGCAGGTACTAACTCCCATACATCAAGTCGATCAAACTCATGAATTTCTTCTTGCATGGCATTGAACCAGCCGTCTTCATTCATGGCGGTTTTAATGTCTTTTGGTTCGACCTTAGAGAGTACGGAGTTGAAGAAGCACCATAAGGCATCGCAAGTTGTTTCCGCGTGATATCGGGCGAGAGGGGTTTCCAATGATGTTGTCCAATGGGTGATCATGTCCATTTTCTAAGGTGTTCATGTGGTTGTTGTTGTGGAACTGAAGTAGCAGAGTCGATGTCTCCCGATGAAGATGGTTCGATGATGATTCAGAGCAAAGATATTTTCAAATGGAGCATCTTCTGGAGTTGCAAAGGGATTTACTTCATCATTGATGCCAGAAACACTTCCATGATGTACATTTGATGATTGATGATTTGTTGATGAGACAGAGTGATCGCCAGCAGAGCTTTGACTTAATTAAATTGAGATCGAAGGGTTCACTTCATTCACAGGATAGGAGTACCGCTGATGGAACCACATTCATAAGATTCGCATAGTGTTCATCAAACATTGGATCAAACAATTTCTTTAAATCATCTTCGAATGGAGGTACATATGGAGTTGCTGGAGATGAATTTGGTACAAGAGATGAACCAATGGGACTGCTTTTGAAGTGCGGTCCAATCTGGATTGTTCAGAGCCATTTGACCGGTCATCGAACGTAACATGAATTGTTTCCATGATGTTTCGGTTCTCTTATTGTAGATTCGGTAACCCTTCTTGTTTGGTGCATAACCAACAAAAACTCCAATATCCGCCTTTGCTCTTAGTTTACCTAAGTCTTGACCATCATTAGTTGGATAGCACAAAGCACCAAACACACGGTGTAGGAGAGATTAGGTTTTCGTTTATGAACAAGTTCATATGGAGTTTTTCCATGAGAGGTGTGTATAAGGAACGATTTTGGGTGTAGCAAGCAAAGGACAATGGCTTCACCATAGAAACATTGGAACCTTCGAATAAATAGCATTGTTCTTTGGCTCTTCACAAGAGTTCGGTTTCATCTTTCAACTACACCGCTCGCTGGGAGTTCGTGGAACACTTTTGATGACCGATTCCAATACTTTCATAAAATCAATTAAGTCTTTGTTGACAAACTCGCGCCATTGTCCGTTCAACAATTCGGACAGGTGTTGTTGAGTCGAACTCTAAGTCGCGTTTGATTAGTTTGATGATATCATCTGGAGTTTCATCCTTTGTCCTCAAAAACTTTACCCAAGTAAATCGAGAGTAGTCATCAACAACTACTAGAATGCATTTCTTCCCATTTATCATTTGCACTCTCATTGGACCGCATGCATCCATATGAAGGGTATGAAGAACTTCCATTACCAATTTGGGTTTTGGTTTGTGGGCATATTTCATGCTTTTACCCAATTGGCAAGCTAAACAAAGATGATCTTTTTCATATTTTAATCTGGGTAAGCTCTCGACAAGATCCTTTCTAAAAAGGTTATTAATGGTGCCGAAGTTCAAGTGATTGAGACGACGATGCCATAACCATGAATTTGTTTTAGAAGCCTTGGTTGAAGCGATTGGAGAAGACTTCATCATGTCTTCGATAGAAATGGTGTATAGGTTAGAGCCTCGAGTACCTCTTAATAATTCCACACCATCAAGTTGTCTAACGAAGCAAGTATGTTTTCTAAAGGCCACCTCTAGATCGGAGTCATAAATTGACCAACAGAGAACAAATTATGACCAAGACCTTCCACATAATATACCTGGAGATTACACTTTTGCCAACTACATAATCACCATAACCCATAATTGCTCCATATGGTCGTTTCAATCCAATCGCCGATAAATTTGCTCACAAAGTTCATGAGCCTCGATCGGTCTCAAATATATGCTGGAAATGTACTGAGTCCAAGTACCACGTAATCCATTTGAACGATCCGCAGCTGAAACGCATAAAGAATGGATAATCGATAATTGGGATCCCCATGCAAGAATGGGTTCCACTTAAATGTAATTGGAACACCCACATCAGAAATAGAAACATCCATATCAAAAGTAGAAGCAATGGAATCATTAAGAATAGATGAATAGGGTGTCTCAGATTTGACCTATTTAAAGTATGTTCACTTTTTAAGGAATAGTTCTACCAAGAGGCATCCATTTTCTATATAAGTAGTCTTAGCCAGGACAAAACTGATTATTCTGGCCAAAAGGTATCCAATAACCTATCTTTATAAATGTTCGTCTGTGGGTTTCACCGCTTTTCTAACAATCTTTGTCTTTGCCTCTTTATCCTTCTTTGCATGATTTTTGCCTTAACAATTTTCATCGGGCATTTAAGATTAGACAAAGCATTCACACCATAATCATGATTAGCAATGCATTCATACGCACATCATTACATGGTTTGCAAATAGTATCGTAATTCTAATTACAAGCGCCTATGGCTAATACTAGAATCAACACGATTCGCTTTTATTCAACTCAAAACATAAAGTTCCTAGGTTGGTCTTCTACTCTTCCAATGCACATTTTAGCTTTCGAGGTCCTATCTTGCTTGGTATTGCCTGGAGGCTTTCAACCGCTTGCTTTAATGTCACCGACACTCCGTAGAGGGAATTATGGGAACATTAGTTGGTTGATCTACTTTTGCATTCCCAACTAGACATGCAAGGATCTGTATACTAGAAGGCACATTGATGTTCACTTTCTAAAACTGGGCCTAGAATGGTTTGAATGTTGGCACTAGGCATAGAACAAGGCATCACAGCCTTTGTTTTGCACCTAAAGATTTTGGACATGTTGCAATTACATTCAAGCATTTCTTGAGATCGCTTAGCCCCGAGGCAAGCAAACCTAATTTCTCTATCAAGAGGTTTATTAATGAAATCCTCTTCAACAATCTCACTGAGACATTCTAGACTATCCTTAAGGTGAGCACAATAGTCATGAAACGCAGTTTCATTATTCCTAAGATGAGGAGGAATATATTTAACCGTCACAAAGGTATTTGTAGCCTAAGGGTGACTTTGAAACAACATTCTTATTAAAAACAAGTGGCGCTTCCCATTTTCCGACTTCTCGATTCTCAATTTCCTTTTGTAAAGACGCGTTTTTTCGTTGTTTTTGTCACGGGTGACTTTCATTGAATCATATAACTCTTTAAAATGTCGTTTAACTTTTTCATTTTCTTCTAGAAAACTCCCGTTTTCCTTTTGTAAGGCATCAACTAAGTTTTGAAGATGAAAAGTTTGAGTACCGAGAATCTAAAGGAGGAGGCATTTAGGATCCGATCACATTGTTCTTTCACCCTTTAATTGAGAGATTGGGCTTTCAACTTTTGATCGTGTTACAATGAGCCTAATATGTTCATCACGCTTGCTAATTTCAAACTCCATCAAATTTCAGAACATCCAAGGATGCCTTGATATTTGAGGTTTTAACATTTTCTTTTAGATGTTGATATTTTAGTTGTAAATCAAAATGTTCAACTTCTAGTTTAGAAAGATGCTTTACCAAATTATCGGATCATCCTCGATCAATTTTCTCATTAAGTTTCAATTAATCTTTTTCAAGCTCAATGACACGATCATGAGAGACTTTCGAGCAATGATAATTCATGAAATTGAGAAGCATTAATGGAGAAATTCGTAGCAGTGTAAAACACATCTTGATCAATACATTCAGAAATAAGATTCTCATTCAAGGTATGCAAGTTCTTCCTCTCAATCTCATTATATTTTAATGCTCGCCCATAGTCACTAACCTCAACTATCATTGCATCAAATTCCTTTTCCATTCCTTTAATATCTGAATCTATCCCCTTTTAAGACTCTCAAAATGATCTTTTAGTAGTTTAAAGAAAGGCATGACCTCGCTAGATAGCATTCTTTGTTTGCTCAAAACCCCTTTCCCTTCTTATCCCCAAGGTGTGATCCTTTTTCACAAGTTTTCTCAAAATCGGACAAATAGTTGAAGAATAAATATTGGTGATTAAGGTCTTGCTTTTATTGGCGATAGTTCTAGGAACTAAATGCATTGGTGTATTTGGAGATACACGATGCATTTTCCTAAGGGAGGGTTTGTTTCAACAAGATTTTCAATTTTTGCTTATCTAAGTCCTTTTCCAAAACTTGTCCGTGTTAACAACGTTTGAGGCTTAAATTTGTTTAAGAAGATCCAGTTTTCCTTCTTGTAATCATGGGGTTTGATCGTGATGTTATTATTTTGCATTCAGATCTTCTAGCTTCTTATTCATTTTCACCCTAGATGCATCATCTAATTTTCTATCTTCTCGCTGCACTCAATGCAACTACATTTCTGTCTAGGTTTAAGAATCTCATTGCCATCATAAATTACATTTTGAGCCTTTAGCTAACTTTCATCACTCGGTGGTTTATCTATAATGGGAACACTATGCTTATCGCTTAAAACTCTATGCTTAGTAACCATGTGAGCAAATCTAATGGTATTCCCTTGTACGTACAACTTGTTTTCAAGCTTGTTCTTCAAATTTTTAGATTAGAAAAATCATTCAAAAGTTTTGATTCCTTAGCATGAAATTCCGCTTAAGCACTTTAACATTTTCTTGAAGTTCTTGTTTTTGCTTAGCGCTTTTAAAAGCTTTTCTTGTAAGGAGTTTAACTCTTGTTTTAACACTTCTTCTCTAAAATTACTTTTCTAATAATTGTGCGATTTGGTTATCCAACTCCTCGCCACGCAGTAGTTAGCTCAAACTTAGCACGTTGTTGATAAATGGCACTCGCTCTTTATAGGCATTAAGCGTAGATAATGTAATCATCAGGGCACATGCGTGTATTCATTAAAAACATAGTCATCATTGACTGCAGAAGATGCATCACTTGGTACAACTTCACTTTCACTTTGTTTCACATATTGATCATATGAGACAACATTGATATTACCCATATTTTCAATATTTGACTCAATAGTTTCATTTGATTGTACTTTGTTATGCATCTTTTGCACATCGATCATCGTGATAGTTTTAGTACCTCGTAAATGATTTTGTCTTTGGATGGACCAAAGTGATGATGGGACTTTAGCAGAGACCATTGGAGAAATGCTAGCCATGAAAATGGTTTGTGCAGTAGGTTCATCATCAACATCAATCGTATGCATCGCAATCAATGACTTGAAAGGCATTCTGATGATTTTGGCCTATCTCCCGAAGTTTCGCTTCATCCAAGATCAGCATCGTGATGTCTTAGCATTCCCTTCAAGAAGAAACAAAGCTCTTCTTCATCCAAGGTTGCACCATTATCCCGAGCTTGAACAAGCAACATCTTATCCCGGAATTTCGATTCTCGGGAGCTGTTTGGCGATGCGCAGTTCCTTGTAATGCCCTCACCTCCACTTGTAACACTTGATCGGCTTTGCTTGTCCTCGATTTCCATTCCTTCCTCGTTTCGATTTGTCACATAGCCTCTACCAACTCCACTTCTTCCTTGTTCATACTGCCTTTCTTGAACTGGTTGTACTATAACCTTCCCATCTCTGATAGTGGCTTGATTGTGGGATTAGATGTCGCTCGAGGTTATTGTTGGTGTGTGGGAGAGAGTTCATGTTTTGACTAATCGTGAGAGCCAGTTGATTAATGAAGTTACCCACGGTGCAAAATGTCAACTTGTTTGAAAATTGGATCGGGAATGAGTTTTGTGATTACCACAGGGTATAACTTGAGATACTTTGGTGGTAATTCCAATGTTTGAGTAGAAAGTAGTTGAATCATTTGATGAGCTTGTCTCTCTCCTCGTTAGTTTTGAACCCATCAAGAATCCTTTTTCAAACATAGCATGTCTCTCATTCTGAAGAAGGAAGGCATAGAGTTCCTCATAGTTTGTATTCTTCAATCCTTTGGTTAGCTTCACAGAGGTGACAAACTTATGCCATTCGGGATTCATGTTGTTCACAAACTTTGAGTTCAAAATAATGTTTGGCATAGTAATTCTGATGTTTCTCATGTCATTCACAAGCTTATGGAATCTTACATAGTACTCATATACACTCTCATCTGGTTTCATCTTAAAGTGCTCAAGTTCATCATAGAGTGGGATTCTCTGCCTTCCATAGTTAATTCGAGAACCGAAAGAAGCATCTTGACATTATCCCACACCGCTTTTGCTTCGTGTTGTGATTGATAAGCTTGATATCTTTTGGAAGACCTTGAAGCACTGATGAAGCCCGATATCAAGATCGAATCTCTTTTTCTTATCAATGAGCTCATCATATCGCCTTTGGTCCGTCCAATCCAAAAATCATAGTTCTATCGGCAGTAAAGATCAATTATGTCTCAGTCTCAACTCAGATAAGGTCCTTCATCAATCGACTTGAGAATGTTGACCCCATTTTCCTTTCCAAGACAAGCATAATCGATTCTTTGATCCCAAGAGTCGTAGTCGCCTGTCAAGCATGTGGATTGAGTATTTGACCCTGCTTGAACGTCCTCGCCACGCTAAGAAACAATAGTAGGAACGATGTTTGCCATGATTACAAGTTCTACGGATTTTACAATTTTTGATTAAACCGGGAATATGATTCTTTCACGGGATTTTACTAAACCAAAAGAACAACCGTAAGAATGTAATGGAAGAAGTGACAAGTCTAAATTAGACAAGTAGCAAAACACAACCTTTAGTTATCAACTCGCTAAACAACCAACTCAACAAGCGGACAACTCGCAAGGAATCAACTCGCTAAATAGCCAAGTCGCATTTGCATCAACTCGCAACACCACAACACGCCAATGGAACAAGTCGCTAAATAGCCAACTCGCTTTAGTATCAACTCGCACACAACTCGCTTAATGAACCAACTCGCTTAGAACCCAAGTCGCATGAAAATCAACTCGCTAAATAGCCAAGTCGCATATACTAACTCTCAGATACCGAACAAAGCAACTCGCTGAAGAAAAACAAGTCCAGACTCAACTCGCTTCGGCCCTATGTTCACAAATAACGACTTTATCAATCAAAAACAACCAAACCACAATGATTTAAGCCTTCCAATTCAAAACATAAACACATATGATGATCCTAAACACAAAAGTACAAGCAAAATTCAAACTTTAACACTAGAATTTGTCCAAATGAATCAAACTCTCCTAAACCCTTAATACCCTAAAAACCTTATGAAATCCACCAAAACAAAGAGCATGAAAGATGAGTGATCAAACCATGGCTCTTGATACCATTTGTAACATATTGGATTTCATAAACACACTAAACCATAATCACTATAGGGCGTACACAAGAGTTTTAGAGAGAGAAGGTTAGAGGTTTGGGAACTTTAGTGAGAGAAAGAAAAATCTTATTATGAGCTCCAACTCTCTACCTTGGAAGGTAGAGAGTATTTATAGTCTTACAATAAAACGCCACACAACGGTCGTGGATCGTGCATACAAATGGGTAAAGACCCTGGCCCTCCACTGTTACTTAACTAACTACTACTTAACATAAAATTACTACGACTACGAGCTTTCTAACGATTACATATACTTGAGGTGACCGACACTTTAACTACTGGATTTTCCAAATCCTAACAGGATTCAATGCAGTCGCCTCTCATATGCTGCCGCCAATCTCGGCAACGTATTGGGAGCATTTCAAAATAAATAAACTATCAAGGTACAAAAGCTTTATGTTTTAACAAAGTACCTTGATCCGCAAATGGTTTTCTATGGCATGTGTGATCGTGAAAGTACTTAAAAGAACTCTTTCCTCTATGTGATAAAATGTTTTAAAATATCCTATGCACATATTGAGGGGGAGAATTTACCAAGAAAATCAAATGGCTTTTTCTATGAAAATTGTGATCAAGAATATATTTCAAAGAACTCTTGCCTCCATGTGCGAAACAATTTCAATACATGATGCACATGTTGAGGGGGAGCATTTCTAAATGATCAAAACAATAAAGGTACAAAATGTTTTGATATTATATCACAAGTACCTTGATTGGTTTCCCAAATGATTTTTCAATTGGTTTCAAGGAAGTAAAAACTATACCAAAAGACCGACCATTTTACTTTATGCATGGAGTTATAAGGATGGTGAGGTTAGGTATTAGTTCCCACGATCCGCCAGAGCCGGAGGGATCTACCTAGGGACAATCTACTAGATAGTGTAGAAGTCCTTAGATATATTGAAAAGAGGAGAAAAATGAGAATACGGGAAGAGTGCGGACTGAGACAGAGCTAGAACTGGAACAAACCCAACAAGGTTCTAGTTATGAAGTCTCTAGTAGCACTAAAGGGGTTGAAGAATGAAAAAGAAATGAATGTGAAAAAGGGTGAAAAGAAATAGCCTCCAATAATTCAACCTTAAGCGTAAACCGGTTCAATTCATATGCTACCGGTTGTTACTAAGGTAACGCCGTATTGAAGACAAGACGCCATACCCAGACCACGCACTAACTTCCCAAGCTACTCAAGTTCCTCTTTAAAGGACTTGTTTCATTCTCACGGGGAACCTACATAACCTATCGACTTTCTTTTAGAGATTGTTGTTATTGAAGAAGGAGACCCTCTCCCTAGTCTCTGACATAGGAACCAAATGTGCACAATTGAGTCTAGAGCTAAGAGATCATCCACAATATCTCATTAGGACACATTATTCTTGAAGACTTAATGTTTCACACAATGTGGAAAGTATGAATATATCTTGAGAGTCCTACGCATTATTCTTGTGGTATTGCCAAGACTTGCTTGTGACATCTGGACTTTATCAATGGGGCGATTCATTATTGAATCAATCCTTGTCCAAGAAAATGGATTGACAGATACCTTTGAAAAACCGGTCGTTGTGCTTAACAAATTCTTTTCTCTAGCACTTCGACTGTGTATAATGTTTACAAAATTAAAAAGGTATTTATGATTGATAATTGATTTTCCATAAAACCTTTCAACATTAAAACCTTTATATTAAATACACGCATTGTTTTCAAATCATTTTCATCAATCGCTGAATTTCAATTACGTTCACTCACCTGTTGTCTTCTTTGAGACGTTCCGCTTGAGAACGGCTAGAAATGCGAAACCCTGTCAAGGAGATTCTTGAATTATACCGATCACAGAAGTACTTGTACCGATCAACGAGGAACCGCCGTCGGCAATTCAACAAAAGTGATCAAAGACACTTTGTGCGCTTTTATTGTTAATCGCTTTATGCATGAACACCGACGGCTGGTGCTGATCGTAATTGAGGTCGGGCCCAAAGCCACATGCTCACAAGATCCACACTTAATTATAGAAATCATGACAAGTGATATCTACATAACCCGGCTATGATATTCTCATACTATGCTTCATACGCTGCTTCGCAAATATCATGAACCAGTAAAAGCTTCCGCTACTATGATGAAATGATTTTATGATCCAGAAAGTGTGAGCATGTCGGTCCAAAAGTCACAACATCACTTAATGGCGATACACCAAAAGGATAATCCAGAGATTTATCGCGGGTCGATGATCTCAAAGAAAACCAAAGATCATCAAGATGTGGATCAGGCCAAAGACCCGCACCGAAGTACATAATAATCGGACTATGAAGAGTCATTGCTAAAGCACAAAGATTGCGGAAGTGAAGAATTAAAGTCTACGAGCTCGAACGTAAGATCAAATAGAATGCTAGGATTCAAATGTAAATCATGGGCTGACCTCCCTGGGAGATTGTTAGGATTTAGAAAATCCATAGTGAAGTGTCGGTCACCCCAACTATAGTCTAGAACAAGTTAGTTCGATTATGTTTATTAGTTTTTATTAGCTTAGAGTAACCGCTGGAGGAAGGATCGGTCTTTACCCATCATGCTCGATCCACGTACTCAGGAGGGCGTTTAGTTTGTAACTATAAATACCCCTTCCATACTTGAAAGGGGTGGTGCTTCATTCTAATCTAACCTTTCTCTTTTTATTTATCTCTCTAGAACCACCCTCTCCTCTCTTCATCTCTCTAAAACCATGTCTTTCTTGTTTCATCACCATCCAAGGCCACCCGAATCATCATAACACGATATATGTAAGATCCTATACTTAGTTCAATTATCTAGTTATTTGCATAACTTGCTAAGTTGAGTCATATCCTTTGTATTGGGAGATTGCGATTGGGACTCATGGGAAAAGTTAAATTTTATGAAGTAACGGGAAGGAACGTTAAATTCGAATTCCATTTATTTACGTAATAATGTACTCCTAGTGTTTCGATCTTTTCAATTCTGGTTAAATTAGTGTTAGAGTTATAAAAACTCAAGTGTAGGGATGTGCCTATAAATCCCTTATATTTTGATGTTATCGTAGAGGATTGTAGAGTAAAAGTGTATGAAAAAAAAACAACATACGGGCTACCATCCTTCATCTATCTTTAAATTTATGTTTGTTTGTTTCAAAGTTATCTACAGTTTAGAGTGTCGAGTCTTGGCTTAGCAACGCCATTCTTCTCATGCTTGTAACATAAAGATTTTTGACTTGCCACCACTAAATCGCCTATCCAACCAAACCCTTTGTTTTATTGTAAGTCTAACGTTACAACCCTTTAAAAGACCTCTTAGATAGTTTTCCTAGGTGCTTACGCCAAAGCGATGGAGGTTTTATCTAGTCTCAAGCCTATGGTAATCTATGTACTAGGACCGATTAATGAGTGTTTATCTTCCATTTCCAATTTGATATATTTCATATACACCCGAGAGATGAGAGTATCCAAACACCACTTGTGATGTGCTAGTATGTAATTTTTGTGCTTGTTATGACTTTTGCGGGGCTTAAACTTGTTGTGAATTGTTCTAAACCAGTTTTGCTGCCCTAACTTATAAATCAATTGGTTAAAAGCACATTTGCTTGAGGACAAGCAAATACCAAGTGTAGGGATATTTGATAAGGATTTAAAAGGTACACTTTTGAGGGTCATTTAAGCCCTTAATCGACCACTTTTATATCCGCATCGCTTAATTTCGCTCCTTTTTACTTTTTAGGTCTCTTGAAGGCAAAATGCTGGAATGACACTTATTTGGAAAAGGCGCGGAATATGTGAAGAAAATGGCCAAAGTCGAGATCAAGACACTCAAGTCTGCTGAAATGCACCCAACGACGCCACATAAAGGGTGGACGCCGCCCCTCCACCACGCGCTCAGAGTGAAATTGTTATTTTGTACCGACCGGCGCAGCTTTAAAGAGTAGTGCGTCACAACTCGACGCCTAGATCCATATTCGCATCGGCATCGAAGATGAAGCCGACGCCACAACCACAACGCGACGCCGCCACAAAGTTGACTTGGTCAAGACAAAACCCTAATGGCGGGCATCCAACGACGCCACAATTAAAGAGTGACGTGTCCGCAGCTTGTAACTCTATATATAGAATTCAATTTTCCTCTTTGGAGAGGTAGAATTGTGGAGTAAAACCCTAAAACGATTTTGGTTTGTCTTGGGCAGTATCTTAGGGTTCTCATACCCTATTGTACAACAAGATAAGTAATTTACTTAATTGATTTCATTATGTCTTCAATTGTATGTGTGTATGCTTGCATGTTTACCATGTCCGGCTAATTTACTTGTGTGTTTGCTTAGATATATGAAACCTAGTTATTGAATATTGATTGGTTGTCTCTTATCTTAATTGTAATTGGCTTAGGATTGCAATAGGTCATCGTTGTGTTTTTAATGCTTGGGTAATCTTTGTGAACATTAGTTTATAATCGGCTAGAGTTATTGTAGGCTAAAAATCCAAAGATAACCTTAGAGTTAGTTTATGAATCCTAGAGATTTTGTAGGCAATAACCTTAAGGTATTCTCAAAGAGTTAGGGAAAAAAGCATACCCTACGACCTTAGAAGACACAACGCATTAAGAATAAGGACGTGACAATTCAACCATCAATAAAAGATAACTAGGGAGTAATAGCATCTAAGTAGACACATTTTAATCATTATACGAGCACACATCAATTAGACATAGACTACCCCTTAGCTTAGTTAATTAGAATAGTTAGTAGCAGAGTAATCAGAGAAATACCCCCAAATCCAATAACCTCGAGATTCCTTTCAATTTTTCTTAAAAAATATAAAAAGATAAAAAATAATATTCCTCAACCCCAACCTTAGCATAGTAATTTCTCACTAGCATTCCTATTCCCTAGAGAACGATATCAACTCGAGGTTTACCCTAATACTACACTACAACGATTAGGTTCACCGCCTAGGTGGTTGAAAAACTTGCTCGAAGAAAAGGAAGTTTCCTTTGACCCCGAACGCGCGTTGTACGCGTATTACCCAACACTACAACCCAAATGAGACAAACTCCTTTTACAACACTTCAAAGGATATCAATAGCCTTTTACCCAAACTACACAAATATACATCGACGTCCCATATCAAATGTACACCTTTGGCACTATACACCAATGCCTTCAACTTGACACACTAATGGAGGGAGAGAAGAACTATCAACAAGATGCACTTCAGTGGTCTTGATGATGACGAAGCTTGGCAACTCATGACCTTGAGCTTGCACGTCTTCAAGAGGTTGTGTTCTCGCCTTTAAGAGAAACCTAGAGAATCACACAAAGAGAAAACTACATAGAATGATCCTTCGGATCGGAGGTTAGAGAGGTTAGAACATAGACAAAAGATATGTCTAAAAGGGGTTGTGAGCAAGAGAGAAATGACTCACTATTTATAGGAAAACTTCCTACAGTTAACCCGGATCCGGCGGATCCCTTACCCAAGGGATCCGGCCAAGCAATCCAAGGGATCCGGCGTACCGGGTCGCTAGTCCGGATTTTGGGTTGCAAACCATGTTATGGGTTATGGTTATGAACCATGGGTCATAGACTTTGGATCATGGATACGCAACTAGATACATTGTACCTAGTCAATGGGTCATGGGTCATGGACTTTGGGTCATGGATCATGGATAATATCCAACATGATTTCATGCATGATGTCATGCAATGGATCATGGGTCATGGACTTTGGTTTTTACCCATCATTTACCCATTACAAGTTATACTAAGCATATATACATTTTTATAAAATATAAGTAAACAAAATTACTTTGTAAGTGTTTTATAAAAATGGTTTTGGTTTTATATAACTTATTCAACTAAACATGTTTTGATGATTTTATATGTTTAGTAAAAGTGTGTTAGTAAACTATTGGCTCAAAGCTTTTACGTATTTTATTTATTTCGTTAAAATGATTTTACGATTGTTATCGACAAAACATTATAAGATCGTAAAGTATAAATAAATGTTTTATGGTTTATTTGTATTAACAGATGGGTTTGGGATATGATTCGGATTTGGTGTATGATTTGGATTTAGAATAGGATTTGCATTTGATGTTAGAGAAATGAGACCCATAAAATTAAGGCATGTTTGGTTTGTAGACATGTTTAGGGTTAGGATTTGGATTTAAATTTGGATTATGTTTTGGATTTGAATTTTTGATTCGGAGGGAGAGTAATTTAATGGAGAAGTAAAGTTGCATCTGAAAGATACACTTTAAATAACGACGATTTTTTTACTCGCGTTTCCCTGCGAGGTGCGAAGTATATATTTTATTAAAGAACTGTCAAAATAATTAGAGTAAATTACATAAATCGTCCTTGTGGTTGTAGAAAAATTGCATATTTCGTCCTAGAATGCAAACCCAATTGGGTTGACCGGTCATTTGACTGTTTAATCATCCAATTGGACGTTAAGCCCATTTGCACCGTTAGTCCCTAATGGCATCATGTGTCAATGTTAGTCCATTTAGCCAATGGTTGTTTGCAACGTTAGTCCTTTATACCAACGGTTGTTTCTAACCCCACCACCCGCCACCACCAACACAACCGTCACCCACCCCACCACCACCGCCACCGCCACCGTCATCCAAACTTTTTTAAGAGGTTTAATAGGTCAAGTTTCAGTCTTGTTACTATGTTGATGTTGCATGTCAATAACAAAATAGTTGATGTGGCATTGCAATTGTATAACAAAATGGAAGATGTGGCATCTCGCCATTTAACTTGTACAATTTAAAGTGTCTCAATAGCGGTATTTAATACAACATTATCATCCCCTTCTATACATATACTCATACCGATTTTGATTAATAACAACAAACCAAACACACGCTTAAGGCATGTTTGGTAGAGAGAAATAAGATGAACCAGTGAAAAAAATGTAGAGAATTGAAATAAGTGGAGAATTATAGTAATATCTACTGTTTGGTAATGATAGCAAAAAAAAAATTCTTGTGTTTGGTATGAATAACTAAGAAATGAAAATGTACAAAAATTACGAAATGCCAATTAATATAACTGAGAACAGATAAACCACACATTGCTTATATAACATGTAGGTGAGAAAGATAATACATCAAATTATTGACAGATAACAAGTACATCTATCTAAGGTTCGTAGCGTCATTATTCCGAGGCATACTTTGATGAGCACCACCACTTAATATGAAGATTGTTGAATGAAAGTTAACAGGGTTAATTATATGATTTAAGATCATTTGAGGACAAAAGATTATTTACATATCAAGGGATCAATCCCCACCCTCCATTTTTATTTGATCTAATGGATGAGATTAATCCCAACAATTTAAAACCCACTTTCATCATTTTTTTTCAAATATTAATATCTTTAAACCGTTAATCTGTTTAAAATATATATCATAGACGTAAGATTTAATTATCTTTCTATGATAGGACTTTGATATACTTTCGACAAAATTTTTATTTTCGTATTTTTCACGCTTTTGTTTTTTCATTTTACATCGGAATAAAAATCATATATATAAAACATAATTTGAATATCATATGTAATATTAGTGTAATATCATATATGATATGTAATATCACATGTGATATTAGTGTAATATCACATATGATATTACATATAATATTACATGTGATATTACATATCATATATGATTTAACACTAATATCACATGTGATATTCAATTTAGTGTTTTATCATATATGATTTTTCATGTAAATTTCAGAGTGAAAAAACGTGAAAATAATAAAAACGTGAAAAAATGAGTTTTTTTTTTTTTCAAAGTATATCAAAGTACCCGTCTATAGAAAGATAATTAAATGCTCGTCGCGATGGTGTAAATATTTTCACTTAACGATTAACGGTTTAAGAGATATTTAAATTATAAAAATAAGTGAAATAATAAAATGTTTTAATCTCGTCATTGATTTCTTTTAATCTGATTTGGATTTACTCCCTATGATGAAGAAAAGATGTAAAATAACTCTCCTCTAATTATATTAAAATGTATCTTACTTGTCCCAATTTCCAGTTTTGTGTAACAATCTTTTTTATTTATTTATTATTATTTTTTTTTGCAAATTGAGGTACTAAACTTGCCATTTGCGTCAGTTTGATATATTTTTTTTTACCTTCTCAACCGTTTGCACGTTACCATACACAAAAATAAAAAATGTGTCAAGTTAGCTACATTTTTAAATGATTATCTCAAAAAACTTTTTAGCCAAATCAAGATTTGGCGGGTTATTTGGCTAAAAATCAATTAAATTAAATTAAAAAAATATATAAATTAGGTAATTCGGGTCAACTCGAAAACCAAACTGATTCAAATTCGGTTTTTGGTTCGGTGAAATCCCACTAAACTCGGTTCGATTCGGCTTTCGCGTACGTTCATTTGTCCGGCTAAACTACCATCATTTGTGTTTGTCCGGTTCGTAAACGAACGAACATGATCAAACCTTCATTCGTGTTCGTCCGCTTCGTTGCCCTAAGGGTTCGGAGTTGGTGTAAACGGAGTGTTAGCAGATCCGCCATTGATAAAAGCTTGAGGTTTTAGGGTTTGGTTCGAATGGTAAGGTTTTGATTTAATTTTAGTTTCTTGTAGGCTGTCAAAAAGAGAGAGAGAGAGAGCACTTTTACTCAAACTATTAAAAAAAGAATAATCATTTATAAATGTATCTTACTTATGAAGTTTTCCAGTTTTGTGTAACAAATTAATTTTTTTCCCAAACTTATGTACTGTAACTTGCACACGTCGGCACAACCGGCTGTCAAGGTAAAAAAAAATACATCAAGTTAACGAAAATGACAAGTATAGTACATCGATTTGAAAAAAAAAAAAAAGGAAAAAGTTTGCTACACAAACCAGAAAGTTTAGACAAGTAAGATACATTTTTATATAATTATCCCAAGTTAATATGATACTACTACAGTAGTAAATAACCAAGACTTTAATTGTTTTTTAATTGTTTTTAGAGTTAATTACACAAATCGTCCTTTTGGTTTGGTAAAGCATTTGATCTCATTGTGATTTTTTTAGCGAAGTTTCATCTGCTTTTTATAATGCCTTCATCCGTTTATAATAAAAATTAGAAAAAGGTTTTGTTTTTTTTTTTTTATTTTTTTAATAAATATATATTTTTTTTAAAGAAAAAACAGTTTTTTTTTTAAAAAATATTATAATAAAATTAAAATTAATTTTTTTTAGTTTTATTATAATTTTTTGATTTTTTAAATTTAAAAAAAAATAGTTTTTTAATTTATTATAATAAAATTAAAATTTGTTTTTTTTTAATTTATTATAATAAAATTAAAATTAAATTTAAAAAAAAAGTTTTATTTTTAAAAAAAAAATTTAATCATAATAAAATTAAAAAAAATTTGAATAATAAAATTATAAAGAAAAAGCATTTTTTTTTTTTTTTTTAAAAAGAGTAAATTACATAAATCATCCCTGTGGTTTGTATAACGATCGTTAAAACCAAAATATATGCTAGCAATTTCATCGCAGTGAAGTATTTTAGAGGGAGTTTTTTAGATCTACCGGATAGGGACAAAATCCGTAAGATTTGTAAACTACAGGGACGAAACCCGCTAAAAAAAAACCACATAGACAAGATCCGTAACTTTTACCAAACCACAAGGACGATTTATGTAATTAACTCTTGTTTTTATGAAAAAGTAGCAAACTATAGTGTGCAAATATATGTTTAAAAAAACCATAAAAGACCATTAACGTACGAAAGTGAATTACTGTATATGCCGGTAAATTACTAGTCTTGCAGTATATTCTTGTCACTTTTACAATGGTATCACAATCTGATCACTCATTCCGTTCATATTTCGGCATCCAACTCCTAGAACCAAAACCCAAACTCCTAAAATGACCCAAAACCATCATTAAACCAACCCTTTTTAATTTTGACCCCAACACCAGACCATTTCGGTTTTTTCGGCCTGCGGAAACGACCGTAAAAACCGAAAAGTGAGTTGTTGCTGTTCAGAGAGGGTGTGGAGTGCGGATGATGAGATTGTAATATTGAAAAGTATGATTGATTTTAGGAGTGATATGGGTGATTTTTACGAGTTTGTTAAGAAGTCGTTACGTGTCGATTTAGTAGGGCGCGCGCAATTGGTTGATAAAGTAAGGAGTTTAAAAAAAAGTTTAGAAATGTAGGTAGAAAGAAAGTAAGTTTTTTGTAAGTTGGGTAAATATGTTATTTTGAGGTTTATATTGACTAAATATGGAATTATCCCTTCGCAAAGTCATGAACAAAAAAACTTACGAGCTGTCAAAACAAATTTGGGGGAGTACTAGTAAAAAGATATATGGAGGTTGAGAATAGTATAGATGTTAATCAGTTTGTAAAGTATAGTGGAAGTGATGATGGTGCGGTTTTACTTGAGTAGATTGTGAAAGGTGGGTTGGAGTTAGTTGAGGGGACGAAAAGGGAGGAGAAGCGGAAGAAGTTAAAGGTGAGGTAATTGAGCTTTATGCCAAGCGAATAAAGTTGATTAGAGAGCAATTAATGGTGGTTATTCAGGATGTTAGGTCAACTTATGGTGATGATCATGCCTCGTGATGGAAATTTATGGTTTTGGATCAGAGCTTGTAGGTGTTTTGGAGATATGTTTAGTTTTTTCTTGATTTGTACGTTAGTTATGAAATTGGTATTAGTCTATTGAACTTTAAAGTAACATGGTTCATGTTGTCTTGAGATTGCATTCAATTCCTTACTTGGATGACCTTGTTGCTGATCATGTTTCAGTTGGCTTTGTGTCACACACTTATACTTAATCATGAAATTATCCAAAGATAAACATATTAAAAAATCAATCATTCAAAGACAAAGTGTTAATCATCCTAACTCTCAACTAAACTATGGTTTAAAAGAATTTAAAGGAAATAAGGAAAAAAAGAAGATGTCGACTGGTTTTACCAACTCGGCGATATCAGATGATTCACCAGGTCTGGTTCCGGCTCAGCTGGACAGTTAGGCTTCGAGAACAATGATATTTCGACAGAAAAAACAGAACGAATTATCGAATGACACCAGGCTTGTTTACATGTGCAAAAAAACTAATTAATACTTCATATTAAGATATGAATTACAGTTTTTAAAGATGCAACAACCCAAACACTCAACTCATTAAAAAAAGAAAAGAACGAAACACCCAAACCGAAACTAGATACCCATATATGCAGTTAGTGAAGCAAGATCACAAAGTTTTAATCCTAAAACCTTTCTTGTACTTTCACTTGTTTTAAGACTATGTTTATTAACAATCTATCACGACCCAATCTCTACTAAAATTTTATTTTTTCTTTTCTTCACCTACACAACCGATCTATACCTTTTTACCAACAACCTAACCCAACCTATACATACAACCAATCTATTCTTTTAAGAAAAGAGAATAAAGAATAAATATTCACTACCGCCATGGCATTTGGAGGTTGATAATTAGTTGCTGTGTGACCCTTGGTCATGGAGGAGATTTGAGAATTTTGGTTAAAATATTATTATTTGTGTATAATGTTGTCAACCCATTGATAAACATAGTCTAAAGGAGCCGAAAGAATGGCATAAACAGACAGACCATTACAACAAGAAAAATCCTAAATGGCATTTCCAAAAACCACAAGGCCAACTGCTCAAGCATTCAAATCTTTCAACAAAACATATCTTCCGAAACTGGCTATGATCTTTGACTGCATGCAATATACATCAAGACAGCGAACAAGATCTTCTAAAGCTACGAACGAGGACAAGATCATGAGCTTCGGATTGGTTTTCTCTTGACAACACCCTCAAGCACACCATTAGCTAATAGATGCTCGAAGGTTGAAGGGAGCGCCTAGCTGGAAGGAGACCGAGAAATCACTAGTTGGACCAAGATTTTGTGTGTGCATCTCAAACACCATGCGTGGGCATGAAACTTTTTCTCCTCTGTAGGTGTTACTCCTTGGATTGTGATGGTCCTTGGATTAGTTTAAGCAAAATCACAAAGAATTCTAGAATTGAACATACATAAGCCAACTGATATATATCTTGAACTTCAAGTTCGTAGAACATGATGCAAGTCTCAGTTCCGAGTATTTGTCCAAAAAGGGGTCGCTGATTATAAGTTTAATTTGTACTGACTAAATACACTATATTGTGCGAGTTTATATACGATAATCCATCATCTGTTTTTCGCAAGGTGCTCCAAAGTCCAAACAATCATGTTGTTAATTAGCTTAAACTAATTCAACCTTATTAAAATACTTATTCAAAATAAAAATAGTCTTCTCGAAGACAAGCTTACAACTTTACGAGAACAGTACATAATTTTAAAAGTAAAAGTAAAAACATATTACAACATGACCACACTTTTGATCACCTGGAAAACATTTTATGCGTAACATCATAAACCATATACCCGAGTTCACTCAAGAAACGGAAATATGTAATCCTCCATGATCTGCTCACTATCAGAGGAGCCACGATGACCCAGAAACCAACAATGAATCCAGACACGACGCTAATAATCAATCCCCAATCCACTCCATGTGACCCGTCATCTTCTTCTTGGTCTGTATCAGGTGTGTCAACTCTTGAGCAAGGATCACTGAGGGGATCTCCACAAAGTCTGTTGCCAACAAAGCACGACTCATTTAAGCTCTGAAGTTGAGTACTTGACGGGATTTTTCCAGTCAAATTGTTGTAAGACACATTGAAGATACTCAAGGAGTGCAAGCTTGACAAGCTCATGGGAAGTTCCCCTGAAAGCTTGTTAAGTGACAAATCAAAAGATTCAAGCTCTTTCAAGTCTCCAATCTTCTCCGGGATCCTTCCAGTCAAATGATTTCCTGATAGATTCAACGATTGTAGCTTGACGAGGGTTGTTAGCTCACTTGGAATGTGGCCAACAAGTTTGTTATTCGAAAGGTCTAACAACCTCAAGAGTTTAAGAATACTGTTGTACGTGTACTCGTGACCCTTCATCACTAATGGAACGCTAAAGAACAAAACTGTTTTGTCAAATGTAAGAATACTAAATTGATCATCTGAGATAGTTTCTTTCCCAGAAAGAACGCTAAAATTGTTGAAACAATTTGGAATATCGCCCATCAGCTTGTTATTGGAAAGATCCAATATTTGAATATATGTAAGATAACAAAGCTCGTGAGGAATCTTTCCAACAAACTTGTTGGATCTAAGATTGAGAAGTCCCAAAGAAGAAAGTTTTGTCCCAACCCAAGATGGAATGCTTCCAGCAAGTTCATTTCCACTAAGTTCAAGGATCTCTAACTGGGTCAGGTTCATTAGAGAATCGGGTAATTTCCCTTCTAGCTTGTTCCCACGCATGTTCAATATATTTATATAACTCACACGACCCAATGTTCTTGGAATCCCACCAGAAAAATTATTATTTTCCAAGATTAAGTATGACAAACTCTCCCACTTTTCCCAGCACTCAGGAATGACACCCGACAAACTGTTATTTCCTAAATTAAGCATACGAGGCGTTTTCACATCATCCGAACACATTAAATGATGTAACGATCCAACAAATAAATTATCTGATAGATCCAAATCTACTATTATTGAACCATTTAAGATATCATGTAATTCCCCCCCCAAACCTGTTAGAGCTTAAGTATAGGGAGATAAGTGCAGGGAAACCCGACAGATTTAACGTACCTTGCATCTGATTTTTTGACATATCTAAATACTGTAGATTGGGGAATGATCTCCAAAATGCCTCAGGTATGGGTGAAGAAATGTTTGCGTTGTTTATGTACAAAACCTCTAAATCCCTCTGTGATATAAGCCATGATGGAAATTGTGGCCCTAAAACCCAAGAGTTCAAAGATAATATCACCAACTGGAAAGGGGGAATCCAGTTTGCAAGGCTCGGTCTTAGGATTAAGTTGTTTCCTTCTCCTTCTAGATATTTCAAGTGCACTAGTTTGACAAAGTGGGTGTCTGTTACGACACCTGTCAGAAAATTGGAAGAAAATCTAAATTCTTGCAACTTTGAAAGTTGACCAAGGCTATTAGGAAGACTGCCATTAAGCTGGTTAAATGAAAGATCTAAAACCTCCAACAATGATAA
>OU343218.1:13020323-13094692 GCA_910596185.1 Chrysanthemum makinoi
TATTTTTACCGCCAATTTTACGCGAAGGTTTCATTTGTGTTCTTCAAGTGTGCAGGTTTTATTTATCAAGAAGAAGATACATAAGATTGGATGGAGCTTTTCACACATACATTCTTCTTTGAAAGAATTTAACCACTACTTCACATGGATCCTACCGAACTAATCAGGGGAGTATTAGTTTCTTTCATTTTTAATTACCTTCCATTATCATAACTTTGATACTTTCGGGGAACATTGTTACATATTGGATTTCACAAACACATCAAACCATGTCTTCACACATGCATACTATTAGGTTTTTAGAGAGAGAAAGAGTTAGAGGTTTGGGAACTTAGTGAGAGAAAAAAAAATCTTATTATGAGCTCCAACTCTCTACCTTGGGAGGTAGAGAGTATTTATAGTCTTACACACGCCACCTACGAAATGTGGATCGTGCATTGCTACAAATGGGTAAAGACCGTCCTCGTCCTCCACGGTGTTACTTAACAAACTACTACTTAACATTAAATAACTACGACTACGAGCTTCTAACGATTACATATACTTGAGGTGACCGACACTTTAATAACCGGATTTACTAAATCCTAACAATCTCCCCTAAGGGAGGTCACCTCAAATTACATTGAATACAAAACAGATATTACATTAAGATTGTTCTTGGATTCTTGTTAATGTTCTTTGCTCAGAGTCTCGTAGTCTTTGATTCTTCATTTTTGCATGTTTGGTTAATCTCAAGTGGAGGTCTTTAACCTGATCCACGGATAATGAGTTTTGAGCCAGCTTGAGATCATCACCTATCATAAATCTCTGACTCTTCCTTTGTGGTGTTGATATTATGCGATGTTGTGACATTTGGACCGACATGCTCACATTCTCGATCATGATATCTTTCATCGAGTAGCGAAGCTTTAGTTGATTCATGATATTTGCAGCAGTCGTAAGCATGGAGTGAAAATATCAAAGTCATTGATGCACTAATCATGATTTCTTTAGAAATGAATGTGTAGTGTGAGCATGCGGCTATGGATTGACTTCCATTCCGATCAACGCAAACGCCGGTGTACTGCATACAACAATTAACAATAAAGCGCACGAAAGTGTCTTTGATCACTTTCGTTGAATTGAGGTACACGCCCACGGCTTGATCAACAAGTACTTCGCGTGATCGTGTATAATTCGAAGAATCTCCTTGACAGGTTTCAGACCGCTTCTAGCGTTTCTCAAACCGAACGCTCTCAAAGAAGACAACACGGAGTAGTGAACCAAATAATTTGAGATTCACCGATTGATGAAAAGAGATTTGAAAAACAATCGTGTATTGCTCAAAATAAAGTGTTTTTGCAATACAACGAAGTTTTAATGAAAATCAATTATCAATCATAAACACCTTTTATTTTGAAATATTAATACACAATCGATGTGCTAGAGAAAAGAGTTTTAAGCACAACGACCGGTTTTTCAAAGGTATCCGTCAATCCATAACCTCAACCAGTGATTGATTCAAAATGGTGAATCGCCCCATTGTTTATGTTCAATTGTCACATGGTTGATCTATTGGATAGATCTCACATGCCACCCACCAAGAGCTTGTTTGATGTTGGCTCTAGAAGGCTTTCCATCTTCATTGTGAATATGTTTGCATATCACTCGGATGTTCTAGCAATACCACAAGGATAATGCGTAGGACTCATAAGATATAATCTCTTTCCACATTGTGTGAAACAGTGAGTCTTCATTGATTGTGTCCTAATGAGATTTATTTGATGATCTCTTGGCTCTAGACTCAATAGTGCACATTTGGTTCCTATGCCTGAGACTAGGGAGAGGTTCTCCTTCTTCAATATCAACAATCTCTAAGAGAAAGTCGATAGATTATGTAGGTTCCCCGTGAGAATGAAACAAGTCCTTTTAAGAGGAACTTGAGTAGCTTGGGAAGTTAGTGCAGTGCGTCACTGGGTCCATGACGTCTTGTCTTCAATACCAGTGTTACCTTAGTAACCACCAGTAGCATATGTATTGAACCCGGTTTCTCCTCTAAGGTTGAATTATTGGAGGGCTATTTCTTTTCACCCTTTTCTCATTCATTCTTTTTCATTCTTCAACCCCTTCTGCTTACCGAGACTTCATAACTAGAACCTTGTTGGGTTTATTCCAGTATTCAGCTCTAGCTCTCATCACCGACTCTTCCCATATCTCACATTTCTCCTTTTTTCATCATACCTAAGGACTCTACACTATCTAGTGGATTGTCCTGTAGATCCTCTCCGTTCGGCGGATCATGGAAACTAATACCTAACCTTATCATCCTTATATCACCATACATAAAGTAAATTTGGTCGGTCTATTTGGTATTGTTCATCTGCCATTGGAACCAATTGAAACCCATTTGAAAATCAATCCAGATACTTGTGATATATTATCAAAGCATTTTGTACCTGAATTGTTTTTGATATTTTTAGAAAAAGAGCTCCCCCTCAACATGTGCATCATGTATTTGAAGTTGTTTTGGCACACGGAGGCAAGAGGAAGAATTAACTTCTTTGATTACCATTTTCTAAAAGATATCAACATCACTTCCCAGATCCTATCAAGTAGATAAAGCATATTGGGGAAGGATGAGGTTTTCATAAGTTTCCTCCCCCTCAATATGTGCCTCGAGGTTTGAAAGAGTTTTGCACATATTAGAAGGAACCTCGCACTTAGAGACAAATCAATCACGCTTCAATTTTGGTCTTTGTGGTTTAAAAAGGATGCTCTCCCTCAACATGTGCATGGAAAATTTGAAATCGTTTGGCACATGTGGGAGGAAAGCTTGCTAAACACTTATGAAACCATTTATCGAATTATCAGTTTAAATCCAATTTAAATCACAAATTCTCCCCGATCACAATTTTCAAATCATTTGAGATTTGTGATCTCTTGAGATTTAAATTGATTTTGAAAACTTTTGAGGAGAATGTGACTTGATTATGAGAAACATTTAAACATGCTGATAAGGATCAAGATTTTGAGACTTTAAACTCCAAAGTTAAACATGCTAAGTATCTTTTGAAAACATAACAAGCCAAGGTCTTGTACCAATTGTATACAATATTGTAAAACATTGTTCTTTTGATTATTGTAGACCTTTCTATACGTATCAATTGTTTGAAAATACCTTTTTGATTGAAATCATTTTTCCCCTCAATCAATGACATATGTTGTTGATTGAAGGATAGAGATTTTGACAAATGAAAGTCTAGATGATTTTCAAAAGAAAAGTCCGAAGTATTTTCAAAGCAATTTTGTTTTCATTAGATGACAAATATTTTTCGGAAGAATCATTTGAAGGAAAAATATTTGAAAGGAAACATTTGTCTTAGAGACAAACATTTGTTTTAGAATCAAAGCATGAGGTTTGAAGATTAAGATAAAGCATGGCTCGTTCTTTTCTTTCTTTGAAAAACGGTTACCATCAAATGACAATAAACCACCATTTTTTTAACATTCTCCCAAAATTTTTTTTAACATTTATTATTATTATTAAGACATTCTAATTACAATCGAGTTCATCTAAAGACCCGTGACATTCTTTGAATGAAAATCAAAGACCGTAGATATTATCGAAATAGAAAAAGATGGGAAAATGATAATATTTTTTGAAATTTTTCAAGATTTTTCAATTTTTTTTTATGGATTTTTGAAAGTTTTATATTTTTCTATTTGCTTTTTGTTGGTTTTGTAATTTTGTATTTTGCTTTTGAATAAATATTTACAAGAGAAGGATGAAGAAAGACCTTTAATCCTCGTCTTCCTCTTGAAGACGTTTGAGTGTTTCCGTTGTAGACTCTTTAGACCAAGTCGTGGAAGGATAAACTCAAAACGTTCTCTAGGAAGAGCTTTGGTGAAGATGTCTGCTAATTGGTATTCGGTCCTCACAAAATAGAGTTCCACCACACCGCTTCCACTTGCTCCCCGATGAAGTGATGTCGAATGTCGATATGCTTTGCTCTTGAGTGTTGAACGTTGTTGCATGAGAGAGCAATAGCACTTTTATTATCACAAGACAGAGGGATTTTGTTGAATTCAAAGCCATAGTTCGATAATTGGGATCTCATCCATAGGATTTGAGCACAACAAGATGACATGGCTATGTATTCAGCCTCAGAGGATGATATAGAAGTACTCATTTGTTTCTTTGAAGACCAGCTCACAAGCTTATCACCCAAAACTGAGCACCTCCTGACGTGTTTCGACGCGTATCTTGACATCCCATGATCAAGATCTCGCATAGGTCGTTAGTGACATACCAGAGTCCTTCGGGTACCAAAGTCCCATATTGATGGTTCCTTGGAGATACCGAAGACCCGTTTAACCGCTTCAAGGTGCTTTTTGGTAGGCTTAGCCTGATATCTAGCACACATGCATACAAACCAACAAGATATGTCTGGTCATCAGCATCGGTGAGGTACATCAGGGATCCAATCATACTACGATATTTCGTTTGATCTACCATGATCCCTCGAGTGGTCCTCATCCATTTAGTACGCCTATCATGGGAGTGTCCACAGGGTCACAAGAATCAAATCCAAATTTCTTTAAAATCTCATTTGCATATTTAGATTGATTTATAAAAATGCCTCCGGACTTTGTGAAATTTGTAATCCCAAGAAAAATGACATTTGTCCCATCATTGACATTTGAAATTTGGAACCCATTTCATTTGAAAAGCGGTCACATTCATTGGGGTCAGTCGAGGCAAAAATAATATCATCAACATAGATTTGAACATGAATTAAATGTTTGCCGGACTTTCTGGTGAACAATGTCGGATCAATGCTCCTTTGTGAATCCATTCGATAGAAGAAACTTTGATAGCGTATCATACCATGCCCTTGGAGCTTGCTTCAAACCGAAAAGAGCCTTCTTCAAGCGATAGACATGAGTAGGATGCTCTGGATTCACAAAACCTTCAGGTTGGCTGACGATACCACTTCTTTAAGATCTCCGTTAAGAAAAGCCGTCTTTACATCCATCCGATAGACTACCATGTTCTTACTTGCAAAGATTAGCCAAGAAGATTCCGATTGCCTCGATACGCAGCAACTGAGCAAATGATTCTTCAAAGTCAATACCCTCCTCTTGACGGTATCCTTTTGCAACCAATCGAGCCTTGTTCTTTAACATATCACCATGCTCATCAAGTTTTACTTTGAAGATCCACTTTAGAGCAATGATCATAGCACGTGAGTCGCAGGTACTAATTCCCACACATCTAGCCGATCGAACTCATGAATTTCTTCTTGCATGGCATTGAACCAACTGTCTTCATTCATGGCGCAATTTTAACGTCTTTTGCTTCGATCTTAGAGAGTACGGAGTTGAAGAAGCACCATAAGGCATCGGTTGCAAGTTGTTTACGAGTGGATACTGGACGAAAGGGGTTTCCAATGATGTTGTCCAATGGATGATCATGTGTCCATTTTCTAAGGTGTTCATGTGGTTGTTGTTGAGGAACGTAGCAGTTCGATTTCTCCTCGATGAAGATGGTTCGATGATGATTCATGAGCAAATATGTTTTCAAAGGAGCATCTTCTGAGTAGCAAAGGATTTTCCATCATCCGTTGATAATGCTGTAAACATTTCCATGATGTACATTTGATGATTGATGATTGTTGATGAGACGAAAGTGATCAGCAGAAGGCGCTTCTTGACTTAATGACATAGAAACTGAAGGGTTAACTTCATTGACAGAGATAGGAGCAGCCTCTGATGATGGATTGACTGATCATTAGCAGTAGGCTCATAGTGTTCATCAAACATTGGATCAAACAATTTCTTCAAATCATCTTCTCGGGGGGTACATATGGAGTTGCTGGTGAGGAGTTTGGTACAAGAGAAGAACTAATGGGACTATTAGAAATGCGGGTCCGTGAACTCGATTGTCCAGGAGCCATTTGACCGGTCAGCTCATCGAACGTAACGTGAATTGTTTCCATGATATTCGAGTTCTTTTGTTGTAGATTCGGTATCCATTTTTTTTGGTGCATATCCTACAAATACTCCAATGTCCGCTTAGCTCTTAATTTGCCTAAATCTTGACCCTCATTAGTTGGATAACACAAAGCACCAAACACACGAAGGTAGAGAGATCAGGTTTTCGACAGGACAAGTTCATATGGAGTTTTTCCATGAGTTGTGTGAATTAGGGACCGATTGTAGCATGCAAGCAATGGCTTCACCCATAGAAACATTGGAACCTTTGAATATATTAGCATTGTTCTTGCGGCTTCCACAAGAGTTCGATTTCGTCTTTCAACTACACCGCTCTGTTGAGGAGTTCGTGGAACACTTCTTTGATGACTGATTCCAACACTTTCATAAAATTCACTTAAGTTCTTTGTTAACAAACTCGCCATTGTCTGCTTGACGAATTCTCGGCCTTGTTAAGTCAACCTGCAGTGCTTGATAAGTTTGATGACGACATCCGGAGTTTCATCCTTTGTCCTCAAAAACTTAACCCAAGTAAATCGAGAGTAGTCATCAACCACAACTAACACATATTTCTTCCCATTAATAGTTTGCACTCTCATGGGTCCACATAAATCCATATGAATGGTATAGAAGAACTTCCATAAATGAATTTGTGGGTTTGGTTTTGTGGGCATATTTCTTGCTTTTTCCCAATTGGCATGCTGAACAAAGATGATCCTTTTCATACTTTAACTGGTAAGCCTCTACAAGGTCCTTTCTGGAAATATTATTAATGGTGCCGAAGTTCAAGTGATTGAGACGACGATGCCATAACCATGACTTTGTTTTCGAAGCCTTTGACAACAAGCAGATTGAGAAGACTTCATCATATATTCGATAGAAATGGTGTATAGGTTTGAACCACGTGTTCCTCTTAAAATTTCCACACCATCAAGTTCTCTAACAAAACAAGTATGTTTTCTAAAGGCCACTTCTAGATCGAATCACAATTGACCAACAGAGAACAAGTTATGACCAAGACCTTCAACATAATATACCCGAGATTACACTTTCACCAACAACATAATCTCCATAACCCATAATTGCACCAAAATGATCGTTCCTGAATCTAACAGTCCCGATGAATTTACTCACGAAGTTCATGAGCAGCGATCGGTCCCGTCATATGCTTGGAAATGTAAAGACTCGAGTCCAAGTACCACGAACGATTTGAACGACCCCAGTTGAACACGCACAAGAATGGATAATCGATAATTGGGATCCCTATGCAAGAATGGGTTCCATTTGGTTAGTAACATTGATTGGAACACCCACATCGAAAGTAGAAACAATGGAATCATCGTTAGGGATAGATGCAAGTCTAGTGTCCGATTTGACCTATTCAAAGTATGTTCACTTCTTAAGGGAATAGTTCTACCAAGAGGCATCCATTTCTAATGGGCATTGATCTAGATAATTTAGGGCACATCTCATTAAGATTAATTTACGGCCAGAGGTATCCATTGATAACCTATGTTACTAAATTTCCTTCCCGTGGGTTTCCAATGTTTTCTAACCTTCTTTCGCCATTGCTTTCTAGCCTTCTTAGCTTGATTAAACGTTTGCATTAACAATTTTAACAGGCATTTACAAAGATTAATCAAATCATTCACACCACATTCATGATTAGTACAGAAATCACAATCATCATTACATGTTTTGCCAAAAGTAGCAGAATTCGCATTAATTACAGTATGCTTAGAGCTAACACGAGAATCAACACGATTCATTTTATTCAAATTCTCCCTACGGTGATCTTCTACTTTCTTCCAATGCACATTCTTAGCTTGCGAGGTCCTATCATTCTTTGTATTGCCTTGAGGCTTTGACCGCTTCGCTTTAATGTCACTGATTACCTCTGTAGAGGGAATGGAACATTAGTTGGTTTTACTATTTTTGCATTCCCTGAACTAGAAGTGCTGGATCTGAACTACTTGAAGGCACATTAAAGTTCACTTTCTTAATGCGGGCATAGAATGGTTTGCATACTTAGCACTAGGCATAGAACAAGGCATCAAGCTTTATCTTTCACCTAAGGATTTAGGACATGTTGCTATTAAACATTCTAAGTTCTCTGAGATCGCTTGGCCTGAATGCAAGCAAACCTAATTTCACTATCAAGTGGTTTATTTATGAAATCCTCTTCTACAATCTCACTGAGACATTCTAGACTATCCTTAAGGTGAGCAAAATAGTTATGAAACACAAGTTCATTATTTCTAAGATGAGGAGGAATGTATTTAATAGTCACAAGATATTTGCAATCTGAGAATGACTTTGATGCAACATTCTCATTAAAGACAAGTGGCAGTTTCCCTTTTTTCCGACTCTTCAGATTCTCAATTTCCTTTTGTAAAGACGTTATTTTTCGTTGTTCTTGTCACGAGTGACTTTCATTGAATCATATAACTCTTTAAAGTGTCGCTTAACCTTTTCATTTTCTTCTAGAAAACTCTCATTTTCCTTTTGTAAAACATTAACCAAGTTTTGAAGATGAAAAGTTTGAGAATACTGAGAATCTAAAGGAGGAGGCATTTGGGAGCCATCACATTGTTCTTTTTCACCCTTTAATTGTGAGATTTGGGTTTCTCATTTTTCTCGATCGTGTTACAATGAGCTCGAATCTTCATCACGCTTTGCTATTTCAAAACCGTGCATCAAACTCAGAGCATCCAAGGATGTCTTGATATTTGAGGTTTTAACATTTTCTTTGAGATGTTGATATTTTAATTGCAAAGCAAAATGTTCAACTTCCAGTTTAGAAAAATGTTTCACCAAATTATCATGATCATCCTGGCTCATTTTCTTAAATTTAGAGTTAGTTTTCTCAAGCTCAATGACACGATCATGGGAGACTTTCAGAGCAAAAGATAATTCATGAAATTGAGAAGCATTAATGAACAATTCGTAACAAGTGGTAAAACACATCTTGAGCTAATACATCTCAGAAATAAGATTCTCATTTAAGGTATGCAAGTTCTTCCTCTCAATCTCATGTTACATATTTTAATTCACGCTCATAGTCATTGACCTCAACTATCATTGCATCAAATTCCTTTTCCATTTTTTAATATCTCTAATCTATCCCCTTTTTAAGACTCTTAAATTGACCTTTTAATTGTTTAAAGAAAGGCATGACCTCGGTTAAATAGCATTCTTTAGTTTGCTCAAAACCCCTTTCCCCTTCAGTTATCCAGAGGTGTGATTCTCTTCTTACATGTCTTCTCAAAATCAACAAATAGTTGATAAACAATATACATATTGGTGATTAAGGTCTTACTCTTAGTGGCAATAGTTCTAGGAACTAAGTGCATTGGTGTATTTGGAGGATACACAGATGTGCTGCAGCATTTTCCTAAAGGGAGGTTTTGTTTCAACAAGTACATTAACTTTTTGCTTATCCATGTCCTTTTTCCAAAAACTTGTTCGTAGGATTAAGTTTGAGGCTTAAACTTGTTCAAGGAGATCCAATTTTCTTTAGTGTAATCATGGGGTTTGATCGTTATGTTATTCTTCTTTACACGTGAGGATCTAAGCTTCTTTATCCATTTTCTCCCTAGATGCATCATCTAATTTTCTATCCTCTCCATGTTTCCTAACATGATGGTGTTTGCCTAGGCTTAAGGATTTCATTACCATCATAGATTACCTTATGAGCTTCTCTAGCTTTTTACCAATGACTTGGATTTGGTTCCTCAATAATGGGAATACTATGATTATCGCTTAAAACTCTATGCTTAGTGATCATGTGAGCAAACCTGAATGGTATTCCCTTGTACGTATAACTTATTTTCAAGCTTGTTTTTCAAAGTTTTTAGATTAGAAAAGTCATTCAAAAGTTTTGATTCCTTAGCATTAAATTCTTGTTTAAGCACTTTAACATTTTCTTGAAGTTCTTGCTTTTGCTTAACAGTTTTAGAAAGCTTTTCTTGTAAGGAATTTAACTCTTGTTTTAACACTTCTTCTCTAAAATTGCTTTTTCTAATAATTGTACGCATTTGGTCATCCATTTCCGCCACGGGTAGTTAACTCAAACTTAGAACGTTGTTCATATATAGCAACTTGTTCTTTATAGGCATTCAGCCTGAGATACAGAATCATCAGGGCACATGCGTGTATTCATCAAAAACATAGTCATCATTGTCTGCAGAAGATACATCACTTGGTACAATCTCACTTTCACTTTGTGTCACATATTGATCATATGGGACAATATTACTATTACCCATATTATCAATATCTGATTCATAAGTTTCAAGAGATTGTACTTCATTATGTATCTTTTGCTCATCAACCTCATCATATAGTTTTAATACCTCTGAGATGATTGATTCTTTGGATGGACCAGCTTGTGGTGAAGAGACCTTTGGAGAGACCATAGGTGAGATGCTAGCCATGAAGATTGTCTGGCAGTAGGTTCATCATCGACATCAGAGTCAAATGCATCACAGTCAGCAACTTGAAAGGCATTTTATGATTGTGACCTATCCCTAATTGGCTACATCGTTCACATCCGCATCATAAGTCTTGGCATTCCCTCTCAAAGAAAAAAACAACCTCTTCATCATTCAACAAAGTTGCTCCATGTCTTGAGCTTGCAAGCAAACATCTTGTCTCCCAAGTATTCTGCATTTTGTGGACGTTTTGGAGATAGTGCGCCTCGCAATATGTCCCTCACCACCACAGTTGTAGCATTTGACTAGCTTTGCTTGCCCTTGATTGGCATTTCTTCCACGATTCTGATTAGCCACATATCCTCCACCTACATTCCCCCGATTACCATAACATTCCCATATCCAACCCATCCCTTGCTCAACCATCTTCCCTTGGACATTTATGCACCACAACCCTACCCCATCTCTAACAGTAGCTTGATTGTGTGGATTATGCTGTTCGAGATTATTGTTGGTGTGTGGAGAGTGAGAGTTCATATTTTGCCTAACCATGAGAGATAGTTGATTAATGAAATTTTCCATGAGTGTTTTGAGTCTGGAGGCTTATACCTGGATCGGAATGAGTTTGTGATTACCATTACCCATGGTATGACTTGAGATTCTTTGGTGGTAATTCCAACATTGGCGTAAAAGGCTGTAGAATCATTTGATGAACTTGTTTCTCCCATTTAGTTTTGAACTGTTCAAGAATCCTTTCGTTCAAACATTGCATGTCTTCTCATTCTCAAAGAAGGAAGGCATACAATTGCTCATAGTTGGTGTTCTTCAATCCTTTGGTTAGCTTGGTGACAAATTTGTGCCATTCGATTCATGTTGTTCACAAACTTTGAGTTCAAATTAATATTTGGCATGGTCATTTTGATGTTCCTCATGTCATTTACAAGCTTGTGGAATCTCACGTATTATTCATAGACACTTTCTTCTGGTTTCATCTTAAAGTGCTCAAATTCATCATACAGCTGTGATTCTCTGTCTTCCTTAGTTAATTCTGAACCTGAGAGAAGCATCTTGACATTATCCCAAACCTGCTTCAGTGTTGTGATTGATAAGCTTGTAGATGTCTTTTGGAAGACCCTGAAGTAATAATGTTTCAGAAGCCCGATATCAGATCGAATCTCTTTTTCTCCTTATCATTGAGCTCATCATATGTCTTTGGTCTATCGTCCAATCCAAAGATCATTGTTCCATCTGGCAAAGCTAGTCAATTATGTCTCTGTAGTCTCAACTTGATAAGATCCTTCATCAATTGACTTGAGAATGTTGACTCCATTTTCCTTTCCTAGACAAGCACAATCTGATCGTTGAGCCCATGAGTCATAGTCGTCTGGCTCAAGCATGGGTGGACGAGTATCCAACCACCGCTTGAACGTCCCCTACAGTAGAGATGATTGTAGGCACGTTGGTAGACATGTTTACATGATTACGGATTTTATAACTCTATGATTAAACCGGGAAATAGATTCTTTCACGGATTTTACTAAATCAAGAGAAAACCGTATTAGAAACAAAATCTACCAAGTCAAAACACAAGTCGCTATAACTTTTTGAACCAATCAAGTCGCTAAGACCAACCTCGCTAATAGAACAAGTCGCAAAACCTAACAACTCGCTAATCAAGTCGCTAAAACCCAAGCCAACAACAACTCGCTTGAACACAAGTCGCTAATGACCAAATCGATAAGTAGACAAGCTCGCTTCTAAGAGCAACTCGCTTAAACCAAGAACTATCACTTAAGTCGCTAATAGTCAACTCGCTAAGAAATAATAAATGACAACTCGCTAATCCAACCAAGTCGCTAGCCGAAGTGGAACCTCCACTAACTTGTATTGTTTGTCGGCTTGTCTCAATAGACAAGTCGCTAAGATCAAGTCGCTATGACTTAAACTACAACTCACGGAAATTACTAAAGCAAGTCGCTAATAACAAAAGCACCCGAGACTCAAGTCGCTAAGATGATAAACTTCAAAACCACACTTTTCAATCCAAAACAAGCCCAACCACTGTGATTCAAGCTTTCCAAATCAAAACCCAAGCACTTACAATGATTCTAAACACAAAAGTACACTCAAAATTCAAACTTTAACACAAGAAATGATCCAAATGATGCAAAACCACTAAACTTTTCAAACCAAAAACCATATAAAACCACTAGAAATCAAGGATATGTAAGAGAGATGATCAAACCATGGCTCTTGATACAAATTGTTACACATTGGATTTCACAAACACATCAAACCATGTTCACACAAGGCGATACTATAGGTTTTAGAGAGAAAGAGTTAGAGGTTTGGAACTATGAGAGAGAAAGTGAAAATCTTATTATGAGCTCCAACCCTCTACCTTGGGAGGTAGAGGGTATTTATAGTCTTACACAAATCGCCACCTATGGGCTGTGGATCAGGCATACAGTGGGTAAAGACCCGTCCGTCCTCCACGGTGTTACTTAACAAACTACTTACTTAACATTAAATAACTACGACTACGAGCTTTCTAACGATTACATATACTTGAGGTGACCGACACTTTAATAACTGGATTTACTAAATCCTAACACATATCGATTCCTCATGAGTCTTCCAACGTCACTGAAGAGTAGATGAGTGCTCTTGAGAGAAGGATCGATTATCTAATTGAGAGGCAAAAGAGAGCTCCTGAACGAACCCCTCGAGAAATGGTTAATTCCGCTAACTCCACCAACCACCCAACACCCTTCTCTGAATCACCACGCCGTGAGCAAAATCTAAATTCAGAACGGTGCTTCCGTTCTACTTCTCCAATACCACTCTCACCGAGCTTTAAGGAACAAATGGAGGCAAAGATGACGGAGATGATGAACTTGGTAAAAGAGTATGCCAAGACAAAAGTTCCCGAAAATGTGCTAGTGAGAAGCAATGATTACCCTCCCCCCACTTCGTTTGTTAATGCCATTTCCATTGTGCCTGACGAAGATGGAACAGTTGAGGAAAAGGAAACTGAGAAAAGCAAGAAGGAGGAGGCTGAAACCAATGATGATCCCGAGACCATTGAGTACTACCTTAAGCACGAGATTAATAAAAAAACCATTGTTAACCAAGTGAAAAACTTTAGGTACAATGAGGTTCTTAGGAAAGCCCTAGGGGGAGAAATAACTATAAAAGAGTATGAAACCATGCCTATGGGACCTATGCATGAGCTGGTTCTAAAAAAACCAGTAACTAAAAAACGAGAAACCACGGGGAACTTCGTGATACAATGTAGCATAGGTGACATTGATAATATAAATGCCTTAGATGATCAAGGATTTGATGAAAACATAATGCCGCTATCAGTCTATAATAAGTTGACTAAGGAGAAGCTAGCCAAGACCAATCTTAGACTTTCCTTAGCAAAGCACACATATGTCTACCCTATAGGAATAGCGGAGGATGTCTTAATAGAGGTGGCCAATATTGTCTCTCCGGTGGCCTTTGTGATTATAGACATTGAGGAAGATAGAAACATGCAACTCATTCTTGGAACACCTTTTCTGGCAACTGCCAAAGCAACCATCAAATGCGGTGAGGGCATCATGATACTCAAAAGCGGAAAAGGATACGCTAGGATACCTATTGTTCCAAGGTATCCTCTAAAGATTATGGAGAATATTACGGATGAGAATCCACAAGTCCCTAACAATATGGTTAGGAAGAAAATAAACGATTGGGAAAAAGGGCTTAGAGATTTCATGGTTCAAGGACTACATGCAACATTGTGGAAGCGCGATAAAAAGTTAGGAAATAATCCTACCTCAATACCACAAACACAAAGGAACCTTAAGGAATTTTTAAAGGAGAGAAAGTACTTGAAAAGCTAAGAACAAAAGCATTAAGAGGTAGAAACAAGCCAAGATGGTTTGGCCCTATACGGTGAAAAGAAACTAATCTAAAAGAGTAAAACAAGCATCATAATAGACGACATTGGGAAGGAATCCATGGTAAGCATACAACGTCTATGACCTTTTGATAAAGGATTAGTAAAGGTAAGAGGTGACGGTAATGAAGTAACATAGGGCACGACTCGAAGTCTAGCTACAAGACTCAAATAAAGAAAGCGCTTGGGGAGGCAACCCATGATTAATTGTTTGCTTGTTTGTGTGTCGTATATCTTTTATTGATTGTTTATTCTCATGTTTAAATTTGTAAAAATGCTTTGTTTTGTCTTTAACCTCGTCTTAACTACATATAAAGGTATTTTTACAAAAGGATAAGTGTAGGAGGATTACACACGTTTTCAAAAAGAACGTAAACATGAGAATTACGATTATTTAAAAGATATACATGTGTGTTTGTTCGAGTCAAATGCTTGTATCGAGTCATAATGGATGTTTTGCAGGAAATTTTCCGATTCAAAAGATATAAATTTTCCGAATTTTTTCCAGAATCGCAGACCGTTGTCAGATAAACGGACTACTGGTCGCGAACACCGACGGGCAGAAGGAGTAGAAACAACTTACTACTTTTTATCGTTTTCTGAGCTACTTATAAATTATTGGAATTTTCCAAGTCTTAATTTTCCAGGAAATCTGTAAACATCCATTCCACAAGCATTATATCCTAGTTTAGTAGAGTCATATATATATAATACAATGCATTTTGCATGGAAGTTTCGTTTGTTTTCTTCAAGTGTGCAGGTTTTGTTTATCAAGAAGAAGATACATAAGATTGGAAGGAGTTTTTCATGCATACATTCTTTTTGAAGAAAGATTTAACCACTGCTTCACACGGATCCTATCAAGCTAATAAGGGGAGTACTAGTTTCTTTTGTTTTTAATTACCTTCCATTATCATAACTGTTAGGATTTAGAAAATCCATGTTGAAGAGTCGGTCACCCCAACACTAGTCTAGCATATGTTAGCTCGTAGACATTACGTTATTTACTAGTTATTTTAGTTAGTTATTGAGTTTAGTGCAACACCGTGGAGGACCAACGAGTCTTTACCTCTTGTATGCCTGATCCAAAGTCCGAAGGAGGACGTTTAGTATGTAACTATAAATACCCTCTACCTCCCAAGGTAGAAGGTTGGACCTTTCATTCTAATCTAACCTTTTCTTTGTTTACTTTTCTCTCTAGAAAGGCTCCCATTCCTACTCTCTCTAAAACCTCATTCTATACGCCCCTTATTGTGATTGTGTATGTGCTTATGAAATCCAATATGTTAAAAATGGTATCAAGAGCCATGGTTTGATCATCTCTCTTACATGTTCTTGGATTTCTAGTGGTTTTATATGGTTTTTGGGTTGAAAAGGTTTAGTGGTATTTGCATCATTTGGACCATTTCTGGTGTTAAAGTTTGAATTTTGATTGTACTTTTGTGTTTAGAATCATTATAAGTGCTTAGGTTTTGATTTGGAAGGCTTGAATCAGTGTGGTTGGGTTGTTTTTGGATTGAAAAGTGGCGTTTTTGAATATTTCTACCTAGCGACTTGTGTCACGGAATAGATTTCTTCGTAGCGACTTGTCTCTACGTTTTTAGCGACTTGTCTTTGTTGTGGGAAGCGATTTGTTCATAGATTTCTTCGTAGCGACTTGTCTCTTATTTTTGGAAGAGGTTTGTCCAGATTCGATATATCTGTCTAGAGACTTGTCACTTATTTTTGGAAGAGGTTTGTCACTTATTTTTGGAAGAGGCTTGTCACTTATTTTTGGAAGAGGTTTGTCACTTATTCTTGGAAGAGACTTGTCACTTATTCTTGGAAGAGGTTTGTCCAGATTCGATGTATCTGTCTAGAGACTTGTCACTTATTTTTGGAAGAGGTTTGTCACTTATTTTTTGAAGAGACTTGTCACTTATTTTTGGAAGAGGTTTGTCACTTATTCTTGGAAGAGACTTGTCACTTATTCTTGGAAGAGGTTTGTCCAGATTCGATGTATCTGTCTAGCAACTTGTCAGTCTAGCAACTTGTCAGTGTACCAACTTGTCAGTCTAGCAATTTGTCAGTCTAGCAACTTGTCTGTCTAACAACTTGTGGTTTGACCAAAGTTGACATTTTACATCAAAACTTCAAACGACCATAACTTTTGAACCTTAACTCCGTTTTCAGCGTTCTACCCATTTAAACAACCGTGAGAACGAGGAGAATGCTAATCCTACAAACAATCATAAGTCCTAACACACAATTTTCTATCATTGTGACGATCCATCAGTCATCTTAATTCGGTCTATTGGTCATTGCTTAATGGTTTCTTCTTGATTTTGTAAAATCCCGTGAAAGAATCTATTTCTCGGTTTAAATCATAGATTTGTAAAATCCCGTGTATACTACAACATCATGTCTTACCTATGACCCAGTGATTTCGAAGTTCTTAAATTGTATGATGTTGTGGACAACAATGATAATGTATGCTACCTCGAACGATTAAAGATGATTGAATTAATCAATGACATGTGATCTTCATGTTCTGAGTACGGTGAGAAAGAATTACACCTGCTAATGCCACAGAATGCCATGCAATTGGAATGCAGCATTGTGCCCTATCATCTACTTCACTCTCACCTCATACATCTTTTATCCACAAATATGGATCGAACATGTAGTGCCCTCTTCCGTCAGGACTTATATGCCTTAACTAGAACCTTGCTGTTGAACTTAGAACATTTAAAGCAGCAACTTACCAATAAAAAGGTTCAAAAGGATGGTTCTAGTGCAGCTCTTCAAGTAATCTACAAACAATTTCAGTCATTCATCAGTGGGGAATATTCAGCAGATTACGATCAACACTTGACTGGAATTTCTTTCAAAAAATACACTGGAATGGAAATTAATGCATTCATTGAGACATTTATCCAACTCATGGATAATATGGTAAAGTACATTGAGGAAGCTGCACAAAAAGATGAAAACGTGAATGAGTGTCAGGTGCTATTGAGAGATAGTTGTGATGGGTCGGGTAATGTATCAGTAGAAAGGTTGTGTTTGAATGCATATCGAGACAACAAAGAATGATGTAAACCAGCAGCTCAGTAACCTTGTCCGCACAAGAAGTAGATGCAAGGATCGAAAGGTGAACGAATGTCTAGTACAATCACGATTATAATGTTGAGATCGGAAAGGGAACAGATGATGGATCAGTTGACACTGAATACAGAGTCTTAGAGACAGATAAGCTTGAAAACCAAGAGCTTTCCGTAACTTCGTTAGCCATGATGTGGATGCAGATATCAGACCGACAAATGAACAGGTGTCATGTGATGAGGTACCCTTAATCGATCTACATAGTGCATCTGCTAATGTTCCTAAATAAACCGATCTTAATGCGAATATGATTCGATCAATGTCCTTGGTTGAGGTGAGGCTAATAAATTCACAACAAATGATATGGTTGATAAAAAGGCTTTTGATGAACTTTCAAATAAATTCTCAAAACTTGAAAAACATTGCATTTCTCTTGAAATTGCAATACAAAGAAAGGAGGAAAGTCTTCAAACTAAGAAACCATGTAAAAATCCAGAATTTCCTGAATTTTCTGAAATAAACGATTTAAAAGCTCAGCTTCAAGCCAAAAACTCGACTATCAGCAATTTGAAGAAACATATTTCTGATATGCATGTGAAAATCAATTTGGTTACACGTAATTCTGATGATAATGCTATTGATGATATTCAAATGAGAAATGATGAATTATCAACTTGTGTGGCCAAATTACTAAAGGAAAATGAGTCTTTGAGAAAGCATTACATAGAACTAAGAGACTCGGTCAAAGAAGCTAGAACAAAGTCATTGGAACAAACAAACTCTTTGATAGAAAAAATTGATGAACTCAAAGCTCAACATCAGGATAAGATTTTCATAATAGTTGCCTTAAAGAATGAGCCTTAAAACAACAGGGAATAGTGTGAACACTTAAGTTTGCAAAACCATCAATCTTGGGGAAACCAAATTGTTAGACAACCGAATGCATTTAAGTCCGAACCAACATATTTTTAAAAACACACTTGCATCCTAAGTTGATGTGAAACAAGTTTTGTCAAAACTAGTCACTTCACTTTATTTGCCTAAGAATTCTCATGATATGAATGATTTGTTCAAGAACTATGATCTAGAAAAGCTAGAAAAAGGTGTAGAACAATGGAATTTTAGGTACTAGACCTAGGGTGATGAATTCAACGAGATTTTCAAGGCAATCGCTAGTAGTTTTAAACCATTACCTAGGAACACTCAACTAAACACTAGGGATTCGCTTGGATCTAATAGTACTTGCATTTCTAATAAAGCTATTCCTATAGCAAATCACTTTAAGAACTCTAGATCGTCAATCCGCACAAGCCGCTTTTGCTCAAATTGTCTGAAATGCATCTTTAAGGCACATCATGATAACTGTTTTCTACCCCTAAAGAAAGTAAATGCTCATCCAAAGGTTCAACCTGTTAAGTCTAGGATTTTTACTAGGTCATCTATTGTGTATATGAAGCAAAATAATCAAAACTCGCCTAGATGGATACCAACTGCTAAATCTTTAGAAACAAGGAATAAGGATAAGTTTTCCACTATGCATAAGAAGCCTTACAATCCTAGACCTTGCCATAAGTGGATACCGTCTGGTAGAATGTTTAAGGATGTTGGACTTAGGTGGATACCTACCGGAAAGCGCTTACGATGGCAAAATCAGGTTGACCGTGAAACCCCAAAGGGTTTGGATACCAATGTCACTAACCAATATATATGCAATCAAGCTTGTAATGTTAGTGCAGGTAGTCCTTACTCTGTTACAGATACTTCGATCCTTCAATACATGGACTGGCTTAAAGTATGGATAACAAATGGATTGATATCTCATAATCCAGTGTCCAAGTAACTTAACCTTGATATTCAAATCGGCTATGACGCCTGCTCACATCAGTTCAGGCCTCGACTTCATCATTATGGCCTGTGAGATAACACCAGACCTGCCTCAAAGAAAAGAAAGGTGTATGCTTCAGTGCGCTTTATCTTCAAAATGAGAGAAATCTTCATGTGTATGACCATTCTCATCGACATTCTTCATCAACAAGCTTCATGTTTTTCCACGCTCTTTCAACCCTCAAGTGGATCTACGTTCATTGGTATATATTCTTATTCACTTGTTCAAATCAAAAATGGCAACTTCGGACGCAATTTTTGAGGGGGAGAAGAGTGCATAGACTACATGTTGATGGATGCTTGAATTATGGTCATATGACTCTCCTTCAATGCCTAATGCTTCACTTATTAAGGATAACTGGGATTCATTGTTTGGGATTCATTTTTTCAAGATATGTTTGATGAGTACTTCCAACCTCCAACGAATGTTGATCATCTAGTTTCTGAAGCTCATGCTCCGTTTCCTACGGACTCAACTGGTTCACAATCTAAGAAATACTTCTCGGAATCCTCAAGAAACATTACCTCTAGTTATTTCACAAGGCATTGATAATGACTATCATGATATTGTAGATGCACTATTGAATAATGATCCGCTATTTGGTATTCCGTTGCCAAATCTTCACGGATTATTGTTCATGAATAATGATCCGCTCTTTGGTATTCCTTTGCCAAATCTTCACGGATTATTGTTCCTCTCATTGTACACGCTATAAATCAACCACATGAACATTAAGGAAAATGACTACCTCATCCGCCGAAGACATTATTGGTGAATCTTCCATATCAGCCTCTTACATGTATACCTTTAGGAAGAATGAATTGATGTTGAGGAATCATTTGTTCCCGTTCATCTGGGTCAATGTACATCCGATTGTATGTTTATTCACGTGTTGGGCATTTGACACAAGTTGATTACTTCGGAGTAATCATTTATCACTTATATGAGATTGAAGTTGACTTTCACTAAGGCGTGTTCTTATTTGATAACTTGCTCGGGCTTAAGAATTTGAGTTGAAGACTTGGTTTATCTAGTTACCTGCAGTCGGGATGTATGGTTGAAGACCTGGTTAACTATCACTTTAAAGAGTTACGTTGTTTTACTCAGTGTCACACACATATGTCTTTGTGGATAATCGCAAGAGGTGTTAATGTCTCATACTTTGTTTGGGTAGTGAGTACTTAGAAATTTTCTTAAAGCATAGATTCTCGACACCGTTCTTCCATCTAAGTGTGCTTAAGATACAAAATGTGTGGAATTCAATTCAGTTCAAGTTTGGTATATCAGGTCTTTCTTCTTCAGTGGTCACTTCAAATTGTCTACATATGGGTTGGTAAAGATAGTCGGGAAGCTTCAGTAGCAGTTGATTCTCACAGGCTTCAATTGAGCTAATTGTTTGTTCTTCTCTACTTCAAGAGTACTTGGCATGTATAATGTGTTGTTGATTCTGAGGTATCAAAACCAGCAAGGGGGAAGGAGATATACATCTAAACACACAACGAGTACACGTGATGAAGTAAATACTTCTTCTCAATTGAAGTAATCCCGAGAAAGACTAATGTCATAACCGCAGAGAAACTCAGTATTTAACTCGTAGCCTTTGGTGTGTTATTCCAACTGTTTGGGGGAAGGATATATTATTCCAACTATTTGGGGGAAGGATGCATTAGTCTAACCATTTGGGGGAAGTGGTCTCTGGATACTTTTGGTATGTGTTATCTCAGCTTTCAGTAGGAAGAAATATGAGAAGAGTATGTGGAGCATGAGATGATATTGCTTATCGACATCTTCCATATGATTTATGATAAAGTGCTTCCGGTTAGTGCTTCATGTACACAATGTAATGATGATTCCGACAGACGCGAACCATCAGCGGAGAGACATGTGTACATCTGGGTCGCACAACATATTCACATGATCGAGCTTAATCGTTATTCCGAGTTGACTTCCGCAGAGAAGATCAGTGATTCAACTAGTTATTGTGATGTCGTTGTCTCTTCTCTTGTTGGGAACATGTGTAATGCTTATGGGCTGATTGGTTATATGTTAGATAACTGGAATGCATTTGGTGAAATGAAGGTGTTGATATATTGTTCTCCTGAATTGACAACCGCTTCTCAAAAGTCATAGAACGCAAACAAGTTCATCGTGATCGGCTTAAATTATTTCAGGTTTGTTGATCCAAAAAATGATCCGTGTTAACGTTACTTCTGCTCTTCTTCGGGGTTTTGAGCTTTACAATTAGATCAAGCTTCCCGTCTCTTCTTGGGGAAATGGTATTTTTACGTGGATTGTCGGTTTTAGGGGAAGCTACCAAAGATTAACTTTTTGAAGGCTCAAGTTCTTGCGACGATTCAAGAGCCTCAAATGCTTTGGTGGTGAAAGTTTAAGAGATGATGACTTCTATCTTCTACAAAGTGCTGAACGATTTCCTTATCTCGGTACTCGTATCAGCATCTTCTTAAACTATTTCTCTGTCGTTGTAAATAATTTTCAAAAAGAAAAATAGAAAAATATAAAACCAACAAAAATAAAATAGAAAAATATAAAATCAACAAAAGCCCATAAAAATCAGAAAATTGAAAAATACCAAAAATATGTTTTCTCAAGACATGTCTTCTGGTATCGATAACATCTACGGTCTTAGAAATGTCATTCAATAATGGCACGACTTTAGATGAAGTTCGAGCACGAGGTGTAAATATTCTTTTTCTAAACATGTCTAAAACTATGGCTTCATGTTACTTGTGACTGTAACCGTGCTAAAAATGGCTTGCTATTTCCGATAGCAAACCGCTTCTTCAAGAAAGGGTGCGTCGCTAAAACAAATTTTCAAAAATATTTCGTGCACTTATCCTAAAACATAATGAGGAAAGTATGTCGAAGGATCACTGCCTTCCTACTCAAATATTTTTCCTTCTAAAATTCTTCAAAAAAATATTTGTTTTAACAAAATTGGTGGAAAATGAGTTGCTTGTAAATCAATCGATTCAGGTTTTCGTAGGGTATTGAAAACTCAATCAATGACTTCGCTTTTAAACTTTCAAAAAAATGTCATTGATTGAGAGGGAGAATGTTTTCAAATCTATATCATCTAACGAGCTTTTCTAATTATCCTCATGCTTAACTAAAAATGTTATTTGCCTATGTCGAAGGACTAGGAATTTAGGATATGATTGTTAGGATTAGATGATTAGAGTTTGATAAACACATTATTCCCATGTTTTATAACGAACGATTGATATGATTGATTGACTTGTATTAGTCGATTGTTGTTTGGTTGTTGTCGCACCACCATATATCTGTTCACTAACGTATGCAGGTATATTGGTATATAAGAATGTTCCCGATCCGGATCCCACAATTTATGATGATTGGATGCCGAAAGGAAAGGGTAACTATATCTTGGGTTGACAAATGAAGAAACGGAGCTTAATTTGACTTCTATGGAGAGTTGGCATGAAAAAATGCAACACAAGAGGTCTCACTTTATCACAGAGGGTTTTCTTCATCATTAAATGAAGAAACGAGCTAATTGGACTTTTATGAAGCATGACAAATGCAATGTCAGAGGTCTCACGCATCGCAGACTGCTTTTCTTCCCGCCCTACAAAGAACAAATGTAAGCTCTCAACCACCTAACGTATCTTTGTGCATGATTAATAGTGGATGATACCATTTTTCTTAAAACAATTTTGAAAATGTTGTTTTGAAAATGGAAAAATATTGTTTTGAAAATAAATTGGACTTAATTTGGAAATCACCGGACTTCATTTTATCAAAACTTAAGTCACTCAATCATCGAATACGGTCATCGATTGAGGGGGAGAGTGATTTATAAAAAAATATTTTCAAACGATATTTCTTCATTAAAGTCCGTTTGTACAAAATAAGTGGTGATCTAAAGATTTAATGTTATGTCATGGTATGATTTTCTTTAAAACCCAAAGATCTTTCAAAATGAAAATTTTTTCTGTTCTTGTTTGAGTGTGAAATTGTTTTATTTTACTTAAAGATATCTTAAAAACTATCATACCTGACACTAACAATCTTTAATGTCTATAATTGGTCCTCATCGGTCAATTTCAAAAAATTAAATTTTGCCACGTCTTTCCCCTAAATTTTTTTCCAAATGATTTAAATCAATCCGGATCCAAAATCTCAATTGGTTTGAAATTTTTGATCGGGGGAGAGATCGTGATTTAAATCTCAAATCAGTTTTAAAAGGGTGATTGTTTCTAAGGCACTCCTTCCTTCATGTGCCAAACGATTTCATACAATACATAATGCACATGATTATGGAGGAGCATTTAACCAAAAACCAAAAGAGTATTTAAACAAGGCACATATTCTCCCATGTTTTCCAAACCTTATTAAATCACTTGGGATCCAAAATCTCAAAGGGTTTGATATTTTTGATCGGGGGAGAATTTGTGATTTAATATGAAATTTGATATAAGATGATCGTTTTGATTCAAAGTGAAAGTTCTCTCTAATATGTGCTAAACTCTTTCGTATATCGATGCACACATTGAGGGGGAGCGAATGGTTTCTATTGGCAATCATGAAAAGTACTTCAAAAACCTCTTGCCTCTATGTGATAAAATTATTTCAAATATCCTATGCACATATTGAGGGGGAGTATTTACCAAAGAAATTCAAATGGCTTTTTCTAAGGAAATTGTGATCAAGAAATCATTTCAAAGAACTCTTGCCTCCATGTGCTAAATAATTTCAAAATCTCATGCACATGTTGAGGGGGAGCATTTCTAAAAGATCAAAAAAAAATTAAGGTACAAAATGCTTTGATATTATATCACAAGTACCTTGATTGATTTTCTAAATGATTTTTCAATTTGTTTCAAGAAGGAAAGAACTGTACCAAAAGACCGACCATTTTACTTTATGCATGGTGTTATAAGGATGGTTAGGTTAGGTATTAGTTCCTACGATCCCGCCAGAGCTGGAGGGATCTACCCAGAGACAATCCACTAGTTAGTGTAGAGTCCTAAGGTATGATGAAAAAAGGAGAAAAGTGAGATATTGGAAGAGTGAGGACTGAGATAGAGCTAGAACTGGAATAAACCCAACAAGGTTTTAGTTATGAAGTCTCGGTAAGCACTGAAGGGGTTGAAGAATGAAAAAGAATTGACGGTGAAAAGGGTGAAAAGAAATAGCCCTCCATTAGTTCAACCTTAGGGCAGGACCGGGTTCAATTCATATGCTACTAGTGGTTACCAAGGTAACACCGGTATTGAAGACAAGACGTCATGGACCCAGTAACACACTGCACTACAACTTCCCAAACTACTCAAGTTCCTCTTAAAAGGACTTGTTTCATTCTCACGGGGAACCAACATTATCTATCGACTTTCTTTTAGATATTGTTGATATTGAAGAAGGAGACCCTCTCCCTAGTCTCCGGCATAGGAACCAAATGTGCACAATTGAGTCTAGAGCCAAGATATCATCTACAATATCTCATTAGGATACTAAATTAATGAAGACTTGATGTTTCACACAATGTGGAAAGTAAGAATATATTAAGAGTCCTACGCATTATCCTTGTGGTATTGCCAAAACATCTGACTGATATGTAAAAGTATTCACGATGAAGATGGAAATCCTTCTAGAGCCAACATCAAACAAGCTCTTGGTGGGTGACATGTGAGATCCTTTTTAAAGATCAAGCTTGTGACAACGGACGTAAACGATGGGGCTTATCACTCTTGAATCAAACTTGGTCCAGGATTGGAATTGACGAATACTTTTGGAAAAACCGTTCGATGTGCAAATATTATTTTCTCTAGCACATCGAATGTGTACTCATGTTTACAAACACAAAAAGTATCTATGTTTGAAAAAAAAATACTTTTGGAAAACCGCTCAATGTGCAATCTCTTCTTTTCCTCGCACACATCGAATGTGTATTCTCTTTCAAATACAAAAGGTATTTTTGATTGCAAATTGATCTTTCTCACAAAACCTTCGTCGTATTGCAAAAACTCTTTCTACTAAGCAATACGCGATTGTTTTCAAATCAATTTTTCATCAATCAGTGAATCTCAATTCACTGGTTTACTCACTCTGTGTTGTCTTCTTTGAGACGTTCCGGTTTGAGAACAGCTAGAACAGCTGCGAAACCCTATCAAGGAGATTCTTAGGAATTATACCTGATCACATGCAGTACTTGTACTGATCAACGGGGAACCGTGGGCCGTGTACCTCAATTCAACAAAAGTGATCAAAGACACTTTCGTGTGCTTTATTGCTAACTATTGTTTGCAAGTACATTTGGACGGTTGCAGCTGATCAGAATTGAGAAGTCAATCCAAAGCCACATGCTCACAACATCCACACTTAATTGAAGAACATCATGACAAGTGCCTATCTACATAACCTAGCTCAGATACTCTTATACTATGCTTCTGCTACGCTTCTGCAAATATCATGAACCAGTAAAGCTTCCGCTACTTTGATGAAAAGATGTCATGATCTAGACTGTGTGAGCATGTCGGTCCAAAAGTCACAACATCACATGAAGGAAAACACAACAAAGGGTGATCCAGAGATTCATTGTGGCTAATGATCCCAAAGAAAGTTCGAAGATCATCAAAGATGTGGACCAGTTAAAGGCCTCCACTTAAAGTACAAAATAATCGGACTTTGAAGAATCAATGCTTAAGTACAAAGATTACGGGATTGAAAAATTGAAGTCTACGAGCTCGAGAATGAAGATAAAGATAGAATGCTAGGATACAAAATGTATTTCATGGGGTGACCTCCCTTAGGGGGAGATTTGTAGGACCACTACGAATATCAACCTTATCACAAACCCAACACAAATACCACGTTAACACAAACAACACTGATAAGTGTCTAAATACTCATCATTTTTGTACAAAATAAACTGCAAAATCATCTGAAAACACTCAGAAACACATCAAAATGATCAAAATATCACAAATCAGTGTTTTATGTGTTTTAAATGCAAAAGATCAAAATCGATGAAAAACGTAGTAAATTTGCAAATTGGTCGTTTCACCCCCAAGTTTCTAAAATTGTCAAAAATAGTCCCCGAGTCAAAATTTCAAAAGAAAAGTCACCAAAGGTCCTTTTAAAATCATAACTTGTCAAATTTAGTCCTTTGGTGAAAAATATAAAAAGTTTTGAGAAAATTACAAAATGGTCCTTCAACTTTGAAAATTGGCAGAATTGGTCCCTGGAAAATGTGAAAATGGCAACTTTGGCCCTTGTAATATTAAAACTTGGCAGAATTGGTCCCCAAACATCTTTGCACTGGCGCTTCAAGCCCCTTGAAATTCAGAATTTACAATTGAGGTCCTTGTCATTTTAAACCCTTTCACTATCCTTTGGCCTAGTCAAATTGCAAATGACCCCTGTCACACTAATACTTTTGGACCCCCGGTTATTTAATACCCACCAAATGATTTCGACTTTCCCCTTTCCCTCTCCCCTCAATGAAGCCATTTCCATCATTTCCCCCCCCTGCAACCTCCTGATACACTCAACCATCATCACCTACTTCCCCCCTCGAAACACAAGAAGCCAAGAAAGCATTAAATGCCTCTAAACCTAACACTCAATCACCCCTAGCTGTTAAAACCAAAATTGGCGCCAAAATGCTTTAAACGGCCAAGATCACATTTATCAATCCAAGGGCCTCAATTGTTGGTGGGAACTATTCAGAAAGAGGAGAGAGACACTTTGGGTGTATAAAAAGGCCAAGAGAAGCAACAAGCAAGAAGTTAGTTTTTTAGTTTTTTAGCAATGTATGTCGATTTGTAACTTGTCACTTCTTAATTAGTCTTTAGTTGTAATTTCAAACTTCTTTGTAGTAAACTCAAGTATTTTAGTGTGTAATAACTGATTTTAAGTCTCAATTCCAAGTTATTGTTGAAATTGCATACTTATATGCCACTGTCAAAATTCTCAGTTTCTATCCCTCATGTACAAGCTTTACTCAGCTTATTTATGAGGTCACACAAGCTTATATAAGCTCATAATAGCTTTCTATAAGCCTGTATTTAAGTTTCAAGCTATTTTGAATATTGGTCAACAGAAAGTCAAAGAGGAGCAAAAGTGATACAGAATAGGAAATGGGTGATTCAGGAATGAGAATGGGTTGAATAGTAAGCAGTGGGTTGGATACAATAGGCTAGAGGTCCTTGGTTTCAGTAATGGCAAGCCATTGTGGCTAGGGACATTTGTAAGTTCAAGCTTATTTCTTTGCATAATCTGTTTTAGTGGTTAACAATAGTTGTAGCCTGTTTCAATAGTAATATTTAGGTAAATTAAAGTTAGTTTGATCATAACATCAAGTTTGATTATTGTTTAAATCTGTTTTTGTTTAAAAATCAGTTAATCAAGGGTGTTTGGATTTACTGATCTTTCTGTCTTGTGGGCTCATTCAGTGGTTAGAACCTATTGGTTAATGCTTGTTAAGTTCATTTGTGTCCATAGCAACCTTAGTTTGGGTCTGCAAAACCATAAAAGTCAAAATTGTCCTCAAATCCATCTCAACTGTCCACTGTTGGATTTTAGGATTGGCAAATCCTTATTTTGTGTTTAGAAGTCTATAACATTGCTTGCATTACACTTGTTCCATCTTATAACATCATCATCAGTGATAAAATTTGATCCAAAGTTCATTATAGTCAAAGTTCTTCACTTTTGTCAAAAGTCAAATTGTATAAACCTGTTTTAGGCTCAACTAGGCAGAATTTTCATGGACTCATTATTGGGTCATCTTTAGTGAAATTTGTTGCTTTAAAATCTTCTACTGGTCTAATTGCTTATAGTGATTTTTGTGGAATTTTGTTAATTTTTTATGAGCCTTATAATCACTGTTCAAAATGGCATAAATGCCCTGCTCCACTGATCTCTTTATGAACTGAGTTTTCTCAGTTTTGTCTAGAGTTGCACAGAGCTCATAAGAGCTTATCATAGTCTGAATTTTGGTTTAGACACTCTCACCCAGGTCTACTTTAGTTTACAATTGGTAGTTTTCACTTTTAGCTTATTGTGTTGCTTATTTTTGTGCTTAAAGTAGCTAGCTCAGAATCTGTTTTCATACATAAGCTCATATCATCAAAACTGATCCAACTTGCATATCAGTAGTTATAACCTGTTGTTTTAAGTTGCATTAGAGTGATTTTAGCACATTAGAGCTTCTGTGTTTGTTTGGTGGCTTTTGGTACACTTTTGCTTATTCTAGTGCTTATTTCAATAAGCACTTGGTTAGCAGTTTCAAATTCCTCCATATAAGCCCATGTTTTTCCATTTTTCCTAGCTTCCTAATATTATTTCAGACTTTTTCTGAAATTTACAGATTTTTCCAAGCTTGTTTGCTATTTTTCTTATTTTAAATTAGTTTTTAAGCACTTTTAAATAGCATTTAATACAATTAATTAAGAAAAGCTTCAAAAAAATAATTTTTCAATTTTCTTAAGTTTAGATAAATATAAAAAGAGAAAAAAATATTTTTCTAGATTTTTCTTAGTTAAATTTGTATTTTTAAATAATTTAATTAGTTTTTAATAGTATTTAATTCCTAGAAAATAGAAAAATAATCAGAAAATTACAAAAATAGTTTTGAAAATTATATTTTGATATTTTAGACTTTTCCATTTCATAATTTTATTTTTCTAGCTTTATTTCCTAATTTCTTGTAATTTAGGTAATTATTTAATATTTAAAATTAGTTTTTAATTAATAATAATTAATTAAATAGTCATAAAATTAATTTTCTTTTTCTATATATTTTATTTTATCATTAGGATTGTAAAAATGTATTTTTCATATTTTTAGGACTTTTATTTCTTAGACTTCACTTTTTATTTTGTGCGTTTACGTAATTTTTATTTAAACGTAAGTTTTTAGTTTTAAGTTTTAAACGTTCATCAATTTTAAAATAGTGATAGCGTTTATTTAATATTTTTTTTTTTTATCTTTTTAGCTTTCTTTAATTTGCATTTAAGCCGTTGTAATTTGTTGGCTTTTCTGTAGTTACAATCACATTCAAATCCTTTTTCCGTTAAAATTTCTCGATCACTTTTCGTAGGGTAATCCATTGCACAGCTCGCTGGGACATAACGACCCGGGGAAACACTATACTCCCCAGATCTTCATTGATTTCGTTCCTGAGCCGTTTTAAGGTTGTTACGGTCTGCCATTCACAAGTGGCAGGCTTGTGTGATAAACCTTGACTGTTCTGGAGCGGAACAACACAAACACAAACGTTATGCATAAAGCTTAGAAAGAAAGATTAAGAGAGATGGTGACTTGATGTTTATAAAACCGTGTATGTTGTGAGAGAAAGATGAAAACAATAGATGTTTTATTTCAAAGGAAAAACACACACACACACATTCAAGCACACCCCTCAAATGACATACTTGAGGGGTATTTATAGTACAAGACAAAGGATGCCCTAAGGCTTGGCCATAGGCCGTATATGGGCTTGGACATGGATTGGGTTACATGAACTTATACAAGGCTAGCTTAACTAAACGTCTAACCATTTAGCTTAGCCCAATCCATGAGCCCTTTGACTATTCTAGCATGATATCTAACACACGTTACAAAGTTCCTAAATGTGAATGACCATCACTTCTAATAAAAACTATTAAGGCTAACAATCTCCCCCTAAGGGGTGGTCATTCAAAAGATGCTCCACTTGATAAGATCTTTACTTTCCTTGAGCTTGAACTTTGTGTGTAGATATAGAATAGTCTTGATTCTTTGTTCTTTCATGCTTTGTGATCAGATAATGTGGATGTCTTCCGTTGTCAACTTCGTTGGTTAGGTGTCTCCACGCCTTTCTCCACCATGCTCACACTTCTATTTGTCTTTTGGTTACCAATGATGTAGTTCTCGAGTCTTTAAACTTTGTAGATTCTTTGACATTGACGAAGAATCATCTTTAACTTTGTGTAGCCTTTGATTATGATGAGAACTTTCATGTGTTTTTGGTATGAGCATGTGTAGAATATGCACGATCAATCCGCTCTGGAGCTTCCATAAGAAGAAAACATAAAAACAGTTAGTAATAAGCGGATTCCGGCACTTACAAGTTTGAATTTCGAGGGTGTTAACAGCATAGTGTGAAAACACATCTCTAATTCTCACAAAGGCCGCTCCTGAACTGGAGTCCCACAAGTGAGATAACGCGATATACCGAAGTACATCTACAGTTCGGATGAGTCGCTGAGGTACACCGAAGCATCACCCCACGCATCGTAGACCGTTTGAGACACACCTGCGTAATCCACGGGAGTTACCGAAGTGACCCGCCGTGGCCGCTTGATGTTGACCCGGCAGAGTTTCCATTCAATCATCAAGATCACAGATGTGAAACTTCTCATAAATGTTCCGGCAGATTGCTAAGACCTGCGTAGGACTCTAGAATGTATCACTTGTGCCCTTATTGATGAACAACAAGTGATGAAATGTCATGTGTTCCTATGAGATCTTTTGATGAATCTCGTGGCTCTAGACTCAATAAGTGCATTATGATTTTCCTAAACGGAGACTAGGGAGAGGGTCTCCTTCTTCAATATCAACAATCTCTAAGAGAAAGTCGATAGATTATATAGGGTTCCCAGTGAGAATGAAACAAATCCTTTTGAGAGGAATTGAGTGGCTAGAAGGTTTAGTGCAGTGCGTCACTAGGTCTATGACGTATTTGTCTTCAATACCAGTGTCATCTAGTGACAACTAGTAGCATATGTATTGAACCCGGTTTCTGCCCAAAGGTTGAATATGGAGGGCTATTTCTTTTCACCCTTTCATTACATTTCTTTTTAATTCTTCAACCCCTTCTTTCTCCTTTTTCACATTACTCCTTTTTCAATCATTCCTAAGGACTTCTAATACTAACTATTTGTGATGTACTTGGGTAGATCCTTCCGCTCAAGGATCATAGGACTAATTTCCTATCCTTAGACACCTTATAACTCCATGATTGTCCTATTGTTGCCATAAAACCATTTTTCTTGAAAATCTCTCAAAGTGTTTATGATAGAAAACATGTTTGGAACACTCTGAGAGTTTTATATTTTCAGAAACACTCCCCCTTCACATGTGCTTATGAGTTTTAACAAAAATATGCACATCGAGGGTAGAGTTTGCACTTTTTGAATTGATCGGCTCATGATAGACAATTCCCCACGAGACACGGTTACGTTGCCTAGTTAAAGAGTTCCATTGTCAGGTTTTAGGTAACAACTAGCTCTAATAACTAACTTGAAGTTACACTCCTTGAAAAGGAGGTTAGACCCATGAAGTGCATATCTATCACAAGTTTCTCGAGATGGTACATTTACTAGCATTGATTCCCGTCAATTCATTGGTTCCGTCTGAGTCAAGCTCATTTTGAGATTCAAACAACGATCATTTAAATTTTTGATCACATTTTAATCACGTCTCCTCCCCCTCAAAAATAGCATGTTTGTGATATTTTTGATATAAACGGATTAAACAACATTTTAGAATCTTTTGGGGAGACAAACGGATTTGATTTAAGCATGAATTTTGGAACAATTTTGGTTTTATACTCCCCCTTAACGAAAGCATATTTTTCATACGTAAAAATTTAGAATCAATAAAGGGTTTAGAGGGAGTTATCTTGGTACCAAATGTGAGAGATTTTGAAAAATTTTGAATCAATGGTACGCAAGATGAGAAGAAGATTTTGAAAATCTTTTGAAGATATTTAGAGAAAAATTATCTTCATTTGTTTTAGGATAAGTGCTCGATATATATGAAAATCGATTTTGCATAGCACTTTCCTTTCTTTAAAGATCGGGTTACAGTCTGAAGTAACTGCAAGCCATTATGATTTTAGGAAAAGTGCTTGAAAAAAATATTTAAAAACCTTTGATTTTGATAAGCACTTTCCTTTCTTTGAAGCGCGGGTCCTGAACTGATGTGTTCAGAAGCCATTAATTTGAAGTCCGGGTTTCGCATCAAGTATACGAAAGCCATTATTGAAGAAATTTTGAGAAACGACATGTTTTGGAAAACATTAAAGAACTCTCGCTCAAGCATCTGTACATACCCGTATCATTGTTGAATGACATTTCTAGAAACGTACAGAATATCGATTATACGAGAGACATGTCGTGAGAAGAATATTTTTGGATTTTTGATTTTCTAATGTTTTTGTATTTTTGAAAGTTTTTCTATTTTTGTATTTTGTTTTTGATGGTTTTATAAAAGAAATGGAAAATCAAAAATAGAAGATAGAGAGAATGAAGAAGAAGAGTTTTCACAAATAACAGTGTTAGAAGTACAAGATTCCTCACGGCGAGGGAGATCACTATCAACGGTTGTAGTGGTTTCTACTTCCTTATCCTGATGATTTTCACTATTATCTGTGTTGGAGCAAGTATCAAAAATCTTTCCTGTGGGAATCCATCTAAGACCCATCTGTGTTGAAAACTTTGCCCGTGGGTTTCCACCTAAGGTAAGATCTAGGAGTTGTTTTCTTATCGATTCAACTAAGACTCATTTTTTGAAAAACTCAAGGCCCAAGAGATCCACCTATTAGATTTCCTTTTGATGTTCATCTTGTCAACGGGTTTGTTTCTATTTGGTGTCTTAGTGGATTGTGCCTTGGTACGAGAATTATCTTTCTTGAGATATTGTGAGACACATGCATCATGATTAGCTGAAAAGACACATTTTTACATGTAGTACGCACAAATTCAATGTTCTTGTTTAAAACAAAGCCTTTTAACTTTGTCACTGCAATCTTTTGGAAATTGATTCTTGTTCGAAAAAGACTTAGAATTCCTAGTGTTGTTTTCTAAGGGCATAGCATTTTCTTTTGCGCAACTACTCTTAGATGCAAGCCAATCCCTAGTCTTGTGTAGAGTGTTCCTAGGTAATGGTTTACTACTATTAGTAGTGCCTTGAGCTCTTGTAGAATTCATCACCCTAGATGTTGCACCTAAAATTCCGTCTTTTCGAGTCTGTGCCTTTTTCCTAGCTTCTTCTAGATAGTGATTGTTGACCATGTTGTTAGAACCGACAGATTCTTTAACTGGATTTTTTGTCACATTCTGTGTACTAGTCGTAGAGATGCCAGGTGTAATCACTTTTTCTTTATCAAAAACAGGTTTTTCAAAACCTTTGATAATTCTCTTTTTAATAGGCAAAGTTTGTGGAGTGACTGTTTTTGACAAATCATTTTTCTCATTGACTTTTGGAGGAGGCATAGAAACAGACATTTTTGGTTTGGGAACATTTGCTTTCTCCGCAGTCAATGGTTTTAATCACGTATCCACCGCTTTCCTTTTTGACTTTCCAAATGAGCCCTCAAAAGATCATTTTTCGCTTTCATGTCATTGTAGGCACGCTCATACGACAGTTTGTCATACTTGCATTCCTCTGATTTTCGATCAAGTTGTTTAAAATATGAGACATTTTCTATTTCAAGTTTTTCAAGAGCTGTTTCATATTTTGAAACAATTTCGGAGGTCTCATCCTGGAGTCTTTCATGATCTTCAACAGAATATGTTTGCAAAATGATGGACATAATATCAGTAGACATAACATCTTCGAAGAGAGAATCATTCAAATTTTCCAAAACTTTGATGTTGTCAGGACCGAAAAAGTATAGATTTATGTGGTTTTGGAGGTCGGGGTTGGTGGAAGAAGATGAATATCTTCATCCTTTTTAGTGAGAGAAACTAGAGAGAGGGAGGAGAAAACACAAAGTTTATTGATAAGAACAAAACAATACAAATGACCAAATGATTCACCTCACCCCTCATGGAGAGTCATGAGGGGTATATATAGGCCCTATCTTTGCCACTTAAACGATACTAGTCCCTAAGGGCAAAGTATACTACGCGTCTAGTCCAATTCACGTAAGTGACGTTATCTTTAGAAAAAGCGAGGCTAACAATCTCCCTCCAAGATAGCATCACACGTGAATGGTTACAATGAGACCTATAAATACAAAACAAAGTAAATTACAATAGTAATGAACAATGTTGACATTCTTGAAGCGCAGAGTCTCTGTGGTCTAGATACTGAGGCAAACTTGTCTCCTTCCTACGACCTCTTCAAATTATCTTCTTGTAGCTCAACTTCAACTCAACGTCTAGTTAGGTTATTACTCCCTCCTAACTAGTGAGCCTTTTTTTCCTTTTCGCTCCCTCCGAACCGACAACACTCTTCCAACACGTCTTTAATCTTCACACGTGGCGGAGAAAGTAAACTCTTGAAGCACAATAGTTGTCGCTCGAACATCATAACAACATAACTCACTTAGTATTGCATCCAAGTTGGTAAAAAGACCCGATGTACACCACACTACTTTTCCTTCTTCAGTCTTAAGCAAAAATCCCTTCGTAATCCAATCACGGAAGATGAAATACCAACTTCTCCCTCCTGATGGTTGCGAGCTATCGGAATCATCATAATGTTGCGTACATGCCGTATTACCTTCTTGATGCAATATTAACATCATAGCTTGATCAAAATTCCGTGAGAATATGTCGCAAAAATATACTCTCAATACGTCTCTCAAACCAACCTTAAAATCGAACCTCCTTTGAATTCACTGGCTAATAGTAATGACCACATATGGAGATAACCTGATACGACTGACTTAAAAAGGAAGTAAACATCCCAACTTTGTGACTTGCTGCTTGTTCTATATTCTTGAACAATCCACAACGCCGTGTGACACTGAGCACTACAACGTAACTCCTTAAAGTGATGGTTATACATTGTGAGCACTACAACGTAACTCCTTACCAGTCATAACCAGATTGTCAAATTTCATAATGTGCTCCAACAAGTTATCTTGAGACATGCATCCAACCAACCAACGTCTCAAAGATAAAGAAGTCCACCCGTGAAATGTCACTTCAGTTCCGCATCAATAATACCGTACAAAAACCCCGTAGTCATTTTCAAATTTTCCTCGAGCCGTGAATTATGTATCCTTCCGTGAAAATTAACCATACCAATAATACCATTCAATTTACCACAAATTAAAATTTGTATCCAAAAAGTTTGTCAAAAAATTCGGATAGCAAATTTAATTCACCAATGTGAGCAACCCAATGACCTTCGGTAACAGCCCATTCCACGATTTATATTCAAAGCCCAATGATCCAAGGCCCGTATGTGAGAAAGAAATCCCATGTCCAATACTCCCAAGTTATAACCGGTTATTTATGAATAACTTCACACATATTAACCTAACCCTACACACATCTGTACGCCTCCTTCTTAAACATTCTCTCCAAACTCATTTCTTTCCTAGTCTCAAAACATTGATCACCGATTCATCTCGTAAGCACAAACAAAACACAGACACCCTTCTTATGTAAGCATCGAAGTTCACACAATCCTTCTAGTAGTTCTTTGCTGCTTTTCCTGTTCAGATTAGCACTAACCCATGAAGAACGTAAGTGTTGAGGCATCAAGATCCTTTTAAGGGTCTCGGGTAAGGTTGTATCCGATTGATAGATGTTTTTGTCGTCCTTTTTGTTTTCTGTTAAACGAACTAGAGAGAGAATGATACGGATTCGTGTTGTTCTTTCTCAAATTGTTCGGATATTATCATGAAGTTTAGCTTTAAAGAGTCTATGATGATGTTGGATCAATTAAAACAATCTTTAAAAGGTTGAAAAAAATATTGAATCCAAATCTGAGATTAGATTAATGTTAATTTCGTTTATCATTGAGTCTTGTATGAGAGTTGGGGAGTGATGTGAGGGTTTTTGGAGTGAGTCTAGATGTAGGATAAGTTGGTTTTGGTTTTTGTAGATACGGACTGATGATGTTAAAGGCTGAGGTCGAGTTCCTTTTTGGTATGATGTGAAGTGGTCGTGGTCAGTGATGTTTTTACGCGTAACCATTTTTCCATTTATGCTCATGACATTTCTACGCGTAACTACTTGCTTTGCGCGTAGGCATACGCGTAACCTGCTTATGCGTAGCCTTACGCGTAAAGCAAGTTATGCGTAAGCCTGCTTAAGCGTAAGCCAGACTTAGGCGTAAACGCATACGCAGTAGCTTTTCCTACGCCGTAACTTCACAAACTACGCCATCTCAACTGTAGATTCCCCTTACGCGTAAAAAGAGGGTTTTGACCCTTTGACTTTTTCTGGTGAGGTTTTCCGACCATGTTTTTCCGACCATCTTCATAATAAACCCAGAAACAGCCTAAAAACTGCTTCTTTGTTACTTTTGACCATGAAAAGATGATGGTTGACCACATATGTTTCACGGATATTTGGTACAAAAAAGACATAAAGATGAGACAAAATCTGTCTTGGACCAATAAAGACACAAAACAGATAAGTCACAATAATAAACCAGATGACATAGTTTTTGACCAAATAAAGATACACAAAAAAGGTTAAAGACTGGTAACCAAAATAATAGGAGAAAAAAATTTCCGACCCAAAAAAATGGTTAAAACAGCCTAAAAACTTATACAAAACCAACATAAATCATCAAAAACATAACCTTGGCTCTTTATACCAATTTTCATGACCGAAAAAGTATAGATTTATGTGGTTTTGGAGGTCGGGGTTGGTGGAAGAAGATGAATATCTTCATCCTTTTTAGTGAGAGAAACTAGAGAGAGGGAGGAGAAAACACAAAGTTTATTGATAAGAACAAAACAATACAAATGACCAAATGATTCACCTCACCCCTCATGGAGAGTCATGAGGGGTATATATAGGCCCTATGTTTGCCACTTAAACGATACTAGTCCCTAAGGGCAAAGTATACTACGCGTCTAGTCCAATTCACGTAAGTGACGTTATCTTTAGAAAAAGCGAGGCTAACAGATGTGTTCAACACTTTCATTAGCTTGCTTTACCAGGGATCTATGGTCCTTGACAAAGTCAACTGTTTCTTTTAAAAATGCTTGTTCAAAATGAATTACCCTTGCACTGATGGCATTCAGCTGAGGGGCAATTTGAGTTTCAAAAACTTTCTCTGTTCAATATCAAAACTAGAGAACCAGTTATTAGGTGTAATAGTGGTTTTAGTTTTAACAGCTTCTTGAAGATCCGCAATTCTCGTTTTCACATTGTCTAAAATACTTCTCGCATCACTTGAGTTAAAAGGATTGTTTGAAGACATTTGTTCAATGTTCGAAAGAGATTTTGAGACGACGACTGGTTTTGAAACAGATTTTGAAACAGGTGTAGAATCTTTGTTTGAAACACTTGGTGTGATGGAAAACTTTGACTTTTCTTTTTGATTAACAAAAGTAATTCCGCTAATTTTGTTCCATTTGTGATAATCAATTGGTTTGATTTCCGGATGTTTTTGTTTCATTCATGATCTACTCTCCTCAGATAGTTCCAACGTTTCATGAGAATCATGCACAATTATGGGTTCATGCAAAACATTTCCATTGTTTAACACATTCTGATCTTTCTGAGCTTTCTTGAGGAAACAAGAAGGTGAGTTACCAAGAGCCATTTTTTGTGTTGTATGAAAATACGGATTTGTTTGATTAATCAGCATATTAGTTGATATAGCTGAATGACCCGTTGTAACAAGCAATTTTTCCAATTTTTTGATTTTTTCATCTTTATCAAGGATTTCATCAAGAAGAGAATCTTCACGTTTTGAAAAATCAAGAATCAACCTGCTTTCTCTTTTTCAAGATCAGAATAGGTTGTTTGTTGTTTAGAAAGTTGGTTTTTTAGTTCAGAAATTTCCTTGTTTAAAGATTTAATTTTCAAGTTCAGATTCACATCAAGTGTATCATACTTGATTTGCAATTGTTTTTCTCTTAAAACAGAATCTCGGTAACCAATTTCTAATTCTGATATTTTGTTTATATGAAATTCATAGGCTCTTGCATTCTCTTTGTAACTCTCAAGCTCAGTGATCAATTTCTGATTCGCGGCCTTAACCTCGCGATTGACCTTACTCACTTTCTCAATCTCAATACCACAATTATTGATTAATGATTCAAAATAAGCACGGGCTTCCTCATCAGTCTCAGATTTTGTGCCACACACCGCCATTAGGATCCACATCTGGAGTTTCAGAGTTTGTATTGCTACAACTCGGATTGTCCATGTATGTATCATAAGTAGGTGCCGATGTCACGTAATGCCGCTCATCATGAGTAAACTGATTAGCAACATTACTATAATTTGGTACCTCATTAAGTGAATCTGTGTCGTAGATGTGAGGTGAGTCAAAAGTAGCACTTGATGTTGTGTCCTGTTGGTTGACTGTAAGACAAGAGCTTGCATTATCATTTGCTTTCTCTGCCTCCCCGGATACAGAGATTCGTATTCCTCGCCAGCTCCAACTATATTCCCAATTTTTCTTTCTTTGCTAACAAAGCACTCGTACTTGAGGTTCGGAGGTAGCATGCTGAACCGACGATGCCCCGAAGTCTTGGCTTTGAGGTTCGGAGGTAGCATTCTGAACCAAAGTCATAAAACAGTTATTCCCATTTTGATATCCCATATTCTATTCACAATTCCGACCCCTTGATGTCCATCAAACTGCCCTCGCATATTGCATCGATTCCCCATTTGTATACCCGTAGCACATCCATTCTGATTCCCAATAACATCAACCATTTGTCCTCCTAGACCCATATGCATACTTGGTTGAGAAAATCATGCGGATTATACGATGAAATCCATTGGTTGTTGTTATTTGGTGTAGTTGGACTAATGTTTTGGTCATTGAAGAATGAATCAAAGAAAGCAGTTTTGAGACGATCTGCCAGAGTTGCCATTGAGGAAGGTATGTATGATAAAGTTGATGTAGGATCGATTCAACGATAAAGGAGTTGTGGTTGATGAAGATTAAGCCCGGTTGAGGTGTTTCTGAAAGTCGTACTCGTAACCTTGGTTCTAAAAAATTTTCGCCCAAAATTTGAAATTCACTATAAAAATCAATTCTAAGGTCGTATGAAAATTTTGAGTTATGACAATTTTGACGCCAAATTTGACCCGAAAATTTTGAATTTAGGCCCAAAAATTTGAATTTTTGACCAAAATTTTCACAGTTAAACCAAATTTTGAATTTCGCGTAAAAATTGAACGTTTAGTCTCCTCAAAAAATTAAATTTTACTCAAGTTTTCCTGCCAAAAATTAAATTTCGCGTAAAAATTGAATTTCGCGTAAAAATTTGATTTTTTTTTTTTAACCTTTATGCGTAGAAAGAGCTTAGGCGTAGAAACAGAAGTTACGAGTAGACGAGGCTTAGGCGTAGAGATTGTGCTTATGCGTAGGATCTTAGGCATAGGATCTTATGCGTAATCAGCTTAGGCGTAGGAATCCTTATGCGTAAACAAAGAACTAACGCCAGTAACCTTAAGCTTATGCATAGACAAACAGTTACTCGTAAACCTTACGCGTAATTGTGAAGTTATGCGTAGAGTTACTCGTAAGCTTTTAGCTTATGCGTAAACTATGGTTAAGAACCAAAAATCCTTTACACCTGCCACAGCGTAAGGGATATCCACAAGTCGAAGTGTTCCACACACTTATCCAAGTGAGGGAAGCACTGAGTAACCGCTATAGCTCGAAGATTCTTCACCAAAATGTTATGCGTAGAAAACTAGGTTTTGACTTTTTGACTTCTACGCGTAAGAAATTTCCAACGATTCAAATGATTTCTTTTGCACAGATAGCCTTAAAAACACTCGAATAACCCAAAATGTTGACCTTTTTCACCCAAAGTGCTTAGAAAAGTTACGAGTAGAAATGACCAACGAACCAAATACGAGATAAAATGAAGAAAACACGTAAAGCTTCGAACTTTTTGCAAAAAACTGAAACTTTAGCACCAAATAAACCTTAAACCACAAGAATCTTGAATTTTTAAGTGCAAAAATTCAAGCTTTAAGCGTGACAAATATCCTACTCGTAAACTATTAAACTTACGCGTAACCCTTCAAAACAAACACAAACACTCCTAAACCATTGTTAGGCGATAGATACCAATTGTAGGACCTTACTTTTATCAACCTTATCACAAACCCACTTAACAAACACAAGTATCACCACGTTTACCACGCTACGAGTAGAAAACGTTCAACCCAAAACACAAACATAAAGCTTACACAAAGAAGGAAAGATTAAGAGAGATGGTGACTTGATGTTTATACAAAACCGTGTATGTTGTGAGAGAAAGATGAAAACAATAGATGTTTTATTTCAAAGGAAAAACACACACACACACTTTCAAGCACACCCCTCAAATGACATACTTGAGGGGTATTTATAGTACAAGACAAAGGATGCCCTAAGGCTTGGCCATGGGCCGTATATGGGCTTGGACATGGATTGGGTTACATGAACTTATACAAGGCTAGCTTAACTAAACGTCTAACCATTTAGCTTAGCCCAATCCATGAGCCCTTTGACTATTCTAGCATGATATCTAACACACGTTACAAAGTTCCTAAATGTGAATGACCATCACTTCTAATAAAAACTATTAAGGCTAACAAGATTGTTAGGATTTAGAAAATCCATGTTGAAGAGTCGGTCACCCCAACACTAGTCTAGCATATGTTAGCTTGTAGACATTACGTTATTTACTAGTTATTTTAGTTAGTTATTTAGTTTAGTGCAACACCGTGGAGGACGGACGGATCTTTACCCACAGTATGCCTGATCCACAGTCCGAAGGAGGACGTTTAGTATGTAACTATAAATACCATCTACCTCCCAAGGTAGAGGGTTGGACCTTTCATTCTAATCTAACCTTTTCTCTTTTGTTTACTTTCTCTCTCTAGAAAGGCTCCCATTCTAATTTCTCTCTCTAAAACCACATTTGATACGCTCCTAATTGTGATTGTGTATGTGCTTATGAAATCCAATATGTTACAATAACTTTGAAACTATGCTTATCCTTGACTATTTGCCATGTCTAATTTCATTTGTGTAATAAACCATGAGAAATATCGGTTAGGGTAATTTTGGCACCAAATTTAAAAAAAATTCATGACATGTAGGAGTGGGCCATTAGTCTTAATAAAGCGTCTCATGGATAGGAAGTTATATGACTAGCACAAAACCCTTTACCACTTAAATTTCACCCAAAATGTGAGGATCGCCCTTAGATTTGTAGGAATTAAAGCATTCCACTTTAATGCTTAAAGAGTGTACCGGTAGTATATTAGATTCTAGAACTTGTTTTGTGATGCATTCCGAGATCGCTAGTAAGACTACACTTGTGTATTTAGGAATAACTAAATGATAAGAGGCATTAGGATAACCCTTGTTTGATACCCGTATTATAATTACTTCTTCCACATCGGTTGAGTAGTTTCCCCACACCCTTGCGTTGTACTCATCTTTAGTACACGATACCCCTAGTTAACCCCTCAGAGCCTATCCTTTTCGCGGTTCTCATGATGTTTCAGTTTTCCGGAATATCAATGAAGAGCATTGTTTACAATTCACCCCCAAATGTACACCCAAATCGCCTTAGCCTACCTTGTATGCACTCACTTTTAGTGCATTATTGTTATCATACTAAACCCTTAGTTCAATTATCTAGTTGCTTGCATAAGTTGCTAAGTTGAGTCATATCCTTTGTACACAGTTTTGGGACGATTGGGACTCATGGGAAAAGTTAAATTTTATGAAATGACGGGAAGGAATGTTAAATTCAAATTCCCTTTATTTGCGTAATAATGTACTCCAAGTGTTTTGATCTTTTTAATTCGGGTCAAATTAGTGTTAGAGTAATAAAAACTCAAGTGTAGGGATGTGCCTATAAATCCCTATTATTTTGATGTTATCGTAGAGGATGGTAGAGTAAAAGTGTATGAAAAAAAAATATGGGCTACCATCCTACATCTATCTTTAAATTTATGTTCGTGTGTTTCAATTTATCTAGAGTTTAGAGTGTCGAGTCTTGGCCTAGCAACGCCATTCTTCTCATGCTTGTAACATAAAGATTTTTGACTTGCCACTACTAAATCGCCTATCCCACCAAACACTTTGTTTCCCTACCGTAAGCCTAACATTACAACCCTTTAAAAGACCTCTTGGATAGTTTTTTCTAGGTGCTTACGCCAAAAGTGATGGAGATTTGATCTAGTCTCAAGCCTATGGTAATCTATGTACTAGGACCGGTTAATGAGTGTTTATCTTCCATTTCCAACTTGATATATTTCATATACACCCGAGAGATGAGAGTATCCAAACACCACTTGTGAGGTGCTAGTATGTAATTTCCATGCTTGTTATGACTTTTTTAGGGCTTATACGTGTTGTGAATTGTTCTAAACTAATGCTTCATGACCCCTAACTTATAAATTAATTGGCCAAAAGCACATTTGCTTGAGGACAAGCAAATACCAAGTGTAGGGATATTTGATAAGGATTTAAAAGGTACACTTTTGAGGGGTCATTTAAGCCTTTAATTGATCACTTTTGTATCCGTTACTACTTAATTTCGTTCCTTTTCACTTTTTAGGTCTCTTGAAGGCAAATTGATGGAATGACTCTTATTCAGACGAAAAGGCGCGAATATACGAAGAAAATGGCCAAAGTCAAGAATCGAGACACTCAAGCTGCTGAAACTGAAGGGGATGGCGTCACGGCTTAATTGCGACGCCGTCGTGACACACCTTGAGACGACTCAGAGAGCAAATTGCTATTTTACAAGTGACGACATCAGGTTTAAAAGAGTAGGGCATCGCAACTCGGACGGCCTAGATTTGGATCCCGACGGCGTCAAAGGTTGAAGCCGACGGCGTCACAAGCATAAGGTGACGCCGTCACAGAGTTGACGTGACCAAGACAAAACCCTAATGGCGGCGACCTGACGGCGTCACAATTAAAGAGTGACGCCGTTGCATATTGTAACTCTATATATAGAATTCGAATTTTTAGTATTTTAGAGAGGTAGTTTTGTGGAGTAAAACCTAAACCGAACATAGGCTGTCGTGGGCAGTATCTTAGGGTTCCATACCCTATTTTACAATAAGATAAGTAATTTACTTCATTAATTCAATTATGTCTTCAATTTTTTGTGTGTATGCTTGCATGTTTTCCATGTCCAACTAATCTACTTGTGTGTTTGCTTATATCTATGAAGCCTAGGTATTGAATATTGATTGGTTGTCTCTTATCTTAATTGTGATTGACCTAGTATTGCGATAGGTCATTCGTTGTGTTTTTAATGCTTAAGTAATCTTTGTGAACATTAGTTTATAATCACTTAGAGTTATTGTAGTCTAAACATCCAAAGAAAACCTTAGAGTTAGTTTATGAATCCTAGAGATTTCATAGGTAATAAACTTAAGGTAGACTTAAAGAGTTAGGGATAAACGCATACCCTACGACCTTAGAAGACACGACGCATTAAGAATAAGGACGTGACAATTCAACCATCAATAGGAGATAACTAGGGAGTAATAGCATCTAAGTAAACACATTTTTAATCATCATAAGAGCACACAACAATAGACATAGACTACGCTCACCTTAGTTTAGATAATTAGCTAATTAGATAAGTAGAGTAATCGGTAGAAATACCAACCCCCCAAATCCAATACCCCGAGATTCGTACCTTTTCCATTTTCTTAAAAAACATAAAAAAGATAAAAAAATAATCTTCCTCAACCTCTACCTTAGCGTAGTAATTTCTCACTAGCATTCATATTCCCCTAGAGAACGATATCAATACCCGAGGCTTACCCTAATACTACAGTACAACGACTAGGTTCACTACCTAGGGTGTTGAAAAACTTGCTCGACGAAAAGGAAGTTCCTTTGACCCCGAACGCGCGTTGTACGCGTATCAGTTACCCGCGCGATGCGGCAGCGGGTACCCTGTGATTATATTTTCTGACAATGTAATGTTATGCGGGTATTCTTTTATTAAACAATTAAATTACAAATAACAATAACTTTAGTTATGACCGTGGAAATAATTCATCTCTTGTTAACCGAAGCTATCACAAACAAAATCTTGATTCTTTCCTTCAGCACAATCACCCTTCGTCAATTTTGGAGCCGACCGACCCAGTTCGACCCTCATGTTGCAATGGTGGTGACTTGGTCGGCGCAGCGACGACCGAACCAGTCGACCGACCACTGCGGGCAGCCTAATGGCTTTATTTTTAAATGATTGGCTTAGTAGTTTAATTAGATTGTACATTGTGGTTAAATGGTTGTATATTTTAGTGAAGGCGTAAATTAAATAGTATATTAATTATATGTGTTGAATAGTATTTTCTAGTTGTATTTGTGCTTCAAATAGTTTGTACATTGTGTTTTATAAATTATACTTTTTTATCAAATGAGTGTTGTAAATAAGACATTAATTGCAAATGTTGACCAGTCAATATGTGTAGGTGTTTATACATAAAGTAATTGTACATATAGCTTAAGTAATTGTATTTGCTTAAAATCTATATATGGAAATCTTAAACAATTAGAAGAGAGAAGGTCATCCATCCATTATAAGTAGTATAGATATAGATATAGCTATAGATTATTCCACCATAATCCCACATTATAAACATAATTAAAGTTTATTAATTCATCAATGTGGGATCAACACATCTCATTAATTAAGACATCTCATTAATTAATTCACCACACAACTTTGAGCATCAATATCTCATTCATCTTTGCTCCGTTTTGGACACCGTTTAATTCGTTGAAATCCTCTAATCTAGACGAACACAACGAACCTAAATAATAAATATAATAGTAACAAATACCATTTATTATTTGTGTCCAAAGTAGGTGAAAAGTCACATTTATTCACCTATTTTTCCAACAATCCCCCACATGAATAGAGATTGATTCTCATACTCATATAAAAAGATATAATTCAATGGTCGAGTATTGCAGGAGAAGTAGGTGTTCCCTTTGAACCTTCCTTTGTGAGTGTACTTGGTCTCCTAGCAGTTGGTAGACTTTGATGTCCTAGAACCAACTCCTTTTTACGTAGACGTTATTACACCTCACTCAATACTTTCTCTGGTCTGGTTAACCCCTCACTTTCGTATCCGTTATGGTCATGGAACACTAGCCTGGTTCTGCAAGAGCTCTAGGAATTACGCCCCCTATAATTCCTTTCGAAGCGACCCAACTTCTCTCTCACATAGGTGATTTCATGAAATCATTAAAAGCCATTTGCTTAACATCATTTGTCATCACTGATATGATATGGGAATGAACTAGGAAGCTTGAAACTCCCTTGGTTATAATGGGGTGCTCCCCCAAACTGACATTAATTTATACAATTAGGTTTTCCTATTGAGCCTAGATCATGGGATCTCCAATCTTCTAGGATAGGTTTTCCTTCGTACAAGTTTACTCAATGGGCTTTAGTCCCATTCCCCTTGACGACTTGATTATTGCCTCTCTGCTTAAGCCTTTTGTAAGTGGATTCGCAATGTTATCCTTTGACCTCACATAGTCAATAGTGATAACTCCTATTGAGAGCAGTTGTCGTAGCGTATTATGTCTACGATGAATATGCCTTGATTTGCCATTATACATTGCACTATGAGCTCTACCAATAGCCGATTGGCAATCACAATGTATGCAAATAGCCGTCAATGGCTTTGGCCATCGTGGAACATATTCCAAGAATTGTCGTAGCCATTCTGCCTCTTCTCCAGCTTTATCCAAAGCAATAAAATCGGATTCTATTTTGGATCTGGCTATGAGCGTTTGTTTGGACGACTTCCAAGCTATAGACGCTCCTCCAACGGTAAACACATACCCACTTGTGGGTTTAGAGTCTTTTATGTCGGATATCCAGTTAGCATCACTGTATCCTTCCAACACAGCTGGATCTTGGCCATAATGCAGTCCATAGTTCCGTGTATGTCTCACATACCTTAGTAATCTTGTCATAGCCTTCCAATATTCAGAGCTAGGATTACTAGTATATCTACTTAGTCTGCTCACAGCATATGCTATGTCAGGCCTTGTACAGGTCATGAGATACATGAGACTGCCAATGATCCTTGAGTACTCCAACTGAGCAACACCTTCACCTCTATTCTTTGATAGATGTTGAGTGGTATAGATTGGAGATTGAGCTACACTCATGTCCTTCGGACATAATTTTCTAAGGATCTTGTCCACATAGTGAGATTGACTTAACACCATACCACTTTAGGTTTGAAGAATCTTCATCCCAAAATGACATCGGCTAAACCCATGTCCTTCATGTCAAATCTCGCTTTCAACATATCTTTGGTAGATTTGGTCATCCCATCATCACTACCTACAATGAGCATGTCATCAACATAGAGGCATAACATCACATAGCCTTTAGATGTGTCCTTCACATAGACACATTTATCACTCTCATTTATTTTGAAACCTTTTTCAAGCATGAATTGGTCAAACTTTTGGTGTCATTGTTTTGGATCTTGCTTCAAGCCATACAGAGACTTGACAAGTTTATACACCTTGCCCTCTTGGCCAAGAGCAGAGAAACCCTCAGGTTGCTCCATGTAAATCTCTTCATCTAGCTCTCCATTTAGAAAAGTGGTTTTTACATCCATTTGATGTACTTCCAAATTCCTAAGAGCCACAATTTCCAGTACCATCCTGATAGAGGTTACTCGAGTAACCGGCGCATAAGTATCAAAGTAGTCTAAACCTTCCTTTTGTCTATAGCCTTTGATCACTAGCCTTGCCTTGTATTTATCAATTGAGCCATCAACTTTCATCTTCCTTTTGAATATCCAACGATATCCAAGTGGTTTACAACCAGGTGGACGATCTACAAGTTCCCAAGTATGATTCTGCAAAATAGAATCAATTTCACTCTTGATGGCTGATGAGTGTGTAAATACTCATCATTTTTGGTCAAATCTGAACTGCAAAACGTTTAAAAATGCTCAGAAATGCATCAAAATACTGAAAATATTCCAAAATTGCATTTTATATGTTTCAGATGCAAAATGTTCAAAATCGGATGAAAAATGAGCTAAGTTTGCATAATTGGCATTTCAGCCCCAAGTTTCAAAAATTGTCGAAATAGTCCCCTGAGCCTTAATTTCAAAAGATAAATCACCAAAGGTCCTTTTAAAATCATAACTTGTCAAAATTAGTCCTTTGGTGAAAAATGTCAAAAGTTTTGAGAAATTACAAAATTGGTCCTTCAAGTTTGAAAATTGGCAAAAATGGTCCCTGGAAATTTGAAAATGTCAAGTATGGTCCTTGTACTATTAGAGCTTGTCACTTTTAGTCCCTTGGAGCAACTTTGCAAATATGGCGGTAGTCCCTTGATTTTCAAAAATTGCATAATAAGTCCTTGTCATTAAACCCTTTACACCCATTTGGACTTGCCACTACCCCTTAGACCCTGCCAAACCCTTTTGGACCCCCTTGTTTTGACCCCCTTCCCTTTAATATTTAACACCGGTCAAATAGCCAAGTCTACCCACCCTTGGCGCCTTTTTCTTCCTTCTTCAACAACTTCTCTGCAACACACAATATCCCATCCCCCCTCCTCACCTTCACTCCACCTTGTTCCCCCCACCTCAACAAACCTCCAAGATGCATTAAATGCACCCCTGCCCCTTTCACTCAACCTCCCAGTTGATAATCTCAATTTGGCGCCAAAAATTGATCCAAGGGCCAAGATAGCTTCAAACCATCCAATGGCTGAGAAACAAGTGGGAACTGCTCAGAATAGAGAGAGATGAAGTTTGGATTATAAAAGAAAGCAAAAGGATGAGAAGAAAGGGTGGTAGCTAGTAGTTTTAAATTTTCATTAATTTCGTTTTTAATATAAAGTTTTAGTTAAGTTAAAAATCTGTTATCTTTTGTTTTATTGTATCAACTTCAAGTAATGTTATCAGTTTAATCTAATTTTAAGCTTCAATTCCAAGTTGTGTTCATTTCTCATATTTCATATTTACTGTTGCAAATTTGATTTTCAAACTCCTATGCTCAAATCTTTAGCAGCTTATTTTTAAGCTCATATAAGCTTATACAAGCTTCTTAGCTTTTATAAGCTTACTTTTAAGTTTTAAGCACTTTTGGATTTTGGTCAACTAAAGTCAAACTGAGCTCAAATTGGTCATGGAATTGGATTTGGGTTGATGCAGCATGGAAATGGGTTGATTTGGAATGATTTGGGTTGATTTTTATAGGATAGTGGTTCATTGTAGTTCGGTTTCAAGCCATAGTGGCTAAGGACTCTTGTAAGTGATTTACAAAGTTTCATTGCATAATCTTCATTTGTAGTTATAACTGGTTCAAATCTGTTTATTAAGTGGTAATTAAGTTAGTTAAATTCAGTTTTATCCATTAGACAAGCTAGTTCAGTAGATTATGTAGTGTAAATTGCAAAACAGTCATAAATAGGTGTGTTTGGATTTGCTTCTAGATCTGTGTTATAGGTCTATTCAGTGGATAAGGATTATTGTTCTAGGTCTATTGAGTTCATTTAGACTCATTTGAGTCAGTTACTTGTGCCTGCATAGGCCCTAAGTCAAACTCATCTCAATTCTGTCTTAATTACATATCTGTTGTGATTTTGGAGATTCAAAAACTTGTTTGGTGTTTAAAATTCATAAACATAGCTTTCAGTAGTTCCATTTCATCATAATACTTCATAATCAGTCCTCAAATTGAGTTCTAATCTCAAATAAGTCAAATTATCAAAACTGCTTTAACAAGTCAAAAGTGAAAAAAGCCATTTTGAGCCAAACTAAGTTGATTTTTGATTGCTTCATTTCTGGGTCTTATCAAGTGAAACTTGTAGGTTTAGAAACTTCAGTTGGTCTACTTGCTTTTTATCATTTTTGTGGAATTTTTCCAATTTTTTATAAGCTCCAAAAAGGCTTAGCTTTTGGGCCTCATTTCCCCTGTGCAACTGACTCGGCATACACTGAGTCTGCACAGGGTGTGTGCAAGGCTTGCACCAAGCTCATCAGAGCTCATCCAGGTTTCATCTCTGGTTTAGACATAGCTAGCCAGGTCTAGTTTAAGTTCCCACTTTTGGTTTTCATTTTTAGCTTATGGAGTAGCTTATTTTCTAGCTGCAAATTGGTGGGTGGAAACTGCATTTAGCACTTTTGCTCAAATGATCAAATCATAGCAACTTGTGTTTTAGAGGTTTGAGATAGTTGTTATAAGTTGTTTTTGAGTTATTTTAGCATATTATAGCTTCTGTTACAGTTGGGTAGCTTTTTGTGGTCATTTGCTTATTCTTAGTGCTTATTTATAAGCACTTGTCTTATCAGTTTCATATTCCTCCACACAAGCACCTGTTTTTATATTTTTATTAGATTCCTAATATTATTTTAGACTTTTCTTGAATTTTTCAGATTTTTCCAAGTCAGTTTACTATTTTTCCTTAATTAAAACAGTTTTTAAGTCATTTTAATTAGCTTTTATTACAATTAAATCAGAAAAAGTTCAAAAAAATAATTTTTCATTTTTCTTAGGTTAAGATAAATATAAAAAGCAAAAAAATTATTTTTCCAGATTTTTCATAGTTTATTTTGTAATTTTTAGCAATTTAATTAGTTTTAAATAGTTTAAAATTCATAAAAAATAGAAAAATAATCAGAAAAATACAAAATTAGTTTTGAAAATTATCTTTTGTTATTTTATATTTTTCTAAGTCATAATTTTATTTTTCTAGCTTTATTTCATATTTTCTTGTATTTTAGGTTATTATTAAATAAGTAAAAATAGTTTTTAATTAATAATAATTAATTAATTAGTTATAAAAATAATTTTCTTTTTCTATAAATTTTCTTTTATCATTAGGATTGTAAAAATATTATTTTCATATTTTTAGGATTTATATTGATTTAGTTTCACATTTTCATTTGTACGTCGCGTAGTTTTTAATTCAGTTTTATAAAAACAGAAAAATCAAAAACTTCATTTTGCAAATAGTGATAGCGTTTATTTAATATTTTTTTTATCTTTTTAATTTTCTTTAATTTGCATTTAAGCCTCTGTATTTGTTTGCTTTTTCTTTAGTTATAATAATCACAAATCCCTTTTTCTGTTCAAATCTCTCGATCACTACACGTTTGGTGATCCATTGCATAGCTCGCTGGGACATAACGACCCGGGGAAACACTATACTCCCCAGATCTTCATTGCATTCGTTTCTGAGCCGTTTTAAGTTTCTTACGGTCGGCCATTCACAAGTGGCCGGCTTGAGTGAGAAAACTTGACGGTTTGGGAGCGAATCAATGGCTTCTTTCCATTGAGGTGCTTCTAACGACGTGACTGCCTCTTTATATGTTTGGGGTTCACCCTCAATCATATAAGAAACAAAATCAGGCCCAAAAGATTTTTCAACCCTTTGGCTTTTGCTTCTTCGCGGCTCCACCTCTTCATTTTCTGATTGTTCTTGAGGTACATCCTGAACTATCTCATCAACTGGATTTGATGTTCTTGCAATTCTATTTTGCAAGCGAGGAAATACATTTTCAAAGAATGTAGCAATCCTTGATTCCATTATGCTATTCTTGTGTATTTCAGGGTTCTTAGATTCATGTACAAGAAACCGATATGCACTACTGTGTTCAACAAGGCTTGTGGATGCCATATCACTACCATGCTGAGCTTACCCTATGAATATACAATCCACTGTTTTGGGTTCTATCTTTTGTACCTTTGGTGGTGGCACTACCACTTTTGCTAGGCACCCCCACACTTTCAAGAATTTATAGGATGGTTTTCTTCCCATCCATAACTCATAAGATGTTACATCCTTTTTCTTGAAAGGTATCTTATTCAAAAGATAATTAGCCGACAAGATGGCATCCCCCCACATGTCCTGGCCCAACCCAGAACTAATTAACATGGCATTCATCATTTCCTTTAAGGTACGATTCTTTCTTTCAGCAATGCCATTTTGTTGTGGAGAATAAGGAGCAGTGTACTCATGGATGATTCCATTTTGAGCACATATTTTAGCAAATGGAGAAACATATTCACCACCTCTATCACTCCTTAATCGTTTGATCTTTTTGTTGAGTTGATTCTCAAACTCAGTTTTATACAAGACAAACTTGTTTATTGCTTCATACTTGCTCTTAAGCAAGTACACATAGCAATATCTAGTACTATCATCAATGAAGGTGATGAAGTACTTGTTACCACCTCTAGTGGGAATAGATCTGAAATCACACACATCAGTGTGAATTAAATCAAGGGGTTCAATGTTTCGTTCAATGGTTTTAAAAGATGATCTATTTTGTTTGGCTTCAACACAAGTTGTACATTTTGAATTTGAATCAATGGCAAAAGAAGGTATGCAATCTAATTTAATCAAACGACGCATTGAATTAAAATTCACATGACCAAGACGACCATGCCAAACATTAGAAGACTCAATCAAATAAGCAGAAGTAGAATCATTTTCATTCATTTTCTTAACAAGAATTACATTGAGTTTGAACATACCATTTTGGGTATAGCCCTTACCAACATACAAACCTCACTTGGTTAACACAAACTTATCACTTTCAAGCACTAAACGAAAACCAAACTTATTGAGCAGCCATCTTGTCACAAGACTCTTGCGTAAATCAGGAACATACAGCACCTTGCTCAATGTGAGCTCCTTCCCCGAAGTCCACTTGAGGATTACATCACCCTCTCCCTTGATATCAGCTATTGCAGCATTTCCCATGTACAACTTTTCATCACCAGTTGCCTCTTTGAAAGTATGAAAGAGGGTCTTGTCAGGGCACACATGGCGAGTAGCACCAGTATCAACCCACCATCCTTTAGGGCTATTAGAAACCAGATTGACCTCTTCCATCATAGTGTAACACCCCCAATTTCGTGATATGCAGCGGAATTCAAACTGGGTATTACTTGATGGCACAACAGTCATAATAATAGAAAACGATCTCTAAAGGAGTCATTTTAAAAAGGCTTTATCATTCAAATATATCAGAGTTTACAAAATAGGTCCCAGTTAGTTCCATTGTTTACAAAATACATCAATATAAAGTTTTTGATGTTTTGTGAATGATAAATTATTTATATATAACCTTCTTGATCTTGTCCTTGTTCTTCCGTGCCAGCTTTCGACATTATGGACCTGAAATACATGCTTAAAACTGTGAACACAAAGGTTGAGTGAAATTCATAGAGTTTGTTTGATGGTTGAACACATTATTCATAACGTGAGGTAATTAGTCTCACATTTATGGTTTAGAAAACAAAACAGATATTATTGCACGGTACGGCTGCCTCAAGTACATGATACTTGAGCCCGCTTTTGTTTGATACGGCTGCCTCAAGTATGTGATACTTGAGCCCGCTTTTGTTTGATACGGCTGCCTCAATACGTTGTAATACTTGAGCCCGCTTTTGTTTGAAAGCAATGTGTTCGGTTTAAAATAAAGCATGTATTTCCCCCAAGAGTTTGTAAAACAATTAAATAATAGAAAGTGGGGCTATGAACTCACCGAGAGTTGATGATGTTAAGTACTAACGGATGTGATAGATTAGTCGGAAGACTTCTACGTGCAACCTAAAAATGAAATGTTGCGACTTAAGTTTGGAATAATGTTTAAGAAAACATAAACCATCCTATATATATATATATATATATTCCTATGTTGATCATGATGTAGTCAATTATCATATGATGTTTATAGAAAGATCTTTAATATGTGAAAACGTATTTAGTTTATAGATATCGTACTACCGTTCGGGCCATCATAATTCAGAGGTCATGCAGTAAACGTTCGAGGAGCTAGGACACTTTAAATCGTAAATCCAGCAACTCGTCGAAACGTTTTACTCAAATGAAACCCCTCACATGAAGCTCCCTACTATTGTAGCACTTAGTAAATACAACATATGTTTTGAGTGAAGATTGTTATAACATAAAGTTTATCATGTTTTAATAACTATCTCGTTTTTACAAGTTCTCGTCGTTTCATAAATATAATTACCATAGTTAACGGTCTTGGGCAAACAAGCCTTTAGGCTTTAGCCATGGCCTTGCCGTGACTTTGGACTTGACTACCATGGTCTTGAGACTTAGCTTTGGCCTTAGTCGTAGCAGTGGTCTTGGCTTATGGCCATTAGGCCTTTTGGTTTGCTTTTAGTTGTGACAAAAGTATAGTTATGAGACTATATTTACGACAGTTTCTGTTTTTGAAAGATTTATGGCCTGTTTAAGCGTTTTCAAGGTCCGAGCTTCTTTACAACTGAAGGAAAACGTCGTTCTGGACAACTTTCGTGTTTTAACTTTTTGATGATTCGGACCAGAAGTACCATTTTTAAAACGGCAGAACTCAAAACAGCAAGCTATTGGCAGTTTCGGCGTTTTGGTTTTGCTAACTTATTTTGGCTATAACTTTTGACTCGTTTGTCCGTTTCGGGTGATTCAAATTTCTATGTTTACCTTTTTATCTTTTCTACCATATTATGTAAGTTATAAAGTCCTTATGTTACTGTTTTTAATGGTCTCACATGTGTAGAATATGACTAGTTTACTAGTTTGTTAATTTTATGACAATATGTGAATTAAAACAAGTGATTGAGTACATGTACATCATGAATCAACATAGTAACTATATATATAGCATGAAATAGTTAAGATTATGAATAATAAAGATGAGATGATGGTGGTGATAAGTTGCTTACAACTTTTGGCTTTCAATAAGAAAGGAGTAACTTAGTAAGGATAGGACTTTGATTGATCATTCAAGACTTTGGATTGAGCTAGCTTTCCACACCTTGGCACCCTTGCAAACTTGAAGAGTTGGTGATGAAGTATTAAGTGACTTGAGTGGATCTAAACTCAAGAATATCACTTAAACTTGCTAGAGATTTGATGTAGTAGCTTGATCTTTGGAACTTCCTTGCATAAACTTGGAGTTTATTGATCAAATGATGGAAGATGTGAGTGTTTTAGGGTATGAACGACCAAATTCAGTATGTGAGGGAGTTTATGATGTATTTCACTTCCTATTTATAGGAGGGTAAGTTTGGTTAACCATATATTGGGTTAAATATTAACCATGGTTAAGTTAGGACACTTGTAATGATCAAAATGAACATTGGTTAGGATTAAGCCACCAATATGATGACTCCCCCCCCTTAGGTCAGTCTCAATGTGCCTAGGTGGCTTAGATGATAAGTTTTGATAATATCTTGAGTTTAGAGTAAGTTTTGGTTCCGTTAAATGCCAACCGTAAGTCGTTAAGCCATAAAACGTAAAACCGAGTATCGTAAAAATACAAAACTTACAGGAATGATGAGACTCATCATTATACTCCATCTAAAAATATAAAATGGGTGATAAGTCTCATTGGGTGCAAAAACGCTACTTAAAGCTGGAAATACGGGTCAAAAACACGTAATTCGCAGTTTATCAGAAAAGAATGAAATTTCAGGGAAACGACAGTGAATTTATTTAGAGTAGACTAAAATTAGTCTAAAAGTGATATGAGATGTTAAAATGTGGTTTTCGTCATATGCGGGATAACTTTACAGTTATTCGTGAAGTTTAAAAGTTATGCGATTTAATCAAAAATGTAGAACGTACAAGGTTAATTCCTTTATGGTCAAAGGAGGAGGGAAATATGTTTGACTTTTATAAAAAATGAAAAAGTGTCAAAAACATATTAGAAACATAGTGCAGGAATCGTTAAGTCTGGATGTAAGCAGAATTGTTTAAAACGTAAGTTTAGTTTTTCAGTGCAGGGCTTATTTGGTAACATAAAAATAAATCTTAAAAATTCTCAATTTAATCATGAGTGATCTAAGAATTTATCTGATGTTAGAAAAATTATCAGAGTTAATTTTCGTTATGCGCTGATGTTTAAATGATGGACCGTCCAAAATGAAACTTTATAACGATGTTTTCTTAATAACTTTTGCGAAGATAATCTAACGATTGTCGAATTCTCAGGATATTACTAAAATAATTTATCTTACGAGAATGGGAAGTAAAAATTTTACGATGAATAGTGAAAATGAATAGTAAATGTAAATAGTAAAAGTGAATAGTAAATTCTCGAAAATAAAAAGTAGCCTAAAAATGCGGGTGGTTACAGTCTCCCCCCGTTGGAGAAATCACGTCCTCGTGATTTAATTGTTACTTGATGGTGATGCTCTTTCAAAAAGGTGAGGGACTAGGTCGGATATACCCCTTGTCCGAAAGTTCTTGTAGTTGATTGGCCAGTTCTCGCATCTCGGATGGTGCCAGTCTATAGGGTGCGCGGGCCACTGGCGCCGCTCCTGGCACTAATTCAATTTGAAACTCTACTTGCCGGGATGGTGGAAGTCCGGGTAAGTCTTCAGGGAAAACTTCAGGAAATCCACGAGCGATAGGAACATCTTCAAGACGTTTTTCTTTGGATTCCTTCTCGGTAACATGAGCTAGAAATGCATAACATCCTTTTTCAATGTACTTCTTGGTTTTCATACATGAGATGATGTTTAAGCGAGTTCCACTTCGATCACCACGGATGACCAAAGTTTCATTGTTACAAAGAATATGAACAACTTTTTCGCCACAGATGATGTTAGCTCGACGCTTTGACAACCAATCCATGCCAATAACAACATTGAAACTTCCAAGTTCGATTGGCATGAGATTGATGCTGAATGAGTGATCTAAAAGGTTGAGGGTACAGTTTTGGAGTACAGTATTGGTGTTCACTAAGTTTCCATTGGCTAACTTAATACTATAGTGAGTATCCTTAGTGGTTGGTGCAATATTAAGTAAAGGTGCAATTTTGGAAGATATAATGCTCATATCATCACCGGAATTGAATAAGACTTTAACAAGATGGTTATTGAGTGAAAACGTACCAGTGACTACGTTCGGGTCTTGTTGAGGTTCACCGTTGCCCATAACATAGGCTCTACCACGAGCACCTCCGCCTTGTTGGCCACGGTTTTGAGGGCAATTGTGTTTGTAGTGTCCTCCTTCTCCACAATTGAAACATGTAATTATCGGTTGAGTATTGCTTCCGGTTGTTACAGCTTTGCCCCGACAATCCTTAACATGATGTCCCACTTTTTGGCAATTTTTGCATTTGCAAGGACCTGAGTGATGGGCCTTGCACTGACTACAATATGGATGGGGTCCAGTATATCCCATGCCTACTGCTAGGGCAGTAGCGGCATAGGTTCTGGCATTTTCTTGTCTTTGATTCTGCTGGTTGTGATGTGTGGTGTTGCGGTTTTGATTGTTGGGAGTGTTTCTTTGGTTGTTGTCCCATTGTCGTTTGTTGTTGTTGTTTCGGTTGTTATTGTTGTCGGCATGGTTGTTGTTGTTATGGTAGTTGGTGTTGTTGGTGGTAGTGTTGCTATTGAGATTCTGTCCCTGGATAGTCCCTGCTCGAACCGCTTGATCCATGAGATTTCGAGACATTCGCATAGCATCATCAAGTGACTTTGGATCAAACGATGTCACATTTCCCTGGATGACAGCGAAGTCCCCGGATATCTCTCTAACAGCTTTTAAGTTGTTGGAACCATTGATGGACATAGTATCGCCAATTCTTGAAATCGGCGGTTGTAAGTGGCAATGTCAACACCCTTGAGAACATGGTTCCAGAACTCCACTTCCAATTTCTGTATTTCACTACGAGGGCAATACTCCTTGATCATTAAATCCTTTAGTGCAACCCAAGAGATTTTATAAGCATTCGTGATGCCTATTGGTTGAGCAATTGCATTCCACCATGATAATGCTTGATCCAGTAGTGTACAAGTTGCATACTGAACTTTGTCACTTTCAGCGCATTTGCTGATTGAGAACACGGACTCCATTCTTTCAAACCAGCGAGTTAAACCCACGGCTCCTTCTGAACCCTTGAAATTTGTGGGTTTGCAACTCATAAATTCTTTGTATGAGCAACCTCTAGTTGCATTAGGCTCGCGCAGAAAGCCTAGAAGCTTCAGCTGCGCGCTATAGCTTTCAGCAAAACAGCGGCAAGCCTAGCGGCCGTGGCAGGGCTACGGCGGTTTCAGCTGCTGCGGCGGCTTCAGCGGCTGCGGCGGCTTCAGCGGCTACGGCGGCTTCAGCGGTTGTGGCAGCGGCAGCGGCTGCTCGTTCAGCGTTAATTTCCGCATTCACTCATTCAGTAATCATCCGCTCAATAGCAGCTGGAGTCATTGGTTGCGGTGCTTTAGCTTTCTTTGGAGGCATGATTCTATCATATAAAAGATATTTCGTAAGTAGAGGGTTGGTAAAATAAGCAGATTTTCGACTGGAATGATAGAATAATAACGTTGGAGGTTTAAACCATAACACATGATAGCATAAAACAAGAGTTTTATTCATATAACGTTGATTGATTTACAAAATCGAAACCTATTACAAGCTTCTTCAAAATTTACTAACTGAAACTTTCAGTTTAGTAATTACAACGTTTTACTACTGTTAGCTATTACATGGATTACATAGATTTTTCTAACTGAGTCTAATCAGTTTAGACGTACAAAAGATAACTAGTATTATCACACTAGTCTATTATAGGTTTAAAATATCCTAGTAACTCTGGTTGATTGGCAACTTCTTGGTATACTGTGTCATTAAGGAATGTGATGATTAGATCTGAGATGCTATGGTGCCCATGCTGACATTCTTGTTGAATCAATGGTGGTCGTGGTACTATCCACAATGAGTGATCCAACTCATCACATGTAGGGATGGAAAAGGGAAATGGTGGTGGTGGTGATGGAAAAGTAGTAGTTTCTTGAGACGACGTTAATGCTTCAATAAAATAGAAATTATCGTCTGATGATGAAGAGTAGTTCGAAGATGTCGGGGTATAGGTTGGTAGGATTTGTGATACATGTGCATTGGTAGATGAAAAAGTTTCCTCAATATCTGAGTCTGACGGGATAATAATGGGGTAGGCGGAAGAAGAAATGATATCTACAATAAGTATTATGATGTTAAAACAATTCTAATGTTTATGGGGAATGCTCAATAATCAAGTGTATATATCAATATACTAATATGTTCATGTTATTATAAAATGTCTTGAAAGTCCATAATCGTCTGGAGGATGGAAGGCACGGAGAACGGAAGGCTATAAAATGTTTTTGTTTGTAAAAGTAGTTATAGTTTAAGTCTCAATTTAGACTCGTTTCTCTATAACTATGGCTCTGGTACCAATCTGTAACACCTCAATTTCGTGATATGCAGCGGAATTCAAACTGGGTATTACTTGATGGCACAACAGTCATAATAATAGAAAACGATCTCTAAAGGAGTCGTTTTAAAAAGGCTTTATCATTCAAATATATCAGAGTTTACAAAATAGGTCCCAGTCGGTTCCATTGTTTACAAAATACATCAATATAAAGTTTTTTATGTTTTGTGAATGATAAATTATTTATATATAACCTTCTTGATCTTGTCCTTGTTCTTCCGTGCCAGCTTTCGACATTATGGACCTGAAATACATGCTTAAAACTGTGAACACAAAGGTTGAGTGAAATTCATAGAGTTTGTTTGATGGTTGAACACAATATTCATAACGTGAGGTAATTAGTCTCACATTCATAGTTTAGAAAACAAAACAGATATTATTGCAGGTACGGCTGCCTCAAGTATGTGATACTTGAGCCCGCTTTTGTTTGATACGGCTGCCTCAAGTATGTGATACTTGAGCCCGCTTTTGTTTGATACGGCTGCCTCTGCCTCAATACGTTGTGGTACTTGAGCCCGCTTTTGTTTGAAAGCAATGTGTTCGGTTTAAAATAAAGCATGTATTTCCCCCAAGAGTTTGTAAAACAATTAAATAATAGAAAGTGGGGCTATGAACTCACCGAGAGTTGATGATGTTAAGTACTAACGGATGTGATAGATTAGTCGGAAGACTTCTACGTGCAACCTAAAAATGAAATGTTGCGACTTAAGTTTGGAATAATGTTTAAGAAAACATAAACCATCCTATATATATATATATATATATATATTCCTATGTTGATCATGATGTAGTCAATTATCATATGATGTTTATAGTAAGATCTTTAATATGTGAAAACGTATTTAGTTTATAGATATCGTACTACCGTTCTGGCCATCATAATTCAGAGGTCATGCAGTAAACGTTCGAGGAGCTAGGACACTTTAAATCGTAAATCCAGCAACTCGTCGAAACGTTTTACTCAAATGAAACCCCTCACATGAAGCTCCCTACTATTGTAGCACTTAGTAAATACAACATATGTTTTGAGTGAAGATTGTTATAACATAAAGTTTCATGTTTTAATAACTATCTAGTTTTTACAAGTTCTCGTCGTTTCATAAATATAATTACCTTAGTTAATGGTCTTGGGCAAACAAGCCTTGAGGCTTTAGCCATGGCCTTGTCGTGACTTTGGTCTTGACTACCATGGTCTTGAGACTTAGCTTTGGCCTTAGCCGTAGCCGTGGTCTAGGCTTATGGCCATTAGGCCTCTTGGTTTGCTTTTAGTTGTGACAAAAGTATAGTTATGAGACTATATTTACGGCAGTTTCTGTTTTTGAAAGATTTATGGCCTGTTTAAGCGTTTTCAAGGTCCGAGTTCTTTAAAACGAAAGGAAAACGTCGTTCTGGACAAGTTTCGTGTTTTAACTTTTTGATGATTCGGACCAGAAGTACCATTTTTAAAACGGCAGAACTCAAAACAGCAAGCTATTGGCAGTTTCGGCGTTTTGGTTTTGCTAACTTATTTTGGCTATAACTTTTGACTCGTTTGTCCGTTTCGGGTGATTCAAATTTCTATGTTTACCTTTTTATCTTGTCTAACATATTATGTAAGTTAGAAAGTCCTTATGTTACTGTTTTTAATGGTCTCACATGTGTAGAATATGACTAGTTTACTAGTTTGTTACTTTTATGACAATATGTGAATTAAAACAAGTGATTGAGTATATGTACATCATGAATCAACATAGTAACTATATATATAGCATGAAATAGTTAAGATTATGAATAATAAAGATGAGATGATGGTGGTGATAAGTTGCTTACAACTTTTGGCTTTCAATAAGAAAGGAGTAACTTAGTAAGATAGGACTTTGATTGATCATTCAAGACTTTGGATTGAGCTAGCTTTCCACACCTTGGCACCCTTGCAAACTTGAAGAGTTGGTGATGAAGTATTAAGTGACTTGAGTGGATCTAAACTCAAGAAGATCACTTAAACTTGCTAGAGATTTGATGTAGTAGCTTGATCTTTGGAACTTCCTTGCATAAACTTGGAGTTTATTGATCAAATGATGGAAGATGTGAGTGTTTTAGGGTATGAACGACCAAATTCAGTATGTGAGGGAGTTTATGATGTATTTCACTTCCTATTTATAGGAGGGTAAGTTTGGTTAACCATATATTGGGTTAAATATTAACCATGGTTAAGTTAGGACACTTGTAATGATCAAAATGAACCTTGGTTAGGATTAAGCCACCAATATGATGACTCCCCCCCCCTTAGGTCGGTCTCAATGTGCCTAGGTGGCTTAGATGATAAGTTTTGATAATATCTTGAGTTTAGAGTAAGTTTTGTTTCCGTTAAATTGCCAACCGTAAGTCGTTAAGCCATAAAACGTAAAACCAGGTATCGTAAAAATACGAAACTTACAGGAATGATGAGACTCATCATTATACTCCATATAAAAATATAAAATGGGTGATAAGTCTCATTGGGTGCAAAAACGCTACTTAAAGCTGGAAATACGGGTCAAAACACGTAATTCGCAGTTTATCAGAAAAAAACGAAATTTCAGGGAAACGACAGTGAATTTATTTAGAGTAGACTAAAATTAGTCTAAAAGTGATATGAGATGTTAAAATGTGGTTTTCGTCATATGCGGGATAACTTTACAGTTATTCATGAAGTTTAAAAGTTACGCGATTTAAGCAAAAATGTAGAACGTACAAGGTTAATTCCTTTATGGTCAAAGGAGGAGGGAAATATGTTTGAATTTTCTAAAAAATGTAAAAGTGTCAAAAACATATTAGAAACATAGTGCAGGAATCGTTAAGTCTGGATGTAAGCAGAATTGTTTAAAACGTAAGTTTAGTTTTTCAGCGCAGGGCTTATTTGGTAACATAAAAATAAATCTTAAAAATTCTCAATTTAATCATGAGTGATCTAAGAATTTATCTGATGTTAGGAAAATTATCAGAGTTGATTTTCGTTATGCGCTGATGTTTAAATGATGGACCGTCCAAAATGAAACTTTATAACGATGTTTTCTTAATAACTTTTGCGAAGATAATCTAACGATTGTCGAATTCTCAAGATATTACTAAAATAATTTATCTTACGAGAATGTGAAGTAAAAATTTTACGATGAATAGTGAAAATGAATAGTAAATGTGAATAGTAAATTTTCAAAAATGAAAAGTAGCCTGAAAATGTGGGTGGTTACACATAGCAGTGAGATCAGAGATCATAGCAACAAGAGGCATGTTGTCATCAACCATATTAGCCCTGTCCTTCTTAGGATTCTTGCATTGATCATCCCGGTGACCAGATTCTCCACATTTGTAGCACTTCCCTTTAAAAGCGCTAACTTTCTTTTTCACACCTCCCTTCTTGTGACCAAAATCCACATCTTTCCCCTTGGCTTTGTAATCAGCTCGATTTCCTTTGCCTTTATTACCCCGGGATTTTTGACCATGCTCCACCATGTTTGCCTTAGCATAGCCCTCAATTTGACCAGCTTTTTGTGCCAACCTGTTGTCTTCTTCAATTCGAAGACGAACAACAATTTCATCAATAGTCATTTCCTTTCGCTTATGCTTAAGGTAATTCTTGAATTCCAACCAGCTTGGGGGCAATTTTTTAATAATGGCAGCAACCTGAAATGTTTCACCAAGGACCATTCCCTCTGACAAAATTTCACTTAATATAATATGTAATTCTTAAACTTGATTCATAACAGTTTTAGATTCAACCATTTTAAACTCCAAGAATCTTGCCACAATGAACTTCTTAGTCCCGGCATCTTCTGTTTTGTATTTGCGATCCAAGGATTCCCACAATTCTTTGGCAGTCGCAAATTTGCAATACACATTATAAAGTGAATCAACAATGCCATTTAATACATAATTGCGGCACAAGTACTTATAGTGCTTCCAAGCATCAACAGCGCTGACTGCCTGCATATCAGATACCCCTTCAGGAATTTTGGGGGCTGTTTCAGTCAAGAACCTCTCAAGATTAAGAGTAGTCAGGTAGAACAACATCTTTTGTTGCCACCTTTTGAAATTAGCACTAGAAATTTTTTTTGGTTTTTCAGCATGGTTAGCCACAGTTTAGGCAGCCTGGGTACCTACTAAAGGTCCCATGTTGGTGGAGAAAGTATGTCCCACAGAAGTGGAAAAACAAATGGGGACCAAACTTTTGAGTTAATTGTTTTCTTAGGTGCGCTTAAAGGTCGACCTAGATCCGGATAAGTGGATCAAGGATAGCGGGTGCACCAGGCACATGACCGGCAATAAAGATTTATTCTCCACATATAAATCCTTCAATGGAGGAAATGTGGTATTTGGAAATAGCAAAAGCAGAATCATCGGTAAAGGTGCGATTTCTAACAAATCTCTAACCATTAACGATGTGTGTCACATAGAAAACCTAAACTTTAACCTCTTAAGTATATGTCAAATATGTGATAAAAAGTGCAACGTACTTTTTAACGAAACCGGTAGCAAGATATTGAAAAACGGTATCACTATAGGTAGAGGAATTAGGAAACATGGAGTCTATGTCATTAAATCGGTAATGAACTCAAGACAAACTTTGTCTTACTTCTATGGATGATACTTCGACTGGCATCGAAGATTGGGTCATGCCAATATGCGACTTCTTCAATCGCTATCATCCAAAGATCTAGTAAGAGATCTACCAAAATTAAAATATGAACATCACTTTTGTGATGCTTGTAATCTAGGAAAACAAGTCCATGCTAATCACAAAGCTAAAAACATGGTCTCTACAACTAAGGGTGTGTTTGTTTTTTAAAAAAAACTCTTACTAGCCCTCTTACTCTTACCAGTAAGAGGTGGGCAGACGTTTTGCTTGTTTGTTTTTTTCTTTCGAGTAAGACCCAGTTAGACATATAACATCTTACTCAGTAAGAGGTGGAAGACTTGTCTTACTGCCTCTTACTCGTTTTGTAAACTTTATATAATATATTTGATTTTTTATTAACTATGTTATATTTATGATAAAAAGTCTTGTTTCATATTTACATAAGTTACTTATTATCGCATTGCGTTGGTTTAATAAACAAATTCCAAAAACGAGCACTTAAAATCATTCGGACACTTATACAAAAACAAACAATATTATTTCGTTCAGATTTAGACTTTCTAGCCACCTCTTACTAGTAAGATGTGGTAGTCAGATTCAGACCCAAAACATCTTAATGAAACAAACACACCCTAAGTGTCTAGAATTACTACACATGGATTTATTTGGTCCATCCGCTATCCAAAGTTATGGAGGCAACTACTACACTTTGGTTATAATGGATGATTACTCTAGGTATACATGGACTAAATTTTTAAAGAACTGTTAGGAATTGGAAATTCCATAAGGAAGTGTCGGTCACTCCAATTATAGTCTAGCATATGTTAGCTCGTAGACATATCGTTATTTACGTTATTTAGTAGTTAATTAGTTAGTTAGTAGCATAGATTAGTTTAGAGTAACACCGTGGAGGAAGGACGAGTCTTTACCCACTGTATGCCTGATCCACAGTCCGAAGGAGGACGTGTAGTATGTAACTATAAATACCATCTACCTCCCAAGGTAGAGGGTTGGACCTTTCACTCAATCTAACCTTTCTTTCTTTTGTTTACCTTCTGTCTCTAGAAAGGATCCCAACTTCTACTTTCTCTCTCTAAACTCTTGCATTATTCGACCCTATATGTGATTTTTTGTGTGATTGTGAAAACCAATATCTAACAATTGGTATCAAGAGCCATGGTTTGATCACTCATCTTTCATGTTCTTGGATTTCTAGTGGTTTTCATAAGGTTTTTGGGTTTGAATGAGTTTAGAGTAGTTTGCATCATTTGGATCATTTCTACTGTTAAAGTTTGGATTTTGATTGTACTTTTGTGTTTAGATTAATTATAAGTTGATGGATCTAAACACACACCTTGTGTTAGTGATACTTTGATTTATATTAATAAGTACGCGGAATATACTTAGTAATACTCAGAATATGGATTGTATGATGTATTGTAAGTGAGAACAATGTAACACAAAGCTTCAATATTATTAAGAATAATACGAGTGATCTAGCTTATCACTAGGGTTACACCTTGAAGCATACGTACCAAGAATAATGACCTAGGATCTCCTTTTATAGTACAAGGAGTCCTTTACAAGATAAGTATAATGCTAACAATATAGAATATACAAAAGATCTTTTCTATACTTATCAATATGCGAATACATAACAATTATCCTAATAGCAGTGGTAATATATGTACAAGCAGTGGTAATGTGTTTCCACTGCTAGTGCATTCTTCAGCAGTGTCTTCCACAAGCCTATCAGTGGTAACTGTTAATATTATTCCCAACAATCCTCCCCTAAACTTATGATTTCTCTGCAAATCAATAAGTTTATTCAATCTGCATCATCTCTAAGGATTTGGGAATTCTTCCAAACACTTCATTTTCTTCTTAATGCCTGAATAGCTCTTGAACATTGATCTTGAAGCCTATGTAGCAAAGCTCTGACCTTCTTAGTATCTTCATGAACTCTTATTGTTGTACACAACATCACAGTGAGAGTTCCAGCTCTGACTGGGTATTCTTTCTCAGCAAACATAAATGCATCCACTCCATCCTTTGTAGAAACATGATGAACTTCACATGAATCATAGTAAGTCCATTTAGTACCAGGACATGAACATGCAAATTTCTAGAAATCATCATTAGCATCTGGTTCATAGAGCCTTCTTAGATTAACCCATAACTGCATTTCCTTCCTATCATTAAGATCTTCAGCATCAAACCTTTCTTGAACTAATCTCCACAATGTATCAAGATCTTCTCTGTCACATGCTTTGATGAGTTCTTCAAACTGAATGAATGATGAAGTTTCACCACCTAGCCTTGTAATCTTCCATGTTGGAGCAAAATTGCTAGCAGTGTATACTTCCCAATCAATAATAGGATGTCTGACTTGCAGTGGTTCAGGATAAAAATATTCTTCTTCAATCAGTATCATTTCAGTTAGTTGTTCATCAGTGAATTTCTCAGTTTGAACTTCTTATTCTTCATCAAACTTTGTCTTCTTAAAAGTCTGAGATTCACTTTCTTTGGCTTTTCTCTTCAGATGAGGATATCTTCTTTCTTATTCTTCAGAGTTCATAGGAATAAAATCTTTATCTTGTCTTTGAACTCTGTAGTAGATACATTCAACCTGATCATCAGCCATTCCTTTGAATTGATACATTTTCCAGCCACCAACATTGCAACAATAAGTTTTCATCATTGAGATAACTTGTGCCTTGGTTGGTTGTCTTGGTTTCTTTTGACCTTTTCTGACTGAACCAATTGCATCCTGAAGTGCTTGAATATTCTTCATTAGAATGAAATCCTTCAACTGTGCAGTTCTTTGTTCTTCACTTACGGATTTATCTGCAACTAGGTCAATTGCCTTCTTCTTGACCACTGGATCATTAGCAATCAAGAAATCAGTTTCTTGTTCAGTAGGTACATAAGTAAATTTTGGAGTCTTTTCTTTGAATATAGTAGGTGGAACAGTGGAAACTGGATTTACATCCATTGGATCAGTGGTTTCCATCCTGTCCAGCCTTTTAGCCTCCATGAAGTCTACAATCTCAATATCATCCAGCTTTTTCTTATTTGCAACTTCATCTTCATTGATTTTTCTAGAAACTTCTTCATCATGAGCAATTTGAGCTTGTTCTTTCTTTGAAACCTTCCTTCTTGGTTGCTCTTCACTCTGCACAACTACTTTACCTTTCTCCTTCTTTTTCTTTTCGATTTCTTCCTCTACAGTGGTAATAGTTTGACCATCCGTGGTAACATGCTCTGCAGTAGGAATGGTATCAGTGGTTGCTGCAGTGGAAATTACTTGCTCTGGGTGCTGTTGAGGAACTTCTTCTTGAGTATTAACTTCCTCAGTATCAAAACCTGCACCTGAATCACCTTCATCTCCAAAATTAATTCTCCCCTTAGTTTCAGCATCTGTTTTCCTCCCCTGTTTGGGAGAATTTCCCAAATATTCACTGAAAGCTTCTAAGCCACCATCATGAGGTGAGGATGGAGATGATATCACAATCTTTGCAGATCTCTTTTTCTTTTTCAACCCCTGCAACTCTTTCTTCAAACTCTGAATCTCTTCTTTCATTTGTGTAACATCCTTGGCATGTTGCTCCTTTACTTATTCCAAGTCTTTCTCCAGAGATTCAACCTGCTTAGCTAGTTTGGTACAAAGTTCCATCAATTCCATAGGTTTCCCACTGCCCTCAACACTTCCAACTGTGTGACCTGTTGGGAGAGGTGAATCATAGGGCATTGGCTCAGACTCACTCCTAGTTGGACTAGGTGGAAGCCTGGAACCACCACTGCTTGTTCCTAAACCAAAAGGATCAGGGATAGGTTGTGTTATAATGGGAGGAGTTGGTTGTTTTTGCCTCCTCTCATAGGTATGAGTAACTGGTGGAGTGTAGATAATGTTTGGAACTATGAGTGTGGGTGTGGTTTGAGATACAACTGGGATTGTTGCATCTTCACGCTGTACCTGTGAAATCTTTGCAAGCATTTAAGGAAAAAGTGGTTTAACAACCATATTGCCATCCTTATTCATGTTTTGAAAAACTTTAGGCTTAAGGCAATGGATTTTATAAACACTCGTATGGGGTTGCAGTTGAAAATCATTTAACACTACTTGCACAAACCTTGGATACATCAAAAAATTTGTTGAACTCTTTACATTGCCTTGCATACTTGTAAAAATATATTTATACCAATTAAAAATCCTATCAGTGGCTAGACAAACCAAATGGTAGGCCATTGTTGAACTGAATTGTTCATAAGATGTTTTATTATGACTTAGGCAATGTAATAGAGTATGTATTAAAAATCTCCAATGAGGATAGAAACCACTCTTTTTGAAAGTAGCCTTTTTATCAGTGGTATCATACCCCATGGATGCAAGATGTTCATGAATTTTTGGCATGGGTAATGTGATGATACCATTGAGATCATCCAATTGGAGAATTCTCCTCAAGGATGACTCAGTAACATCAATAGTTACCCCATCCACTATGGCTCTAAGAGCATCCACAGTTTCATGTGTGTCTCCATCTTCAAAAGTGATGGACTAAACAGAGGTCCAAAACTGTTTGATTTGAGAGACATAGATTGTGGGATTGAGAAGTAAAGCATACCTCACATGAGTAGTGTTTAGAAAATCCACAATCTGATGAAAAACAGGGCCACTCTTTTCGTTTGACTTTTCCAAATAGGCCACTTGGTTGTGCTCATCTACAAAGGTGATAGGTGCCATAGTATCTTTTTGATGAAAAACCTGTTGTGTTAGTATGAATTGTATGAATAGCTTGCCAATTAAGAGAAAAGATATATACTGTTAGGGTTTATAGTTTTGCGCAAGAAAGATTATCTAAGGAAAATATTTATCTTAAGAGGATAAATTGCAATTAGGAAAGTAGATAATCTTCTAAAAATTTTACCCTATTAATATGGAAAGCAATTTCTCTCAACGGCTAGTAAAAAATTTGTTACTGACACAACAGTTGTAACGGCTAGATCAACAGTGGTAAAAATAACACTGTCAGTGGAAACTGTGAACTAGCAGTGGAAATGTTTCACAAAAAATTTCAAGAGTAGTGTTAAATAAAACATATGAAAATTTGACTGCTCTCATTTTAATTTTTAGCAAACTACCAGCTATCAACGGATTTGATATGTCTTTACCATTAGTCGTTTGCTATGGACTAGCCAACTCTTAATCATAAAGAATATGGTGAGTTGATAACCATATAGTTTTTGGTAAACTATCAACCATAAACGGATTTGTTAAGTCTTTACCAGTAGCCGTTTGCTCTGGACTAGTTGATTCTTATGTGGATTAGACATGGTGAATCAATAACCATTTGTTGTGTGTCTCAGTTACACACCTTTTAAGATCAACTCCCATCTTTGATGCATAAGAGTTATTGAACAAGCAAAAATACAAGCACAAAAACATATACAAACTTATACAACAATATTAATACCCATAAACCTCCACTCAACACCAAAGACCATTAGACACAAAAATTTTATGGATTAAGCATTCCAATACATGTTACCAAGTACTGAAATCTACCCACATCAAGTCCTTTTGTTAATAAATCAACATAGTTATCATCAGTATGAATTTTGATAACTTGTATTAGCCTTTTCTCATAACAATCTCTTATAAAATGGTGTCTAATTTCAATATGTTTAGTCTTTGTGTGTTGAACTGGATTCTTAATTATGCAAATGGCACCTCTATTGTCAATATAAATGATGGTATTCATAAAGTTGTACCCATAGTCCAAAAGATGATTTTGAAGCCATAGAACTTGAGCACAGCAACTTGCAGCAGCCACATACTCTGCCTCAGTTGATGAATTTGCCACCATTGTTTGTTTCTTGCACTGCCATGACACCAATCTATTGCCAAGAAATTGACATCCACCTGTAGTAGATTTTCTATCCAAACTAGCACCAGCATAATAACTATCTGAGTAAGTAACCAGTTCTAGAGGTGATTCTCTAGGGTACCATAATCCCAGATTAGGAAATGCTTTAAGATATCTGAAAATCTTCTTCACAGCAGTCACGTGTGAGAACCTGGGAGTGACCTGAAACCTTGCACAAGCACACACTGCAAACATAATATCTGGTCTAGATGATGTAAGATACATCAAAGAACCAATCATAGACCTGTACATGTCCACATCAACTGCTTCACCACTATTTTCTGTCAAAAGTTGATGTGCAGTCTTGTCTGCAGGGGTGCTGGATGACTTTGCATCAGAGAACTTGAACTTCCTTAGTATTTCAGCCACATATTTATCTTGATTTATGAAAATACCATCTGGCCTTTGTTGTACTTGAAGTCCCAAAAAGAATGTGAGTTCACCCATAGAACTCATCTTGAACTCATCTTTCATTAGCTTCTCAAACTCTTTGCACATCTCTGTCTTTGTAGAGCCAAAAATGATATCATCGTCAATACTTGACCAGCAAGATATCATTCTTGTCTTTCTTGATGAACAAAGTCTGATCTACTCCCTCTATGAAACCATTATCAAGAAGATAAGTAGTTAAGGTTTCATACCATTTTCTTGGTGCCTAATGCAAGCCATACAAAGCTTTAATCACCCTGTACACTTTGTTTGGATATTCAGGGTCCTCAAAGCCTGGAGGATGTGAAACATATACCTCCTCATCAATCTGCCCATATAGAAAAGCGCTCTTTACATCCATTTGATAGACTTTAAATCCCATAAAGGATGCATAGGCTAAGAACAGCCTGATTGCTTCAATTCTTGCAACTGGGGCAAACACTTCTTCATAGTCAATACCCTCCTCTTGAGTGTATCCTAGAGCTACAAGCCTAGCCTTGTTTTTGATAACAATTCCTCTTTCATCCTTCTTGTTTCTGAACACCCATTTCGTACCTATTACCTTCTTGCCATGAGTCACAAAGCACCCAAACCTTTTGAAGCTTGAACTGGAGCAACTCTTCTTTCATTGCTTCCACCCAACTTTCATCTTCAAGTGCCTTGTATACATTCTTTGGCTCCATTTGTGACAGAAAACACATGAAAAGACATTCATGCTTGCTTTCATGATTCTTAGATTCATAGATTTCACTAATAAATCCATGAATATCAAGCAATTTTGTTTGTCTTCTAGTCTTCACTGGTGAATGGGCATCCCTAATCACATTTTCAAGAGGATGTGATTCATGAATTGAAGTATGGGGAGTCTGAGGAAATGCAATCTCACTTGGCATATTTGAGATTTCAACATCATTGGCTTGAGCTTCCTCTGTAACTGGAGTTGTAATTTCCACTTCTAGTGTTGCAGTGGAAATATCTGGCCTAGCAGTGGAATCTGAATTTCCACTACTTGTAGGATTTTCATTGTTCATGTTGCTATCATCTTCTTTTCTACAATCATTAGAAGGTTGAGCATCTCCAGTTCTTGGAATATCATCATTATCTGCATAGTCCCAAAGTGGCAAACTGAATTCATCTTGATCATCTGCTTGATCCTTTCTTGGTTCATCATCATCAAGAAACTCTTCTGAACCTGCAAAATCATAAGTAGATGTACCTGTAGAGATAGGCACATAGTTCATAGTATGGGTTAGAGAATCAAGATCAAACAACCTTTCTGGACCAGTTCCTTTGACATTCACTTTGTTTTCTAGGAAATCAACATGAAGATTTTCTTCAATCTTTTGGGTTCTTAAGTTGAATACTCTAAAGGCTTTACTAACCATGGAATACCCAACAAAATACCCTTCATCAGCTTTTTCTTCAAATTTTCCCAGATAATCTATGGTATTGAGAATAGTGACATGACATCTAAATGGTCTCATGAAGTATAGGATAGGGGGTCTACCTCTAAATAACTCATAAGGTGTCTTGTTCTCTGTTTTCACTACTAAAACCTGTTTGTACATAACAAGCAATGTTAACTGCTTCAGCCCAAAAAGTGATTGGCAATTTTGAATCTGCCAACATGGTTCTAGCAGCCTCTATAAGTGTCCTATTTCTCCTCTCAGCAACACCATTTTTTTTAGGAGTTCTAGCTACACTAAACTCTCTTTTAATACCTTTATCTTTGCAAAAATCATCCATAACTCTATTCTTGAATTTTGTCCCATTGTCACACCTAATGATTTTAACTTTCATATCATATTGGTTTTCTACTTCTGCAATGAAGGTCTTAAGGATGCCAGTTGTTTCATCCTTAGTTCTAAGAAAGAAAACCTTTGTAAACCTGCTAAAATCATAAGTCACAACAAGACAATATTTCTTAAGATTTAAACTGCTCATAGATGTAGGACCAAATAAGTCCATATGTAACATATGAAGTGGGTGAGCAATAGAGTTAACCAACTTTGACCTGCAAGAAGCTCTGTGTTGTTTGCCTTTAAGAGAGGCAACACATGTTTGATCATTTACAAATCTTTTTTGAGGCAAGCCTCTTACCAAACCATCTTTAACGATCTTATTTATGGTTTTGAAATTAATATCACCAAGTCTTCTATGCCATAACATGGATTCATCCACTGTGGCCTTTGCAAGCAAGCAAGCATAATCTTCTTTAGCAACAATGTTGTTCATATCAAAGCTATATAATTTGCCTTTACTTAGGATCTTAAGAAGGATCTGACTTTCAGCATGCATCTAAAATCCTTAGAGAGAACAAACACATATTTTAGTAAAAGAACATTGTTTTTCTGTCACACCATTTGTTCCCGCTAAAAGATTATACTTAAGCTCTTTTACAAAGTACACTGTTCAAAATCCAGTTACCAGTTCTTATGACCCCTTTACCAGTAACTTTTCCATTAACTCCACCTCCAAAGCTGACAAACTGTCCATCATAGTGTTCAAAATTTGAGAGATAGGACTTGTTGCCAGTCATGTACCTTGAACATCCACTATCTGTGTAGCCTTGATCTGATTTCTTTGTCCTTGGATGTTCCTGCACATATAAGAAAGGAGATATTTCCTTTGGGCCCAAGCCATGATTGACTTGGATCTGCCGGGGTGTATCAATATAGTTAAATCTATCAAGGTCATTGATACACCATTGGGATTGGTTGTTGAGGTAATTCCTTTAGGTTTCCATTCCCAACGTGCTGAGGCCTTCACACCAGCATCCCACGTACCCCTGTTCTTGTTTACAACATTTGTACTGGGAACTTTTGACTGAGCAGTGGTAACTGCTGATTTAGTTTTAGGTACACACTGTTGGTTATATTTAACCCTTTTATCAGAAAAAGACCTTTTCCCTGTTTGTGCAGATTTTGTAAAAGTTGTTTTGGATTTTGCACTTGTAACAAGTGATTTAGGGTGAGCAGTGTTAACAGTTTTAGTAGTGGAAAAAGTTTTAAGACCACTTCTCAGTTGAACTGCTCTTAGGATCATGTTGCTGTGAGAATTAGGGTGTATTTTGTTTTGAAACTTGTTAGACTCCACCCTTTTATTCCCATGGATTTCCCTTCTCCCAACATGATAGTCACAATTAGCATGTAAATGATCAAAGCTACCATAGATATAACATGCTTTATTGTACATCACAAAGTCACTACCTAGTTGTTGAGATTTGACATGATTCCAACTCCTCTGGTTACCACTAGGAGCTGATGACTTGTTCCTATACATCTCAGCATACCTTACAGTTGATCTAGGTTTGTTAACTTGTTTCCTAGGTTCCTCTGTAATAGTATTTACAACTTTTGGGATAGAAGCCTTTACATTCTTTTTAACATTCTCATCTACAACTGATGAGTCACTAGCACTTTCAAAAACATCAGTTTCATGCTTAACCTCTTCCTCACATTTCACAAATTTGGGAGGACCATATTCAAAATTCAGATCCTGAAATTCCTCTAGACCTGTATGAGCTAAATCTATGCCAGGAGGTGATAGAACACCCCTTAGTGGTGGAGGAACAATATTGTAGCGCATACCAGACTTAACTTTACTAGTGATTTGAGCATTCCAAATTGTATCAATTGACTTAGACTGATAATAACAGGTGTCGACTGTTAAATTGACATTCTCATTTATCTTTTTAAGTCTTTCAAACTCTTCTTTTAGTGCCTCATTCACTGCTGTCGCTTATGAATCGATCTCTCTTCTAAAAATAATCATATCATCATTATATTTGGCTCGTTTTCTCTATAATGCTCTAGTTGTTTCTCTAATACAGATATGCCTCTTCTAAGGTTTGACACGGTATAATTAGCAACATACAACTCTGTTCTTTGGTTGTCAAATAATTCATTAAGCCTTTCACATTCTCTAGAAGCCCTACATGTTTTAGAACAACTTTCAAAGTTTTGTACCTCAGAGTTAGAGAAAGCCATGAGAACATGTTCTGTAGACACAAGAGCAACATCTGAAGGTTGTTCCTCTTGTCCATCAGCCATGAAACTCCAATCATAGCTCACACCCATCAATTGCAGCATTGCCTTTGGTTCTTCGATGATTGGTTCTTCTCTTTGGCTGTACCAAGTAGACCTTTTGTCCTGTTCCTTGGTCTTCGCATTCTCTAACAAAATGCCCCAACTTGTGACAATTGAAACACTCTACTTTCTTTTTATCGAAACCCTGCAGTTTCACTACCATTGATGTGAATTGGCTTGCCAATCTTCTTGTAGAATTTCCTAGCCCTCATGCTAAGAAGAGCTATTTGCCATTTTATATCCATCTCCTCAAGTCATCTCATCATTTGCTCTATGTCTTCATGAGTTAATATAGAGCTATTAACTGAGTGAGATAAAAGCATAAAAGATAGGATCTCCAATACTAGCAACCTTCTTCTTTGAACCTGCAGTGGTAACATTAGTATTACCAGTGGAAACTGTAGAACCAGCAGTGGCAAAATCATCATGATTGTCATCTTCAGAATCATCACTGTCAACAGAGGTTGAAAACAATGCCAAGTTGCTAGAGCTTGTACCAAGTTTCCATGCCTTCTTCAATCTTTGTTCAATGAGTTTGAAGTTATTGTAAAGATCATTCAGCTTCATAGTTTCAATCTCTGGTTTATTTTCCAGACGGTAAATAGTATGAAACTCAGAAGGCAAACTTCTTAGAAACTTCAAATTGAGGCTTTTTTTCTACCTCAATTCCAACCAGTCAGTTGTGTGACAATCTTCTGGAGATTGGTGAAGATGCTGTCAGTGAGTCATTGCTGGAAGCAGAGAAGTTTTCATAACTTTGCTTCAACAATGTCTTTTGAGTCTTCTTTGTAGCATCATTACCACCAAATGCTGAGCCATCTCTGCAAAAAGTTCTTTTGCTGTCTTGAA